>JAHFWI010000060.1:0-617998 GCA_028554975.1 Himalopsyche kuldschensis | reverse complement strand
AAAACCCCACAGCTGGAAAATTACACCAAACAAACATAACAGAATCTTAAAATAATAAGGTAAATATAAACAGTATAAAATACACATTTAAGCCAAATTAAATTTCAATATTAGAGATTCTTTTTAAGAATTCTAATTCACTTATATTATGTGGATAAATGCTAATATTTAATATGTTTTTTCAATAAGATTGAAAATTTCACATTGTGGAATGTCCTCATCTTATTTTTATTCCAATCGATAAAATATTCTTGGATAGGTTTGTAAAGTATCAATTAACTTTAAATAAGATATAGTTTTAGTAGAAAAATTATCTTAAGGTAAGTAAATTTCCTTAATTGAGCTGTCAACAATAC
Organism: Himalopsyche kuldschensis; assembly: GCA_028554975.1. Taxonomy (NCBI): domain Eukaryota; kingdom Metazoa; phylum Arthropoda; class Insecta; order Trichoptera; family Rhyacophilidae; genus Himalopsyche; species Himalopsyche kuldschensis. The sequence continues at coordinate 617,642 of JAHFWI010000060.1, read as the reverse complement.
AACATAATGTTATATTGCGCATTAGTGTTGGGGCTTCTACAGTGCACTTACGTTGGCATGCTAATGTCGGGAGCCCTTTAAAACATGATTACAGGTGGAGAGGGATAGAAACACTTTTCAAGTTCAATTGATCATTTATCCAGGGCTGTGGAGTCGTCGCGGCGTTTTAGCCGGAGTCTTACACGGTGTTGGAAATTTTGAAATGTTTGATCTTTTAATTTTGGCATATTAAATTCAAATTTGGCTATTGATCGGTTGGTTGATATTTAATTGAATAAACATAAATAGCAAAATTAGGAAAACAAAGTGACGAAATTAAACTTTTTTTAGTCGGAGTCGTGTTTTTGGTCAATGTTGGAGTTGGAGTCGTGCTTTTGGTAAATGTCGGAGTTGGAGTTGTCTTACTTTTTTTGTCGACTCCACAGCCCTGCATCAGTTGAAAATTCTTTTAATGAGTAAAACCGGTTCTGATATTTAAAATCTTTAGTTCCACACGAATTATGCCGTATCGTTGATAACTATTTCAGCCATTGGTTAAACTTCCGTTGAAATGCCTGAATGCTCATGTATGATCCAAATTAGGAGTGGACATGATATAACAAATAAATTATCTAGAGATTAATAAAAATAACATATTTTTAGTACTTATTTCACATTAAATTTATTGGATCAGGACCGATTTCGATCGTGGCGAGTATTATCAACTAACTATTGCTCGCCGGGAGCGAAACCGGTCCTGATCCAATAAATGTAATGTGGATTAAGTACTAAAAATTTGTAATTATTTTTATTATAATGTCATTTCACCAAGTATTGACAGTGGACACCTTAAAAGTATCTAGAGATTAATGATATTCAAAGAGATTAAATAACACAGTTTTGTGTTCTGTTTTCCTGAGAGCAAACTTACATTCAATAATCACATTAAGACTACTTTTAATAAAGCATTGAAAATGTTGGGCTTTATCCTCCGTACTACCAAGGACTTTCCAGGAGTAAAAATTTTGATACTTATGTATAATTCTTTAGTTCGAAGCCGGCTTGAGAGTGGATCGATTGTTTGGGCCCCAAGAGGTGCGAAATATGTTCTTATGGTGGAGAGGGTTCAGAAGAAGTTTTTGAGAATTCTCTATTTGAGGACATACGGATACTACCCATGGCTTTATCCAACCGATTTTCTTTTAGGCATGCTCACGTTCAATAGGTTGAATACTCGAAGAGAAATGTACCTGGCCACATATTTCTTTCGACTTATCCGGCCAAAATGAGAATTCCACCATTCTTGAGAATGTTAAATTGAATGTCCCTGATAATTTTTTGAGGAATCGTGAACATGAGTTGTTTGTTCTTCCAAGGGGTAGAACCAGTCTGCCACTGGGAATGTCACTGGGAAGAGCTTTAACAATTTTAAACGGCATTGCTTCGGATGTCGACATATTTCATATTGACATGAGTGAGTTCAGACGAATACTATATTTTATGAATAAAAGTTGATTTTGTCAGAACTCATTCGGTTGACTGCTTTGAAAATTTCTAATGTGATATTAATAATATTTTTTCCTTACATGTATGTATGTATATATATATATAAATGCATGTATTTATATTTGTCAAATCCATGGCGCATTGGCGTCAGCTGTAATGCCATGATTTGCTTTTTCTTAAATAAATAAATAAAAAATATCACTTTAATGTACCAGGGCTGTGGAGTCGGAGCTTTTTGGCCAGAGTCGGAGTCGGCGCGGCGTTATGGCCGGAGTCGTACTCGGAGTTGGAAATTTTGAAAAGTTTGAACTTTTTATTTTTGCATTTAATATGTCAAATTTGTCTTTAGGCCGCATTGATAGGGTTGATATTTAATTGAATACACATAAATAGGAAAATTAGGGGAAAAAAGTGACGATATTAACCTTTTTTTAGTCGGAGTCGTGTTTTTGGTCAATGTCGGAGTCGGAGTCGGACTTTTTTTTACCGACTCCACAGCCCTGGATATAACTGACAATTACTGAATTATTTTTTAAAAAATTGATGCAAAATCAAGACTTCAGCAAAAGTTTTCTGTATTTAGATGAATCAACAGTATCCCGCTCCATAAATACTCATTCAAACATTTTGAAAAGGAATCTGCTATATAAACATATTTTATATATTCGATTCAGGTGTAAAGATATCTTGGCAAAAGTAATTTGATAAAATTTCGCTTCATTGCCAGTTTGTTTTTAAATGTTTCAAATATTTATTCAGTCTATCTCCAAATTAGAATCCCGTGTAAACAAATCGATGTATAGATGAAAACCAAACCTCAGTTGTTACTTTGAAAAATGCCCATCGTTTTATTAACGATGATTTCCTGTGGGAGTACGAACATCTATAACTCATTTCTTGTGAATTTTGTTCAGTCATACATTTATACAAACATAATCCAAGAATATAATGTTGAGGTGCTTACATTCACTGCGTAGTAAAAATTTTACATGTATATATTTTTTTAATCAACAAGCGTAATGTACAATAATACGTACTGACTTTTTTGCATATTTTTGTGTATGATTGAAAATCACACTATAAACTTTTTTCACAACTTGTCAATGGACTGTATAGAATATTATAAAATGTAATAGAGCTTGCATATATTTACTTGCAAGGCCACAGTGGCGCGATCTCTGATGACATGGCTGGAGTGAATATCTTATATATAAAACCGAAACGGTGTATGTATGTCTGTGGGTCTGTAATTCCCTTTTGCATTGTTGGTCATTAAGTTGCCATAAAAACGAATATGAAAGAAAACATGTTTGAATTTTTATCGGCGAAGACATTTAGTCAAAATGTAATAAATTAGTCTTCTACTGAACTTTTCCCGGCTTTTATTAATATAATAATGTTTATTATTTACGTGAAGGTATTATTTGACATTTCTTTGACAGCAAATTAGATTTTTTCCTTGAATTAGGACATTTTAATGGGCGAGAATGGGGCTGTCATCAAATTAAATAAAGTTTGTGATTTTATTTTAACTCTATTTTGGATGTTAGATTTTGTGATATAATTATGTCGAATGATATAACATAAAATAATTATTGGTCGCTTAGTCCGAGCGACGCCGGGTAGCAATACTAGTTTACAATAAAGATGACAAAAAATCTTTCACCAATCTGATAGTTTAAAACATTTTAATCCTTTGCACTCCACAAAAGGCACTCAATCAACTTAGTCATTGAAGTCACATCAATACTGAAGAATTACAAAATATTACTGTGAAATACAAAGGGCTAAAAAATAAAAGCAATTATAACAATCTATCACTTAAAATTACATTTCATTGACTTGCCAGCATTGTGGAGCCATTTAACCCATTGCTTACGGTGTGCACAAATTTGTGCATAATTACTATGGTAATTGAAAAGATCCGTAAACAAAGTGTTAAGAGAAAAACCAATCTCTAGGGTTTTGTTATCTTTTAGGTTACTGAGATCTCCATATGTTAAGCTGGGCTAACCATGTAGTACTTTTTAATTATATTCTATTCATGGTTTTTGTTGATGATTTTCAGGTATTCGTTGGGGCGTTGTCTGAGCAATATGAAGCTCTGTCGGTGGAGGCTTCGAAGCAGACGAGCTCTGAGGAGATTGTCTCTTGCATCGCGGACAAACTCAACATTACAGATGCAGCAGGCGGAACTTATGAACTGGCCGAGGTAAGATAGTTTTTTGATTTTCCTTATCGACCCAACACTGCTGCATGCTGCAGACCATTCAAAATTTGTTAGTGTTTTGAAAATATTTCAGTCAGAGCTATATATCAGGGGTGGCCAAACTTTTACCACTACGGGTGACTTTTTTCAAAACTTTTGGCAGCGAATCGACTCACAAAATAAATTAGATTTATTATCATTGAAATAAAAGAGGAATCAGAGATATGTACATCAGCACACCGGACAGGCAGGCGACTTAGAATAGCTACGCGATCGACGCTTTGGCCACTCCTGCTATATATGAATCATTCTATTTTGAACATATTACTTGTTCCGCATCCGTCATACTACAAATAAGCTCGAAGCTATTGAATGAAAACTATTCACATATTTACTTGAAATGCCTGAAGATGCCGATAGGCGAATTTTGGGTCGTTGGTGATAAAACTCGTGGAAAAGTCCAAAATTGAAAAGATTCAAATTTTATTCTATTATTTATTTATTGGCAATTAACATAACATATTACACAAAAATTTTAAAAATAAGAAACTTATCATTTACATAAGAAGACAAAAAATTTTAACAAAGCATCAAGTTCACTGCCGAAGATGTCCACATCAATAGGCAGCGCATTTATCAGCCAAATAGCCCTTGCAACTGGAGTTTCAAAAGACCTACGTGACATACAAGTTTTGACAAAGAAAATTGATTTGTTTTGGTTACGACCACGTAGGTAAATGCTGGGAGCATGCAAATTTAAATTTTCAAGGATGTCAGGGTTGTCAACTTGGCCCCGAAGAAAAAGAGAAAATTATATTTATGAAAAATCTAGTTATTCACTGTTCCCTGACATCATCAGATTAAAGGTTTATCGATACATAAAATCACTATTAAAAGTCTTGCAATTTTATAATAAACATCGGAAATAACACCTATTTTTTCATTGGCGCCCGTGTGTGTGAGGCAGTAGATTGGAAAAAAATCTGCAAAGAGAAGTGAAAATTGTAAAACATTTCCAATTTTTTTTTAATTCTGTGTATTCATATTTTGGTCTGTCATATTGATAAAACAATCATTGTGTAAAAAAAACAGTCATAGGTATTGACTGATCAATCTCTTCACCAGTCATTCAAAATTTATCTGCGTGTATTTTTATTATTCTTATAAATATCTAGAATTCATTACTCTTTCTGTATATATCAACAGAATTTTATTCAATTCTTTTCCTTGATTCATGTTTAATTCATTGTTATAAACATGTAATTTTAATGATTTACAAATTCTACTGTATAATGCCATTTAATCTAGTCTGTGACTCATTTTATAATCTGCTGGACTTTTGTGGAGAAATCCTACTCAATATCATTTATAAAAATGTCATGTGTCTCAGTACAATTCAGAGCCACTGTGTGGTCAATCTTTATAACAATATTTTAGATTCTTTTCCTCTAATAATCCATCACGTCACACTCAGGACACTGTATTTTTTCTCTCTAACCGTGTTTAACCTTTCAATCTCAATTTTCTCCTTCACATATGATTGCCTATTAATGGGCAACATGAAGTAAATAAAGATAGTCCAAGTTCTGATTCTAAATTTATATACCAGCCAATCATGTTCTCATATTATCTATAAATGAGTAATTAATTTTGGGAGTGAGACGATAAATCACCTTTGGTGGCTGGGCAGAAAAAGGATTAGTATATTTTCAAACTTATACTTAATTATAAGACAAAAAAAAAAATTAAGACTAGTTATTTGCTTGCCAAATTGCTACAAATTGATTGTTTGTAAATTGTGTTTGAAAAATGCATCTTGTGTTTACGTTGTACAATGCAAAAAATGTCCACTGTACTTGAGGCTTTTTCATTGAGCATTGTATGGTATCTACACCTTGCGGTGTTATTGGCATAATCATTAAAAAAATAAACAGTACGAGCATATCTAGACTACTTTTTGGATTGTTCTTTTATTCAATGGCTGCGACTCCTTTCTATTCAACACTAATTAACAGAGTATCTTTTAATTGGCTGGCTAATGAATGAGAATAATTTTGATGCCTCTACTGAGGGCACACTGAGTGGAGAAATTCCGTAATCACTTATGTTTAGCCGTCGACTGGCCATTTAATATGATTACCATTTTAATCAATCAGCACTTACACTAAAAAATGATGAATGTCATTCGTCACTGTTTTATACTAATCCTTGCTTTGAGTAATCTGTTGTAATTAATTAAATATCATGACCACTCCCAATGTGGAGCATACAATCGAGCATCTCAACAGTTCTACGAAAATTGGTTGCTATGCAGTCGCTAAACCTCTAAGGAATAGATAGCTGAGGCGAAAATTATTTGTTCTTGTGACTTGATAATTTCCCTTGAAACGCAACTATGTCAGGTAAATGGGGATGAATCTCATCATTTCAAGTGATTCCTAAGCACTGTTTGCCCATCCTAACCGTCTACTGCTTTCTCATCTGTGTATTTTATATTGTGATATACAGTAAACTTTTATCAATATTTTTATTTATTCCAACTGAGAGTGTCTCAGGAGGAATTGTTCAGTTGTTCTATGCAAAAAGTTAAGCTTTTGTCCAATTTGGTATTCTTACAATGCCTCGTGCATTTTTGAGCTTTGTACTTCTATTCATAAATTTGTGTCATGTCCTGTAACTATTCAAACATGTATCACAATTGATTCAAATATAAATTATAATGTTATCAGTTCGCAAAGCTTCATTGTTTGGTAGTATTTAAATTCTTTAATAGAACCAAAACTACTGTGTTGGAATTTCACAGTATTCAATGGTCTTCTGTTTTTTGCAGGTGGTGGGAGACGTGGTGGGTGGGGAATGTAAGGAGAGACGGCTCGGTGCCGGAGAGTCTCCCGTTGCCGTGATGCTTCTCTGGCCACATTCCACTTCCGGGCAGTACTATAGGTCAGTATAATATTACTCACAATATATTCAAAACTTGAAAAAAATTCAACTCTGAAAAATTATATTTTCTCAAATACTTCTTTCTCCATGTAGCAACTCGAATCAATATTCATGAAGCTGGTTTTTAATCGCCGAACTCGTGCAATACTCAAATCAAAAATAAGCCATCTCCGCTTAAATGCTTGTTTGTAAATAAATATAATGGATTGAATTTATTTCAGATTCTACCTTCGAGAGAAAATGACAATGGACGTACTGTGGATGAAAAATTTTTCGATGGACCCGCAACTAATCAAAGATTACTTCCAGAGGTTTCTGTACCAGCCCAAAGACCGGGAATACCCCGATCTCTGTCAGCTGCCAGATCTCAACGAACAGACACTTCTGGACAACCTGAGGGCCAGGTTTTCCGCCGGCTATATTTACACATACGTCGGCTCCATACTGATCGCCGTCAACCCTTTCAAATTTCATCCCATCTATAATCCTAAATATGTAAAGCTGTATCAAAACAAGAGGATAGGCTCCAGCTTGCCTCCACACATATTCGCTGTCGCCGATACGGCCTACCATTGCATGCTGAAGGAGAAGACCAATCAGTGCATCGTGATAAGCGGGGAGAGCGGCTCGGGGAAGACTGAGAGTACCAACTTCCTCCTTCATCATTTGACGGCTCTCAGTCAGAAAGGATCCCACGGAAGCGGAGTCGAGCAAACTATTCTGAGCGCGGGACCTGTTTTGGAGGCTTTCGGAAACGCTAAGACTGCTCACAACAATAATTCCAGTCGTTTTGGAAAGTTTATTCAGGTATTAGTGTATTTCTGTATATTGATAACTATTTTATCAAATCAAAATAGAATTTTCAGGCTTGTTCGTAAAAATGAGTAATTCAATGATATCGGTAATCAAAACCACCTAAATATTTTACTCACTTACGTACTGCTTATGTAATATTATTTTTAACTAGTTTTAACCACACGTAATACATACGTTTTTATTTTAATAACACGTATAATTTTATATGCTTAAGGTGAACTACAAAGAAAATGGAATGGTGCACGGAGCAGTTGTCCAAAAATATTTACTAGAAAAATCGAGAATTTGCAGCCAGGGATGGAACGAGAGAAATTATCACGTCTTCTATTACCTCTTGGCCGGAGCATCAGAACTCGAAAAAGAACAACTTCATCTTCTCAGTCCCGAGCGCTATAATTACTTATCGAAGAGCGGCTGCTGCGCGCTGCCTAGTGTAGATGAAGAATATGAGTTCTCAAGACTGAAGCAGTCCATGGAAATGGTTGGATTCATGCCCGATAAGCAAAGGAGGCTGTTTGGGGTTTTGTCAGCTGTTTTACTCTTAGGTTAATATTAACGCAAATATCCATAATTCATAATAATTTCACTGAAAGTTCTATCTGTTTTCCTAGGTAATGTATCAGGCATAGCTTAAGAAGTGGGCTCTAATCAATATATTATTTATATCATTAAAATTCTGTCAGTCAATTCACAGCATACCCTTGATGAGTGCCATAATTTTCAGTTGCTATTTAGATTATCATATTGTTTTCTCATTAGAATTTAATTATAGAAACTGAGAGTTATTTATACACATGTATGAGTGTGCTTGTATTTTTTCAATATTCTTACTAGTATAAATAAAATTCAACATGAGTAGATAATGTTCATTGAACTGTTGATAAATTTTTTAATAAAAGAATTAGTAAATGCTTAAATATACTTACACTCCGTATACCAAACCAAGTCTTCACAATAATTTATAGGTAATGTCGAGTTTCAACCGAGGAAATCTTACCATCACGATGAAGCAGTCGGTGTCAAGAATCCTGAGGTGGTCGGCTTGATATCTGAACTCCTGAGGGTTAAGCAAGAAACCTTGATGGCCGCTCTGACTGCTAAGAGAGCCAGGGCTTCCGGAGAGACTCTAGTCATCAACTATAGGTAATCACGGCTTATTCACATCTAGCATTACAAATTTTGGTACGCCACCAATAGACCTTAACGGCATGGCCCTATTTCATTATTGTCTGTGATTGGTCTAAACTCTAAACAGATTTAAATGATCATAATATGGGCTTCATTTCATTAGTTCTGCACATAAAAGATTTCCTTGCTTTTCAAGTTAGGCAAATTTAGTATTCATTAATACAATTCAACCTTGTGATTATTACAAAATATATTTGTCTTGATTCATCTATCTGTAATACATTTATATTTTTTTCTGGTGTATAATATTACTAGGCAATAAATAAACAGTATAAATTTTAATTAATATAACGCTTACAGGTTACCAGAGGCAATTGCTGCCCGAGATGCGATGGCAAAGTGTTTATACGGTGCTTTATTTGACTGGATTGTGATGCAAGTAAACCACGCATTGCTTTCCAAAAAAGACACATTGCGGGAACATCAAGGACACAGCATTGGTAAGAAAATATGTTCAGTATAATTCAAATATCTACCAGTAGGCGAATTAGCAATGTTCCAGTCATGAATGATGCATAATAATATTTTCATGAGTAGTAAGTAAGGAATATATTTTGATTGATTTTGAATTTGATCCAAGGTTTCAAATCCTCTGACTGATACTTGAACGAAAAGAAAAAATGCAATCATAGCACAGGACGCAGACTCAAAACAACTATACTGGACTTTGAGAATAGGTGCCTGCGTCGTAAATTAGGGAGTGAGGTGGTATGATTTCATGAGGAACACTGTGCTAGACCTGGTTGGGTTGTGTGTTGCCGTGCCAATTTTAGACTGACAAGGAATCATGGAGGTTCTGCGTGATGGCCATATGCTTAACTCACAATATGTTTTCAACCATTTATCCTAGTCCAAAAACCCCTCAGTACAGGCAGCTGAAATATGGCTAAAACTCTTTTTCTTTCTGCAGGTGTTCTGGACATATTTGGTTTTGAAGATTTTGGTCCATTCAACAGTTTCGAGCAGTTATGTATCAACTACGCTAATGAACATCTTCAATACTATTTCAATCAGCATGTATTCAAATATGAACAAGAGGAATATAGAAGGGAAGGTATTCGGTGGACTGATATTGGTTTTCTCGACAACACGGGATGTCTTCAGCTCATCGAAGGTAAACCTGGAGGACTACTGTGCGTTCTGGATGACCAGTGCAAGTGAGTACTCCACGCTTTTACCAATCAAACACAATAAACCGAAGCCTGTATCTATTTATACATTCCTAATTAATTTACTCAACACTCCATTTCTTTAACACAGCCAGTGAATTTATCACTCAATGTTTGTTTTCAGAATGATTGGAATCGTTATATTCAATTTAACCACTTAATCTAGAACCAGTTGTGATTAAAAAAAAAATGATTAGTAAAATATTATCAATATACACATTTTTTATTGTCAGTGTATTTTTGTTTCAATTTGACGCTTTGAAATACTTACCCGATAAAAAATATGTATTTATATATGGAATATTTCTATGGATATTGATGGATAGGCATTCATTCTACTGCAACACTTTTAAGGGTTATATATTATGCAGTACACCTATCTCAAAATTGGGAGATAGCAATTCGGTTGATAATCTCCTTAACAATATAGCATCTAAAGAAGGAGAAAAAGATGACTTATAAGTACTTGTTTGTGGATGAAATTATTTTTTTTCTTTAATCATTTTAGAGGCATAAGAAGGAAAACTTGACAGCCAAGCTAATTTTTTCATTTCAGTTTTCCTGGGGCGACAAACGAGACACTTCTACAAAAGTTTAACACTGTACATAAAGAAAATAGTTTCTATGAAAAACCACAGAGAAGAGAGCCTGCTTTCATTGTGAAGCATTATGCGGGGCGTGTCAAATATCAGGTATGCAAACACCATTAAAAAAGGATGTCTATGTATCATGCTGTCATTTATTCCAAACTTTATGTGATGTCCGGAGAGGACATAAGCGTCCCAAATCTAAAGTTGCTGTCTGTTATTCTTAACATATTGGCTATGGGGAATCATATAGAGAAACAATGCGTATTCCACATTCCCGTAACGGATGTGTTGAAAGTTGAAACACTCAAAAATCAAAAATTTACACTGTATATTATTGATAGATTTTCTGATAATTAATGACACAATTCCAATTATTATCATTAATCTTATAAATTGAAATCATGATATTTTAAATTCCGAGATAAAAAAAAACAAACTTGTTTTACTTCATAAATTCGGATTATTTATCAAGAAGCAACAATTCCAAAGTTCCTTAAATTTCTACACTCGGTATTGATATAGTGTGACCAATACTAACTGTGACTAAAAAACGTCTAACATTCTTACTTTCAGGTAACCGACATGCGTGAAAAAAATTTAGACCTCATGAGACAAGACATAGTCGGAGTTTTGAAAAATTCTTCGCTCGCCTTTGTCAGAGAACTAGTCGGAGCCGATCCGGTAGCCGTCTTCCGATGGGCAATTGTCAGAGCCTTCTTCAGGTATATATAAGAAAAAGTGCAACTGATATCCGTATTATATCAGAATATTTCAATACATTTGAATTTGTCATTTTTATTTCAGGGGATATTTCGCTTTCCACGAGGCCGGAAGGAAACATAGACTGAATAGAGCCGATGGAACAAATCGAGTGTCGCGGACGTCTCTTCATACTCCGAATGATATTCTCATCAGGTAAAATCAATAGCCTCAATTGACGAAAAAAAAAACACTAATTAAACACCTATCAAGGATGCTTCAATTAAGTTCAGTTACAAGCGAAATGGGAGTTAATAAAATACTGAAGCAATTAAGATATAGTAAATTGCAATTTAAAATAAATACATTATTTTAGATTGAAATTACACCATTCGACTTTGAAATGCACTGCAATGGTGAAAAGTAATTTGAATCATCAACCATTGGATTATTACACAAAACTGCATGTTGAATTTAAAATTTTCATATTATAACATCTTAAGTAATTTTTCAATTACTTTGACACTTTTTATTTCAGCTTTAAACCAATCGCAGCAAAGGCACAGCCAAATAGTTTATAATGATTTGTCAAATCTTATTTATAAAAACCCACAATTGTTTCAAATTGATAATTAATTTATGTAACAATTTTAAATAGTTAGATTGAATATTAATAAAACACATTAGATTAAAATGGTTTTCAGTTGAAAATTGTCAGATGATGAAGCAGATCTCGAATTTTTGTTATCTTAATTATATTTATTGATTGAGTAGGCATTTACTTGGTAGAACTCCATTATAATACGGTAAGAAAAATAATGTAATTTAGTTCTACATATATAAAATAATTTATGTAGAACTAAAATACATTGTTATTTTTCTTACCGTACTTAATTATTTTTGTAATCAGGCAATGTTTGTCAATTTTATCACATTAAATATTAATTATGGTAAACCTTCTCTCGAAAATACGGGTGAATTCAAAAAACAAAACAGATACTCGAGACACTTTTTATTGAATCGTATGTGATTTAACAACTGCATTTTAAATGTATCTGCTTATTTCCTCAAATGGCATTCCTGTAGTCACCTGGTCACTGTATCTGCGATCAACCTCGCGATCAATCGCATTGCGTAAGTCTATCTCCTGATCACGCTGTTGTCCTAGCCAAGCATTGTTCAAACGTTAAAGAATACCACCTGAACTCTAAATAAAAAAAAAGCTATATCGAGCTTTGAAAAATGATTTTTATTGTACTACCAATACATATTATGCACATAAATACTTTACAATAACAACCTTTTGCTCTTTGATATTTTTAGATTACATTTTGTAACAGACAGATATTATTCTTTAAAATATCGAACAATGCTTAATCGAAGGATATAGTTTTTGCAATTTTTTTTTACTACCTTTTACAGTAAAAACTTGGTATACGACTGTTACACATCGTTTTGAAAGAGCTCTTGGATAAACACAAAATAATTATTTCTAACCACAATTAGATATTACATTAGGGAAAAAAAGCGTGTGCCATTTCTAAACCAAGGTCTTACTGCTTTGAGACAATGTGTTGAAAGATGTGATGTCAGTTATTTGTTAGAAACTTCGTAGTAGGTGTTTATTATGCCTTATTCATTGCTTTTGAAATTTACTTATTGTTTATTTATATTTGACCGTCTGAACCTCATCAGCATGCGTAAACAACCACCAAAGCCGGACCACCAATACTCACCGTACAGACAATCCGCTACACCTGTAAGGGAAGTCAAATCCACGTCTGTAGACAACTCCCAGAACCGCAAGGCGTGGTCTGCTGGTGCCAAGACCCAGAGATCCCCGCAGAGTAAACTGGGGGTTCAGGAAGACCGCATGAACCGCGGTGCACTCTTTGCCAATGAGCAGGACGTAATGCAACGGGCCAATCAGATTGTTATGTATGTCTATGATGCAATTTACTTTGAGTGGTGTCGGTGAGGCAACCGGGTGGTGGCGCTGTATTCATTGTTTATATTATAATGTTACTCTCGCAGTAGTCTCTCGCTTAACCAGGAAGGAAAAAAAATACTCAATTATTCAAACATTAAAAAGGGACTGAAAAATAGTCTTTGATAAAAAAAATATTTGTTTTGTCCTACATATTCCTATAGCCATACTTGGTTAAGCTGGAATCCACTGTACATATATCATTATTAGAATCTTTTTTCTTCTTTATTTTCATATTAACTGTATTGTTTATGATAAGCTATCAAGCTGTTCTTGTAAAGGCAAATTATTATCAAAGATATACTGACAATGCCATGCGTAAAAATATATTGACGGGTTTCGTGCTTTATGTCAACCTGCTACCACTAGCGACATAAAGCATTGGATATCTTTTGTAATAATTTGACTCGGTACGAGTGTTATTAATACTATTAGTTAATTAGTATATTATTCCAAAACAGACATGACCGAAGTGGATCGTGTCGATGGTTTCTTTGGCTTTATTCTTAATTTTTGCTTGCAGCTGCTTAGAATTTAGTTTTCATTACATATAATATTAAGGTGCGGGTGTGTATCCAAATAATCAAAACACGCTTTCCATTCATCACTACTAAGTTTCACAGCCTTAGTTAATTGAACTGTTGTAGTGATAGTAAATTTATTTGCTCATTCTTGCCTATTTATTGAATATGTTTCTTTCAGCACCATTCTTTGTACAAAATTTAAATTACCCCTGTATACTTCTAATATATATTATTAAGTAAGTTGAGTTGTCGTATCTCTATGTTAGTATTGTATATCAGTGAAAAAAACTGTTTAATCATCTCTTGATGGTAGCATAATACCAAAATAGCCATCACACTATATTCTATTAAAATATATTTTTTTTACCATTCATATTTTAAATTATATAATTAAAACTAGCTGTACCATGTTTATTTACAGCAGCTCTCGCTCAGTCAATATTTTTTTCTATGTCCTGTCAGATTCAAAAAAATACGCAAACACTACAATGGCACTTTTGACGGTATATTTGTTTACCATTATCAAAGAAAAACCATCAGTTCTATTACAATTCTTACAGCAACTATTGTGGCTGCTGTAGAATGTTCTTTATTTGTATTTTACTTGTTAAGTAATTTTCTGTGATGTGATGCTAATTTAAAATAACATCACAGGAAGAACAAATCATTCCGTCCGCGCGAACGGGGCAAGAAAGGATTGAAGAATCTGCAAAGTGTCAAAACTCTTGCTGGTAGAACTGGCACCGGAAGTGGAACGTCTTCTAGCGGAAGCACCAGCGGAGCGCCGGGCTCGGGCGGGAAAGCTCGCAAACAACCTATGACTGTCGCCGCCCAGTTTCAACATTCCCTCCACTCGCTCATGGATACCCTCAACCAAGCCAATCCATTTTTCATCAGGTTTGTATTTCGACTGTCAAAACAGAAACAAGATATGGACATTTTGTAATTTAACCCTTTTGGTCGCAGCCATTTGGCTGGTACATCTCCAAAATCCCACGACATTTTCATGCGAAAAAATTTAAAGAAAAAATATTTCATCTAAAACTTCCAGTCATTATCATCACCCACTAAAATAACTTATAACATAAACAATAACCCCACATAATTTTAATTAACGACTCAAAAACTTTTATAAATTTGAAAGAAGAAAAAAAAATTGTTTGTGTGGCTGACACAGGAACAACAGAAATTGAAATAATATTAACAAAAAGTATTTTACAAGCTCACCAACGACCAAGCTATGCCAAGTTGGTGTATATCACCAATAGATTATAACAGTTATGTGCAAAATCTCCAACAGTAAACTCCATTACGAGCAAGTGTAACTTTAGATTTTATTATTCCAACAAAGGAGTTTTTATTGCACGGTGGCTTGTAAACGATTTGCCTTTACACATGCTTTGTATAACTGTATCATATTTCAAAACATTTTTACAACCACTAAATATCCAAACCTCTAATGTCAATAGCCACGCCGACTGATCACCATGACTGAAAAATTCACATAAGCACGCAAATAGCTTCTAATTAAAAAAGCCCTAATAAAAGCAACTTGGGGCCAAGAGGGTTTTAATATTTGAGTAATATCACAGAAATTGCATATTTTCTATTGCAATAACAATTTAATTGCTTTTTACTACAGCCGTGAGATTTTTTCATCTCTTTTTTTATATACATTAAAAAAGATTAAAATGATTTCATGTTCAACTACATTTTAAGGGGTTATGAGCAGTTATACGGCTCAAAAAAAACATTTTTTTATGAATTTTTTATAGACACAGTTAATTATCAATTACAAGTGATGGTTATTCAAATAGAGCCTACTTTCAAAAATACAATAGCGCATCAATCATGTAAAATATTAATGTGCACCGATCCTGTAGAAGATGTTCCAAACGACCTCTAAAAAAGGCACTTCTCTCCATTTCGGCGGTTTGGATTATCTGAAATCAAAAAATATGGTGAATTCTTTTAAAGGATAGATTAATGCAGGTATTGAACGAAAGAATAAGAAAAATTTTGATTATTGACAAAATGGCGTCTATTTGTAAAAAATAAATCGTTTTTGACTGAAATTTTCACTCCAAATTGTTAAAAAAAAAATAGTAATAATTTTTTAAAATCTCATTCCTTCGCTCAATACCTGAGGAATATATATAAGAAGATTTTGTAAAAATTTGAGACCGATCGGTTGAGCCATTTCGGAGAAATCGAGATCACCAACTTTGAAAATACCCTTTAGAGAAAAAAACGTTTAAAGTTTCAGAAGTAGCTTACATATAGTTAAAAAAAAATTCTTCAACTTACATGGTATTATCTATTCCAGGGCCATAAGAGGTACCTTCTGCAGTATTGGTAGCTTCTAATAAGTCTTGCTGGTGTTGTCGTCGAGCCATTCTTCCTTCTCGCGTGCTCCCATGCGCTCTTGTGTCAGAGATCATTACACGCTCTGCGTCCTCTTTGTGGACATAAGCATGAGCTGCGGTGCCTAATGAAAGTCCTAATGCACTCATGAAGTACAATAGCAATTTTTGACATGATCATGGGTGTAAGAAGATAATTTGTCTGTTGCTAGCGCTTGTTGCCAACTACACCATGAACCTTCTCCACCTGGGCACATTTCGTGTTGAGGATTCTCATCAGTCGAACAATAGTGATAATATTTTCCCCAAATTGCATTATACATACTATCCACAGAATCACAATTTCTCTTTATTGCCAAACCATAGTAAACTGTCAACTTATCTATTACCTTAGCCGTGAGTTTACCTTTCCCTGAAAGTATTTTTTTTCCGCCTATTTCAGCTGTTTTTGTAGTTTTGTTTACTAGTTCGCGGAGTCGTGAACCCATTCTCTTCTGAACATGCCCGATACATTATTTTTTGACAACTTCAACTTCACCGTAGGGAGCAGCTTTCAGGATCCCAGAATATGTTTTAGAATCGCCATCACCTATATAGTTTCTATAACGAACTTTCAATTTTTCTATTGAACGCTTAAACATTTCTACAACCGCATCGGCTTCCATTTTACCTGAAGAGCCCTGGTGATTTGCAGAACAAGCACCATTGTGTTCATTATACCACTCATACTCATCAGCACCTTTTTTAGGTTTCCAAACCTCACACTGTTTACAGTATGAACTTTTTACAACAATATTAACAATTTTTCCAGTATAATATCAAATTCAGGTATATCTCCGAAAATATTTATCAGATTGGCTTCAAATTTTCAGAGAATATACTTAAATATGTGTACATCCCGAAAAAATCTAAATCTGAATCGATCTTTTGAAAATTCTAACTGCGTATAACCCCTTAAGCCATTCACCTTATAGTAAATGGTCAGTAAGTCAGCCTCTGTAGCTGTCCATCTCCATATTTCAATTTTGCATTTGAGATCTTGGACTCGGAATAAAAAGTGTGCAATCTACTGTAATGGAAATATTTTTGTTTTACCAATAGATGTATCAAATCGAATAAAGACAAAAATCCAAACGAATTTGATGATGAAACTGTTCAAAGACAACTCCGCTATACCGGCATGCTGGAAACTGTCAGGATTAGACAGGCCGGCTATAATGTTAGACTAAACTATGAAGAATTCATTCAACTGTACAGAATCTTATTGCCGAAGGGACTCCTCAGCTCCCAAAATGACGTCAGGAACTTCTTGGCAACGCTGAATCTCAATAGGGATAATTATCAATTAGGTGAGTGCCATAGTCATTACCTTATTTGGTTCTGTTCAAAAAATTTTGGCCTAAAAAAGTCTGTTGAAACAAGTAATTGGCTCTTGAGAGGGTTTATTTTCTTCATTTATTTTGTGTTTCATTGAAAATTTTGCTCTTAAGGTTGCACGAAGATATTTATGCGGGAATCTGAGCAGACAAAGCTGGATTACCGGCTGCATCAACAAATTATGGCATCGATTATTACAATACAGAGATGGTGCCGAGCTGTCCTAGAAAGAAGAAGATTCCTTACCCTCCGAAAGGCTACATTGCTTTTACAGCAGTGTTGCAGGTAGAGTACATACAGCATTGCACAAGAAACTTGAATGAAATTACTTATTAAACTACTTTAAATATCACTTTTATGGTGACTGTCAATTCAATGTGGAAAGGCATTTGAATAAATAAAATGATTATTTTGTACTCCTTACACATATATTTTTTAAAGAACTCAATGTGAGCATTATGGAATCTGGCTCGAATCTTTACAAAAATATGTTGAAATAGTATAGTGAAAAAGTGACATTGGAACTGGTCAGGTCCCCTCCTGCGGAAGTCTCCCTAGAGCCTCAACTTTATTTGCCCCTTCTTCCAACGCGTGGATTCTAGCATCCTGGGTGATCAATATTATCATTGAGGTTCAGCGAAACTAAAGTATGCTGGCATGTCACAGGAGGAAAAAAATTGAGAGTTAAAAGAGAATCATAAGTGCCGAGTGCTCCACAGGCCATATGCTTCACGTGGTCTCAAAAGGAAGAATCTTACTGTTACTAAAAGTGCTCTTTTTTTTTACCGGAAAACAGAGAATGGCTGGCGATGCGGCAGATTGCTGCTCTGAAAGTTCAAGCGTACTGGAAAGGAAATCGGGTAAGGAGATGGTACCTGAAGCTTAAAGCGGGAGTAGTTGTTATTCAATCACTTGCCAGAGGACGGATGCTGAGAAATAAAATCAAAAGTCTCAAGAGGACCATCCATAACCACACCAACGTTAGGGTGAGAATAAATAACACGTTTCAGTTGAAATATGATTTAATTTCAGATTAATTACGCACTTGCAAAGCTATGAAATAAGCTAGCACAGTGGGTAGAGTATTGTCTGTTTAGTTTGTACAATTACTTTGTATACAAAAGGCTTCACAAATTAAATAAATAAATAAATGATACTATGCTTTTTCTTATTTCAGATATCTGATAAGCAGTCGGTTTCAAGTATTGAAGATGAGGTCTTTGGCAGTAAAAAGCAACTGTAAGTTTCATAATTGGTTCAACTTTGATATTCTATGAATTGAAAAAATATTCATCTCATATAATAACTATGCTTATTAGATTGAATGAAAAACTGCTAATTCAGCGCATGGAAAGAGTCTGAAAAACGTCAAATCACGTTAAAAATAAAAAAAATTAAGAGGAAATTTTTACTAAAATTATGAAAACAAATAATCTTCAAAACCACTATTTGAAGATAACGTTAATATGTTGCGAGAGAATAATGAGATTTAAATATATAATACACAATTGTCATATACTACTTCCACAAATATTTTAATCATGATCGGGACTAGTTTCGCACATTGTGAGCATTTTCAACTGATGTAGCATATAGTATGGTACTGGTACTGGTCTTATGAAACACCAAATGGCAAGTTAACAAAACGAATCTTGTTAGTATTCTAGGTAAATACAAAAGTTTGACAAACATTAAGCAAAAACACATAAACATGTGGAGCAATAATATATTAAAATAATAATCCAGAGTATTGAATAATCTGTAATGCAATCAGCAAATTCCAACCAAAATAATTTGTACTTAAAAAAGTTTTTTATTTACATTTTACTCGTTTTTAGAAACATTCTTATGAAAGACGAACCAAGAAGTGAAACAGAATTGAGCAGATCACTACGAGCTACACAGTCACTGCCTAGCCCTAGACACAGGTAATACAGTAAAAGTCCGTTAATTCGAAATTCAAGGGACCGGATTTCCCAAAAAAATTCGAATTACGAATTACGGGATTAGTATGAAAAATTGAATTTTCGCGGCAAATGTCGACGGCTTAGAACATCGCGGCCATTTTTTCGATGTTGTATGGACCAAAAAAAATCAAATTACGCTATATCTAAAAAAAAATGAAATTTTCGCGGCAATGAACATCGCGGCCATTTTTTCAAAAAAATCGAATTACGATTTACGCGATCACTAAAAAATGAATTTTCGCGGCAATTGTAGACGGCTTGTAACATCGAGGCAATTTTTTCGATTTTTATGGATCCAAAAAATCATAAAAAAAAAAAAATCGCGGCAATTGTCGACGGCTTGGAACATCGCGGCCATTTTTTCGATTTTTTATGGACAGGCATTTCATATGAATAAAAAAACACTTGATCAAACATAATTGATTTTCAGTCACTCATATTTAAGATATTCGCGCTTAAACAGAATGACGTTTACGTATATACTTGACAGTAAAAATATACCATTATAGTGAAGTTAGATACATACTAATATGTATATATGTCTCGCTTGCACTTATGTTATAAATGCTCGAATTAGATTTTGACATAAGATACTTTACTTTATATAGATGTCTCACTTACACTAATGGTTTACATATGCTTTACTCTTCAAAACAATGTATCCTCTAACTTTTAACCTAACAAACTCACGAAATTGTAAAAATTTCGAATTACACGAAATCGTAAGTGCATTTTGACGAAAACCATTACGAATTACGAATTAAGCGATATTTCGAATTAACGGTACATTTTACTATGAAAAGTCAATATTGGGATGAGCAAATTATGAAAATTTCGAATTACGAATTATCGTTGTTCGAATTAACGGACTTTTACTGTAACATCATAAAATTCCTTTCATTAATATCATAAATCTTTAAAATCTCTGTTAAATATGCTCATGCTCCATTAGGAGTCAATATGGTCCACATTCAGAGCACACTAAGATGCAAAAAAAATTAGTATTGGTTTTTACCTATGTGGAGAGGAGGGCTAATTTTATAGACGCCAATGTCGTGTTTCCAATTGAAAAAATCTAAACATTGATCCTTCGTGCCACCCATAATGAAACAATGCGAGTTTGCCACTTTTTGTTAATCTTTCAAAGCTCATTTCGGTCACTATTGAAATTGAGTACCAAGTGCTGGTGGTCCCAGTCTTACTACGAAGCTGTTATATTTTTCTCTTAATACATCTGTTGATAATTTCAGCGTACTTTTAAAAGTATACTATTGGCTCCATCCGACTTCGCTCGGTGTTCGTAATATATAATCACAAATCTACACAAATTATTCTGTCACAATGATTGTAAACTACATTCTTTTGTTATTGTACTATATTAATATGAATCGCATAAACAAAGAATATTTAACCAGTCAATCAGAGATGAATCTGAAGACAGTCAATCAGAAACGAACGACACACTTTCTTTGTCTTTGTTTTATAAATTGACAATTTATTCAGATATGATAATGTATTTTGTTTTTCAGTGCCCGTGTTGAAGACTCGCCTAGAGAAGGAATCATCTTAGATAATTATGCGACGCAAACATACTGTAAGAGAAAAGTAACCAAAACTCAAAATACTGCCGAATTGGCTGCTCGACAATCAGATCCCAGGTATGAAGTTGTGTTTTTTTTTAAATACTACTAGTAGCTCCACCCGGCTTCGCTCGGTATTTGTAATATGTATTTATATAATCACAATTCTACAAAATAAAACCAAAAATAATTAACCCGTGGCGGACGAACGTCACAGATGTTGTGTCGGGAAAAGACAAGGCCCGTACGCGACTGTCACGACTTCAGTGACGGGAACTTTCAACTGATGATTAAACGATAAATCTCTTGCACACAGCGGTGATTATTGTTTTAAAATATTGCCTTATCTATCTTGCTACCACAAACTCATTGAGATTGTCAGAAATAATAGATTTAAATATAAAAACATCGATTTCTCGAACAGCTACAATTTTTCGATTTTACCCGTCAGTGCGCTTATTCGTTTGAAAGTTCGCGCGAACTCTCGCGCCTGCGCAGTTCTCATATAATTTCATTCGCGGCTGCGCATATGACGGAACTATTTTACGTCAGACAGGCACTGCGCGGTATTATATTTATTTTTCGTGCGATCTTTATTTAATGTTTTTATACTTCGTATTGTATTGAGGGACACATTTAAATAAAAAACTATCGTGTATTTATTCTAATTGTGTCGACTATTGTGTTTACTAAAAAATTATTGGGTGTATTCAATATTTAAAAACATTTAGTTCTGATTTGTGATTTGCACAATGCTCAAATGTAATTCAAAGAAAAATAAAAAAAACTTTAACAAGTTTCATGTGCGAAGATTGTGATGTATTTGTCGTTATCTTTTCTACAAAATTTATAACTCTTAAAAAGATTTAAAAAATCATAAATTATTATCTCTCCCTAGGTGTATGTGTGTTGAACATTTGGTGATAAATGTCTCGATATTAAATTATTTATGTGTTTCCCCGTAATTAAGCGAGTAATATATGTATGTTTCGAAGTGACAACGACCATCGAATGAGTTCGTCGCGGGCTCTTAATTTGACACGTTCGTAATTAAAGATAATAAATACGTCATGTCGACAAGCATTGCTTTTTTGTTAGAGATTTGTTTGTTTAATGAATTGTGGCTTCATGTGGTATTTCTTTTCGGGTTTTTAGTGTTCCCACATATTCTTAATGTGTTTGTCACAATCAATATCAATCCAATTATTTTTAATCCCTCTATTTATTACTATATAACGAAAAATAACATCCTTTCATAATTCGAAGAAAGGTGACGCGCACGGTTTTGAATTGAGTGAATATGTCAACGCGTGCGCCGGGTTAACAACGAATTGAAAATTATTCTGTCTTGATGTACAGTGGTGGCCATTTGATTGTTGACTGCAAGTAACCGCCCGCAATTGCGACTTTGAGTTTCTCTATTTCTCGGAATTCAATGGTTACAACCCCCTACTATTTTTGTCTATTGTACAGTGATATTTGGCTTTCGACAGTTACAAGTTTCTTTTCTTTATTTTTCACCAGTTTTGTGTGAATCACAGTTGTGTGAATACAGTTTTAAAAAATGAATAATCCAGCGCCTATGACTTTCGGGACAAAATCGAATATTTTGACTTTCGCTGACCTAAACATTTCAATTAATAAATTTTCAAAATGTGTGGGATACAGTACTTCGGCTATATCAGTTTTTTTGAAGAAATTGGTAAAATTGAAGGCAATCAAGGAGCAGGAAGATGTGAAGAATAAAATCAATTATCACGAATAATGGCTTTTTAATGTTATCGAAAATTCTGGGGAAGTTGAGTCATTCATCTGCAGCAAATATTTCGAAACGAACCATTCGCAGTAGGCTTGTGGAGACGGAGTTCAGAGGCCGAAGAGCTCTCCATAAGCCACTTTTGACGGCGGCCATGATGAAAAAAATGCATGGATTGTGGCCCACAGATCGTGGACTGTGGATCATTGGAAAAATGTCACCTTCTCAGATGAGTCAAAATTTGAGACTTCGCTATCGATTAAGGGCCGCCACGGGGAGCCCAAACATTGGTGAACAAAATAGCCCTAAATGCTTTCGGCGGACTGTCCATCATCTACCCTCTGTAATGTTATGGATGTGAATGATGTCCAATGGCGTAGATTATTTCGTGATCGTCAATGAAATTATAAACGGCATAAAATATAAATCGGTTATTACTGACGAAGTATTACGAATTTTTCAGGAGATGACGGAGGTGTTCAATGATCCTATATTTAGGACGATTCCTTGCCGTGCCATAGAGCGAAAATTGCGAGTCCAATTCATATTTCTCCAAATATTTTTTTATACCAACCAATTAACTCAATCATAAGGTTTCAGATTACAAAGAAAAAATTGGAATTACATCCCTTCCCTGGCCAGCAAATAGCCCGGACAAAAGTAAAATATAAAAATTTTGAGCTATTATGAAGTGAAAGCTCGACAAACACCCGTGTAAAACGGCTTCGGAGAAAATAAAAGCTATGTAATATGTGTGGGACAATAGGATCTATATTAAAATAATGAAAATATTATACGATTCCATCCCTAAACGAATTCTAGGGCTCATATTAATAAAGGAGATTCTACAAAATATTAAATATTATAAAAAATATTCAATGTGTATAATTTATTTTAAAAATATTTTTAAAATGTTCGTTAATATCGTTTTAATCATAATGCTTTAAAGAAAGTTTGGTTTAAAACGGAATATAAAATGTTACAGGAATAAAACCATTAAAGCTCTGTGGGGCGCGAAACACGTTTTTTCTCTATGCATCTATGTTATCAGTCATATTGTCACTGTTAATGGCCTACCTTTATTTTTTATTCATTAGAAATGATCTATTGGCATGTCCACATATGGTTCATGAAAGAAAAATGTAAATATTTCATTTAAAACATAAATAATATTGATTCAAAATATTTTTTTTTGGAATCAACAATCAAATGGCCACCACTGTAAGTAAACAACATTTATTTGTTTTTATAATAAATTTATTTGAATTTTACAATAAAAGAATATTTAACCACATCCAATCGGAAGCAATTTGCACACATCTGTCTCTGTTTTATAAATAAGATTATAATTTTCTTTGTAATTAATATGAGGACCCACAGTGGAACACAGCCAAAAGCTTAACTAGCCAGAGAAAAGTGTTTATTTTAATATTTTGGTCAATCCAATTATGTTCACAGATTTGATAATTTACTTTTGCATTTAGTTTTAATACATTCACGCTCATTTCACCTGAAATAATCTACACGTATTTTGTAATACCCATTTCATTTCAGTCCGCATCTGATGTCATCTGGTCTCTCGAAAATGCCCATGGACGATATAACAGAATGGAATGTAGCAAACGTGCCCGTCAACTTCATGAAGTGTCCCCCGCCGCGGCGTGAGCACGACCTGACATCGCGTTACACCGTTGTCACAAATGAAATCACACCCGAAGACCTGGCCAATGAACTCATCTGGCTTCACATCGACCAATCGAATTTGTCCCTCATCAACGACAACATGCTGCCTGCTCCTCCGACCGTAACTTATGCTTTTTACTTGTTGTAATTTTACTCTAGTAGGATTTTTTTTTTTAAATTGCGTTTGACTTTATTGCGTTCACTGTCACCTGTGATCTTAGAGCAATGACTCGTATTCCACGTAGCCAATGTGTTAGATAAATTTTGTTAAAAAATACCCTGAAAGCATGAAACTTATGAACATTTTTAGATGACCTTCAAGGATCCTCAAAAATCTCTATACAAGCTTCCTTTGAAGAATGTGGAGCCGTATAGAAATAAGACGGCCAAAATCAATGCCTTCATCCAGAATGATGCCGTCCCATCTAAAAGAAGGGACAATGAGAATTCACGCAACTCGGGAGACAATTCCAATGAGTTTCTCGCAGATTGCTTACCGACTAACAGACTTTTGGATCAGTCTAAAAGAAAGGACAAGGAGCATATCAAAGAAGATTTCCTCAATATCATGGCGAGTAATGTTGCCACCGGTAAAAAGGGAGACGTTTCACCATCAGCGAGAAAAACTTCACCGCAAATGTATCACAGGAGCCTGTCCACGACTGTCCTGGAGCCGATGGGTAGCAGATGTCTTGTCAGTTTGCCGCCTGTTAGAAGAGATCCTAGGACTCAAGAACAACTGCCTCTCCGGAGAGATGTCAAATACAATAACAGTCAAGGTAATATTTCTACATATTAACACTTGAATAGCAGTGTCCTTCTAGCAGCAATAGTTACTGCTCGTTAGAAATTTAGATAGTGATATATAACTTGGCACCTCAGGATAAATGAAACATATCTTGATTTTTGAGTTATGAATGCCATTAGATACATCATAACCTATTATGTAATGTGTCTAAAAGTCATATCGATAGAAGTGGATACAAAAATATTTCAGAGCGTATTAAAATCACTTTCTTGTTTACAACTCCACTAAACCTTAAAACAACATATTAGAATAATTTTTTTTTAAATTTAACGAATAAATCAGAAAGTCAAAGCATCGCATTTAAAGATAATGAAATGAAAAATTGTATTTCTTAAACAATATGTAAAATTGATTATTGAAGAAATCTGTTTTTTGGCTCTCCTGAAAAGTAGAGAAAAATGAGTTAGGTTTCTCTGCTTCTAGGGGGCAGGATTGAATGAAAATTAATAATTGTATATACATTGGACTTTGTATATACACCGAGGTCTGGTAGACTTCAAATTATTGATGGTAAAATAATTCATATCTTTTGTATATTGAAGGATCTTTAATAGATACCAAACAATTATCCCCAATGGATGTGTCACCTGTGGACTTGAGCTATCCCCGAGGCACGGTTCAAGTAAGATCTAATGCCGTACCGGAACCGCCCGCCAGGGCCGTCAGGAGACTTCGGAGGGAAGGCGCCGAAGAGACTGATTCCAATCTCCGGAGAGGAGAAAAGGCCACCAGGTGAGGCAATCTCACAACATTTTAGTGCCTATATTAATGTATAAAAACATATAAAGTAAAATTAATCTTTATCTCCGAGAATTTCACACATGCTTTTTATATTTATTACCTAATGATTGGAAAGTCTCTAAAATTGCTTCTAGTTGACAAATATGATGAAACATAAAAAAGTAACTATTGCACAGACTACTTTGAAATCTAAAATTCTTACATTCTGGCCGGCTATAATGCCCTCATAAGCATAGAGGCAGTTATTTGCCGATATTCTCATCACCTCAAAAGTCATATTCTGAGATGATGAATGATTTGGTGTTTCTTCAACTTTTCCTAGTAAATTTGAATCTTTTGAATTTTGTCGCTTACGACCCAGGATTCACCTTTCAGCATCTTCATAATTATAATCAAACCCACTTAATTCATTGATACTCGTTTACATCAAATTCTCTCACTTATTCATATAGACTACGCTAATAGCAATTTAACATTTGTTTTTGATAAACTCTGATCTACTTTTAATTTTGTATATAAATGATACAAACTGTTTACTATGTCAGTTCAAGTACATAGGTGCACTTGAAATGCCTGAAGATTCCGAGGGCGAATCCCGGGTTGTTAGCCTTAAAACTTATGGAAAAGTACAAAGTTCAAACGATTCAAATTTGATATTGAAATTCCATCAAGAACAAGAACCCTGAGTCGAAATTCCTAATTTTCTTATTTATTTTTTGTGAGACACAAAAACACAATATGGAAACATAAAAATCATACATTATTATGAATATGTATACTGTTTTAGTGCTAAGAATAACTATAGTTTTCTCTAACAGTATGTAGATTTTTATATTGAAATATATTTTATATATCTGTGTTTCAGAAATTTACCTCAAACAAGATTCTTATATCAGTTCAATTTTTGATTTTTCTCAAATAATTGCCTTTTTGATATTGGGGGCAGTATATTAATGCAGATTAAAGTTAGCGAAATCTTAGTGTATATAAGTAATAATAAAAATACATTTTTAGTACTTTTTCCACATAAAATTTATTTGGTCAGGACCAGTTTCGCTCATGGCGAGCATTGTCAACTGATATGAGCGAAACCGGTCCTGATCAAATAAATTTTATGTGGAAAAAGTACTAAAAATGTATTATTATTTTTATTATAAGGCCTTTCCACCATTGACAGTGAACACCTTAAAAGTGATATATAAGTAATGGCGATAAAAGTTCAAAAAACTGTCCAAGACATTTTTGTCAACATCAAAGAACTATTGATAAATTTATATTTTTTCAACATGTTTTAATCAATTGCCTTCATTTTTCCTGTACAGTTAATAGTAAAGTTTGTAATTCACTATAAGATGTATGAATGCTTCATAATTGAAAAGGTTCATTAGTTTCTCGATTGGCTTATTCGTTTGATGCCATTTCAGAGCTGCGTCAGAACAGGTATCTGGCTTGAAGAGAAGTCGAGCGGTGACGGGTTCGACAAATACTCAACCAGACTTGAGGAGAAGAAACTCTGACCCTGCCGCTGCACTGCCGCCGACCATATCGCCTCCTGCTCCTCCCCGACCTCTCGTTCCTGCGAACATTGATAACTTCATTGGACCGGATGGACCGCTTTTCAAGATTGCCGGACACACGTATGTACATTTGTCATAGTATCTGAAAAAAAATTAATGCTATTCTTGAATATTTATTTCATATTTTATGGATTACAGTCATTTTTACCAATTCTTGGCTGTAATATTACACATTTAATAAGCCTAAATCTCTTTTGGTGGAGTCCGCGGTAACTTTGGAAATAGAAAGGCGAAACACGTCGCACTTTTTGCAGCACAATACGTAGAATAAGAAAATCATCAAATTTTATTTTATTTATCTATTTGATTTATTTGATTTCTCAACGTAAACGGTGGTGATATTTATAAAATTATTCATGACTGATATGACTCAAATAATGGAATATGGAGGCTTGAGATTGTATTCGACTGTAATATTGTAAATCTACTTTCTTTTTTTTATAATTTGAAAAATGTTTGGCAGTACAGCTAATGCCAATGCGCCAAATGTTTTTAATTGTGAAAGTCATACGAGGTAAACTCACTGATAAATAATGATTCGGTTGAGAACAACGCAACGAAAAATTACATACACCCAGTCGATGATCTCTTTTTCAATTGAAAAGATCTGACCTTGCCGGGAATTGAACCCGGGTCCACCTGATGGCTGATAACTCATCTTTGTATTTTATTGACAGGTTCAGGAAATGGACCCGTTTAAGCAAAGATGACAAGTGTGTGTACTGTCACGAAGCTATGGACGCATTCGTAACGCAATGCCAAAAGTGCGTAAACTGCAAACAGCTGTATCACACCAAGTGCATTCAGAACAAAGGCGTTTGCACAATGCCGTGTACGGGAGCAACGACGGGAGGCAACGCTGGTGGAAGGGGAAAACACCGGAAGACCCAAAGAGGAGTGGTTCTAGATCAACTCAAAAATTCGGTTCAATCCAAATTCAGTCTCACGGGCACATCTGAATTTACCGATAGAACGGACAAGATCATATCCGATGCAAAAGAATTGCAAGCAATGCAAGATTTCATTACCAGAAAGATTTATAAAATGCAATCTGAAGACAGAAAACAATCAGAGGTGAGTAATGACTATTGTCCACTTATATCAACATTTAAATCCTTGCAATCCTAAAGAAATCTAGCAGATCGAAAATTAGCCCCATGTTGATAATAACGCGTTAAAAGGCGGGTGCGTAGTCGAATGACAACGTGCTGGTGGGGCTCACAGGTTTGGACTCCAGTGCGAACAGTTTGACAGATGTCTTCAACTCCCACTAATTCTGTTCTTCTATACCTACTCTTTTCATAAAAGAGAGGTTGAGCAACTAAGTATCAAGCAGTTCTTGAGGGAAAAAAAAATTGAGATCAGAAGTGGGCATAACTTAGTGTGTAAAAATATTTTTAAAAAGTGGTAGTAGCCATTTTGAATCTTTGAAAAATGAATAATGTCCATCATTGTATCGCAGTTACCATTCAATGTGGGTTTATGTTTTAAGAAATTTATAGTATTGAATGAATTGAATAATTGACAAAAGTGCCGAAAATAAATCAATAATGAATATTTTGCATTTGCAGGTCGACAGATTGTTCAAGCACGCCTTGGGAGAATTCAAAGACAATCTAGTCGCAACTTACAGTGTTGTAAATAAACAAGGCTCCGCTCTCAAGTATAAAGACCTCATAGCAAATTTCCTTCACGTCATGGAAACCGTGTGTCATAAGGAGGGCGGTCAAGCGGAAGCGTTTCCCGTCACGATGGGGGTCAACGCCTTCCGAGGTTTCATGGATGAGTTCATGAACTCCAGACAGGAAGTAGAGAAAACTAGTAAAACAAAAAGGAAAAAGGAAAAGAAGCGGAAGGTTTGTTACTTTCAGAGTACTATTGAGAATATTTTCGATTTTTATTTGTACCTGTGTGGAAAATGCTAATTGTATGTCGAATCATTCGCCAATAAAGATTGAGATCGGAAAACAAAGGAACTTTTTGAATCAAATAAGTTGAAAATATACGTAGATCAGGGGTTACCAACCTTTTTGTACCTACACTACCTACTAGAGTACATTTTAAAATATCGGTAGGGCGGTGGGTACCACATATTTTTTCAAAGCAAAATTTGCTTTGTTGCAAAATTTCTCTGTTGACCAGTGAGGGGATGTATGGTGTACCCTGTCTAGCCTAGGTATATAAGCAATCTCTAATACACGTTTAAAACATAGTTCTGACGAAGGCATAAGCCGAAATAGCTTTTTAAAAACAAATATATAAAATAATTTATGTAGAACTAAAATACAATGTTATTTTTCTCCCGTATTATAATGGAGTTCTACCAAGTAAATGCCTACTCAATCAATATATTATAAATATCCTCACCCCTTGTTCGTTCTTTCATGGGTAATATTTGCAGCAGATCTTCTTTCACTGTAAAGTTACTAAATACCATTCTGATCATAACTGCTAACTATGCTGTGTCTGATATATCTGTTGACTCACCAGTCACATATTTCCAAGTCACTTTTTAACTGAGTTTGGATGTCCGTTGATATTACATTTATTCTTCTTGTGACGGTCTTATACAATAACTGTAAGTCTTGTATTGCTGACATAATCTCACGTTTGTTTGAAAAATCCTCAAATAAACAATCGGCGCCAGTCAGAAACAAAATGCGAGGTAATGAGGATAATTGCTGTCTCGCTTTGCCATACAGGGTTGGCTGCCCTACTCTACTTCTGGGTTACTCTAGCAGTGATCCATATCGATTTTTTGTCTTGATTGCATTCATGTTAGAAAATGTTGTTTCACAGTGGTAAGTAGAACTGTAAAACGTTGTTAAATATGCTGCACGATGCATTTCTGTTGAGATGCCTCCATTGAAATTCCATAATGTTAACCCATTGTTACATTATTACTATAGTAATTTAAAAAGTCCGTAAACAAAGTCTTAAAATAAAGATTTAATTTTTAAAATTTTCATTTATTATTGTATACAATTGAATAATGGCAGATTGTATTTTTTTCGCACAGCTGGATGACGCAATCGTACATGCCGGACATAACTTTATCCTGTCGATGATCAACATCCCGACTGAGTGTGAAATCTGCAAAACATTTTTCATGTGGCCAATTGAGCGATCACTCATTTGCCAAACGTGCAAGCTGGCGTCTCACAAGAAGTGTTATCTGAAGGTAAAAATCCCATCTTATTAAAACAATTTAATCAAACTGAGTCTTACGTTAAACTAACATGCCTGTGCCGCCAACAGTGAGTGATGGATTTATTTAAATTATAGGTGACGACGCAGTGCCGTAAAGACAATTCAACACTTGTAGTGGGAGGCGGAGCAGGTCGGGTGTTTGGAGTGCCACTCTATAAATTGGCCATGGGAGACGGAAAGGTTCCTGTCGTAGTCGACAGACTTGTCACCACGATAGAACTGTATGGCCTTTATACTGAAGGTATCTACCGGAAAAGTGGTGTCAGTTCTAGGGTGAGTTTTTCCATGATTTTTTATTAACAATTTTACCATATTATCTACAGGCGCCTTTTTTTTTATAAATCTTATCACAAATATACATTTATTGTTTCTACTCCCA
The DNA here is from genome assembly GCA_028554975.1 of Himalopsyche kuldschensis. Lineage (NCBI taxonomy): Eukaryota > Metazoa > Arthropoda > Insecta > Trichoptera > Rhyacophilidae > Himalopsyche > Himalopsyche kuldschensis. Next base: position 586,591 of record JAHFWI010000060.1, on the reverse strand, counting down.
TCCCTCACCTCGAATCACTTTTTTTAAATTAATTTAATTAAAACATTTTAACTCCTATAAATCCTATGTTGAGTCCTGCTCTACATTGTATAACATGGTTGAAAAAATATTTTTTAATTTTTTAAATTATCCTTATTGCATAAACCATACATATTGTTAAAAACATAATTTTTTTTTCATAAATCTTATGTTTATTTTATAAATGTGGTCCCTTATCTCCAGGGGTTATCCTGCTGGTGTAGAATATCAATTTGAATTTGGTGGCATTCAAAACTCAAAATCGCACCTTTTCCTTATAAGTAGTTTTGCATTGGAAGCGACTTTTTGTATGCCCAAGATAGAGTTTTTAACATTTGCATAACGTATATTTTTCGGTATTTTGTTTTCCCATACTATTAAAGATGCTTACTCTGTGATATCAATCAATTTCAAAATTTCAAAGAGAAAAATAATGTTGAATTTTGAGTTTGTAACTAACATTTTCCAGTTTCCAATAAATATGTTTTTATGAACCCCCTTTTGCTTTTACTTGATAATTATTTACGCTCAAAATTTCCAGTTGAATTTACCCTCGACATGCCCATTGGACACCTACAGAAATCAATTTTTCTAATTCATGGTAGCGTAGCATAATTCTAGGATATTTAAATTGATTCCAGTGAACCATAGATGAGACTTAACACTTTCGTTTATGGGCGTTTTTAGTTACTATGGTAATTACTCACACATTTGTGCACACTGTAAGCAATGGGTTAACGCTCGTAAACCAATATTCAAACTTTTGTAGTGCTATTTTAATTATAATGGAAACAAATTACTTTCAGATGAAAGAATTGAAAGCTCTGCTGGATGAGGCACCAGATGACACCGTCAACTTATTGGAGACGTATCCGGTGCACGTGCTAGCTTCCGTACTGAAAGGATTTTTTCGTGAAATGCCTGAACCTCTCCTGACATTTGACTGTTACGATGACTTTATCATGGCTGCTAGTTTGACTGATCCTCAAGTAATTGCAATATATTTTATTTATTGTCGAATACCAATGGTATATGTGCCAATTTTGTTCTGAAATATTAACTATTGAAATACAACCAATATTTTCAATATAAATTTTAAGTGGACATTGGGTAGAAGAAGGTGATATACTTATGTTCAAAAAAGTTTAAAAAAAATATACACTGGGTGGCTGTGTTTGTGTTTCTTTCAATTATAACTAGAGACACGTATTTTGTGCATCCTTGAAATTAAACTTTTAACAAAAATAAATTTACCCTAATTTTTACTTTCAAAAATTTCCAGGACCGCGTGGCAACATTATTTGCAATTTTGAAGAAACTACCTAAGCCCAATTTCGACTTGATGGAAAGGCTGACATTCCATTTGGCCCGAGTTGCGCAACAAGAGCAATCTAACAGAATGAGTACTGGAGCTTTGGCAATCGTCTTCGCCCCCTGCATTTTGAGAACTAACAAAAACCTCCCCGCCCAAGTCAGCCTGCATCATATAGCCAATCAGACCACCTGCGTGGAAGCCATTCTCAGCGAGCGCCTCAAAATGGTAATACCGTCTTTTCTTCACAAATGGTAGAATTTTGCGATTTATATCTTAAATGGATTTTTCACTACACTCTCGATTATCCGGGCTAATGCTAATGGGGTCACGGATAATTGAAAAACACGGATAATCAGAATCATCAAATTTTTATTATATTTTCGAATATAATATCATATACACAATACAAATTTTTAACACATTATTTATATATTTATTATTTATCAAGAAAACACAAAGAAAGAAGTAAAAATATAATATTTTATCATATATCTATATATATAAAAATGAATGTTTGTCTGTCTGTATTTCCGCTATGGACTACTAAACCGCTCGACCGATTGATGTGAAACTTTACAAATTTATTGAGTACACTCCCGCAATGGTTTTTGGCCTACCAACCCCTCCCCCAAACCTCCACCCCCAATTTTTTTTTTTTTTTTAAACTTTACGAATTTTTCGAGTTCACTCCTTCGAAGGTTTCTGGCATACCCCCATACGCCCCCCAAACCCCACCCCGCCAAACAACCCCCTCCCCCAAAATTGATATCGATTTTTTACAAATTTCTCGAGTACACTTGCGAAACATTCTGGCGTACACTCAAATTGACTCAAATTGAATTGAATATTTGTGTAATGTCTTTCCTTCAAATTTATTTTAGTTGCTGGCGTAGCAACGCGCGCAGGGTACAGCTTGTCAGAACATAAAAATATAAAAAAGTATAGTTTTATGTGTATACAAATTTTTAAAAATCTGTTATTTTCATCTGTTTCGAGATTTTCGGATTTGACAATGAATTCCTTATTTCACTTCGAAATATTCTTCAAGCTGTTACATTATTTTATTCAGTTCCCTTTTGTTCAGCGTAATCTAGCAATGTTTCAATACAATTTAATGCCGTTTCATGACTAACGTAACCACTAGTATCTTCTTCGCTTGTTGTACTACTGTCATTTTCTTCCTCTTAGGTAACAAGAGAAACGATATCAGAATCGACCATGCGTTCAAAGCCTGGATCATTTAAATCATGGTTGAGCCACTCCACTATGTTTTCCTTATCCACGCCTTCAAAAAAAATTTAATCTTTTAATAATTCACACATTTCAGGTACAAAATTTTCTTCATTCTCTTCCAGATCCATTAAATCTGTTTCTATTTCAGGAAGAATCTTTCTCCATGATCGAACGAGTGTTACTGGCTTTACTTTTGACCAAGATTGTGCTACCCCATTTATAGCATCCAATACTATTTACATCTTCCTCAACAAGAGTTTTCAGAAGTTGTAAATAGAAACACATGTGGAGTACAAAGGATTACAATTCTTGACACATTCTAGTCCCATATTATGTTTTTTGTGGTATATGCGAACATTCATACATTCAAAAGATACAAGTGGTTAAAAAAAATTCAGGGCTAGTTACGTAAACACAAACACATCGCTAAATTCATCCTTTTTTCAAATAACGTGCATATTCAAGATCGCAATTCATTAATGCGTTTTATAATTGTAGTAGAAAAAAATCCATCAAATTAAATTTGAATTAAAAAATATTTATTTTCAGGCACGAATAATCGGAAAACCGGATAATCCATACACGGATAATCGAGAGTACACTGTATTTAAAAAATATATTGACATGGTATTTTATTCTATTCACAGGTAAAAGCAACATTAGCAGACATAGCAACACTCGACACGGCAGCCCACACGGCCAGCCACCGTCTCTCTTCCCTCCGCTGTTCCAAAGTCTTCACTCCAGAAGAGTTGGCCGTGCAGCAGAACTGCGCCGTGGCCGCCTCCTCTGATACCCCGTCGCCCCCTGACAACGAAGAGGAAGCGCTTCTGGTGGGCCACATCCAAGAAATACAAAAGGAAAAAGCCATCCTCACCAGCGCACTACCGTCGCTCACCAGAGCCACATCTGACGATGACCTGCTCTCCACCGACCTAGACGGGGAGTCTGGCAGCCTTGACGACCTCACGCAGACCCCTGGAAAGGTTCCCTCGCAAGGAAGACACCAACGTCCCACCCTGCAACGCCAGATGTCCTCGGACGACCCGATCATGGTTTAACCCTCATCCTCTTATATTAATAAACCGTTCCCAACGTCGCCCAATCTTACGACTTAACGAATAAGTGCAGTATTTTTATGAAATCGTGAAACCATTTCAAATTTGTTTCCAAGGCTGGATAGTAGGTTTATATGATATGTAGTCTTTTAAATATATACGTTGCATATATACATATACTGACATCCATGACGTTCTCTAAACAAAATTATAAATGCGAGGGACTAAAATCAATAATACTTAATCAATAGCTGCATATTTATTGCCTAACGTACATGATATTTCAATTTATGTACGTATGTTAAATCATATTAAATTTAACCACTACGTATCACAGTAATGTTATACTAAAAGACAAATATGCGGTTTCCATAAATCTTATTATTCGATCGTTGAAAGCAATAAATAATTATTTGTTTTTGTGAACCTTTTCCTCTCTCCAATCATGATTTCATGATATGTAATCTAGACCTCTAAATGTACTTCATCCAGATCGCACCTGTATTTAAATGGTAGTTGTCCATTGCATTTCTAGTTGTAGCCAAAACTGTTTTGCATTCATTAAACTGTTTCACTGGAGGTGAGGAAAGGTTTGTAGTGGGTGTAAACTTTTTTATATCATACAAATTAAAATAAGTACATCAAATTTAATCCAATAACTTGGCAAATAAAGAAGTGTCAAATGGTAAGTGTATTTAAAAAAAAATATATGAAATCCTAGAGATAATTTACTGTTGACAAAAGATATTAATAACTGAGCACACCGTCGGATAACAGTAATCGAATTCTGTGATCATCATTGCGGCTCCTTAATCTGCCGGCAAATTTAAGCGTTTATCATGTCTTATATAAACCTTTACTATTTGTGAATCCCCTTTGTCGGCTGTCGGTTAATTTTAGTATTGGATTCTATATGACAATATCATCACGGGTACTTACAAATGCCGTCTATTAAATCCTCATGAGACAATAATAATTGTTTTTTTTTTTAAATAGACTCCACAAATATTTTAAGATGCTGTTATTTGAATAATTCTTTTCAATGTTTCGAAATCTTTTGAATGAGCGGAATCTACAAGATTGACTAATTAAATCACAATATAATTATAATCAATTAAACGTTTGCGGTTAAAAGCAGGAATGACCACCCGTCTAGGTTCATGGGATGACTTGTTGAAATTTATTATGGCTGTCTACTTTAAAATGTAATAGGAGAGAAGTTAAATAAACTAAAAAAAAAATAACAGCATACTCACAGAAGTTGGTAAGTAACAAAATTGACAGAAATGAGGTAAGTGCATTAACGGATATTTATAGACTCAGACAATTGTCCGTGTCTATTAATCCCTAACATATGTCACATTAGCATACATCTACAGTAAAAGTCCGTTAATTCGAAATTCAAGGGACCGGATTTCCCAAAAAAATTGGAATTACGAATTACAGGATCAGTATGAAAATGGAATTTTCGCGGCAATTGTAGACGGCTCGGAACATCACGGCAATTTTTTCGATTTTATAGACCAAAAAAATTGAAATACGAATTACGGGATCACTAAAAAAAATGAATTTTCGCGGCAATTGTCGACGGCTTGGAACATCGCGGCCATTTTTTCGATTTTTTTATGGACACTCATTTCATATGAATAAAAAACACTTAACATAATTGATTTTCAGTCACTTACATTTAAGGTATTCGCGCGTAAAATAGAATGACGTTAGGTACATACTTATAAAAATGTACCATTGTAGTGAAGTTAGGTACATACTAATATATAGATGTCTCGTTTGCACTAATGTTATAAATGCTCGAATTCGATTTTGACATACGATACCTCACTTTATATAGATGTCTCACTTACACTAATGGTTTACATAAGCTTTACCAAAACAATGTGTCGACTAACTTTTAACCTAACAAACTCACGAAATTGTTAAAATTTTGAAATTGTCGAAACTGTCAAAATGTCGAATTACAAGAAATCATATGTACATTTTGACGAAAAACATTACAAATTACGAATCAAACGATATTTCGAATTAACGGTACATTTTACTATGAAAAGTCAATATTGGGACAAGCAAATTATGAAAATTTCGAATTACGAATTATCGTTGTTCGAATTAACGGACTTTTCCTGTATCTGTATTTTAATATTATAATTGTCTATTTAACATAAAATGAGGCTAGAATCTTATTTGCTATTTTCGCCCGATCAATTTGTTACCTATGAACTTCTCTGTAATGATATAGTATGCGTTTAATAATATTGACTGTACAAAATATAGATGTTATATGTCCAAAAACGAATTTTTTAAAACTGCTATTATTAAAAATTTACATGAGTGACCAAATTATACCAATACACTTTTGAAGTTCATTTATATTATAAATTGTTTTTCAAAAAGTCATGGGAACTTCAGATTCAAATTTTAACTAAGTTATTAAGTTTACTGTAGTAAGTTTGCATAATTTTAACAATTTAATTTCAAAGAGTGCAAGATGTATTTTTCCACTGCAAAGGTGTTGACAAAATACTTAAATCCACATTATTATCTCAATCTTTACCAAAACAGATATAAAACATCCATGTTCTTTAAACTATTTTTTATTGTAAAACTAAATGTTTTTACATTGCTCCATACTTGCTTACACTTGAATGTGTAATTAACTATATTGTATATATGTCAGTTCTGACAAATTTCCAAATCAGCTTCGCTTGATTTATTCAACATACCAATAGCTTTTTCGTCATTTTTGATTTGAAGCCTGGAATACATTTATTGTTTTATTAGTAAAATTTTTCATCATTTTTACTAACATGTCAAAATTTATCTTAAATTATCACACCCCATCCTGGTAGACGGCGTTTGAAATTCTGACCATCTCTTGAAAGCAATGATATGGATGGGGTGTTTAAAGAAAACCATTGAAGAAAATTTGATTTATTGATTTTTAAAAAAAATATGGGAATATAGTATGTTAGCATTATCATGCCTCGACATCAACTATATGTATATGCCATCGCAATAATCAGTGTTGAAAGACGGCAAATAATATTTATGTTATAGAACAGGTTCCTGAAGATTTCATCTGACGAACACAGTTTCTGATATTTGAAACTGTTTGAAGAAAGCGTCAATGCTTGATTTTTTATAAACCCTGGCCTACCACTAAGCTTTTTTAAATCTATGTCGTGTGGACTTGTGACTATGTTTCTAATGATGTTTCATTTTATGGCAGTTACTAAGGATATTGTTGTTATTAACTACTTGTTTCATTTTGGATGAAAATTGAAAGAGAAAATTTTTATGAAAAACTTAACATTGATTGAGCCATTTAAAAGATGTAACTCAACCTTTATCATCATCGGACTTTTTGTTAATGCAGTGATGCCCTCGGTCTGCAACGTTTAATTGAAAACACTTTCTTTTAATATCTGCCTTTATAGGACTATGCCAAACACCTACTGCAATGTTTCTGAGGCTGACAATCTTGAGTATTTTGTAAAATGCAGAATTGTGGCAACCTTCTTCTATGGTGCTACCGTCCAGGGCTTATATTGCCCACCTCAATCATTCGATCCTCGCCTTCCTGCACCAGTCTTAGTCTTGAGATAACCCATCAACCTAGCAAAGTTGCTGTCTTCTCACAGGAGTAGAAAATCTGAGTGGTTTTATGAAATTCACTGGCCCAGCATAAAGGTGATTTAATCCATGGTTGTACCAAAGTCACCAAAGGCTATCGTCACACTGTCTAAAATCTTGCAATCAAACAATTGTAACTGCTGAGCGTCCTTAAAGCTTATCGGCCAGGCTTCTCACTGTGTCACTTAAATCACTTTCCCACTATAATTTATTTTAAAATTAATCATGAGAATTGGTTAATTGAAAAAAGTATGCTCTTTCGACTACAGTGAAACCTCGATTCTATGTTTTTCAAGGGACCGTATAAAACAAACGATTAATGCGGGAAAGTTTTATATACAAACAAAATGCCGGGACTATAGAAAATGAATGCACCACACGGGAAAACGTATAATGCGAGATCGTAAGATCGGGGTTTCACTGTACATGTTTTATTTTTATAAATTTCAAAATTTAAGTATGTTTTTACTGTAAAATTAAAGCTTTTTATTTTTAGCTGCTAAATTTCAAAGATCCAACTACTTTACTTAGTTACAACACAACTGGTCAATATAGTGTATCGCTAGATATTTCCAAGAACTGACTTATACTAATATACAATCAAAAAATTACATATAAATTGATACACAAATTTTTCAATTATTCGGACATTGTAATTTTGCCTCCAGAACTATGATCCATGGTATGAATAACTTCAGCAGACACTGTAAACTTAAAATAACACGATGAACCGAAGGTTGAGAATGTTGCCCTATTATGTTTTAAAATCTTTTATCGCTGATTGCTTAAAATTTCATTAATACAAATAATTTGTTGAATTTGTAGGTGCTGTTTGTAATATTTTCCTAGAAAACGTTATATTGCATTTTGAGTTGCTCAACTGCTTCTACTCTTGTTAATTATATAATATTCACTTAAGTATATTATTTAAATGTGTACAAATGCTGGTTGCCTTTTTTAAAATAAATCTTTCGAATATATTTTCGAATAAGTTAATCACTTTTCAATAGAGGACGTAGGAGTCTATAGTTGTAATCAATGAAGTCGATTAATTTAAACCCTTTTAAATGTATTCATAAAATATACGTTGATTAGAAGTACAGATGCATTTGTGAATGTTTAGGATTTATTTTTGATGTGAGACTCGCTACTTAGCATAGTGACTGTCTGAGATACTCTTATTTTTGTGATTTTTTTGTACTTTGATGCCAACATTGTCAACAATTAATATTTACAAAATACTGAAAAATAAGTGAATATTTATTTTGATGTGCAGACCTGTTAATCTTAATGGTAAGTTTCTTATGACTATCTTTATAAGCATCACTAATTGTCGCCGCACTGCAAACATTTACCGTCTGCGTGTTTCAGACCGCCGTCTCGTTTGCAATGAAATGAATAAGCTTTAAATATTTGCAGTACGGCATCCATTATCTCAGCCTGTGTTATGATAATGCATTAGTGCTAAGTCAAAAAATTCATTGCCCAAACTCATTACTCTGTTACATAATTTAGGTGTTAAGTTAACTTTAATCGTCTTGCCTTCAAACTTAAGGGAGATATTAAGTTTTCTTTCAATTTAATTTTTAGGTTATGATTAAATGTTAACTCTATTATAGTACCGTTGAAATATTGCATTTAAAACAAAGCATATATATATATAGGCATTTGTTTTACGGAATATATTACCCTGAGGATATTTGCGTTTACTTCTACAGTTTTAACAGTGTTGATATGCTTCTTGCATCGAAAACTTAAAATATTTTCATAATTACTGTCTAACTTTACGATGGAAGAGGTAGAACTCATTAGTTTATAAAATTATTTTCATATAGCAGATCTGAGAGTATTCTTCCATTATTATGTGATCGTATAAAATAATATTGTTTTTATATTGTGTATTTAAAATGTTTCGATTCAAGGAGCTTTCTTAATGTATAGAAAGATGTTTAAAGTGTAATTTTAATAAGGAGCTGGCATCCCCAGTCCTCGCTACTCAGCGCTGTTATAGGTACATTTATTACTATAATATAAATATAACAAAATAGCCAAATTGCGAATAAAAATATCTAAGCATATATTGTAATAATCCATTGTAATTTGTTCATAATGTTCCAGCAGATGTTCAGTACAGAACATAAATTCAACCTTAGTAATAATATTCCTTAAGTGAACTTTAAATTAACCACCGTAAGCTATTTTCATATTATTCAAGTGTAACAGTAATCTTTGTTATTTAACTGTATTGAATTAAATAATCAACAGGAATATTCAATTAATTTAGTGATCAGAAAATATTTGTTCTTTGTAGTATATAATCATTGGTTTAAAAATTTTTATAGATGTTTGAACGTATTTTTTTGTAAGCTTTTTGATGTTATATTTAATTGATGTGATTGCAATAATAAATATAATTTTTATTTCAATTTAATATAATTATTATTCATCACAATATGGTCTCATTGATGTGAAATAGATTAGTGACTGCAAACGGCCCTCATTGATGAAGACAGATTTCTTTTTCCAGTATAAAAATAATGGACTGAATTTAAGTTCTGGTTGAATTTTCAAAATTCGTTTCTGAGATTTTGGGCCATGTGCCAACTCCACTGAGGTATTGAGTCGCTGATTTAAATAATTAGTATAAAAACAATATGTCAATATTACCTCTATCTTTGGACAGGGAAGAAATAAAGTTGTTCATCATCACTGAAGATAATATTTTTTTTTTGTGTTCTAGTATCGAAAGCTTAAAAGCATCATTACTAATAACTAATGAGCTTGTAAGCAATATAAACTGTCCATTTGTGTTTAGTACAGTCTACAATTATTTTACTAAATGAGATTGTGCAATCAGTATAACCAATTTACTAATATAATTTAAGTTTAGACTAATAGTAATGTAAATATAGTGAAATGATATTTTTCTATTTCCTTTTCACACTTATGGTGTACATAAATACTTTATTCATTTTACCTGTTTTGAAGTCCAGGAACAAAATACATTTCAAATAATTTTTAATCATATCTTAATTGACTTATATTTTCATTTGAGTTGATGCTTTTGATCATAGCCGAACATGTGCATTTTTTATTAAGTAATAAAAATATCGATTAGGTTAAGCTTATAAAAGAATAGTTATGATTGTACAGTTTTAGAGTATATTTTACTATATTTATTAAAATTATCTAGAAGCCGAATCGCTTCGACAGAAGCTCGTTCGTTTCAATAATACAGATTGTAATTTATTATATAAAAAAATATTGTCATTTAGCAAATCTGTACATTCCATTTTTATATGAAAACATAAACTTTCATCATCGCCAAGCTTTCTTTCCGGGCGACATCCCCTTTTATTTTTATAAATAAAATTATTTAATCTTGTATGATAAAGTTGCTTTCAATTATTACTATATATATATTAGAATATTTACCAGACATTGATGTCTAAACATATATAGTACATTCTCAGCATTATAAATGCGGTGCAACGTATATAACTGATAAAATGCTTCAATATGCCGCCAATCGCCTACGGCACGTAATTATTATTTTAGAGAATATATCACCATTTCATTATAAATTTATATTGATTGCATTTATTTCATAATGATTGTTGTAAACCCTCCCCTCACTTTATATGCGCATGAAACTGAAGTGGTTAGTACATTGTTATTTAAATAATTTCAGCATTTTTGAGGTATGCTCATTTTGTATTTTCAGGGTAAATTATTAATTATGGCACATTTCTGTAATTTTGTCATAGTGACACGTTGTTACTTCAAAAAATGAAAATTGTGATCTTGTATAGTGTAATCCTGAAAGAGTTTTACCTTGAGATTTATATTTGGTGTTAATTTTTGTATAGTGACTGACTAAATGTAAACATTCTTGTTTCTGAATTATAATGTTACGCTCGTTTGATATGTCCGCCATTTCGAAGATGAAATTTTAATTACGTATCTATTACGAACGATTATATTGCTCCACCAATATTTTTCCAATATAACAATATATTATTATCTATAACGTCTACATCTGCGTTGTTCAGAATGATTTTTTGAGAGATATTTTTTTAAATACCGGACTCGGCTCTCAGTCGGTCAAAATAATATGATCCTTATAGGAGCATTTGAATGATGTAAAATATGTGTACATTAAGAATAATAATTATTGTAATCTACTTAATTACTATATAAGTCATCAGTATGTAACTATTGCAATCTCTTACTAACGATTATGATTTTACCAAATGTTAAATAAATACAAAATCAGTTAAAAAACATTGTTTTATTCATTATTTAGGTAAATAATAAAAATAATAATACATTTTTAATACTTTTTCCACATAAAATTTATTTGATCAGGACCGATTTCGCTCATGGCGAGCATTGTCAACTGATCAGTTGACGAAACCGGTCCTGATCAAATAAATTTTATGTGGAAAAAGTACTAAAAATGTATTATTATTTTTATTATAATGCCTTTCCACAAAGTATTGACAGTGAACACCTTAAAAGTGATTTAGGTAAATATTAAGAAAAATCAAATTGTGAGCATCAATGTTCCCTCTAAGACGAGAGGTTAGCTGCAAGGAACATTCAAAGGCTGAGCAGGCCAATCCAACAAATGCACGGCACAATTATGTTATAAATTTATAAAATTCTTAGTTATTCACGTCGTTCAATTCAATTAATACATACATATTTTATAAACTCAATCAGACATGCCTAAACTTTGGCCCATGGGCGATATGTGGCCCTATTTTGTTATTGGTAAAATACATCAAAAAATCTAAGACTAAATTTGTGACAAATTATAATATAATACAATAATTTTATCAAAAATGTAAACCTTGAAGATATTTCCGAAATCAAGGCAATTATCAATGTTCATTATATCTGTATTTTTCACTGCATATCAATGTGAGTCAATGTTAAACACCGTAAAATGGAAGAGTTGAAATAGGTTGACTGGTGAAAATTTTACTAATCTACTGTGATGCACTACGTCAAAATTACCGGTCGACAGTAAAAAAATATGAAATAAAAATAAATGTTAAAGGATGTAAAATACTTGAAATTGTGAGCTGTTTGATAATTATTGCTATCAATTTTATTTTTAGGTTTAAAATATTTATGTGTGGCTCCGCCCCCCATCAGATATGCATTATTTTATTTGGCCCACCAATTGATTTAACCCTTTCAAGGGCGAATTATTTTTAATTGGTTTTTACAGTAAATGTTTTGGTAGCATTAGTCAAAACTACAAATTTAAGGCAAATGTGTTTTTTTTTTATTAAATTTGTTTAATCATACAATAAAAAATGTGGGAAGTATACCCATAGATCTTTCAGTGTTGCAAAAATAAAATTTATTTCATTTATTCATTTTTAGAAAAAATGATTTATATTTAAAATTAAAAGGTATAAAATAAAAATGGAGAAAAAAGTAAATGCATACATATTGAGAAGACTGATTCGGCTCCCTCGTAAATCGAGAAGGAAGCCTCCTATCCGAGTAGGAGAAACATGGTGCTCTTATAAATAAAAGACGATCTCAAAGCGTTATGGGGTGTGATTTGCACACATTATTTAATCGTTAAGAATTTACACAGACGTTATATTACACAAGTACATTGAATTTAAATACAAGACAAAACACAAATATTACGATAACGAAGAAGATATCAGGAATTTGACTCGAATTTAATTCGTAGGCAGAGGATTAGGAGCTTGCAGGCCACTTCCAGGGATTACAGTTGGGAGAAGCTCCTCAACCACGACTGTAAGACTTATCTGGCAAGCGCGTGCACACTCGATGCTATCCAATCTCTCACTGCCAACTGTATGAAAAAAAAGCAGTTCCTTTAGGTACCAAAACCGTTACAAAAAGACCGTTAAACGTCTGCGCGGTAAGCCATTATTTATGACCCATCGAACTTTGTATGAAGTACCATGCACTCAGGGCGTGAAAGAGTCAAGAGACATTTAGAGCGAGACGTCCGCATAAATGTCTCTTTTACAAATTTGAAATTACTCTATATTGAATCGCTATAGATTTCAATATAGAGTATTATTAGAATGAATTTATTTCCTGATATCGTCGTAAACTCATAGTCTGAGGTGAATAATAGATCGTTCGAGAGAGTTCTGATGACCTACTATATAAGGCGGTGTCAATATATAAAAAAAAATATTGAAAAAAGTTTAAAATTAAAAACAAAAAATTTATATTTTTATTTAATGAACATTATTTACTGTAGAACAACAGAAAACATGGTGATAAACATTAAAGCACACTTTGAAGGAGGGGGAAACCCCCCTTGACAATAAGTTGCTCTGAGTCTAATTTCAATTTTTTTTTTAGGTTAAAAGGGGGCCCGGAGCGCCATGCGCCTTTTGGTATGGCATTAAGGGGGCCTCAAGGCACCCCGTGGGACACTTTGGGGAGGAGAAACCCCCCAACAATAAGTTGATCTGCGGAAGTGTGTGCTTCACTTGGATCCGTGGGAAGATGTATTCCCATCAAATATATTTTTTTTAAATCGGAAGTCTATGGATCAATTCAATAACAATTTATATTATTTATTATAAGAGAAAGTGCGAAAACATAAACCAATTGTTAAATTTCTTATAGAGTTTAAAAATATAATTTTACCTTGTTAAAACTAACATTTTCCCTCCTGTCAGGTTAACAAGTGTGCCGGCCACCAGTAAAACTGAGGAATGATGGTTATGTTACGGTCGATAAAGCAGATCTATATTGCATCGTGCTGGTGGCGTATTCAGCAATATTTCACTAGTTTTAAAAATTAAAAACGTGCTTTCCACATTGTTTTTCAAGCGAATAAAGTCACTGGGAACCCGTATTCCCACGGCCCGCGAAAGTGTTAAGTTGAGTATCCCTAACCTGTAACCAGCTAGAAGAATTCCCCACTTTTTGCCCTGTTCGTTACGACTTTTTCAAAAATTAAAAAAAGGACAATACCGTAAAACTCTTTACGTTATTTAAGTGCTTAGACGTCTTTGATCCCTTATTGAAGCAATCCCATGTCAATTACCATACTACATGGCTTCTAGAGCATATTTACGAATCCTCGATAAAAGTTGTCACACACAGTTATTGAATTCTATCTCAATAATCTATGTTAATATTATGTCAATTTTGCATCCCGATTGACTAACATAAAATGAATTTTATTGAATTTTTCTTATGATTTTATGAATAATTTGTATTTATTAAATTGCTTTGAAACATACATGCATATATACATGCAAAATAATATTCACGTTAATATTTTGAATAATTTATCAAAATTTTTGAAAGCCTTGATAACCTCTATACACTTTTGTTGAATATCTGTTAAGAAAACTATAAAAACGAAAACTTTATATTCATTATGTGAGCCTTAATAGATCTCAGATACATATTCGAAGCAATAATTTGAAAAATATTATATTTCTACGCCTTAACACTTGCTTCCCCATGGGGCTCTTGTAAGAGGTTAAGCCATTAAAAAGTTGAATATTCCACTTAATATAGTCAGTAAGTATTTATAACTTAAGGTATTCACAGAAAAAATAGTTATTCATTCAAACACAAAATCAAAAGTTCAAAAATATAATGCTTTTACGCAAAATCGTTAATTTTCTAATTCCAATTGATTTGGCAGACTTTAAATCTAAGAATGCGATGGAGATATGCAAAAATAAATATGTTAGAAAGATACGCATGAGAAATACTTTAGAGAGAGACATACCGAAAATCATCCCAAGTTGAATAGAGAGCACACATATTTATAACTTTACAGTAAATTTAAAAAATACGAAGGAGGCTGTCTTCATCCTATTGTTATTTTTTTATAATGTTGCATTTGCCTTAGCAGAAACACAACAGTGCTCGAAAGTTTAGCGTTTACTGTTGTGAGTTTGTTTGTGTGTACAAATAAATATGTTCAAGCCATTAATTACTTAATCTTTTTATGCCAGAAATGAAATAAATAGTTTTTTCGTTCAATTTTGAATGTTTTGAGTTTGCACGTATACTTTGTACGCACGTGTACTATATTATCTTTTCCGTGTGCCGACAAAAGGTCGAAAGACATAACGCCGAAAGACACAACGGCCCCGGACATAATGCCCCCAGACATATCGCTCCCGGGCAAATCGTCGCCGGGCTAAATGTCTCCGCGACATAATGTTTCCGCGACATATCGTCCCCGGAATTAATGTTCCCGGACTTAACGCTAACTCGCAAAAGTTTCATTTTTAAAATATGTTTGATACAATAATTAATACTAATTTTTAAATTAGTTTGACAGTTTTATAATTCTTTTATTCATTCTGCATAGTGGGAATATCTGACATTCGCAAAAATAAATAATATCGATCATTTAATTGACATTGTAAATATTGAGCATTGAATTAGTAATTGACGTAGGGCTGGCACAATTTTTTTCGTATTATATATTTTCATACGATTTCTTTATTCATTATGCATTTCAACAATTCCCAAATATAAGTCGTACACACCATGCTTGACAAGTATTTTGAATAAATAGTTAATAACTTATATATTTATAAACTATAAATATTATATTATTATAAATTTATATATTAATAACTTACTATATTTTATCATGATAAACAAATAGTAGCTTAATTTTAAAAATTTGATTATTTCAGATTTATTTTTGTATTTGAATTTATGCCAGATTTTTGAAACAGGGCTTGCGGCAGAGGGGAAGTACAGTTTTTTATTTTAATAAATTTTATTTTTATTTTAATAAATTATGTCCGTTCCGTGGCGAAGTGTCAACGGTGTTGGCTTGCATACCGGACCGCCCGGGTTCGATTCCCGGTAGGAATTTTTCTGAAATCTGTTCACAGGCATGGGTGTTTGTGTTGTTGAAAATCCCTTCCCACCTTTCCGATCCCAAAGAGCGACGCATAGTAAAAAGCAATTAGCTTATCACCCAATCCTTTTCCATACCTACTCGAAAGAGAGGTTGAGCAACTGAGTAACAAACCGTTCTCGAAGAAAAACATATGTTGAGATAAACTCCCTGAGGAGACCATATGGCGAACTTGGTTTAAAAAAATCGACTCACAAATGACATCGCTTCAAATAATATATTGTCTCTCATTAATTTTTCGATTGATATTTAATGCCCGGTCCGTGGTGCAGTGGTTAACGTCGTTGACCACCAGACATACGCTAACTCGCAAAAGTTTTATTTTTAAAATATGTTTGATACAATATTATTATTATTTTTTAATTGATTTGGGAGTTTTATAATTCTTTTATTCATTCTGCATAGACGGAATACCCAAAATTCGCAATAATAAATAATAAAGGGCATTTAATATTTAACATTGAGCCGACCAATCAGCCCCTTATTACGTCCAAAATAAAAATAGTTTTGAAATTATAGAAAAAATAATATATGTATGCAACTATAAAAGCCACTTTATAGTATTTGAAGAATACATTTAATATCATTGATCGTAATAATATTAGTTAATCGATTAATATAAACTTGAAATTTTTAGTTGTAAATCTCTTTATAAAATATCGATATTTATAATTATAGAATCTCAAATTTACATGCTAGATCAAGGGTGGCTAACGCGGGGCATAGCCCGCGAGTGTCTAATTGTGGCGATGTACATAAAACCAATTTTCTAAATAGTAAATTTTCTCAAAATAAGCCTGTATCGTCAAACTATGTATGAGGCGTATTGCGGAGCTTCACGCTCTTCTTCCAAGGCCACAAAGCCATTAACAATGGCGCCTTTGGTAATGTTTAGCCAAAACATAAAATTAATAATAAAGGTCCCTTTTATCGGGGAGACTTTACGCCATGACCTGTTATCAACAATATTATTTCGGCGTGACATCCAATACGCCTCATACATCTATGCAGAATGAATAAAATTATAAACTTCGAACTAATTTAAAATTAGTATTAATTATTGTATCAAACATATTTTAAAAATGAAATTAAGAGCGTTAAGTCCGGGAACATTAATTCCGGGGACGATATGTCGCGGAAACATTATGTCGCGGAGACATTTAGCCCGGCGACGATTTGCCAGGAGCGATCTTTATGTCCGGGGGGCCGTTGTGTCTTTCGGCGTTATGTCTTTCGACATTTTGTCGTCGCAATAAATATAGCGACAGGAATAATAAAAATATATAATTGGACTTTCCAAACAGCTGTATAAATAACCTGTCTCGACGCATCTCCTCCTTAGGTCAACAAATAATAATAATGGCCTAGGATACTGTATGCCATAGATAAATATACCTACCATATGTTTATCTATGCATATGCGTTAGGGCGTCATCCGGGGACGTCGTCGATGCAGACAGTCTGAGACATTGCAATTTAGAGGCTGGATTCAAATATCAAGCATAATAATCGCAATTCATTCCAGATGATTTTCTGCGCTTAATCCGTCATTTTAAAATAAATTAAAGGTTTAAATGATAGCAAGGATATATTTATGAGCAAATACACATTTAAAAAAATACTTTTTGCTTAAAATAGGGAGAATACGACAGATTTTTGGCATGGCTTGAGAGGGGTATTAAACCATAGATAACCTCATGATAACCTATAGTATTAAACGTAGTTGCCAGAGTTCGTATCTGTCAGAGCTTTTTCTCATGCGACAGAACGGTGTGTCGTTAGCTTTAGGCCGGTTTTAAACTACCATTGTAAGTGTGGTATATTGCTATGGTGTGGTGCCAGTGCTCTTTTCTATATTTTTGTCTATGGACGTATTGTCATTGAATAATTGGTGAATAACTGGTGAATAATTCAAATAACCTGTCAATAATCAAATGTCACAATGTGTCACAACAAGCAATCCAACAGGCTTCTATACTCGACTACCTCTAATAAATGTCCAACAAAATAAATATTTTAAATTTTCAGTGAAGTATTTGGTTTTCAAACGATTATTATTGGAATAATTAAATAGTGTATTATTCTATTAAATATGTTTCAAGTATATTCTCCCGCAAAATTTATATTTTCGGAACTATTGGATACAGATAAATTTATGAAAGAAAACTTATTATTGTCTCTCTTGCCAGAAGAGTCATACGGAAATGAAATATTGGATGATAAGTCCCGTGAAATCGAAATAAGGAATTTAATGGATTCCAAACTTGATGACAGCGAGTTTGAAAAAATCGTCGCAGAATGCAGGTAACCTACATAAGTTGGATAATTTTCGAAAACATATACATTTTTTCGGTACTTTGTTGTTTTATGCCAGGCGGCGAAACGAGAAATGATTATCGCTGGATCCTCAACATCCACTTGGGATGGGACGTCAATAGAACGATTTTTGAAATAAAATTAAAACATACCTAGCCATCAATTACGAACTAAGAACTGAAGCATTTTTAACTTGAAAACAATATTTGGAGGAGTGCGTAATGAATAAGTAGCAGTGAGATTATTACAAATGAAATGATTCCTGCTGAAAATATTTTTAGCATTTTCTGGAGTACATACTCGAAAATCTATGCACATTTCCAGCTCTTAGCGTGAAATATTGTTATCTTTATATTTACCCCAACATACTCGATAGCAACTAACAAGTAAAGCGAATGTGGGAAGCTGCTTAGTGGTACAACAATAGGCGCAGGGAGATGCACATAAATTTATTGCAAACATATTTATGTGGAGGCCAAGGATTTACAGCCTGCATTTATTGAAATTTTGCTAGAAAGATATAGCTGAATTTGGGCAATTTATGGAACGTCAGAATCTTGATGATTGAGGAGCATTGGGCTGTCGGGGGCAGGGCACAGAAGCAATCTGGAATGCATACACGTGTATGGCTAAGATTTCAGTCAGTTATGTGAAATTTCATATGGCTGATTAGGGCTTAGCGAGGGCTTTGCCTTGTGCTGCCTTTCACTGCCTGGTCTACCACAAAGTCCTTTTTTCCCTAATAGCAGTGTGAGTTATATAACTTTTTGTGAAAAAAGTACGCATTTTCACTCATTCTTTAACTGTACTTTTTTCATTATATTTTCAGTGTAAATAATCTCATGAAAACTAACCACACAAATATTAATTCAAGAGATCTCTCAATGAGTAAAACAACAAGGATGGCTTATAAAGCTTTAGATATTACTCCCGATGCTCTTAAATTAAAGGTTGTAGCAAATTTGCAAAAGCGAATGAAGACCATTACCAATCAACAGTACAGTATGACTTTAAAATACAAAAGTGACCTCTGCCCTGGACATAATGTGAGTACCGAAGTTAGTTATTTTTAATGGATATTCAATATAAGTTTCTTATGTATTGGTGTAATAGTTACACTGTTCCACCTTTCTAGTGCTGAGCCAATCAAAATTACTTCATATTCTTTGAAAAATTTTGCTGCCGCATCTTCTTGCAAATCAGTGTCTTGTAGAATAGTGCTTCCCAAAATTTTTCAAGCAGTGGACCCAAAATGTAAAAAAAAAATAATTACTTGGGGGCCAACGTTGTTGGCTTCCGTGACACAACACACGAGTTTGAGTCTCAGTATGAGCAACATTTTTTCCAGGGTTGTGGAGTCGGTAAAAAAAAGTCCGACTCCGGCTCCACCATTTACCAAAACCACGACTCCGACTCTGAAATTAACCAAAAAAACGACTCAGACTAAAAAAAGGTTAATATCGTCACTTTTTTCCCTGATTTTCCTATGTATATGTATTCAATTAAATATCAACCCTTCCAATGCGGCCAAAAGTAAAATTCGACATATTAACACTATGTTGTCGGGCATCTCGAACAATAGACTCAAGCCTGTAGCGGGTGTTTTTTTCTAGCGATAAGCGCAAAAATATGTTACTTTCTTAAAATCAACACAACTTCTAAACGAAACGATATTTTCGATTGAAATTTTCAAAGAAATCATAAATGAGATTTAGTCATTGAAAATAAAAACACGCTTGTTACATCATATGTTCTTTCAAAGTAATATTTTTCCACTTTGACGATTTTTTATATAATTTGTAATTACTTGCGTTTTGGCGGTAATATCTGTTAGATTCGTCTACAAAAACAAGAAACAAATCATCTCCGATAAATAGCTTTACCGTATCACTTACAGTTTGAGGACAATTTACATTAAAATTTTAGCCGCAGCCGCCTAAAAACGATTCCGATTCCCAATTTGAACTCTTCCAAATCATTATTCCATGAACATGAATTATTGGCATACACTTCATCGTCACTATTATTATTTTTTGAAGACATTTTTGAATGGATAACTTATCTTATGCTAATGTTTATATAAATTCAAATAACAAAATATGAAATGGTGAACAAAGCAATGCTAGCGGCTCAGGGCTCAAACTGAACAAGCAACGGGGATTGCAAAATAAATCTATAAGACTATTTTTTTTTTGTTAATTCGCTCAAACTTCAACCCTTATGATCTGGCAAAGAAGTAGAATTAATGGTAATTAGTTGCAGCGAGAAATGAAACGCCGGCAAACAATTGTGTGCTGACCTGTTACAAATACGGCATTTGCCGTGTCCCGCATTCAACCGACAGTCCGAAATATACGGCAAATGCTGTGTCCCGACAACAATGTGTTAAATGCATAAATAAAAAGTTTAAACTTTTCAAAATTTCCAACTCTGAGTATGACTCCGGCCAAAACGCGGCGAAGACTCCGACTCCGGCCAAAAAGCCCCGACTCCACGACTCCGACTCCGAATCCACAGCCCTTATTTTTTTAGTTGATTTATCGATTCTGTTCGAAATCATGGGTGCTCGTGTTGTCTAAAAATTCTTTCCCAGTAATCTGATATTATAAGCCAGGGGTTCTTAACCCCGCCCCCGGAGCTATTATCGTGCGCCCCCCACAAAGCATCAAATGACGAAAAAAATCGAAATTTTATCAGAATTATATTATTGATTGATTGAGTAGAATTATATTATATTATTTGAAATTATTTTTCGAATAAGTTTTCATTCAAATGAAACTGTATGGTGTTTTGAGCATTTTAAGTTCATGAATGTAACACATAAGAAATGCTTCCCAGGAAACAATGAAAAAAATTAGTAAATATGTACAAAGTTAATAAAAATAATAAAACACTTTTTCCACATATTTTTTTTTATTGGACCAGGACCGGTTTCGATCATGGCAAGCATTAAAATTTGGCCTGCGCCCGTCACTATTCTCCTCAATCTCAAATGCGCCCGGAGTTGCAATAAGGTTAAGAATCCCTGCTATAAGCGCAACCTAACCTATCTTAGCCTTATTTTTTCTATCCCAACATTCATTGAATTAAAGAGAGGTTTAGCATCTGAGTAAAAAGCAGTTCTCGTAATAAAAATAGGTCATAAATTGAAGATAAATCGCCTTTGGCTTCTTGGCAAATGTATCCATTAAATGTTATTATATTTATTATTTCTAGTTTGAAGCACCGGACACGCCACCAGATTTAAAACCAGGGCATGAAATACTTTACAGAATAAGAATCTACCACCCCTTCAAATATGTTGTAAAGCTTATATTCTTATTTTAATATTTATAATAAATTTTATCTTAAGCAAGATTTTTTCAAGTCACTCAAGATAAACTTAGAAATAAAAGGAGAAAAGACATCCATGCTCTAGGTCAAGATCTTAAATTAATCTGAAATTAATACGGTAAGATAAATAACAATGTATTTTAGTTCTGCATAAATTTTATATATTTGTTGATAGCTATTTCGGCTTACGCCTTTGTAGGCGTAAGCCGAAATATGTTGATAGCAAATATATAAAATTTATGTAGAACTAAAATACATTGTTATTTTTCTTACCGTATTATAATGGAGTTCTACCAAGTAAATGCCTACTCAATCAATAATGTGAAATTTTCACTTTCGTTTAGAAATAGTATTATAAGAAGTTGGGTGGATCTCCTGTCATGCAATTTTTTGTCACTTGAAGATAACCTTAGTCAATCCTAATTGTAATCATAAACTTCATAGGAACAGTTGACAGCATAAAAAAAATAATAATATATTTTTAAATTTTATGTGGAAAAAGTACTAAAAATGTATTATTATTTTTATTATAATGCCTTTCCACCAAGTATTGACAGTGAACACTTTAAAAGTTGACAGCATTTCAATTCGCATTGGGAATTTCCTGTTATATGCAATGTTAAACAGATGTATGTATTTCAATTAACCTGCTGGATGTACTTAAAGGTCATTTGTTCCAATACAATAGGTTTCATTATTGCTAATGTTTGCTATATGTACTGTCACATCAATTGGTTTCCTAAAATAAAAGCCCCATTGGTAAATTAATAAAATTAAATATTAGATTCAATGCATGCTCCATATCTGCATTTGAGTAAAAATGTTATTTTTGGAAAGATGTTATATTTAAATTAACCCATTTTTTTCCAGTGTTCCAATATTGGAACATTTAGTATTTTTACCCCATTATGCATCACGTAATTAAAATTTTTGATTGCATCAGTCTGTAGCTAGTAAGTGGGGGGGGAGCGTTTCGTCTAGTATTTTTTCAGGTTTGAACCTGTCAGAGTTAGCAGTGTCCTTTTACTTGCATCAATTACGTTCAACAGAAAACGTCATCCGGCAAATAAGTTTACACATCTTTATAATACATTTATAACATATTGACCATATATATTATAATCTCTTATTGTTCTAGATTCGAAGTGCAGTTAAAATTTTTCCATATGCAACTTTTTTACTCATAATATTATCCATATTACTAATTTGGAACACTGGGATTATACCAACATTGAATTTTTTTTCCTTTCAGAAAAAAATGTTGAAAACGGAATTTTTTTGACGGATTTAAAATGCGTAGATGTGTTTATAGCATAGCTCCCGAAAAATCAACAAAATAAAAAGTTTGATTACTTGTAAAAAGAAATATAGTAAAAGTGTACTTAAAATAATGGAAATCCCATGAAGCGGGGAGGCAGGCCAAAATATTCAAAAGAATTATCCAGCAGAGGCCCGTCAATATTCGATATGATCGGCTAGATCATAGGTTCCCAAACTTATTTCCCTCGTGGACCCCTAAACCAGAATTTCATTTTTGGTGCCCCCCCCCCGGTTGCCTAATAATGAAGTTTTATAAACTTTTCAAACACAATTCGAGTTTTTGTATAGTGGACAGTGAAAAAAAAGTTGTTTTTTATTAGTTCTTTATCGAATTTTTATTTAATCAAAATGAAGTGTAAGTAAATAAATAAATAAACAAAGAAACAAACAACAAACAAGTAATCGTACAAAAGATAATTGAAACATATTATAATAAATAAGAATTCTATATTAAAATAATATTAAATAAAAATTCTTTTTTCGGAGCGTCAGGTTCATCCTTATCATTAATGAGAGGGATGAACCTGACGCTCCGATATAAGTTGGTCAATATTTGGCTTTAAATTAGTGAGGTATAGTCGTAAACACCACGTTCTGTAATTTGCAACCTGTTCCTTTTTTTCATTAGAAAATTAGTTACCGCACTGAAGCCTCTTTCCACGAGGTATGTAGAAGGAAAAGATATTAAAAATTTTCTTACGATGGCCCATAGCGCAGGATAAGTCACAGGGATATCTTTCTGCAGCCAAAACTGCTGGTAACCATTTCTAAATTCTACCTTGAGTTCTTCGTCTGTGCTAAGTCCTATTAACTCTTCCTGTAATATGTCTTGTACAGTATCCATTTCTTCTATATATGGATTGATGATCCCAGGAGGTATTTTCATTATTAAAATGTCTTCAAACCTGCTTTTGAAGTCTTCATGGAGGACATTTAGGTGTTCTATGTAATTTCTAAGATCATCGTCGTGAACATTTGTCGACGACAACTTCGGAAACTGCAAAAAATTCTCGTCGTCCAATGTTTTGTTTCATCAAATTTATTTTAACATGAAAATTTGCGATTATGGATTTTGTTTTTTTAAATTTAGGCTGCCGATTGTAATTGCAAATTCATCTCTGAATTATGATGTTGATTTGATGAAAATATCGATTGACGAAAAAGATGTCAATCCAATATCACAACCCAGAAACACACAGTTCACAGTAGAACTTGACTCCTCGAAGTTTTAGAACAGAATGATTGTGAAGAGTGTTCCCAAAAATAAGAACAAAGTTTCAATTTTAAACATTTGTTTTGGATTACCAAACATATGTTTTGGATTACTATTGAGGAGGCTTTTAGCAAAGTATTTTTATCTCCTAATTCTTTGGAATGGAGTTGTAAAATTAAGTATAAACAACCCAATCCGAAAAACACCTTTGTTTTTTTTATCTTGCCTATTTGACAAAAGTCGACGAGATTTATTCAATTGCTGGAGGTTTTTTTTGTTCAGTGTAACGGGCAAGCGATTGCAAATCTTTACCTGAATATACAGATGTTTGTTTTGATTTTTTGTGACTATGTAAAATGCAAAATTTTTCAAAATTATTTTATCAAATAAATCCGTGGACCCCCATTTACATCTTTGGACCCCCTTTTATTTTTCTTCCTGACAGGGACCTCCTGTCAGTCCCTCGCGGACCCCTGGGGGTCCACTTACGTACGGACCACTGGGCTAGATGATTCCAGCTGATATACAAAATCGATGTGCACCTTGTAAAAAAATGCAACAAAACAGTGAGAAAAATGTAGTCTAAATTTGCATGAAAAATGTTTTAAAACCTTCCATTTTCGATAATTCATGTTTATATATTATATTTAAATAATTTTACTTATCCATGTAAACTATTTTATAAGGTTGCAAGCAAAAAGTGTTGAAATTAACTTTATTTTTTATTTTTTTTTATAACAAAAACATTTCACTTTAAAACCAAAAAAAAAGAAAAAAAAACAATGTATCATATAAATAACAACACCCTGTACGCGTCGCCAGCTTTTTTGCAGTTAATCGAGAAAAATATAGATTATAAAAAATTTTCAAAAATTAAATATGTTAATTGGTACCTAAAGTAATTTTTTTAATAATGAAATACAATATATTTCTTGTATTTTCTGTTCAATTTTAACAATAATCATTCCATTTTCGATAATTCGCCATTTTGTAGATAACGCCGATCAATAAACCAGAACACTATATTTAAATAATTTTACTTCACCTATCGCATTTACCATTCAACCTTTTACAGTTCAAATAAATATATTTAAACTGGCTGCAAACAAATGTCATATTCATTTATTATCTAAGGTATTTTATCAATCAATAAAATAGGTAAATAATATGTTTTTTAGTCTCATCAATGTCGAATTAAACAATTCCACATGATCGCCCCATAATTTCTTCCATCAAAATTAAATATATACTTATTTATTTTAACCATGTCCGCTCCCAACTATCGATGACCGCCATTATTGTATGACTTTTCTAGTAAAACCAATAGGAGTAAAAGTTATAAAACCATGGTGGTCATCAATATTGGCGAAATGTTCACGCTGTTTAGATGCGTGTTTAAAATTCTTTTAGCCACTTCCATTTGGCAAAATATATATAACTAGTACTAATTATTTAATGTTATATCATTCAACATAATATAATAATATCACAAAATCTAACATCCAAAATAGAGTTAAAATAAAATCACAAACTATATTTAATTTGATGACAGTCCCATTCTCGCCCATTAAATGTCCAAATTCAAGGAAAAAAATCTAATTTGCTGTCAAAGAAATGTCAAATAATACCTTCACGTAAATAATAAACATTATTATTTGTAACAATAATGCAAAAGGGAATTACAGACCCACATACATACATACGCCGTTTCGGTTTTATATATAAGATAAGTAATATTTTCAACCAATTTCAAACCCTAAAACATTAGACATTGCGGTTATATGAGGCTCAAAGTTAATTAATTAGGTTCTCTTAGGATTTCTAATTTATTAGGCTCTAATTTATTTTTAATTGATTAATTATTAAGTTTTTCGCGAAATAATATATTCATATTTTGTAAATGAGTAGCGGCGCACGCTTCTTACTAGAACGGTTATAAAACAATGGCGGCCATCGATATTGGCGGAAATGTTCACGCCGCATAGATGCGTGTTTATTAGGTTCCACAAATAAATTAGAATAGATTGTATTGATAATATATATATGTTCAGTAATACTTTAAACCGATTTTGAACCCTAAAACATTAGAGATACCGGTTTTATGAGGCTCAAAACTCCGCGCAATGACCGCTATACATACGCAGGGCATGTCAGCTAGGACATGTAATACGTGGCGAAAAGATTAATGGTTTATTGAAATTATTATAAATTTTGAGAAAAATAAACTCGGTCAAAAATGGGTTAAAAAACTGGCATGCTTAAACTAAGTTTTATGTTTTTTTTAGAGTGGTAAAAAACCTGGTAGAAACCCAACATTTCATCAGGACTTCATTGTTATAGGTTCCCAAACACTCGACATTCTCAGGGATAAAATAATTTGTCCAAATGATTTCGGTCTTCGATATGACATGAGTGAGAATCCTGATAATGATGTTAATATTTTTTCCAAGGCATGTATTATAAGTATTTTTCATTGTTTTTCTTAACATAACATCGTTATTTATAGTTGTTTCAATGTCGCATTGGTTAATTAACCTTTTTAAGTACTTATCAGTGTTATGGTTAACTCAAAATGTTCTTTCAGGCAAGGTAGAAATTTTACATTTCAAAATGTCAATATCTCTTTTTCTATCCTTTTTTCACAATTATCTTACTTGCAGGATATTTTCAAATCCGGATTTTTGTACATCGAAGACACATTCTACAATGACTGTAGAAATCCAAACAATATAGACTATAGTGAAACTATAACGAAATGGGCGAGTAACAGAAACGGTTTAGGTCCTTTTAAGACTGCCGTCATGGAGAATACCCGGTTCGATCAACTCAAAGTTCGGCTAGGATATCCACAGGTAATTGAATTTTTATTATTATCCAGCTACTTTTCCTGAATAGAATAATGGAGTAACTTGTATTGCAATACAAAACGTATTAAAAGATTTTACTTTAATATTTCATACGGTATTCAAGAAACCTGCATATTAAATAATTTGATAATATTTTTGACCTCGGACGGGAGGGGTGTTTGCTTAGAAAAAGGGTTGGTTCATAAATCTCACACATTTTTGTAATACTAGCTAAGGCGAATGTATCATGTTATTTTATTAAAAAGTATTTTATTTGTCAAATTTTTCCAGTATGATTGATCCATTTTATTTTATGGTCTCGTAAAAAGCGTAGAATCAGGGTTTCACTGTAGTGTGAACAATAGAAAGTGAAACCACTTGACTGGCTAATCTATCTTTTTATGATCATATAAAGAGATTATTATGATTGCTTTCAGATATACCAACACCAAGGAAATTGCGAACATTTGTTTGTGTTTTCCGACATTGAGGTACTCCAGCCTTCGGATTGTTGCTACACATCGCGTTATCCACTCTACAGGTCAATATCGCAGAAAAGAGCACGCCATTGTATGATCTGCGGGAAGTACATTGCAAAATGGCTCGTAAAAAACAGCGATAGAGTTCCGTTTGACCCGGCATTTTTTTGTGATATTTGTTTTCGTTCTTATAATTATATCAATGGTAAGAAAGTTGGAAAATTCAAAGCGTATCCATATTATGACCGAATGAATGCGGTGTAATTTGCAATAAATAAAATTTCAAGACACTTTACCAACCAAATCTGTATTCTTTATTGTCTACTAATGTTGTGCAGAAGGGTCTGGCGCAGCATATCTATGAAGTTAAGTGAGTGGGTGAGGATCGAAAGTTTGATGGACAACGACTGATAAATAAAAAGAATCTATAAATGAACAAAAGTTCATTATTTTACACTATTTCATATCCTACTAAACTGAAAACATGATAAAAAGGAAGCAAGGAGGGGGTTATAGAAACAAAACAAAAAAAAAAATTATACTACTAATTATTCTTCCGAAATTTTTTTATTCATTATTATTTTTTATTCAAGTTACTTTAGCTTCAGGGGGTATTCTGGTTGAGAGGCACAAATTTTTGGTGTTTTTTCAAGTGCAATAAAAAAAAGGTATAACATTTTTAAGCATCCATTTTTTTTTGTCAGATATTTATTTAAATTTCAGGAATAAACTAAAACACATTCTAATTGTATGATTATTTTGGTTTTCCGTAAACTATGAAAATATTAAACAAAACTTGCTTCATTTTATGAAAAATTGAGAATTAATGAGATGTTTAAAACTACTATAATTGAAAGTGAAAATGATATTTATTTTGGCTGACCATATAATATACAAAATAAAGTTCTTCAACAATTTTTGACTTCCATAAGATTTAAATGATTAGGTTTTATTACTACCTAGTTATCTTTTGAACTGAAATAAACTAGTAAAAATTTGATTGACGGAATCATCTAAGTCAGTCACTCTAAATATTGAAATTCTCGCAGGCGATTTTAAGAATTGGTTTCATATTACTGGAAAAGCTGTCAATTATTTAGTCATTTGATAAAAAAAAGTTAAAAAAATTTCACACTTAAAGCTGCTGAAAACCTAATCAGTCAAAATGACCTGAAGTATATTCATCTATGGAATGACCCAATGCATGAACCGCTTCTCTAAAAAAAAAACAAATTGATCTTGATTGAGATGGCAACACTGTATCTATTACCAGCGGCGGATTAAGCACTCGAGAGAACTAGACACAATATAATTTTGGAGGCCTCCCCTTATACGAATGGTAAAAAATGTCGTAAAAATTATTCAAGGTTTTAGATTTACAAACTCAAAGTTGTTACTCTTGGTAATTACATTTCATCACAATTATTTAAAATATTAAATCTGAAGACATCCTGATGAATTAATAAAAAAGCACTATCAATCCAATCATCCACAGACAAATTATATTTCTCCGAAAATCAACAAGCTACTAGAAAGGGTTATTAAATCACGGATACCGTGATAATAATTATTAATCAAGAAGGGTGCTCTTGACCTGTATAATATAATATTATCTCTATATGGGTGCGCTGATAATTATTTATTTATTTATTCATAAAAAAAAATACAAATCATGGCATTACAGCTTACGCCAATACGCCATGCATTTGACAAATGTATTTACATATACAGTGGTGGCCATTTGATTGTTGATTCCAAAAAATATATTTTTTTCATTTTTGAATCAATATTATTTATGTTTTAAATGAAATATTTACATTTTTCTTTCATGAACCACATGTGGACATGCCAATAGATCATTTATAATGAATAAAAAATAAAGTTAGGCCATTAACAGTGACAATATGACTGATAACATAGACAAAGAGAAAAACGTGTTTCGCGCCCCACAGAGCTTTAATTTTTATTTCTGTAACATTTTATGTTACGTTTTAGGCCAAACTTTCTTTAAGCAGTATGATTAATATGATATTAACGAACATTTTAAAAATATTTTTAAAATAAATTATACACATTGAATATTTTTTATAATGTTTAATATTTTGTAGAATCTCTTTTATTAATATGAGCCCTAGAATTCGTTTAGGGATGGAATCGTAAATTTTTTTAATTATTTTGATATGAATCTATTGTCCCATATTCCATAGCTTTTATTTTCTCCGAAGCCGTTTTAACCGGTCGAGCATAATAGCTCAAAATTTTTCTATTTTACTTAAGTCCGGGCTATTTGCTGGCCAGGGAAGGGATGTAATTCCATTTTTTCTTTGTAATCTGAAACCTTATGATTGAGTTAATTGATTTGTATGAAAGAATATTTGGAGAAATATGAATTAAATTTTCGTCTATGGCACGGCAAGGAATCGTCCTAAATATAGGATCATTGAACACCTCCGTCATCTCCTCAAAAAATTCGTAATATTTCGTCAAATAACCGATTTATATTTTATTCCGTTTATAATTTCAATGAAGATCACGAAATAACCTACGCCATTGGAGATCATGCACATCCATAACATTATGTTTGGGCAGTCGCGGCCTAATCGATAGCAATTCAAATTTTGAATCATGACATGTTTCAATGATCCACAGTCGACGATTTTCAGAACATGCCTTTTTCTTCATGGCCTCTAAACTCCGTCTCCACAAGCCTACTGCGAATAGTTCGTTTCGAAATATTTGCTGCAGATGAATGAATCAATTTCCCAGAATTTTCGATAACGTTAAAAGCCATTATTCGTGATAGTTGATTTTATTTATCGGTAATCTCGCACACTCGTGCATCTTCATCTTCCTGCTCCTTGATTGCCTTCAATTTTACCAATTTCTTCAAAAAAACTAATATAGCCGAAGCACTGTATCCCACACATTTTGAAATATCATTAATTGAAATGTTTAGGTCAGCGAAAGCCAAAATATTAGATTTTGTCCCGAAAGTCATACGCGCTGGATAATTCATTTTTTAAAACTGTATTGGGGGGTTTTAACCATTGAATTCGAGAAATAGAAACTCAAAGTCAGTTCAAATGGCCACCACTGTACATACATACTTGTAATTGTACACATGGCGATCGTCTTAGAATATTACTCTATAGAATCGAAAATGTTGGTAAATTTGAATTCGGTGGTAAAATGTCTATGGTACATGCATTGTAAATTATAGATAACATATAAAACCATAGAGTGATTCTCGGTGGGCAGTCATATTATGTTATCTATGGTCATATAAAAGAGCCGTGAGGAGATAAAACCCATAGATAACATATAAAACCATAGAGTGATTCTCGATGGGAAAATCATATTATGTTGTCTATGGTCTTATAAAAGGTCAATAGTTTGTTGAAACACTGTATGTTACAATGTCATAAATTCTGACGAATGGTGATGATGATCTCATTCATTATGTCATCATCATTCTGAAATGTCATGTTCTGAAGGACCACCTGAAATGTCATGTAAATTCTGAAATGTCATGTTCTGAAAAGTCGTGTTCTGAAAGCGTCATATTCTGAAAAGTCATGTTCTGAATTGTCTCTTAACGTGCAAACGATCAGGTTCTGAATTGCGGTGTCATGGAACCATCTAAATAGCTCAGGTTATATCTGGACTGCTCTCTCGCCTGGTCTACACACATCGCAGAAGCCAGGTGCCCCCCGGTATGGATCTGTGAATATCCCCAGCAGCAAACCTTTTCTATAGAGGGTGGAATATACATAAAGGCCTGCGCATAATCCCAGGCTTGAGGAAGAACGTCAGTAAGCAAAACCTCCGGGCGTGGTATAAAGACCCAGACATCAAAGAGACTTCATTGAGCCAGATTCACGAAGAGCTTGAAGCAGGGCCCCCACCTCACTCCAACTCGCCAAGCTGTGAAACTCTTTAGCTAAAAACCAACGTAACCCTCACCTTATACTTCACTTGCCTTTCTCTTACAGCAATTTTCTAATGGCGGAAGCAAGCGTGGAAGAGGCTACCAGCCTTGCCAGCTTCCATATTAACGCCCTAAGAGATATATCTTAAATAACGAGCCATGCTCGTCCATCCAGTTAGGGACTGGGCATGTCTAATATGTATAAGAATAATACGCTCTTCAAGTTTACGCCAACATTACGAGTAATTATTAGTATTGGTAGTATTGAACCTTTTGCTAATTATTCCAAAATCATTGTTTTTTTTAACTCGAAGGATTTTTCTTCAGTGTTTTCCCCACACAAAAACTACAGCTGATAGAATCTTTTAGATAGTTGATTCATGCGAGAAAGGGAAATAAAGATGAAGTATGTACCCACACTAACAAGACACATAGCCAGGAAACTAGGAGTTCGCTTTGTGGACTCCACATATAGTTTTGGTAGGAAAAAACAGCTCTCCCGCTAAAGCTATGGACACGACGATTCAAGATTATATTAGTGCAAGAGTTAGTTTGCCGATATTTCCTGCCGCCGAATTTGTGAAGTTCTTCTGAATTCTTTGGAATGACACATTCAGGTGATAAACTTTCCACATACGATCTATGCGACAAATCTAGCCTAAGGTCTGACTTGGAAATACACAATGTGACACATTCACATGAGAAAGTATTTGAACGCAATGATTGTGATTTCAATCAATTTAGTTTCACTTAAAAAAAAGTATTTTATGTATGTTGGTTTTTTACATACGTTTTCATTGAGGCCCCAAGTGCTGCGCCTCTTGCGCTTATGGGGTGATCCGCCACTGTTTATTACCTACCTACTTCACCTATTTATTCGCGTGAACTTGAATCATCACGGAAGCCAAGAATTGAGATAATTCTTACAGAAATGCACTATTATAAAAACTGTTTTTTTTGATAGCGGATTCCTTGTTTGAAAAGTGGGCAATCTGTTTTTTGATGACCACGAAATTGACTGGCTTTAATTAATGAAAGAGGTACGCATCATTTGAAAAGTGGGCAGATGCTGACATTTCGGATATTGGTATTTCCCAAAAGATTGTGACCCAATTGACTGATCTTTTTAATTCGAAAGGTAGTCTTACGCATCAATTAAAACTGTACCAGATTATTATAAATATGTTTTTTTTTGCGAATTAAACTCATTCAAGGCATTAAAGTTGACGTCAATGCGTCATGGATTTGACAAATATAATACAAGAATGTACCTACATAAAATACAAAGTGTTCGAAGACACTTAATATTTCAAAATAAAGCATTAAGTTAACTGCGGAAAATGTCCATCGCCGACCAGCCCTTGTGACTGGTGACTCAAATGTTTCTCACCTAAACTCATAAGTTCCTCGATTTATGCTCAATTTAATCGAAAGACTTTTATTACACACTAGATGTACCTTCATTTTGAAATAAAAGTGGAATTGAATAGATCCTTGTTAAAGACTACCAAATATTTCATCAAAATGGTATTCCACAACGTTCTGAATCTAATAAGCGTCGTGAAATATGTTTTTTACTGAATTGATATGGTCACCATAAGCAATAGTTACATCAAATGAGTACACATTCTTCGTGGTGTCATGTTTAATTATAAACGAAAACATTTGTATTATCTTTATGCCAAACTTTTACATTAATGTCATTTAAATATCTAACGTCTGTTAAACTCACATTGTTACAATGCCGTTGCGTTGTGTTCATCCACATATTATCCAAAAATATGCCTAGTAGAAGATGGAACAATGAAAAAGTATTGAGTTAATATTATCAAACTTTTGTTTTGCTGCCGTAATCATGAAAAACTATAAAGATTTTTTTAACCCTCCAATCCGTCTCCATTATATTAAGCAGTCATGTAGAACGAGGAATTCGGTGTCGCGGAAGGCAGCTTGGTGGAAGTGGTAAACTTGGAGGAAGGGTGTATTTTCTGGATAAGAGCGTTTATGGCCAAGCAAGAAAAATATTACTCACTTGCTTGTCGGCCAATAACCAATGTGGCCTGTGCCAGCATCAATAGTCTTCTGAAAGAAGTTAAAAATACTCTTTTGATCTCTCCTCATGGTCCAAATTGGTAGTCGTTACATTTCACACTAAGGGAGCGTACCAATTTTACTTAACATGTTAATTATTAGGAAGAATTTAGCTCGAATAGGGATTCATATGTGCTAGCCAGCTACAATTTATTATTGTAACAAAATTCCGCCAAGTTTTGTGTGATCTCGTCCAACACACAAGTCAAAGTAATTGATTGATTTTTCTAACTGCATGGAAAGTGTACTGCATACATTTACAGAAAAGTCATTTACATTATGAGACAATGAATTTTGGAATGCTCATTTATATGAATACGTAAACTCCACCGAGTGGAACGCCAAACGTGTCATCGATGTATGTGACGCCACAAAACAAACGTGGCCACCTCCACCATGAAATAAATAAAGCAAATCGCCCTTTTCATTATCTGTTTAATTTAACTGAGGTACGAGTCAATACTTTATAATCATGGTTTACGTGACGAATTATTTTTTAGCAATGGCTATTAATTGAAATTCCAAAAAAAATAAGCAGAACTGACCACGTTTCATGCGAATAATACTTGATGGAGATGACCAATTCTGAAAAAATATTACATATTTATCTAATTTTTTATACATATTTTTTCTTCGCAGAAAATTACAATATAACCAAAATAAGTATTATAATATTTTACAACATGAGCCATACCAACCAATAATCTCAAAAAGTCAAAAACCGGAGATGACCACGTTTGCTCTGTAGCGTCACAAAGGTATTTGCAACCGAAGTATCAAAGTAAAGGTAAGAAAAAAAAAAATATCAAAAACAAAAAATGTCCATCCGTAGACTTTATTTCCTTTAAAATGGTGTTTAAATATTATATGTTACAGACATATCCATTGAATTACTTACAATTTATCTACAATGTATTCAATTTAAATATGTATGTAGATATTGTGGAACGTCTCTCTGTGTTTCAAATACATCTATCTATCTTATGAGATCATCTTTCACAATAGATGGTAGTGTCTGATATATTGCGCGCATCTGACCGAAAGACCTGATTATTTATTATATTAACGCATCTGGAATCGATTTTTCATATTCAGTGTTAGACTGAAAAGATTACTGTCACCCATTCAACTGTCAATAAATTGATAATATTGGATATGTATGTGGGTCAGGATATCGTATATTAATTTTACTGTCATACTATAAGCAGTGTTATAGTTACGAGTGTTACGACGGTGTTTACATGGATCAGGTTTAACGTTTGATGCCAGCAGCCAGGGGTGGACTGGCTGCCCAAGGACGTGTAAAGAAAATTTTTAAAAGACACCTTACTGCACAAAAAATTAGTCGCGTACACGATTTCCCATGGCGAAAAATTCATAGGGCCAGTTCAGTTTCAATCAATATAATGTCTCCAATTTACTATAATGGTAATTGTGGTACGAATAGTAGTTAACTATCACGTCTTGATGGAAAGACATTGTTTTAAATAAATAAAACATTTTAGGTACTTCTTCCACATATAATCATATAAAGATCAAGTCCGGCTTCTTCCATTGCGAGTATTTTAAACAGATGACATATGCATTTAAACCAGGGCTATATTTGGGTGAACAAGTTGGTTGTCCCACCACCCATCCGTTATGTGTGTGCAGCCGTTTTTCACAGCCGCCTTCCATAACGCTATACGATCAAGAAAAGAAACGAATTTACTCCTCACTTACTTGGCCCGAGACAGAGCTGCACGGGACTGATCTTTTAGCCATGCACTAAGGTTAGCAAAGAGAAAATAGAAAGAGAATAAAAAAAGAAAATGTGACTTGCTCAGCCACTTTGTTAGAGTGATATTAAGTATCTTATGTATCTGTATACTGAGAATCCGTGGAGTTTAATCTACTTCGCGTTGAATCTGAAGAGGAATCAAGATTATCCCGTTCCCCATATGATGTTGCAAATTTATCGAATGCCTCAAAATTGGCCTTGGTTGAGATCAAGTCAGCGTGGCATATTGGGCCCGTATGAGGACGGACCGCAGCAAACAGCTCAGCTCGTTCGGCATTCATCTCGGGGCAGTCCCAGTACGTGATTAGCGTCCTGATAGTGTCCACAAGTGCAATCCGGCCTTTCGACCAACTTGCCCAACCCAAATAGTTTGCCGTTGAATTTGCCATGTCCAGTTATAAACTGGGAAGTCCAGTGTCAGGCGCTAGACTCTTCACCTTGAGCCTCCAGGTCACGTCTGGGAAGAAAAGATATGTTTGACGCCCATTGGTGGATGCAGACCACCTAGTTTGCCAAGCTGTTAGAGCCGTTTTGTACGCCAGCTCATATACGAATGAACGGAGAG
This sequence comes from Himalopsyche kuldschensis, assembly GCA_028554975.1. Classification (NCBI taxonomy): domain Eukaryota; kingdom Metazoa; phylum Arthropoda; class Insecta; order Trichoptera; family Rhyacophilidae; genus Himalopsyche; species Himalopsyche kuldschensis. Next base: position 550,531 of record JAHFWI010000060.1, on the reverse strand, counting down.
TATGATTTTCAGGTATATGTTGCGACAAGGGTGGCGTCAGAGGGACGCCTTCAATATCCGTGTTGATGCCCTTTAGTAGAAGAGTAATTGCACCGCGTACCTGTATGTGCAAGTCCAGCGGTAGTACGCCAGCCAAAACCGGCAGAGCGTCCGTTGAAGTAGTCCTGTAGGCCTTAGGGCTGTGGAGTCGGGGTTTTTTGGTCGAAGTCGTACTCGAAGTCGGAAATTTTGAAAAGATTTTGAAAACTGATCAGTTGATAATGCTCGCCATGAGCGAAACCGGTCTTGATGAAATAAATCTCACGTGGAAAAAGTACTAAAAATGTGTTATTATTTTTATTATAATGCCTTTCCACCAAGTATTGGCAGTGAACACCTTAAAAGGGCTCAATCATTGTTAAGTTTTTCATAAAAATTTTCTCTTTCAATTTTCATCCAAAATGAAACAAGTTGTTAATAACAAAAATATCGTTAGTAACTGCCATAAAATTAAACATCATTAGAAACATAGTCACAAGTCCACACAACATAGATTTAAAAAAGCTTAGTGGTAGGCCAGGGTTTATAAAAAATCAAACATTGACGCTTTCTTCAAACAGTTTCAAATATGAGAAACTGTGTTCGTCGGATGAAATCTTCAGGAACCTGTTCTATAAATATTATTTGCCGTCTTGCAACACTGATTATTGCGATGGCATATACATATAGTTGATGATCAAAATGAGAAATACACCATGCAAGTCAAATTATAATAAACAATTATTTAAAACAGAATCACAAGAGTTTAAAGCAGGGTTGTGGAGTCGGTAAAAAAAGTCCGACTCCGACTCCAGCATTTACCAAAACCACGACTACGACTTCAACATTGACCAAAAACACGACTCCGACTCCGACTAAAAAGTTGAATGTCATCCCTTTTTTTGCATAATTTTCCTATTTATGTGAACAAAGGCCAAATTTGACATATTATATGCTCATGGCGAGCATTGTCAACTGCTCGCCATGAGCGAAACCGGTCCTGATCAAATACATTTAATGTGGAAAAAATACTAAAAATGTATTGTTATTTTTATTATAAGGCCTTTCCACCAAGTATTGACAGTGAACACCATAAAAGTGATATTATATGCAAAAATAAAAAGTTCAAACTATTCAAAATTTCCGACTCTAGTACGACTCCAGCCAAATCGCCGCGACGACTCCGACTCCGGGCAAAAAGCCTCGATTCCACGACTCCGACTCCGACTCCACAGCCCTGGTTTAAAGACACTCATAAATGTATTTTAATAATCAAAAATTTAAATTTAAATTATTTTTTTTGAAATGAAATAGGAATAATAAGGAATTATAAATTAATTCGAAAAAAAATCCAGGGACAAATTTGAAATTTTACGTTTGAACTGAGAAACAATTACTACACACTAGTGGTCTGCACTAACGAAGGGCTGGGCCGGGCCGGGCTCAGGCCTTGCGAACACAAAAAATAAAATATAGATCCGAATATTCCAGATGTATACACCATTATTGTATACCTAATTACATACATGAGTCGATATTAAATTATTTTACATGTTGATTTTGTTGAAAAGTTGAAAAAACGGTCGGGCTCGGGTCGGGCCGGGTTGGAGATTTTCGGACTCGGGCTGGGTAGAATTTTAAAATTTCGGCCTCTGCAGACCTCTTCTACATACGTTCAATGACTATAAAGCACTGCAATAAGAGTTAGTGGACATGAAGTGTTCAATATAATTGGCATTCGAGTTATGCTTAATTCAATGTATGCTATATTCAATTATACTGACAATGAAGAGAAACTGAATAAATGTGTATGCAATTAAACAAATAATAACACATTTTTGTGCTTATTCCACATTTGATTCATAGGATCCGGACCGGTTTCGTTCATTATCAACTGATTCTGAACTGCAGCTGATAATGTGAATGCGAAGAAGATTGGTATGAACAGTAAGCACTTGAAAAGTGAGATAAGTATGCCTTCACCAGGGGTTCTTAACCTTATTGCGGTTGCGGGCGCATTTGACATTTAAGAAATGAGTGACGGGCAAATGCCGGATTTTTTAAAAAACAAGATTTAGGTACCTAGTACATATTTATGTATTTATTTAATTAAGTATTGTTCCTTTGGCAGCTTTACATTTGTTACATTCATTGTATTATTACCAAACTTTTAATTATAAATCGGAAGATTATGGATTTATTTACATTTACAAACAAAATCAATACTATTCACATTTAGTGCGATATTTGACATTGCATTTCATTAGCTAACTGTTCAAATGAGGAGTGTAAGATGATAATCCCAATCGTAAAAAAAATTTCAAGATTGTCAGCTAAATTCCAAACGTCAGTCCGTTCGATTTTAGGATGATGTCCTTTTGAAAATCTAAAATTTCTTCTTCAATATTTGGCGTGTCTTCTTTAAGAATTTCCGCTAGGGAACTAGCTATTTTATTAATGCCTATGTCTGTATTGAAAGGATTTGAGGATAAAGGATAAAAACAAGTGCACAATATTGACACTTCATTAACCGCACTAATCATGCAAGATGTATACCCCAAATACTGGCTATATTTGATAAACATCAATGAATTTCGATTGTTCAATTAAAATTTCCCTTTAACGCACCGACAGTGGACAATAACTTATTTAGAAAATAAGATAGACATGCTAATATTTTTGAGATTTCATTTTACATTTTATTTATCATTATTTCTTTGCCGGGCGCACGAAAATGGCTTCGCAAGCACGCGGTTAAGAACCTGTCAATACTTTGTCGAATCACATTACATTAAAAATAAAAAGATATTTTTTGTACTTATTACATATTAAATTTATTCTTTCAGGACCGGTTTCGTTCGTCGCAGTCGATAATGCTCACGATCTTAATTCCTGCGATTGATCCCACTAAAATTGAAGGGACGCGCTGTCGGGGATTTATGGTTTTTGGTCGACTTCAATCATACATTCAATGCCAGACCTGTGTTTTCACACGCTGTGAAACACGCCTGGCGTGTCCTCGGCACCCAACGTGTAACACAAATATTTTTTTCTGAGATGAATCGATGATGTTTTATCATTTGAGGACATTGTTGTCCCTACGCATATCTGTATACACAAGAATTTGCATCGCTGTTAGTTTGACTGATTTTTATATCATTCAAATAAATTATTATGGGAGAATAATATCCCATTTATTGAGATCATAAAATTAAAAAATAGATGATAATTAAAAATGCATGATATCATAGTAACATTTATATTGCATCGTACCACTTTAAAAGAATTTGTTGATGAAGTTTATATATGTACTAGTATTGCTACCCGGCGTCGTTCGGACTAAGCGACCAAAAATTATTTAATGTTATATCATTCGACATAATTATATCACAAAATCTAACATCCAAAATAGAGTTAAAATAAAATCAAAAACTTTATTTAATTTGATGACAGCCCCATTCTCGCCCATTAAAATGTCCAAATTCAAGGAAAAAATCTAATTTGCTGTCAAATAAATGTCAAATAATACCTTCACGTAAATAATAAACATTATTATATTGCAACTTGCAACAACAATGCAAAAGGGAATTACAGACCCACATACATACATACGCCGTTTCGGTTTTATATATAAGATACTATCACAAATTATTATGTTACAGAAAGACGACCTGGCTTGTACTGTTTCGCAAAGTTGAAAGAATTATTAAACTATAGAGAACTTTCGAAACTTTAACTAAATTGGATGAAACGAAAAATTACTTCCCGAACAAAGATAAATGTCCCAATATAAGGAAAACATAATTTTCAAATAGTTACATAAAACAGATAACCTGATATGATCACTTTTAAGGTGTTCACTGTCAATATTTTTAATAACTTGATAACTTAATAACTTTTTAATGACATGAAAAGGGCATTGGAAATTGATCTTGTCAATTGTATTGTATGAAAGTACCTACCTTTTTTAAGGTGTCCTGGTTTGGGAGAAAAGATAAATTTTTACGTTAGTCCAGGGGTTCTTAACCTTATTGCAACTCCGGACGCATTTTGGATCGAGGAGAATAGTGACAGGCGCAGGCCGTATTAGGAAAAAAATTAAATCTTTAGTACATATTTATTAATTTTTATCATTGTTTCCTGGGAATCTTTACACATGTGTTACATTCATGTACTATTTTTTAATTTTCCTTTACAAATGTTAAAAAAACCGTACAGTAACATCGGAATGAAATCTTCCTCGAAATAAAATTCAATAAATAAAATATAATTCTGATAAAATTAGAATTTTTTTAGTTATTTGATACTTTGTGGAGGGCGCACGATAATAGCTCCGCGGGCACAGGGTTAAGAACCCCTGCGTAAGTCAAACTAAATTTAAAAATTATTTTATTCTATTTAAGGATAATTTCCACCCCTTAATCACTGTTTCCAATAAGGTGAAACACAACAGCGTTTGGCATTTGTGTACGATTGCCAAAAGTGTCTACGAGCATTTATAATAAACTTGGTTGCTATGCAATTACTAAGTATACTGAAATAAAGGTATGTTGTACTTGAAAAGTTTTTAGAAATATAGGTTAACTCGCCTTCCATATGGCGCAGAAAGGTTATTGAATGCAATTCACTATTGCTGCAATCGAGGCTAAAGTTACTCTTTTTATCCATCGCCCATCTCTGGACATTCGCATAAATAATGTGGTAATGAACCTGTGATATACTGCAACATTTACATTACGGCGTATCACTTGACCGGCCACACTAAAAGCGAATCTAATGTGCAAAATTATAAATTGGCTGGAGTGAATGAATCGTGTGTACTGAAACACATTTAAGCACAGGAGCTGTTATTTTAATGAATGCTTGGGTAGCTAGCTATTGAAAAGGAAAAAAACCTTGCTGGTAGTCAGTAAGTAGTGCATAATAGCATAGAATCTTATTCATGTTTGGCATTGAACAAACTTTATGATAATAATTGGAGTTTTTATAAAACTGTATAATTTTTAGAATAGAAGGGAAAAAATCTGAATATTTTGCTCATTGTTATTTGCATAGTATTTTAATAACACGATTTCAAAAAAAAAAAAATGAACATCTGTATCAACAATGATCAGTGGCTGTTAACCTTTTTCCAAATACGGGCACCCCAAATGGCATGCTAATTTATGACAAAGGCACTAGGCCTATTTTACATTAATTTCGCTCGAAGAGGAAGAGACGGAAAACATGACATTTGATGCGATTAGCAAATAAATCATAAGTACTCTGATCCTTAGCCCAATAGCCGAAGATTTCAGAAAAGTTAAGAAAATTTAAATTCATTTGTAAAAATATGTTAAGCAAGCATTTCCATATAATAGGCAATATAGGTATTCTTTTCAATTTCGTAAAATTTTGCGAAAATTTATGCAGAAGATAGGGTTGAATTGTCAAAAACTATATATTCACTCTTTACAGATTACAATTCAATAAAAATAACAAAAAATCTTATTTATAAAGAAAATAAATGATCAAGTTCTGACATGCGTTATGTCAGCTCACGCGTCGATAACTAACGAACGTGGATGTCAGAAGTTATAATGAAATGTAGGAACCCTGATTATACCTCAAGAGAAATCCATTTATTTCAGTGATATATTCCAAAATCGATGTATTTTATTATTGAAAAATATCCGGAGATGGCATTACGAGTATTTTAAATTGAAAAGATAAATATTCCATTCAGAGGATCGCTCCAAAATGGCAGCACGTATATCGTAGGTCAAGGGCATTTCAGTGTATAGTTACGGCTTTGAACATATATTCCATGGAACGGATACTTAAAGTAAAATGATAGTATGTATAACTGATTTTAATTTATCATAAAATAAGATAATTATCGGACTCGTAGCTCACCTGTGGGCTAAGTATTAGCACCACATGTGTCGGTCAGGCTTATTTAAGTTAAGCATGTGTTTAATTGTAACGTTGTTTTATAAAAGTGAGAGTATTTGGATGGAATCGGATATCAGGAAGGACACTTCCGCAAAAAAAGAGTGAAGAGGTTCAGATTGGTCACGCGTGACATAATTTAAACTATTCTAAAGGAGTGTCTATTGACAAGCAAACTAGTTAGCCAAGGTTGATACTGGAATCAGAAAAAATCAATGCACACAACTGGAATAAAAATAAATGTAAAAACATATAGAACAATTTATCAAATTCTAAGATTTTTTAAATGTCACCGCATGCGCAATGATCAAAAAACTATATTTAGTAGTTAAAAAAACATTTTACAAAACTACTTTCACGTGTGTTTTATGAAAAAAATGATCTTTACAAATAACATTTTTTTCGCTCACCTACCGTATTGTCCTCTTTTTAGTATCGAAATATTCAACACAGGCTAACCTCAAACAAAAAGAAATACTTCATAAAAATGTTTTTTAAAATATCTAAAAATATCGCTCGTTATAACATAAGCGACAATAAAAAGGGTTAGTTTTTTGCAACTTTGAACGGACTTCAAAATTGGTGACATTTAGTGTCAGATAATAGCTGGAGAATATTGCAAGTATAGAATTATATGACACCAGCTAAGCTCACCCAACGGACTAACAAAACCTAAATTATATGTGTGTATAATAAAATACTTTTGCATGTTTAAAATATGAAGTAAAAAGAACTCTACACTTATTTTCTGAACCAACGTATCTATTTACTCGCTTTCGGTTTGCGTTCATCCACGCTCTTGAATTTGGGAAACTAATTGAAATACTTTCATTGAGAAAAATTATAAAAAATAATGTCCGTTCATTTGAATAATAATTATGTGCCTAAAATAAAGAGTTATAAAGAAATTGTTGTACGGTAATTCGTTGGTCTTGTTTTGCCATGTACATATTTACAATAGTCAGTTAAGCAAGGATCACACTAAAATAAAGGTAGAAATAATAACATGTAAATGGTTCCATGAGTTGTAAGGTTTAATAAGTACACATAATATAATATTGTGTATATCAGGAGATAGTTTTCAAAAGTGGTCAAATCCATTTGTTGAAAAACTGAGAATGTGAGATAATTTCATAACTTTTTCGTCATATACATACATATTTGTGTTTACTATCGATATTTTGAAAATATGTTTTAAATTAAGGAATTACGGACAAAGAGTAAAAAAATTAACTTTTCCATGTGAATAAAAAATGTTACAAAAGTTTCATCTAAAACCGGCAGGAGAAAAAAAATTATTTTGGAGTTGACCACTTTTGAAAATTATATCCTGATATATAAGCGTTACCTAGCTGATTGCGTTCTCTTTCTATATCTGCAAAAGAATCTGGTACTATTTCCAATCCATAGAATATATACTCAATATGTTAAAGCTTATTTGGAGACGCGTTCAACTCCCTCCCAGAAATAGGGCATACCGAGATCGATGTTCTGCTAACTAAAACTTTCCATAAAAAGTGATTTTTCTTAAACTGAAAACCACTTTGCCTACACGTTGGGGTCCGCAATTTTTGGAAAATATGTTTTAGTGGTAGCCCTGCACAAAAAAGATGTTGCACCCGTTTATAGCATATATTTTAAATATGGGTAACTATTACACAATGAGCCATTAAATTTAAATGTGTCAGCAATTCGGATTACTATTTAGATAATATTATTCAGATGATAGCTTCATAGTGCAGCTTTTATACGCATTGTATTATTTAAAACATTTACTTGTCCAATCGTTTCTATTTCCATACCTCTATACAGAAATAATAAAGGAACTTATATTCGACTACTGACATACCCATATAATGTAGTTTTATAATATTATGTATACTAAATTTAGGTTTTGTGAATCCTGTTATGATAATGCATCGTACTATATTAACCTGTCGTCTGCTTGGAATGCAAATATCATTACCTCATAACATAACTACTACTTACATGAAGAAGATCTATGTAACATAATTATTTAATTTCTGTAGGTATCCGAAGAATAGTGAATAAAATAAGCTTGAGGATCAGAATTGTCCACGTTTAATCCTCTACAAAATAAAATGTGAATGGAAATTTATTGTATAATTGAGAATAATTTTTGGAATTCCGTCCTTGGGAATATTATAATGAAATTTAGATGAACTTTCTTTCCTCGAAAAATTTAGAAATTAATTCAGAATTTAATTGGTTAATCATTTAAAAGAAAATCGTCCACGTTTAAATCGACCAAATAAATTTAAAAAAAATATCCACTGTCTTTTATGGCCTCTATGATAATTTAGATTCTTCTTCCCTTACTCAACCATGAAAACAATGCGAAAGGAGGTTGAAAATCAGTCAAAGAAAAAAAAATGTGTTAAAGTACACATTCGGAAATGGATATTTTGAAAAAAATCGACGCATTTTTTTACTGTCAAGGATTATGAAAATCTCGAGTAGTCAAAATGTAATTCTCTAATAATTCTTGAAATCTAAATATTTGCCATAGTCAAATTCTCGAGATGGTAGTAACACAACACTTGGAATAATCAAAGTTCTTTTAAATTTTATATTAAATTCTCGAGCCTTTTAAATTTATGGGATGGTTTGCGCTCTAAGCAATAGTTTTTTAATATGAATTTTGATTGCAGATCTAAGTCTTGAGTTCTTTATTATGTATTGTTGCCTCTAATCATGGCGAGCTATACATAATTATCTTCAGTAGTTGGAACGCTTTAAAATATTATATTTAAGTTATAACTATTTCATCGAGACTGATTGTGTATTAGAGGTAAGATTAAAAAACAAGCAACGTGGAACATTCTAGCAAATATTACGGGACTAAATTGTTAAAAATAGATATATTTACTTAGGTGAGGGTTGGGCTGTAGCGTATATACAAAGAACCATAAGATGTTCATCTTGAGAAAAATCTTCACTGTCATTGGTAAAATAATTATAATGCTCATCTATAATGGTACTTCGTCAAAACTCTGTGCTTCAAAAAGAAAGTCTTACGCTATGGAAATTGTGTTACAAAAATGTGCACAATCATGGCTCAAAGTAAGTTGTTCCACGAGAACAATCGTGATTATCTTAAATTTGTCTCAGCCGTAAGACTTAAGTAAGTGTGTTATATATTATCAAGGTACGATTAGGTCGTGGAACATACACAGCCAGCTGATGGCGAGGGTAGGGACATGGATGATCGAAAAACAATCATATACGCCTGATTCAATTTTTGCACACGGATTCCAAATAACCCGGTCTTAGTAAACGGAATGATTATTTTTTAAACTTTGTTGTAAACAAGCTTTTAAAAAATGTAATATAAGGATTCTAAAAACTGAATCAATTAATAATTGAAATTTAAAAAAAGAACATGCAAGTTTATTACACCATTAATATTCCTGTGTATAAATTGTTCTATAATTCGAAATCTTCATTTCTCATTTTTATATGTAGTTCTTGTACACGGTGGTCCCTAGAACGTATCTCGTATGCAGAAAAACAACCGAGTGTATCATATTTATTGAAGTAATAGCGGTATTCTTAATATTGAATCAGTTTTGAGAAATCGGACTGATGGTGCCCAATACATTAATGCAATGCAGATCGATGAAGCGGATATTGTATATTTTGTTAAGAAACTTAAAAACACTCGCTCACTTGGTCCTGACAGGGTCCCAACGTGTTTTTTAAAAGGATGTATTGACCCCATCAAGAGTCCGTTGTCCTATATATTTAACCTTGTAATGAAATCAGGAATTTTTCCTGAAAAATGGAAAATATCTAAGATTACGCCAATGTGTGGTGCAGAATCATCAGTCGAAAATTATAGACCAGTGGCTGTTCTATCAGCGCCAGCAAAGGTTTTAGAGATGATCATGCATCACATGGTACTTAAAAGAATTGAACCATTTATAATAGGTGAACAGCATGGATTGAGAGCCGGGAGATCAACCGATACAAACTTGATGGTGTTCACGGATTACGTGGCGACGGCATTAGATAAAGGAATACAAGTTGACTGTTCTTACAATGACTTCGCGAAGGCGTTTGACAGGGTCGATCATGACATACTTTTGGAAAAACTCCAACTAATCGGTTTGTCTGACGGCTTTGTTAGGCTTTTTGCGAGCTATTTTCGGAACAGGAAACAATACGTAACGTATGGGCTCTTTGAATCGCCACCGTTCTTCACGTATTCTGGTGTTCCACAAGGCTCGAACTTGGGGCCAATGCTGTTCACTATATTTATAAATGATATCGTAAAAGTCATCAAAAACTAGTTCTTATTATTCGCTGATGATTTGAAGCTTTTTTTAAGGGTTGTCACCTTGGATGATTGTCACCGTCTCCAGTCTGATATAGACAATATAATAGAATGGGGAAGATGTAACAAACTCGATTTTAATATTGATAAATGCAATCTTTTATCGTTTACAAGGGGATCACGAGTATTATTTTGTCGGTATTCAATGAATGGCCGAATTCTCTCGCGGATTTCATCAGTTAAAGATCTTGGCGTACAATTTGAGAGCAAACTTACATTCAATAATCACATTAAGACTACTTGTAATAAAACATTGAAAATGTTGGGCTTTATCCTTCGTACTACCAAGGACTTTCCAGGAGTAAAAATTTTGATACTAATGTATAATTCTTTATATAATTCTTTATTCGGTTGACTGCTTTGAAAATTTCTAATGTGATATGAATAATATTTTTTCCTCTCTGTTTTTTTATGACTATTGTAATTTTCATCTTATTTTTAATTTTTAATTAATTTGTGATTTTTATTATATATTTACATGTTAGTATGTATATATATATATATAAATGCATGTATTTATATTTGTCAAATCCATGGCGCATTGGCGTCAGCTGTAATGCCATGATTTGCCTTTTCTTAAATAAATAAATAAATAATTCCGAGTTAAATCAGAACGCATATTTATGTGACATTTGATTTCTCACTTGTTTTTTAAGTCTTCTCAACGAGTTTGAGCTATTCTATGTCGGAAAATCCTGATTTAAAAAAAACAGTCAGTGTTATTTTATCTAACGTTACATAGTATGTATTTCGTTACACTTATGTATTGAATTGGATTTTACTCGGTGAGGCTCCATTAAAATTAGTAGTTGAAAATACCAAATGTATTATATTATTCTGATGTAGCCAAATAGTTTCCTGTTTTTTAAACTAATTCAAATATTCCACTGTAAAAAATGATGAAATAATGAATTGTGTATTGTGAAGCAATTTAGATTTGAAAAAAAAATCCTGTCGATGGATTCGGTGGTAACTAGGAAAAAAAATATTTTTATACAATAATTACATAGTTTTTATCTTTTTTTCCCTACATTTTTGTCATACTGAAAATTTATATTGTAGAGTCTGCGAAGAGGCCTCATAGTTTTCTAGTTATTTTTTTCGCTAAATTGGATACAGACTAATTCTTTATTTTCATTTCCTGCATGTAAACTAGCTGAGTATTGACTATCTAAAAGTTTCAGCTAAAAGCTTTGTGTGGGGAAAAAACTTGAGAAAACCCCTTACGAGAATGATTGTCATGGAATCATTTAACAAAAGGTTAAATTCTCACAAAGAATTGCTCGTAATGTTGGCGTATATACATGCCCAGTCCCTAACTGAATAGTTTTTATCTTCTTCATGTTGGTATATATCACTCAAAAAATTACTCACTCAGCTTCTAAATCTTATTTTTCTATGGCTAACCACCCTACCAATCGTCCACAGTGATGATTTAGTTCTACCATATTTATCAAAGCTCGCATTGTTAAAAAATGAGATCTTCTTTAATGCTTAAATAAACGTTATAATTTGCATTAATCTCAGGGTTCCAAATAGATTTTATCCGTTACAAGGTCAAATAAAACTAATGCCCAAGATAGGATAATCACAGTTGCACAGCTGGATGATCTTGCTGTATGTCCTGAAATATGCGGATATCAACGTTGGTTTATGTGGCAGCTTGGTCTGCGATCTGAACGAAATCTGTTTTTATTGTAATTGAGGATGTAAATATGAAGCGACGTTCGCGGGAATCCTCATCATGATGATTGGGGATAAGGCAGCAAGTAAACAATCAGTTAAATCGCTTGGTATTTAGATTATTTAGAGATCGTGTATCGCTGTCCGAAACGTGCGGCCATTTAAATGACGCTGGTCTTCTCAAAGTTTTTCAACATGTCATTTAGTAAATAAATAAATAAATTCAATCGAATAGAAAGGATTGCATTTATCATGTGTCATGGAATTCGAAAACTGTTTATGATCTAATTGCATATTTATTTATTTGCAATAAAAAACGTCCGCTCTCAAAAAAACTTAGTAACATTTAAAAATATACACTTTATGTACATATAATACTTCCATTACTTCGTATATAAAAAAAGGTGTTATTTTTTTAATTCAGCGAAGCGTTGTTGAATAAAATCACCAAGGTTTATCACAATTGATCGTATTCGTATGAAAATATTATTTTTCTGAGTGAACAACAAAAACATCTACATTTATTGATCAAATTGCAATCTTTGGACAGTTTTGCGTTTTATACGACATTTAGTACTCGCAAGAATTCGGATGGTCGTTTTGTTCGTGCCAAATCAATAACATTAATAACTTTCTTTAAGTTGAAAAAGTAATGTAGTTCAGTAGGTTAGTCTTCCTCAGTTTTATCGTTGACTGATATTCAAACCCTGAATGCTCAACATTTTTGAAAACAGAATAACTGTCAAATTTATATTGATAGATTTATTTATTTATCAAATGTAAAGTCAACGACACAAGACTGATGTGAATTGGTAATTCAAAGGACTCTCAACTTGAAAACAATTTTTTTAAAAGAATATGTGTTAGTTTCTAAGGATCGATAAATGCAAAATGAACAGCACGAAAGGAAAATAATTGAGGTACTAGGTAAATTTTGCGTATTTATTGCACAGTAAAGTTGTCTATATTGAAATACAAAATTATATTTTTTCATGCGTATATTTGTTTATATTAAAATATCATTCGAGGCGTCACCAATATTTTTTACAGCTTTAAAAATCTTGTACATTTTCCAAAATTGCATTACGATTTTCCTGTTTTTCTCATCAATAGCTCTAACGGCTTGCCTGAATATATTTTACTTTTAGATGTATACATAACAACTTTGGTCCATTGGTTGAATATTAAAGGTTTTATTTGGAGGAATAAATATTTTTTTAATTGAGTCCACGGCTTGCAGTAATTGAATGGTCATCAGCTCAGTTAAATTAAGTTAATTGCGTCAGTCCGAAATCGCGTAAGTCAAGGACTTGCTGTATTCCTCTCTCAAAAGCGTTGAATTTACTCGCGCCACAGTTTTACACGCCTAGGCAGACTCTCTGGAAAGAGCCATAGCGTACGACGGAAGCTGTGCCGTCTTTCGGGACGTTCCGAAGCGCCGATCTAAACTTTATTGTATGCGCCTTCCAACTTTTTATACGCTCCGGTTCCAGTGGAGTGCTCGCTCCGATCGCCCTCCTGCACCAGTCGAGCGGCGGACACCACTCAGTGCGGACCGTTCTCCGAAGCCCCGGGTACATTATCTGCATATCGCTTCGAGATAACTTGCTCGGTTCAGTTGTTATATCGTTCAGTATTTCGAGCTCTCGCGATAGAGATATCACTTCTTCCAATCATGCATCAATCCAGAAGGCCTCCTTTTAATGACTGTCGTTTTTAATGCGAAGAATCATAATACATTGCTGTTGTTTTTTTGAGTGATAAAAACTTTTTAGCACTCGCTATTCGGTTTAGCGCGGTTTTCAACGACGTACAGCGCCCCCGGAAAAGTTTTGGCGAAAATTGTAAGTATTATTATATATTCTCAGAATTCCCCTTTAGATTTTATTTTCACTTACGTCACAACCATATAGCAAATTGACCCTTTTGAATAACGTTTTTAAAATATTTTACATACAAGTTATTTTGTTTATTAATTTAATTTCGTGATACTATTTTTGATTTAATTTAGACTTTGACGTTTCTTTCCGACGAAACAATATTGATTCATTGTGTTATGTTTGAGCTTATTAATTTAAATAATAAATATCATTTATGATAAAAAAATCATTAATTATTTTATCAATAATTTATATTGTATTATATCAAGTAATGACTATATTAATTAAACCACTTTAAAGATAATATGAGATCAATGTAATGAAACTAACTAAAAAATGGTGATATTTTTTTAAATCCTTTAAATCCAAAAGGGATGTTTATTCTTGGCAATCTTTTTGAATAATTTTCTGAAATATTCCCCATCTTGGAAGATGTCCACGTTGCAAATTTTCTTAGAGCTATATTTCATATTTTCAATCTAGTAAGTAATGCTTGTAAATTCTCAATAACAATTTCACAGAAAAGCGTTAAAATAATTAAATCTTAACATTTCGTTACTCTTTAAAAGTAGCAACATTTATTATAAAAGAATTTTGTGCTAAACTAAATGATCGACAATTATAATTAATGATAATTTAACAAAAAATCTACCAATTCACTTATATTCGTATTTATTTTTGCTAAGGGTCATGTTTGACACGTGCTGTTCATATATATTGTATAATTACTGTAGCATAACGTTAGAATTAGGGATTTTAAGCGAAGAATGTTCGTGAATCGTCCAATTTATCATTTTCTGAGACATATTGTGGGAAGACTGCCGGAGGATTAACAATACTAACATACTAATTCACAGAACAAGTATCTGATGTTTAAAGCTGTACTGTTTAATGCGACAAAAGATGGGCACATTTTTTTTTGTCAAAACGTATCCACTATGTCTTTATATAAAATATTCATTTTCAAAATGCTTGTTAAAACTAAACTTGGACTTATTCTTAATAATTCATATGTTATATTTATGGCGAGTGTTTTTACTTTTTGCGTTATTTTTGTTACGGTGGGAGGGTATTTATTTAAATACACAAATCGATTTAAAAACCCAATTTACGAAATTTTCCCATCGATACTTCAATAAAATAAGGAAAAAATCCTAGAGCCCCTGAAAACTCTTAAGTATCGTCAGTTAAATGTAGTTTAGTATGTCAGCTGAAGGTGCTTGATGGAAATTTTTTCAAATTAAATTTGAATTTTTTAAACTTTGTACCTTTCCATGAGATTTGTCGCTTACGGCCCTGGGTTGCGCCTTTCAGTATCTTCAAGCATATCAAGAGCACGAATAAACCTGTACTGAATGATTCCGAAAAGCGAAACCCAGGTCGTTTGCGACGAAATTCATGGAAAGTACAAAATTCAATCGATTCAAATTTAAAAGTAATTGTATTTTTATTATAATACTAGTATTGCTACCCGGCGTCGCTCGGACTAAGCGACCAATAATTATTTAATGTTATATCATTCGACATAATTATATTACAAAATGTAACATCCAAAATAGAGTTAAAATAAAATCACAAACTTTATTTAATTTGTTGACAGCCCCATTCTCGCCCATTAAAATGTCCAAATTCAAGGAAAAAATCTAATTTGCTGTCAAAGAAATGTCAAATGATACCTTCACGTAAATAATAAACATTATTATATTAATAAAAGCCGGGAAAAGTTCAGTAGAAGACTAATTTATTACATTTTGACTAAATGTCTTCGCCGATAAAAATTCAAACATATTTTCATTCATATTCGTTTTTATGGCAACTTAATGACCAACAATGCAAAAGGGAATTACAGACCCACAGACATACATACGCCGTTTCGGTTTTATATATAAGATAATATAAGACAGATTGTTTCCAAAACAAATATTCTGCATATCAAATAGGTACGACACCTTACTTTGACAAGGATCTTACTGCTCTTGACCCTGTTTTGAGATATGAGCGTAAGGGTTGATCATACTAATTAATTCAAAATATAGAATTCACTTGTAACAATGAGTAAGTAAAAATGATTCAAATTACTTATTTTTAGTATATTTTTTCACAGCTCAGACCATTCTACAGAGAAGTAGTGATCTTATTTATCTAATGATGAAAATAGTAATGGCAACTTTATCAAATACATAGATTTAGTAAAAAAGTTTGCAGATGAACTCCGGAATTCTTTTTACTCCGTCGTTCAATAATATATGATTCTGAATTTTTCAATGTGTATAAGTTAAAAGTTAAAGTTGTGTTCGGTCCATAGCGCATTTTCAACATTGTTGGCTTGCGTGCCAGACCACCCGGGTTCGATTCCCGGTGCGAGCTGATTTTTTTCAGTCAATAAATCTGTTCAAAGGCATGGGTGTTTGTGTTGTTGAAGATTCCTTCCCACCCTTTCGATACCAAAGAGCGACGCATAGTGACAGCGATTAGTTAATCACTAGTCCTGTCCTAGTCCTCGTATCCTTTCCATCCCTACTCTATTCGAAACAGAGAGGTTGAGCAACTGAGTAACAAGAAGTTCTCGTAGAAAAACATACGTTGGGATAAACTCCGGTGAGGGGGTCCATATGCTCCAAGGTGGGAGCGGAAATGGTAGAAAACAAAGTTGATTTTTTGCCAAAATGTCAGTTAGAACCTTTTCAATAAATAAGGTAACGAGTATGTAAAGTTAATGTGTAAATTATTATTTAAGTTCATATTTTAATTAAAATCTGCAGCATCAAATGAATATTATTGATATGTGGTGTCCGTATCTCTCGCCAATGTCATTTGACTTAGTATTCGGGTGATTATTAATTATTTTGTAAATAATTCCCGATAGTTTTTAGCGCAGACTTATCAGTGTTATTGCTGTTATTGGACCGGATCGCATCGGCAAGATTTGTGCTCATTTTTTTAAAATTAATAATAATTTCTTGATTAAACGTCTTCATATGCATTTCTTGTCATTGATAATAGTGAAAATTACATAAGGAGCGAGCCAAATATTTTGTATTTTGCGTATTTACACAGCTTTAGCAGTCGTCGATTCAATCAGGCAGGGCTCTGAATGGACCCGAGAGGAACGGCGCACAACGATTCAAAAAAATAAAGTGATAGAAAATGTTTATAGAATGAATAAAACAGCGTTATTTGTTTGGAAATAAAAAAAATATGGGAAACAGATTTAAACACTTCTAAGGTGCCCAATGTCAATACTTGACATTACAATAAAAAATACCATATTTCTAGTACTTATTCCAGGTTTAATTTATTGATATCAGGACCGGTTTCGATCAATTTCAATTATGTCTTCTTTTTTTAGTATAAATCAGCAATTTGTAGACCAAAATGTAATCTTACGAAACATTTTTTCATATTGCTTCGCACTGAGTGTGCAAAATTTTATTGTTGGATATAAAGTTTTACGTTTGAAGAAAACAATACATCGCCTTTTAAATTCTATTGATGTAACTGGATAGTGGGACGCGTGGTGTGAGGCGGAGAAACACAATGTTAAATATGAATCAATGTTAATAAACTTTTGGTGATAGAAAATGTGATGTAAAAAAAACAATATTTTACCATCAAAGCGTTTTACATTCTACATACGTACATTTAACAGTTCTCGTTGAAATGTCTCCGATTGAAAATTTTCAAAAAAAATCCTGTTCTATGGCCACTTAAAAGTATTTTGAGTTGTTTTTTAAAAGTTTTTTAAATTCAAGCTTATCGTTTCAGGATACTTGGATCACTTTCCCATTTCGATTTTACGCCGATAATTTCACTGATATAACAATTATCGAGAATTTTGGTTCAATACTTCCAGGAAGTTATTTTATGCTCCTTGTGTTTAGTCTAAATTCTATGAAGAAGCTCATCATTTATACTTATTTCCTTTTCATAGATGTTCAAACATTTTCCCGAACTGTTGATTGATACCATACAAATTATACAAACTCTTTACCAAGTGATGGTGGAAAAAACATTACGGGAATTCATGGTTTGAATATTACCTATTCAACGTTGACAAATCTTTATATTAAATAATCCATTTGAATCAAACAAACATAATCAAATCGGCTACGGTGCCATTTAGTATTTTCTCAAACAGGGTCGTTTCCAAAATGGAGCATATGTGCTACGGTCCAACATACGTTGCGGGCACAGTTTGAGTTACTATAGTCGTTTATCATTATTTTCTAATAGACTAATAATTGAAGTATCAGACTTAGAAAAGACCGATGATTGGACAATCGCTATCAGTATGCCCTTATTATGTATTTAACCTAAACCTTTAAAAATCATGCCTTTGAACACAAAATTGTAAATTGATTTATGAAAATTTCCATTCAAGGAATTGAACTCCTGGACACGGAAAGTCAATATGACAAATGCTCAAGATCGACTAAAAGAGAGAGAAGCTATGTATTGCCTGCATATGATAATAGTTTTATTTAATAATTCCTGTAATGGACGCGTGGTTATAGTGATGGTTTCTTGAAACCGCGCTTTGAATCTGATACATACAGATAGTTCTATACTATAAATCGCGTGGCTTATAGTTATACTTTAATGGTGACATTCTTAAGCATGAGTTGACAACTATAATCAAGAGGCTTTCACATGTTTTGATTAATACTAATAAATACACACTGCGGTGACTTTATTTTTCCGTGATTTTCCATTCAAATCTGGAGTAAAAATCGAACGTTGTGATTTTCGGTATCTGTCCGTCACGGAATCCAACGACGTTGATCACTGCACCACAGGCCAGGCATTGATACTTTAATGTTTCTTAAAAAAACGTTATCCGTCATTGACTTATTTAAATTTGGAACGTAATGTGAAGACACAGGACTAAATGAAAAATAGAAGAGGTTCATTTTGAGCCGTAGTAATAATAACGAAGTGGTTGCATACTTGACAGATTTAGTTCTAATCAGAGATAAGGAATGGTTGGACATTTTTTAGAGATTGTAATTTTGCTACTGTTTTAAACGATATAAAAATTACATAATTTAATCGCACCCATCATGTGACCGCAAGACAAATTTAGATTTCATCGCGAAGAATTACAAGAATTTTCGTTATTTTGAAGACATTTTTATTGTTTGTGTTTTTTCCTTATCTCGATGTAGAAATAGTTTTTCATTTGTTACCAAGGCTTATATTTGAAGAAAAAATATCTTGCAAATATGCGTTGCATAATAGCACGATATTTACATACACCATATTGTTAATATTTTATGTTTTTTCATTCTGTATATTCTACTTTACAATGCAAGCTGACATTTTAAAGCACGAAACTGCGTCAACTTGTATCACGTATACCAAGAATAAGAAGTTGGTCTCTGAATCACTTCTATGGTGTAATAATCTCCTAGGGAAGAGGTCGTATATTAAAAAATATAGCCTTATCTTATTCCTCAATTTTACAAGATGATTTTCAACGGATTATCGCGATGAGCATAACCGTACATGCTCATTTCATAAAACTGTGGAACAAGTCACATAAAAGATAACTATGATGTCGGTAAATATCCATGGTGATGGTTAGCTTCATCATCAGTACATCACTGCGTCGAAGATGAATGATTTTTTTAGCTTGAAGACTAGATAAATGAATTCAGAAGGTGTAATAATATGCAATTAATACATCGACACTACGGAAAACCACTCATTATCATCGAGCGAGAGCGATCTGTTAGCCACTGGCTTGGTTCATCATTCTATCCTAATTCTCTACGAGCAATGATCTCTATAAGGCGAGAGGTTAGCTCCACGGAAAATTCAAATTCTGAGCAAGCCAATCCATCAATTGCACGGCAACAATAAATCATGTTTAATTTTGCTTAACATATTTAACATATTGCAACAGATTTACCAATCGAACGAAAGAGAGTTTGAACGACTGAGCTACAGATGAAATATTGAAAAAGGACCATTTGGAGGCCGTATGATTCACTTAATGAGCGGAAAATTATTTTAAGAAATGCAATTAACATGCACTTTAAATTTAGGCGTCTCTATGCTGTGGATCTTTTAGATATTTTAAGCAATATGTATTCATCGAGTTGTAAACTCATCATCAAGTGCGGGTCAACCCAGAACGAGAGTGCGGCGCCATAGAACTGCTGCGCGCAGCTTCGAGGGAACATTATCTTCGAGTTAGATAGATCGAAGAAAAATTAATACTCTTCTCCATCAGAAGTCAAAATAATATGCTCCGGATTGGGAGCTGAACAGAAAATAAACTAATAATACATAATACTCATAATACACATTTATTTAATGAAAGCATACGTGTTGTATTTATAGATAATTAGTTATAGCTGACAGGAAAATTTGATGAATGATTTAGAGAAGCGACGCAAGAGATGCATATGCACACCAGCGCTATGAATGCTTGTCAATAGTGTCATAATTGTTCTTTAATAATTTATTTTTATGTTGTATTATATTATGTTGTGTGAAGTCATTAGACTAATTGGGTTCAGCTGAACAATATTTTGTCAACATTCTTGAATGAGGATGAAAGAATTTTGTTTAATAGAACATTAAAGAATATTCCTATTGTCTATTTATTAAGTACATGTACTTACTATTGGTGTTTTAGTTTTGGGCGATACAACCGTTCTCCAGCAAAGTTAAACCTCTTTAAAAGTTGAATCGAAATTAAATCCGACTGTTTAATCAATCAACCATCGGTGAAATAATAATCTTCAAAATATATATTACGGCAGCAAAAATATTACAATATAACATTTTAATCTATGTGTGAAGGCTACGTTGGCCCGTTCATAGCACACCGTTGGCCAGTTCATAGCATTTTGTCAAACACCGCATCCACCAAAGGGCGTCAAACATATGAGCCTGGAGGCTCAAGGTGAAGAGTCTAGCGCCTGGACACCCCAGTTTATAACTGAGGCAAATTCAACGGCAAAGTTTTGAAGAAAATCATTTTGCTACTTAAAATCATTTTGACTCAAATGATATATTGACGATGAACTAAACTCACATTTTTTATCATTATTTCCTCTTCAGATTCAACGTATTTTTCAGTATACAGATACATAAGATAATTTAACAAAGTGTAATAATTTTCTTTTTATTCCACTCTTCTCTTTAAGCAATGCATGGCTAATATGCCGAGATAGTTTTGCAAAAAAACGACGCAAAAACGTGATTTTACTTGAAAAACGATGAACTAAACTTAAAAAATTTTTTCTGATAGTTTCAAAATTTAAAAAATATTCCACTTTTTACCTTTACTCAAAATATAAAACATATATATTTACAAATACAGATTTCATTATCGCTTGGTATACTGCCGTATTTGTGTCGGCGTGGATATAAACTAAATTTTCCTTAAATAAAATACTATGTATTGTATTGAACGAAACCGGTTCTGATCATAATACAATATATGTGCAAGTAGTAATAACATTTCAGCTTTCTTTCTTTAAATAAAATGTCGTTCCACCAAGAATTGACAGTTAATACTGTTTTTACCTACACATATGACATGATGATTCAGTATTATTATTGTTTTGAATTAATTACCCCGCTACAGTGAAAGATCCAAACGATTATTAAATGTAATTATACTAACATATTGAAGCTGGACGCCTTATTTTTTCATTTAATCACTTTTTAAACTATTGTTCCTCAGAGACGACGATGTAATTGTTAATCCTCACAGCCAATCGGTATGTTAATTTTTTCACCCCCTGCCGATATATGGTTTCGCATTGGCCAGAACACTTGATGAAAAATATGTGTCTAAGCAAATTAATTATACAATATAATTGGAAAAGAGCTGTTTAGCACTTGAGTCTTCATTTTGTAAATTCAATCATTCATTTTTTTTCTGCAATATGTGAAGCAAAAAGGCACTTAATTAGCCAAGCAAGGAGAGCCATTGCGATTAATGAAATAGTGAAAATGATATCATGGTTAACATGTGTGTGTGTCCACCCAAAATAAAATTATTTTTAATATTTTTTTTGATTATAAACGAGGCCTAGTGATTTGATAATTTAAATAAACTTACAAAATTTGGAAGTGGTTGAATAAGGTTATTCCACGGCTTGCGACGATTTTTTTTGGTATGGCGTTATACGGGTTAAAATGCTGAGCTTTCGTGTCGTTTTTATATTTCATAGTCACTGTAACATCAACTCTATTATTAGATTGTTCATTAAAATCAGTTTTTATAGTAATTTAACTTATTTATAAAATTATCAGGATCGGTTCAACTATAGATATCGTTTGATGAAATGGTGGATTTGTTACTATATTAAGTATACTATATTTTCCTCTAAGAAGTTTCATATTTAGAGTTAGTTAATATATTCAAAGGTTGATCCGGTCATTAATTTACCCGGCTTTCGCATTCTGGCATATTCAAGGATTTCGATTAATTAATTAAGGAAGCCTCTTTCGAATTAAGCAATTCCAATACTCCATTACGAGTCCGTATGGATTATGTTGGGAGCGGACATAGTTAAAAATAGTCAGCTAAAAAAGTTTTCGCATAGCGCATATGAGGGCATTATTTACAAAGGCGACTTGTTCTCAAAACCATAATTTCCGGAAAAAATCATTTAATATACGACTAATTTGTACTGTTTTCTAGTTGATTGTCAATGCATCATAGTTTAAATATATTACAAAAGGCAAATTACTCACTACTTAAAAAATATTATGTATTTTTTATTTCAAAATGGTAGTCAAGGCTAGTTTTTGTGGAATGAACCGCATTTTAAAATAATACCCTCATATAAAAAAGATGATATCTCAAACTGTTTATTTTCTCGGTTCTCTAAGTAAGCCGGTTTTGAATTTAGTCGACCAATTTTGAATAATACTCGAGATAATTCAAGTTGGCGCCTAAGTATGATGGTAGAACATAATACTTAGTTATTAAAATATAAATACAGCACCGAGGAATATTTTATGAAACAAAATAAAAGGCAAAAAAGGCAGTATAGTTTAAATAAAGTAGTAATTCTAATGAATGGTCATTAGAATATTAACTTTTAAAATGATCTGTCACTAATGATACCTATATAGTTTTACAAAAAAAAAAGTATCATTACTATTTTCATTGGGTTGCAATATATTCATGTGCCTTAAAATACTAGCCAAATATTTGAAACAGTCGTGAATTGACGAATAAAATTTTGCTAAAATCTATTCACTGGCTCGAAAATTTTAACTGGGAAATTGGGCACTTGAAATTTGATTCGGTCGGTGAACGAACTTTGACGACGTTAATAATACATTATTTGAGTCGTCTAGTATCAAAAGTAGAACTATCCACTTTTCGACTTATTTGAGAAAAGCACGAAAAACTTTTTGTTGGCTTTTTTAGCTATAATTACTTTTTTCAATTAAAAAACAGCCCATAACTAAAGCCTGAAACTAAAAATTTGTATGAGTGGCGACATTGCAACATCACTTAAGATAACTCTTTGATTGGTCGAAAGTATCATTGACCAAACCATTATACTTTTGTTTCCAAAGTCGTGAAACGTTTTGACACCAACCATCATTTTCTTTACGTTTTTATACCACAAGTACATGATTTTTGTACAAATTTTATTGCCTAGCCATACACTATGACCGGAAGAATAATGTGACAGCATTAGTTCAGTTTTGAAAAATATCGAATAGTTCTACTTTTGATACTATACGACTTATATATTCCTTTGTGGGATGATTTAACAAAACAAATTTACACTTTTGGAATATTAAAAGCAGCCATACTCTTACATACAAATTTAAATAAAGATTAAAACCTATCTATTTCAACGTTATAATATTTTTTTTCCAACCAAGGGTGTAATAATTAGTAAATACGGCATATGTTTTCTTAATAAAAATCTTAGGCTGCATTGTAAAAATATTGTATTGATTTTAAACCAATAATAACTATTTTACGCACATTATATGAGGGGTAGTTCTATTTCAAACACTATGAATAAAATATTTAGTAAAAGTTTTATGTCAATTTCCAATAATTCAAGGTTATTCATTTCGGCTACAATAAATTATTTTTTCTTTCACTTTTATTTTTATTTAAATTGTTCACTGTCTATAACATGAAAATATAACATTTTATTAAGTCATAACATCACTTTTAAGGTATTCACTGTCAATACTTGGTGGAATGGCATTATGATAAAATAATAACACATTTCTTGTACTCCACATTGAATTTATTGAGATCAGGAACGGTTTAGCTCATCACGAGCATTGTCAACTGATAAGAAATACAAGATTAATAATGTGTCTGGACATTTACATATTCCATCTTTTGTGTTTATCCACTGTGTGTTTGTGCCGTGTTAACCATCTTTTTGATTACAGAATGCGTTATTTATACAAGCGCTAAGCAAGATTTAGAACATAGGTTCCCAAACTTATTTCCCCCGTGGACCCCTAAACCAGAATTTTATTTTTTGTGGACCCCCCCCCCGTTTGCCTAGTAATGAAATTTTCTAAACTTTTCAAACACAAATATGAACACAATTCGATAAGTTTTTGTATAGTGGACAGTGAAAAAAAAGTTGTTTTTTATTAGTTCTTTATTGAATTAACAAGTAACCGTACAAAACATAATTGAAACATATCAAAACATATAATAAATAAGAATTCTTTTTTTAAGGTTCATCCTTCTCATTAAATGAGAGGGATGAACCTGACGCCCATAAGTTGGTTAATATTTGGCTTTAAATTAGTGAGGTATAGTCGTAAATCACCACATTTGTTTCGGATTACCAAACATATGTTTTGGATTACTATTGAGGAGGCTTTTAGCATGATTTTAGCAAAGTATTTTTATCTCCTAATTCTATGGAATGGAGTTGTAAAATTAAGTATAAACGACCCAATCTGAGAAAACCCTTTTGTTTTTTTTTTTATCTTGCCTATTTGACAAAAAAGTCGACGAGATTTATTCAATTGCTGGAGGTTTTTTTGTTCAGTAACGGCAAGGATTGCAAATCTTCAGATGTTTGTTTTGGATTTTATGATCATAAAATGCAAATTTTTTCAAATAAATCATTTACATCTCGTGGACCCCTTTTATTTTTCTTCCTGACAGGGACCCCTGTCAGTCCCTCATAACCCCTTGGGAACCCCTGATTTAGAAGGTATGACAAACAGTTGGTAATACAAATATGCAAAAATTCAAAGTAAAAAAAAAAAATTGTTAATGAGATATAATAAAATGTTAATAAGCGTTCTTCATCATTTTAATTATAATCTATTTTGTTTTAATTAAATTTGAATTATTTGCATACAAATATATTCCATATTAAAATGTTTTTCAAGAGTTATCTTATATATAAAACTGAAACGGGGGATGTATGTCTGTAATTCCCTTTTGCATTGTTGTTGCAAGTTAAAACAAACGAATTGATTTCGCTCGCGAAAGTTTCGACGGTAAATTTGTTTCGTTATCAATGTGTGTGTAGAGACTCCAATTACTCGAGTATCGAGTAGTACAAACCGAAACGGCGTATGTATGTCTGTGGGTCTGTAATTCCCTTTTGCATTGTTGGTCATTAAGTTGCCATAAAACGAATATGAAAGAAAATATGTTTGATTTTTTTTATCGGCGAAGACATTTAGTCAAAATGTAATAAATTAGTCTTCTACTGAACTTTTCCCGGCTTTTATTAATATAATAATGTTTTTATTTACGTGAAGGTATTATTTGACATTTCTTTGACAGCAAATTAGATTTTTCCTTGAATTTGGACATTTTAATGGGCGAGAATGGGGCTGTCAATATATGAAAGGGGCTGTGAAATGTCAATGCCAGTCTGAAATGTTCATTTTAATTCCATTTTAATTGACCTAGACTTTTGAATTTTGAAAAAAGTTGTTTCAACTTGGCCCGTCTGAATTTACGCGCCGAGGTGAACATAACCCTAAACTGGTCCCAGCGAAGCCGGGTTCGAACACTAGTAAGCTATAATACAAGGACTTATTCCACAGTATTTATAAATGTTGTTCAATTGTATGAAAGTATTGTCGATAATTTCGTGCATTATTGTATTATTTCACCGATACTACGTGTAATAATTTGTTGCTAGGCAGTTGCTTTGAGTTTAAAAGCACTAAGCTACTACAAAACGTACTAAGTATCATTCCCATGCCTCTTATTTCTTACCGAGAAGTTAGTTTATTAAAAGAATCGTAACATGACACGAGTTTTTTTTACAATCAGTAGCGAATGCTAAGAGCTAAGAATATTGAAATTCAGGTAAAGCTAGGATGACTCAATAATATAACAATATATATTATTAATACAAAGAACTTTATTTAATTGTTAAGTAATGTCTTATTTACGTTAAATAAAAGACAGCAATAATATAAATCGTTACTAAATCTACCAATGTGTTCATGAATGCTTCATTAATATTACATCTCATCCAAAAAGTTCTTCATAGAGAAATGGTTGTAAGTCAGTCAATTCAGTATATCTATGTATGTATTTTCAGTGATAATAACGCATGTAAGAATATAAGGACTGGATGAAAAAAGGCTAGCACAGGCATGCCAAAATCTTGGCCCACGGGGCCAACATGTGGCCATATTGCAAGTTTTGGATGGCCCTTTCGAGGATTCCAACTTTCCTTTTTCTTAAAATTGCATTACTAAATTTGTGACGATGATAAAATCAGAATCTTTATTACCGAATGTTATAAGATTGTAAAAGCTTAAGTTTTGTAAACTTAAGCTTTTTTAAGACACGACTACTCATAAAATATACAAAATATTCTGATGAAGTTACAGAACTAATCAAAGCATTTGACGATAGATTTTCAATGTATCCAAAAGTATGAAGAAATGTTTAATACATATTTGAATATTGGAATGAATGCCATGTTCGAAGAAAATAAAATAAATTATCATAAATAAATCTTTGAAGAAAAAATTACGAACATAAGGCAATTAGAAATGTGCATTATGACCACCTTTGGCACCACATATCGCTGCGAGTCATTTTTTTCAAAGATAAAATCGGTAAAATAGAAACAGGTTGGCTGATGAAAATTTATCTAATCTGGGTTGCTTGTTTATTATTAATATACAAATATCATTATTATCAGAGACATGAATTATTTTATTTGATACACCAAGTGATTTTAGTAGGGTATCCATGGGCTAGCTATTAGGTTACCACATTATCTAAAAACATTCTTATTTCATTTAGCTTTCAGATTATTAAAAAGATTAAAAAAACAATATATTTATGTTTCCGTTCGGAGATTCGAATCCTTTTACGAAAGCTCAAGAGCACTCTCCACAGGGCTATAGAATATAGATGAACCATTATAACTTGACCGTTTGTGAGGGCGCCACCATCGCGTATAAACTGTGCAATACTAAATCAAATTTGTTTATTTAGAAATACATTTTTATATGCAAATTATAAATGAAACAAAATCGTCATAAAAATATATTTTTACTAAAACAATATAACTTCGAAGGCTTTTAAATATATCAACTATAAATTAAAAATAATAAAAAACATTTAGTACTTTATTTTTTAATAATATGAAATTTATTGGATCAGGACCTGTTTCGCTCATAGGGAGCATTATCAACTGATAAAAATACAATGAAACAGTGCTACTAAATGCCATTCCACCAAGTATTAACAGTGAACACCTTAAAAGTTATCAACTACATATATAGCGACAATTTTAGTTCCGAATTTGAACGGTGGTCAAGCTATGATGGTACATCTATAGTAGAGGTCTGCACGGGCTCGGGTTTGGCCGGGTAACGAAGGTTTGGATTCGGGCCCAGGCCGGGCTCGGACGCAAGTATACAACAAAATATATCAAAAATCGGGCTATATTCGAATGAGCTCACCATTATCGTAAATCTAACTTTAAAACTATAATAAACTTCACGTACTCGTATTAGTCATCTTTTCGAATCCATTCGAAAGAACAAGATGCATTGTTTTGAATTTAGTGACTTATTTTAGTATTTTTTAACGATGTCTGCTTCATAGGAGTTTGTACAATACGCATAATGAATTTCATAATATTATCCTGACTTTCTTATATGGTTATTTCGATCGGTCGCAATTCTATTTGTTGGGTTGGTTGTTTTAAAATTTACCGGCAAGAAATGAGCTTCAAAATATGAAGACAAAACTGAAGAGTGGAGAATATATTTCTTCAGTAAAAACCCACGGGAAAAGTGAAGTGTGGAAATCATTTAGTGTAATCATAGAGGTGGCTACAAACAAAAAAGTTGGATACGTTGAGTGTATAAAATATAAATTCATTTTCAGCTTTACTAGTTCAAACAGGAATTTCTCATTTGTATTGTCATTCCTGTAAAAGAAACAAAAACTAATTCTAATAAGAAGAAATGTATATCGCACAACTGCACACACGATAATTTGTGAGTCAATTTTTACTAGAAAAAAAAATAAAATTCGGGCAAGGTTGCAAAATGTCGGGCTCGGGTCGGGTTCGGGTAAGATTTTTGGAAATGGCCTCGGTCCCGAGCTGGGCCGGGCTGGAGGTCTTCGGGTTCGGGCCGGGTGAAGTTTTAAAATTTCGGCCCGTGCAGACCTCTAATCTATAGTGACTGTTCTTTGAAATATAAAACTGCGGTCTTAAAAAATCCAGTTTTACCAAACATTGCCACCCACATTGCAATATACATACCTAATTACAATGCTGATTTGCAGTTTAATCTACTGTTTCTAAAGTTTTTGATCTACAAAATAACACACATAATTTTAAAATTTTAACGTTTTGTGCTTTAAGCTTTAAGCGGGTTATTCCAAGGTGTCACTAATCGAATTTGGATGCTGCATATCTTTATTATAGTCACATTTTAAAAGCCGCGTTCAGCTACGACCACAATACAAAAAAGATTGAATGAATCGATTCGGTCCACTAGGGGTCAAAAGTCACGTTCCTTTGAGTCGATGGATTTTACTCACAGTTCCTCAAAATATTCGAATCGAGTTTTTGGTACGTTGTCTTTTGTTACTGCGGTTATTGCACATGATTGTTTGCGACTATAAGGTGAATTTATCTCGTCTTAAAAATATTTATTTTGTTTTTATTATTCCATATTTTTTAAGAAAAATGACGACCAGTTTTGTTTATCACAAATAGTTGAAAATTTTCGCGATTTTTTAAACTGGTTCTGGTAATTAAAAAGTATAAATTTACATCAAAGAGAAAATTTTGTATTGTTCTTACGATAATCGAAGTTTAATGTAGATTTACTTTTAATTTACAATTCCTACCATATCAATTAAACATTTAACTGCTCAATACCATGTGTCGATTTTTTTAGACGTTTTTTCACAATACGTGGATAGTTTTCAATTATCAGTATTGTTTTCCAGGGTAAAGCTTTAAGAAACACTGGCCAGGGACATCCTCCGAAGATATCCCGATTGCAAAAGAACAACTAAATGATTGTTCTTCAACCTTACATATGTATTTTGACAAAATACAGTGTATCTCAAATGTTTTCAATAAAATAAATGTACGTTTATTATATTTTCCCAATATAACTGTAAATATTCATGTTAAAGATTCAAAATGATAATTATGTATCCAATTTGTTGAAAACGTCATATTTTTGAATAATGGAATATTATTTTGATTCATTTACGTTAGAGCGCCACTGAGGATATTTGAAGTACCAATCCCTAGTCCGTTGAATCTTAGTGTCGCAAGTTGATACAAACAGATTTCGTGATCCAATAATTAAACTGAATTTCTAGTATTTTTCAAAAACTAGCGAAAAATAAGACGCCCATTTATAATTATTTGAGCTGTGTTTTATTAAAAAATATATTTTTTTTTTTTGTACTTATTCCATAGTAAATTTATTTAGGTCAGGACCAGTTTCGCTCATTACGAGCATATTAAACTGATAAGAAATATAACAATACAGATTTATTTATAAAAAAGCCGAGTAAGACTAATAAATGTGTGACAAACCATTGGTTTTAGAAATAAGCAAATACAAATAATAAAATATGCATAATTGATATAAAAATCTTTAAGACTTCTTGCAAATATAAGCTGCTACATTACAACAAATTAACATAACAATAAGATTCAATCAAATTCATTATTAGATGAGAAATTTTAGTAATAATGTCAATACGCGGTAAATTCTGTATTTTTGTATTTCTTCTCCGTTCAAAATTCTCGCCATGAGTGAAACTGGTCCTGATCTAAATAGATTTACAGTGGAATAATTTAAAAAAATGTCGTATTATTTTTTAATACAATGCTTTTCTACCAAGCACTGACAGTGAACACCTCAAAAGTTATTTGTGCTTTATTGTTAACAACCGGTGTTGACGAATATGTGCTATCAATAATGTACGCATATTTGTCACTAGCCAGTCGCTATGAATATTGAATAAAACAAATAAAATTGTAATCTCATCGTTGTGCTTTTATCAACATTTCGCGGGGGTGTATTGACATTTGACCGGATTTCCTGATTTGATCGCCATTTTTATTCTCAACAGTGATACACTAAACTATTGTGACTAAAACATTCCAATTACTACTGTCTAAACATGATAAAATAACAACTCGTCATCATTATAGACATGGAATAGATCCTGATCTGGCCAAGCGATTATGTCGACAAAACAATCTTTCTACTCCAAATGTTGAGTATGGCTGTATTTTTAACTACATAGTTAAGAATAGCTTTTTTTAACATTATTATATTCTGGGTTTCATAATTGTCAACCGTAAGAATGAGCTCCTGAGAAATGAAGAGAGCCAAGTGGCATTTTTTGGAAAAAAATGAGTTAGATGCAGTATCATATTCTTAAGGACCAAAAGTATTCTATAAGTGAAGTGAGATAACACACAGAAGTAGTGTTTTTTTCGCGAAATAAAAAAGAATGGTCTGAGCTATTATAAAAGTTTCATTAGTTTGCTTCTTGTCTCACTTCACTTCTCAAGTGCTCAAATGATATTTTTACATTGAGCTAACCTCACTCCTTTTATAACACTATAAAAAAAAAACAATCTGTTCATTTGTGTAGTAAGCTTCCACGCAGTGTTAAATTGTTAAGATAGTTCTACAAAAAAACGTGATTAAATTTTAAAGGCCAATGGAAATGTTTCAGCATTTTTAGATTTGGCACACTTCACCTCTCAGGGGCTCACTTTTTTGCCATCATGGATAATGTTTGCAATAAGGAAATTTGGTCAAATAAGATGCCTGAAATAAGAATTGAAAGCAAGCACCCAGTGGCGGATTACCCCGTAAGCCCAAAAGCCCGCACTTTGGGCCTCTACGTCTTGGGGGCCTCAATAATAACATATGTGTGCTATACACATAATATGTTTTGATAACGGAAAAATATTTGGTGTAAAATAAATATCTAATGATCTCAAGCTGAAATATTTATATTCAATGATTATAACATATACTGCACATTTTTCAATCCATACTCACGATAAGATACGATAAAAAAAAATTACAATTTTGAGGAAATACCAAAAACGAAATAAGCATTAATATCAAGTCTGACCTCGGAAAAAATTTGCCAAGCTTTTTTTACCGTACGAAACGCAGGGCCACCAAAATTGTATTGCTCCTGGGGCCTCCCAAGTGCTTATATGCAACTGCAAACACCTTTCAATGAAAAATATTTTGAATAATTCTCGCTACAC
This sequence comes from Himalopsyche kuldschensis, assembly GCA_028554975.1. NCBI lineage: Eukaryota > Metazoa > Arthropoda > Insecta > Trichoptera > Rhyacophilidae > Himalopsyche > Himalopsyche kuldschensis. The sequence goes on along the minus strand of JAHFWI010000060.1, from coordinate 518,921 downwards.
GATATTGTTCCAAATATGTTTGTTTAATTATATATATATCCTTTTTTTCTTTCCAGGATTTTGAATATTCGGAGATTGTAGCAGGACGGTAAGCACGTTAGCGCCATGGCGCAGTGGTTATGGTGCGGTCTGCTGTATGCGGGACTCATGTGTCTTGTCCTAGCAGACCCAGCTCCTCCACCCTTGCCCAAGCGGTCCAACATGCAAGACGGAGACAACGATCTTATCAATAAACATCGCCGAGGGTAAGCACATATACGCTCGTAGTAACATTTTCAAAAATTAATATTGTATCCATGTAAAAACGAAGATTTTGACTGGTTCCAAAGTCGTGGGGTTTGATGTCCAGCGAGGAAAGTTTGATAGACTGATTATTTCAATCGATGTCTACGTAAGCATAGTAAGGTATTTTTATGCCTCAAATTATCCCTTACCCATGCGATCCTAATAACTGATCGTAGAGAGAGTGATGAGATAGCCATTAGCCATGATATAAATGTGCCTTCTTATCCTTACTATCTTAAAAATAACCGGCAATGTTTATCTCGAAATTAATATAATATTTCTTGAACTGAGTGCAGTAAAAATGATATCGCGTTGTCTGTTTGACACCTTTTTTGAGATATCAAATTGCCAAGCAAGGGTTAAAATGTTCAGGAGACAGTAAAATCAGACGGTCTCAATTTACTAGCCGCCAGACACCTTTTGTTTTTTTTGTTTTGTTGTTAAAAACGATTGATTTACTCAACGGTAGACATAAAAAACTGAAACAACATGAACTGCACATTTTTGAACGTGTTTTTTTTAATAAATTTCGCTCAGCCACCGTTCCCATATTTTTTTCTAAGCCGTCAGTAATATTATAAGTTTATTGAGGTATTCGTAAGAAGTTGTCGATAAGTGAAGTAATTTGGCGTATTTTTATACTACCCATCACTCCTTGGTTATTACAATTCAAAACACCTTTACTTAAATCGTAATCATTCTTTTACAAATTTTTCTGTGGAGAACATGAGCTTTTTTAGTTAAGTTTTAGTGCTAATTTTTAAAGACTTCTTTCTTCGACATTATAAACAACCGTATATTCTATAATTCCATGGGAATACTAAAAGAGATTTGAAGACACTCATTTGCCTATTAATATGAACTTTTCACTTTGTTAAACGAACAAATTTACTCAGTGTATTTGTCCGACTATACAAACAAATTTAATCTTCACTCTATTGGCCTCATGCAGAGCTGCATGTTTCTGATCTTTACGTGGTTCATTTTTGACATTTCACGTGGAATGGGGCTGACCATTCCACGTGAAATGTCAATATTTATCGTAAGCTATCATAAAAAAAAATCTTGGCGACTTCTATTTCAATTTTAAATTATTTATCTATCTGTCTTCCTGCAAAGTAAAATAATGTGCGTGTACAAGATTCTAAGAGAGAGCGTGTATGTATGTGAGAGAGTGTATTAATACTAATTTTGAGAGGTGGCACTAGTGCTAGTGCTAGATGAATAATAATAATAAGCGCCATATAATGGACATGCAATTAAGAAAAACGGGTGAACATGATTTCAAGGCAAGGCAAGGCTAACATCAAATTTAGGTATTTTCAATTTAACGTTTGAGATCTTGGGCGCGAATGTTTGTGATGTTTTTTCTCATCGAGGTTCTCACATATGATTTTAAATCCCAAAATAACTTTGCACATTGGATTTTATTAACTGCAAGGCAATTTTTTATTTGTTTATTCATACATATAAATAGTCCAGTGGGTGTGTCTATTTATGTATTCACGTAGTCTTAGAAGTTGTCTTAAATTTATGTGAATTAGTGAACAGTACTGAATCAATGTCGTCTATAATAAAATCAGTATATAATATAATCGGTGTATAATATAATCTGTATTTTTTTTATCCTTTTTGATGGAATCGACGATTACTTAATTTGTATCATGAAATTACAATCAATATTTTGGTTATTCTATCAAATATGAAAGCAGTTTTTCCACAACACAAGCACTTTTAAACTTTTCTTAACGTTTATAACTATCCCCCTCTCCACATGTAATAAATGTGACATCCCTCTACAAACGCCTTTACAGCGGATAAATCCAACTCCCAAATACTATATTTATATACCGTCGTTATACTGGCAGAAGGCTTCAAGTCAAAAAACCAAAAGATTTTTTCAAATCATGAAATTATGTAAATCTATTCTCATTTTACACATTACCGTTTAATTATTGAAAATATGTCAAATTTGAATTTTGGCCGCATTGATTGGGTTGATATTTAATTAAATACACATAAATAGGAAAATTAGGGGGAAAAAGTGACGATATTAACCTTTTTTTAGTCGGTGTCGGAGTCGTATTTTTGGTCAATGTCGGAGTCGGAGTCGGACTTTTTTACCACAGCCCTTGCTTAAAACACTCGATTTTTTACATGAAGCTTTCTGCCAGTATGCCAACCATAAAACCGAAGATTAAAAAAATAGTTCAGAAAAATGCATTCAGGGGGTCATTATCACCGTTGACATTTTTTACGATGCACTTGGTCTGATGATGTTTCATGCGAAACACTTGACACAATCCGTTACATAACAAGCATAATAAATAAAGTTTTAACTTATTTTTAAGCGACAGTTTATGCCACTGGTATTTAATAATTAAGATGTGACATGTGAGTTGGTTTGAATCCGGGAATGATGTATACAACTTCGGTGGGATGAATACGTCATGTATCGCTAGTACTTCACAAAGGATGACACTGCACCATGGTATTATTATTATTATATGACGATGACGTTAATCTAATAAGGCTGGATGCTTGTCCATAATATATGAACGATTTTCAACGAACATCCAGATTTAAGCTCAAACGAACTTTCGAGAGTCAACAATTCTAGCAAATTAAAATACTTCACGTTTTAATGAATCGCTAAACAAGAGATTTTTTTTCTTAATCTTGAAATGTAATTTTGTTGGGTACTGAGTTGAAAATGCTCGCGATGGGTTCAGCTGGTCTGAATTTTTATAATATATGTGTGGAAGAAGTACCAAAAATACGCTTTGTTTTCATCGTAAAAAGTGATAAATCTAAGTTTTTGTAGAAAAATAAACATACTTAATCATAACAACGAATCATACAACATATTTAATCAAAGAAAAATGCTAAAACAATTTTATTTTATATATTCAGATATATATCATATTTTTGTTATTTCGATTTCACGCTCTGGTTTAAATTTTAAGCTAAAAAAATGATGGTGGAGACACATAAGCGTTGTACTTTATCTTGATAATACAAGTATTTGAATGGATTAGTGGAAAAGTCTCTTGTTATGTATTTTATATATTATAAGTGTGTATGGTGAATTATTCTTAACTACTGTCTATTCGTTAATTCGATCCATTAATTGATCGAAATGAACGCCCAAATCCGTTAACCACTGAGCTTTAGGGTCGGCACATTATTGCCTCACACAAATATAAAAAGTCAGTGATTTCAACATTATTGTTTCAGTAATACTTTTTTACACTCACTATTTAAACTATTGTGAGTGGAGTTACAATCTTTGCACTCTAGGCTGAATACATGCGTCTTGAAGCGGTAAGCTGGTTGATGTTTAACGGGCGAAGCGTTAGTCGTAGTGTCAAAATTAAAACTGACAGGGCCGTCTGTCGCGTAGCCACTTCTGACATGTCATCAATTTGTGACACTTTTCGGTACACCAACAATGGTAATTATTCATTCCGGATAGTGATCCGATCATGGCCAAGATTTAACTTATTGTCATGTTGCATTGTTAGTTACTCGATCAAAGTGTCCAGTGCATCGAAAACTTTCGATGTCAAAAAGAATGTCACTCTTTATTTTGTCACTTAAAACGTTTAAGCACATTTAAAAAAATAAAATAAAGGAAATTAAAATCATGGTCATCGAGTCGTTTGGTCGATCATAATTATTTAATAATAAAAAATCATCCAATCCAATGCGACATACGCTTCTTAAATATTCGCAGCGTGTATTAATCGTGCTAAGCGTGCTAACTCATCCATTGCAATTCCTGTTTTATTTAAAAGTCGAGCATTAATTCTTCGTGTCTTTAGCTCTCTTTACAAAATTATTTACCATCTTGGTCGGTGTTCCGTGTTCTGATCAGACATGTACAAAATAGCCAGGTGATTTTACGTCGAATCTTAGTCAAAAATATGTCATTATAGATTGTCTATATTTATAAACCTAAAGGTTTCATATTGGTATTTAATTAAATCATACAATTATACGTGCAGGGGGAGAATAGCTAAAGAATGTTTTGGAATTCGGTTAAACAATCAATCTTATTATATCATGTCTTTTGTTAGAGTATAATGGTGAAATGCGTCACAAATATTAAAACAACAAATGAAATCAATATCAGATGGATATACATAATTAAAATTATTGTTCACCAGAAGTTATTCCACTCATCTTTTCATGAAATTTTAGTCTTTTCTTTTATTCCGTCATGAAATTTATAATAATAGTTTTTGGAACATTCTCTACCATTTGTACGTTCCAATAGATACAGAAACTTTTTTAAACTTGTAAACATTGTTTTTAAATATCTAATCTTAGTACTTACAAGCTGTGACGGCTGGTGACGGGGTGCTGGGGGGTGCAAAAGGAAGATTCAACCATTTTTCCGTACTACGGAAGAGAAACAGTTGGTATTGCGAACATCTGAATTGAAAGTCCATGCTATAGAAGTGTTTTAAAATCAAATGAATAGGAAAGAACTCTTGAAAAAATGGTTGAATCATCCTTTGAAACAAAGCCGTCATCAGCACGGTAAGATTGCCGATAATTCCTTTTTATTGTCGAAATAGAAATGAGAAATATCAGCCGATAAAATTATCGCTCTTCAAACAATTCCGATCTTAATCAATTTATAACTTTATCCGGATTGTGAATAAAATAATATAAAGTTCCAACAACCGAAGGCAGTGTCTGAAATAAATAAGATACGCATGATGTAAATCAGAGTTTTTGGAAACATTTGAAAACACTGTATATTTTCTGTTTAGTTACATTATTCAAAATATTAAAATGATTTTTGGAATCATTTTTCCCTAATCACCAAGTTATAAACGCTCTTGGACGCATGTTCTATAATCTATAACTTTACGGTTTTGGGCTTACTGTCTCAAATCCACAATCGGACACGGGTTCTATACATCGATTTTTCAATTGATTGATGTCAAAAAGTATGATTTCTCTGAAGTTTACATGTATGTCTTCCATTGCACCCCCTCTGTAATCGTTAAAACGGGACACAAAGAAAACAATAACTTACTGCCCCAGTTTGACTATTATAAGTTGTCCGATACGTCATTATGACTGCATCGGGAACATAACTTTACCCCTTATGGTGATTTCAATGTGTGATAAATTACGCTCAAGTGTTTGCTCATTTGCAGACTTTTAATTTAGAAGCATCCTATTTATTTTAGTTCAAAGAATTGAAAAAAATGCGTTATTATTAATCCTATACAGTCTACATTAGTATTTATTCTGAATATTCTTTTTAATGATGGTATAAAACTATAAAATAAAGTGAATTCAAAAAATGGACCTTAAAATCTCCGAAATAACAAATCATAAATAAAAACACCGATCCAGGCTTCGCCTTTTAACATCTTTGAATCAAGTACACGAATGAAGTTGATATGACGCGCAGTAAATATGTAGTTTATATCGATTATATAAGTTTAAATGTCGTTAGAGGAAAACTCACCAAAAAGTGCAAAATTCAAACAATTCATTTGTTCTGCAATATATAATATATTTAATTAAATGTTTGCAGCCCTTGGGCCACACGTGTGTGGCTCTTTCCAACTTGAAAATAAACCTTTCACCCGTGTATTATAATCTGCATACATATACATATTATGTAATACTATCTGCGCTAAAGCAGTGGCTGCCAACCTTTCGGACTTGCTGACCACTGAATCTATGGGAGCATAGACTAATAACATGTTTGAAAAAACGTTACGAATATGAACAAAACAAACATTACTAAATCTATGTATTTTTGTGATGAAATGGTGTTAACGCCCATTTCTCCAACAATAAATCAGTTTATTATTTTTGCTGGATGTTTGAAATAATTCTTTGAATAAAAAAGTTACATCGTTAAACATTCCAGAAAATACAAGATCTAATGTATAGTTTTTTTAAAGTATTTACGAAAATTTTATTCAGGAAAACATTTCTACAAAATAACAATAATGAAATCTTTTAAGTTTTTATTCCTTTGTATTTGATATACACTCAATTATCTGTTTGCCCAATAGGTAATTAATTATCAACCTTATTGCACGTCAATGGTGCGTGGTGGTAATCACCACAAAACAATCGAAATTCTTACTAACACCCATTTCCATATATGTTCATGTACGTATAAAATAAGATGTATTCGTAAAGCTGAGTGCACTACAGTAAGTTGTCAACATACGACCACCTCGACTTACGACCATTTAGATTTAAGACGTAGTCCAAAATGAAAAAGATAAAATATAAAATAAAAAAATAAAAAATAATACGTGCGTCGTAATGTTATTGGTGTGTCCACCTTAATTAACTCATTCGTTACGAGAATTTATGCGAAATTGGTGAGACTGTATGATTTCCTTTCAATATATTTAAAAAAAAAGATAAATTTATTTGATTTATTTTTCGAATAAAATCGTAACCCACTGTTGTCCGGCCATATTTATAAAACGTATCTCTTGACATCTGAGAGGTTAAGACCCCGAAGTCCACTTTGAATTTATAATGTTAAGTCACCGATCACCCTTCGTTAATTGTGTCTCCAGAAAATGAATCTAATGGCGCACATACGCGATCGGCAAACTGCATAGTACTAATTTATCCGTGGTATTTACGTGGTACTTAATAATTCAAAACTAGTTTGTTTTGTATGGGCAACTTACACCTACCAATATTTTTTCCATTCAAAATGAATCACTGAGCTGTGTTCAACTTCCTAAATATGCAGATTTTAAAATCAAAATGTGCTCAAGTTCAGAAGCCTATAAATAATAGAATGGTTTGTACTACAATATATAAAATGATATACCATTTGGCAAAATATGTGGGCAAATTACAATTTATTTTTCCTGTGTTGTTGGCTTGGTATCAGCTGTAAACTCTACCTTTACGGCCGTGACTGTCACACCTTTTTGCATTGATAGATTATAAAAATCATTATGTTTATTAACTGCAAAATAAATTATTTGAATGTCTCCGAAAGAAACACATTACATTAGAACTCGTGTAAATGTTGAAGCAATGAGATATAATAAACATTTCGAGCACCGATATATTGACTGTTATTCAATCCACTTAACTTCTGTGTACGATGAATCCGTTGATAAATTTGTGTAAATTTATTTATTATCATATGATACATATATTTATTTATATATTTGGAGGTATCTCTTGTGATATATATATGTATGTGTAACTGTTGCCAGTGGCGAATTATCCCATTGGGAGGCCCCAGGCGCAATATAATTTTGGATGCCCTCCTTTTCGAATGATTAAAAAAGCGTCGTAAAATCACTATTACTTTGCTATTAGTGTTCTCAAGTCATTTCTCAAAATTATAATTTTCTTTTTTTACTGTATGTGATCGAGAGTATGGCTTTAACAATTAACGTTATTCCCTGCAGTTCACTAGAAACAATTCAGTACCTAGCACACCTGCACACCATACTTTATGATTTATGACCCATCGGTCATTCAATATTACTGTGTTGGATAAGTATAATAGATGTGTAGTTATAATAATTACACAAAAGTGTACAACTGTACGTCACCATTATTTCAATGCATTTAATATCGTAACACGAATGTATACATTTTAATACAAGTACATAAAACAACATCAGTCATAAATGAAATCACAGCTCCTTCCGCCGAATAAGTGCTTATGAACTGGACGTTCCTTTTAATTATGGCGAGAGTGCAGTAATTAACAATGTCAACTTAGAGAGCAAAGCTTCAAACTTCACTATCTGAAACAGGAGATCGCAAAAATGTGGCAACTTTAAAAAAATAAAAAATCGTTGGCTGGTTATATACGATCATCCAAGAATGATTTTATATTCATTACGGATCATTTTTATATTCCTGAGATATTTTTTTTTTATTATTATCGCAATTAAATAAAACTTTATACTACCAATGTAAATTACCTGGATTTAATTCATTGAACGATGAAGTGTTGCAGGTACTGCAGTTTAACTGATAAAATTTAAATTAAAATAAATTACACGATCAAAAAATAGCAAACTATTTTAGTTCTACAAATAATCGTTGGCTATTTCGGCACTTTATTTAGAACTAAAATACCATTCAATTTAATTTAACACATGCTATATCACAAAGACCCCTTATATTATATCAATTAACATTTTTTATATATATATCAGCAATGTCATATTACAAACGTATTCACATATATGTAATTAGAAATAGTTAAGCTGTTATTTCAATAATTTCGATTGACTGTCAGATTAATTCATTGTGAGGTCTTATTTGTGATGAGCTTTTTTTCCACTTGTTAAAACCTTATTTTGTGGGAAAATACATATAACAGATTATTTTCTTCAAAAAACACTTATTTTTTTACGCATTTCAAAATTCTCGTGTTGAGTGAAACCGGTACTGATCTTAACTAAAATTATGTGTAAATTTATCAAAAAAAGTGATCTACATAGTTATTAATTAAACTAATGCATTTCCACCAAAAATAAGAGAAAATATAAATTAAAATTTACATGAAAAGTGATTAAAGAATTACGAAGAACTACATAAGTAGGTAGTAAAAATATTCTTTGCTGAATATTTTTTAAATCAAATGAGATACTCTAACAAGATAAGATTGAAAAAAAAATACATCGCACTCATGTATAAGTGTCAAAAATTAAATTGATATCACCCCAGACCGATTTGAACGCAAGGAGAAAGAAAACTCATTCCAGAACACCACAGATACTGATTACCTTATTAGTTCATCAGACAATAAAAATACATTCAATTTTCGGGTTCAATAACTGTAATTCGTTGGGCAGTAAATGATATGTTTACATTTTTCTGTGTAAAGCCCAAAAAATGGTTTTTTTTCTCACGGCTGTTGGTGGAGAGTGTGTAAAAGTTGTATTCAATATAAAGATAAGTGCTCACTTTTTAAAAGATAGTAAATTAATCAGTCAGTTTAAGTTGCGCAACTCTCGATACAAAATTGACCGTCGATGCCAACAGATGCTGCCGTCAAATAAATAAGCAGCGCTTTCAAAACTGCAGGTTAGCAGTCATTTTTTAAGAATATTTATTCATTACTTATAATAGAACTCATTAAATGTAAGAAATGTTAAAGTGATTAAAAAAACACAATGCAAACAGTACATAAGTGTTTTATTAGTTTAATTTAAAAGCGATATAGTTGTATTATTTTAATTTAAAATTCTGATTCTTTTTGTATATAAATAAATAAATATATGTACTGTTTTTTCATTGCCGATCAATATGTGTATCGGAATAGGTCGTGGATGTAATAATTATTCTTAATCCTAAATGTATCGTTTTTTTCAGTAAATATCAGAAAGCATTTATTCTTTCTTTTATCAAGTAACGTATTTTATATTCCAGTTAACATATGCAATAATATATTGCTTTTTATTTGGCCGCTAATAAAAACAAAATTACATCCCTCAATACTTTCGCCACAGTGGATGCTCCGTGGATTTTATTATGATTTAAAATTCGCATTTATATTAACTATCCGTTATCAAAATATAAGATTGAATTTTTTATGTTTTTGTTCAAAACAACTGAATGTGTACCAAGCCAAGAAGTAATCATAAATTATTCATTATGTAATTGAGATTTATAATGTTTGGTGAAATACGTTTCACGGTTAAAATTGAGTGAAGGAATATACATATAATTTGTGATTAAAACTGTTCATTTACTTTAAATAGTTATTTCAAGGCAAGATTGGGAATTGCCTGGTTTCTTAATTATATGCCTACGGGCAATACTTTGGTCGCTTATTTTTCCTTCCATTATACATTAACTTTTCATTGCTTAATGCTTTTATGGCCCGCCAAATTATTCATTTTAGGTAATAATCAGCACAATGTCTTTTTTAAGTTGGCGACACTAAAACCATAATTGAGTTTTTTTTTACCATTTCCGCTATCCGACTTTGGCATGTGGGTAAAATTTAGTGTTAACGATTTTTAAACGTAACGAGCTGTTAGGTACATTTGTGACATTCGGTTGCAATCTAAACTTTATTACTTAAGTTTACTCAACGCCGTTCCCATGACTTCATTTCACACCCTTTTTAAATGCGCCAACTGCAAGGTTAGCAGTTACCTGAGATCAATTTGCTAAAATTATAGAAACTATGTGATAGGATAGATCCTATTTCAGGTCCGTGGTCGACTGTAAGCATCGTTTGCTTCGGGTACGGAACTCACGACCTCGAATCTCAATCCAAGCAGTTTAATTTTTCAATCCAATTATTGATTTATTTCCGAAGACATAGATTTCTGCATTTTATAAAGCCCATTACCACACCGATCCGATCCTTAAAACGGGGAAGGCGAGAGCGGTTAGCTGACCACTAATCATGTCCAAGTCTTCGAACACTGAAGTTTGAGCAGCTGAGTAGCATCATCTAACTTCTGTTGAGATAAAATCTAGGAGAAGTACATATGCTCCAAATGGGAAGCATTTATGGAATATATTAGCAGATATTATTTAAAAGTTAAATAGGATGTATATATATTTTAGAACTACTTACGATTGAAACCGTGATATGGGTTAGACTTGTTTGTCACCTTCAGTCTCTTTAATAATGCAGATACCTTAGTTTTTATAACTAACGAAGAAAATGATGATTTTGATTTAAATATATTATAGTAGAAATACTTAATACATTATGTTTTCAGTCAATGAGAAAACGCAACTTGGAGAAGGACAGGCTAATAAGTAAAATAGTGCATACATACAAATTTCATGTTGTGTATATTTATTTCAACACTTGTGCTATCAATGTATTCATTACCTTGCTTCCCGTTTGTGAGAGGAATGGATTATCACACCATCTCAATATATGTTATACTCGTCCGCAACCATTTAAAACATTTTTGGAAAACAATATTTGATACACTTCAAAACTTCAAATTATTTTGGAAGCGAAATGTACATTTACGCCCGCCATTTGACTACTAAACCAGACTCGTTGCCGGGTGGTAAGGAATCGAATGCTGGAAAGAAAATTTTCATGGATTGATGAATCAATTTATTTATATTCAAATTTTTTCTTTCTTTTATCCACCCCTTATTTTTTAATTAAGTTAACTGATGCACATCATTTTGAGATTATTGCATTTTTTGATTAACTTCTAAAAAAATCACCTTTATTGATAGTTTATTCATTTAGAATCAAATTAAAACACTGTACTTCTTATTTATTTATTTTAAATATTTTGATAAGACAAGACTTGAACGAGTTTCTACTGTTGTTGAAAAACATATCTATAAAACTTTTAAATGAATAATATTTTGTGCTATTTGCTAATTTATTGAACGAACACAATATCTTTTAATGATTGACAGCTTTTTGTATGGCCTACTTAGTACATTTCGTTTTAAGTAAATTATGTAAAATATACCATTTCAAGCCTTTAAAATTAATAGTGTCAGCGCCACGTGCGGGCGGAGTAAGTAACTAAATCTGGGGTGGTCGATTTTTTTATAGAAAACAGTTCATTTTGAAGTTGTGTTCCAAAGGCTTCAAAGATTCGATGGCTTCGAACGTGTACCTCATGCGTTTATGGAAAAATCCGTCACTGCTAATATAGTCGTATTAATATGAAAAGAGCATAACGAATGTTATATAATATAAAAAAAGGGAAAAGATTTTGGCAAAAAATGAAATGTTACGAAAAATCTCATAGAATACTTTGTAATCAATTCAACGGTCATCAATCACCAAAGACCATCTTGGTTGAAAGTTGTAAGTCGTCGGTTACAAAAGTATAGTACAACTCTTTTAAGGTCAAATATAAAAATGAGCCGATGGTTGCCGATCGCATTGTGAACGAAATGCATCGTGGTTCCGGTATGACTAAATAAAAAAATCTGCATACTGCATACTAGATATTATATAAATAAATAAACCAGCGGATAGATTTAATAGCCAAACACTATAAATTTCTTCGACGCTGCATAAGTTCACTTCTCTGTAATGTTTTGTATACATATGTATCACGGTAACGAAATTTCATGTTTTCATTCGGGGTTTTCAAGAATTCACGTGATATCTTAAGTAGAGGTTGAATGAAAAAATCAATACGAGATAAGCAGTGACTTTTAAAATAAATTCAATATTGTTTACTGTTCATATTTGGATAATTACAATCATAATATATAATGTGAGGACATGCATAGTATTTTTTAATTTTTTTTTTTATAATATACACCGAAGAAGAGTTCATACTATGTTATGCATATTAAATTGTTGATCAGTCACTTCATTATGTCGTTTGAGTGATTTCGCAACAAAACTCTAATATGAATAATGTATGAGCTATTTCGATATGTACAACAATAATAAGGTTTGCAAATTATATGCTTAGATGTGATGGTAATCACACAAGGTGTATCAGTTAATTCATAATATATAGCACAAATATAATTATAATGATGCAAATGATGAATGAATCATTTTTTACGTAGTCAGCAAAAAATTTCATTCGATAATTAGAGAAGTACAATGAAAAACTTCGATATTTTTTAAAATTCGTTTTGTTAAACATTTTTTTTTCTAATGATGTTTTTCTTTTGAAGAAAACGCGTGCTGAGTACGAAGCATAACAATTCAAATATTATAGTTTATACGACTTTTATTCAGAAATAGCACAATTTAGAATATTTAATCTCTGGATTTCGTAACGAAAATAGATTAGCGGGATCCCGGGATTGTAATCTCTACTTGTAGGTTAGTTGTGTATTGAGTTTCAAGATGCATCTTTGCAAAGAAGGCTCCATTGTCGATAACTCAAAGTGAACCGCTCTGGCGCCTCTAGTCGTCCGCCTTTCATCATCTTCGTATAAAAATTAGGCACTTAATAAGCCACTCTGTAGTCACTTGTTGAAATAAATTTAATTATATGCTTATGATTGTACTGAATAAAATGGGTATCATGGACGTCGGGATAATGTAATGCAATTCTATCATCTTATAAAGTTAATCATTCAGTGTTAATAACGCGATAATCTTTATCTGATTGTTCGCTGCTGTATGTAAAGTCCATTGAAGTTCGTACACTGACTTTATTTCATTGAATCTAAAAATCATTATACTTATAAGCTACTTGTATAGCTTCTTATTGAATGTGCTGTACAAAAGGCGACGAGCTTCAGGAGATTTAAAACAATGATGCCAAATGAGCTGAAAGTTGAAATGGCCAGAGACAGCCGGCTCGTGGTGTACTTTAAAATAAATAAAGAAAAAAATAATTTTCATATTCGAATATAATAAGTAAGCCAAAAAATAGTTTAAAATTCCATACGTGTCCGTTTTAAATTGGTAGAAACAAGTGACACTTTTAAGGTGTCCACTGTCAATACTTGATGGAATGGCATTATACTAAAAATATTAAAATATTTTTATTACTTATTCCACATAAAATTTATTAGATCAGGACCGATTTCGTTCGTAGCGAGCATTATCAACTTGATCAATTACGAGTTAAAACGGCCCTGATCTAATACATTTTATGTGGAATAAGTGCTAAATTTTTTTTAAATGTTTTATTATTTTTATTAGAACTAAGTATATACATATATTGAGAATATATTGGAGATACAAATGTGGCGATGAAGAAAAATACTTTTTCCAAGTAGAATGATTTTTCAATCCACCATCTTTCTAAAAATCTCAGAGAAATTATTTTTTTTGAGAAATGAATGAAATGAAATAGCGTTAGATGAATGCAAAGCTAGGTAAATTTAAACGTTTGAACAAAGCTTTTATATGAAATTTTCAATTTCTTCTCAAGATTATTGTATTAATCATTCAGAAAATCTCAACACAAAAGACAATATTAAAAAATATATATTTGTATTGAAACCATTTTACAATATTATAAATTACCACATTAACTTGAAATGAACAATTTACACGCGCTTTAGAAGAAATGAAACTTAAACCAAATACTATTTAAGGTGATGGTAACAATTAGTATTATACAGTTAAAATCGTTAAGAGAGTTTTTAGACTTGCTCTGTAAAAAAACACTCATCGCGAGCTTTTTGAACTCGTATATGATTTTCATCAGTTGAAAATGATCTCGATGAGTGGAATCGATCCTGGTGACAAATGTTTTTTTTTAATGGCTACATTGACAGTTTCAACGTGATACAGTGTAGTTTCATTCCTATAAAATTATCACTTATCTTATACACATATTTTACGGTTTCATTGATCTAAAGATGCTTCTCGGAGACGGGGGTATATAACGACCTAAATATTATTCTGTATTTGATATCGAAAATGAATATTAAAATAATGAGAGAATAAATGAATTATTATCAGAATTTGGATGATTCCACTAATCGACGAAATAATAGCGACTTTTAGGAGTTAATATATTAGTGATTCAATAAAAAAAATTAAAACGTCAGTTGTTTTCAGGTTATTAACAAAAACACCTTTGATCTTCAGATAAAACTTGGAATCAAAACATTTTCCGGTCAGAATTTGTATGAAATAAATGTGGAGTAATCACAAAGAAGTGTTTTATTTATTTAAATATCGACTAGTGTATTTGTGACTTGATTGATTTCCAAAGAAGAAATGTTGCGCAGAAAAGTTGTAAGTTGAACCTGCCGTATTATAATGCATGCATTCCGTTGACCCAATTGCAAAGCCGTAATTATTGTCATTTTGTATCGCGCTTTTCGCAATGTTTCCACTTATGTGTATCGCATGTAACAATAATAATTGTACTCATCATCAATTCACATCTCGCCAATGTTCATCCGAACACTCGCGGAGGAGTGGGCAGCCTCTCCCGCGCGGTGGTCACACATTATAATTATTCTGGGCCAATTCCAGTTTCCGCATTACGACTGCATTAAAACAATTTCAACTCAAAACGATCCCTTGCATGACATACGATTACCGAACCGAACTTTTTGAAAAAAAACAAGTTGTACTAATAAATGGATTTAAAATTTAAAATTTGGAATAATTTTCTATTATTCGAAATAAAATAAAATATGGAACGCATTCGTATTTCAAGTGTTTTCTTTTTGAATTTCATACTGTTCCATGATTTTTGTCGCCTACGACCTGGGTTTCACCTTTCGGCATCTTCAGGCATTTCAAGCACACGAGCGTATTCACAGTGTATTTTCGGTAGAAGTGTCTTAAGAGCAACTGCCTAAAACTCGGTAGCGTGCGCTAAAGGGCTAAAGTGTGCAGAAAATCAATGCCTACAAATAAAAAGAAAGTTTCTATGGGTTGAGGTCTACATGCTCTCCATATGACGCAACTAATTTTATAGTAAAACGTACACATGTGTATATGTTATACCGCGTATCAGCTAAAGCATACGACAGATTTTATATTATCACGTGACGTGCGTTGTAGCCATGTTTTGGTGACATCAGAACTACAGGTATGGTAAAAATGCATTTATAATTATGAAAAAAAATATCAAAACCGGGCCGTCAGTTGATAAATATACACAGTATTGTTAGACTTAAAATAAAAGCAGCATTTCTAAGTTTTTTGAAACGTGGAGCTCTTAAAATATGAACCACGTTACGTTGTTACGATGCCGAACACACCCTATGGTGTGAAGGTGGTGTAAAAGGAAGAAGGTGGGTACGAAACTGAGTGCCCTAAGAAATCTGGAAAAGGCATTCGATACAGTTTGGCACGACGGACTTGTTCATAAGCTCGTTGAGAAAAACACTCCCCCATACATTATTAAAATCATCCAAAACTATCTGAATGACCGAACCCTCTATGCAGCGGTTAAGAAGGAAAAATCCTCTCTCCGCTCAGCCTCCGCTGGGGTACCCCAGGGTAGTCTCCTGGGACCTAGGCTATTTAACCACTTCATTTACGACCTCCCAAATCCCAAAAACTGCTCTGTCGCTCTTTATGCGGATCGCAGTCGCCGGAGACTCAAAGTAAACAGCGCGAAAACAGAGGCGATCCCTTTCACGCGTAAACGTTATAACAAAAGTTATAACGGAAAAATCACCATCTGTGGTATCCCTTGCTGTTTCAGCCCAGCTGTCAAATACCTCGGGGTATTTCTAGATTGCTCCCTAACCTGGTCTGCACACATTGCAGAAGCCAGGCGGAAAGCCCACGTTGCAATTGGTGCGTTGTACCCAATATTCAACGCTAGAAGCTACCTCAGCATGGCTAATAAGAAGGCACTATACAACATGGTAACTAAGCCAACCATGCTGTACGCTTCTCCCATTTGGTCTGTAGACATCCCCGACAGCAAACTTCTTCTCCTTCAGAGGGTCGAAAATAAATGCCTACGCATAATCACAGGCTTGAAAAAGAACGCCAGCACCCGATACCTCCGGGCGTGGTATAAAGGGCCAAACATTAAAGAGACCCTACGCCTCCACCGTGCCAGCTTCATGGAAAGCTTGAAGCAGGGTCCCCACCTCGCTCCAAATCTCCGAGCTGTGAAAATATCTAACTTTAAAAACCAACTAAAGGCCTCTAAGATCCTCGTCAGGACGATGTCTCAAACCTTATGCTGCTCCACCTACCTTTCTCCTACAACAATTTCTTCAACAATGGAGGCAAGCGTGGAAGAAGCCAGCAGCCCTGCCAGCTTCTAAACTAACGCCCTAAGAGATACATCTTAAGCTACGAGCTAGGCTCGTCGATTCTGTAACAGTTAGGGACCGGGCATGTCTACTATAACAACAAGTAAACTCCTCAAGTTTACGTAAACATTACGAGCAATTCCTGGTAAGAATTGAAAATTTTTAATGATTCCAAGACAATCATTCTCGTAAGGGGTTTTTCTTAAGTTTTTCCCCACACAAAGCCCTCAGCTGACAGAATCTTTTAGAAAGTCAATACTTAGCTAGCTTACATGCGGGAAAGGGAAACAAAGACTTAGTCTGTATCCACACCTAGCAACAAAAATAGCCAGGAAACTAGGATCCCGCCTAGCGGACTCCACATATAGTTTCGGCAGGAAAGTAAAGGTAGGAAAAAAAAATATAAATTGGAATTTGTAATAAAATTACGAGTCGATAACAAAGGCTGAACATCATAATGAAGTTCTAAATTATTAATGTTGTTGTAGTTTGGGAAACGCTGCAATGCCAAGTGTCAATGACATACTATTCCATTTTTGGGAGTTGTAATTTTTCTATTTTATAATGTACGTGGGATTTTAAATATAGTCCGGACATAATAGCTTAAAAAACCTGCCGGCTTGTTGACGTTCCGATAAAGTATTGAATAAATTATAATAAAAAAAATTGATCTTATCTTTAAAATAATATAATAGAAACTTTAATGAACTGTTGTAAATAACGAGCAATTTTAAATTTAATGAATTTCTAAATTGTGGATGATGCTAAATCAATCTAATAGTTATATTTCGAAGGTCGTAGCTCGAATTTGTATTGCTAACAAATAATTATTATTCAAAAATGCCATCTGTTACATTATAATGTTCACTTTTAAGGTGTTCACTGTCGATACTTGGTGAAAAGGCATTATAAAAAAAATAATAACACATATTTAGTACTTTTTCCACATGAGATTTATTTCATCAGGACCGGTTTCGCTCATGGCGAGCAGTATCAACTGATGTATCAACAAAGTACTAAAAATGTGTTTTTTTTTTTTTTTACATTATAATGTATTGAAAATTAAAACAGATTGAACAATTATGTTCGGAAAAAATATTTCTTAATTAATTACCATCTTGAATCGACGTAATAGTAATGAGTGGATATTGAATATAAATTATTGTACTATCATGAACAATATTTTTAATATGTATTATGTAGAGGGGTGCTTTTGCTTATAAAGAAAATATTGTCACCAGAGTGTCGATAGTGACAATTTCAAAACTTTAATCACAATGTTAAAATGAAAAGATTTACAAATCAATAATATCGAATGGGAATCAAAAATATTTTTGCTAATTATACATGTGTTAAATTGAAAATATTTGAATGTTTCTTTTATTGGTATTTGGCGTGTATTGATTATGTTGGATTTTAAAATGAATTTAAAATTACGGCACGAGTAGCTCGCTGACTTTTCTTTTCAAGTTACTGCTTAAAAATATCAATATAAAAATTTGAATACATTTGTAACAGTAAATCATATTTACAAGTACTGATCAGTGTATTTGTTTTGGTTGCAGGTCTTTCGAATCCCAGCTCCGTTTTCAATCGTTTTATCGATTTCTATTCGGAGACAAGAATGTCTGTGTTGTCTATAATTCCCTCACTCGCCAATCCGAAAGACCCAAAGTTAAATACATTGGAACAACTAGAAATTAATAGATATAATCAATCCAGTGACATTCTCTAGGAGCCAACAAAGATTACAAAAGGATGCAAGTTTTCTTAAATCGACTTCATTTAAAACTAATTTACGTTTATAACATTCAAAATTATAACCAAATTATTTCATGAAAAACATAAAATAAATTTGTCACATTTAATACCATATTTTTCAATATCAAATTAAGTAGTTGGAATAGTCGGGAAGATGTATTGTGTGCCTATTCTACGTTAGGGCGTAAGCCGAAGGAGCTATCAACGATATATTACAAAAATTTTGTAGAACTAAAATAATTGATATTTTTTTTCCGTGTAATAAGGGAGTTTTTCCAAGTAAACGCCGATACAATCAATCTATTATGAGTCAAAATGCTCCGCATTGGGAGAAGACATGCTTAGTAAAAATGTTGTCCTTAACTGAGTCGAAGGAATACCAAAAGTCCCTCTGACGGAAGAATTCGTACTAGTTTGTTTATTGTTTGAAACTTGTTGAAAATAATAAAGGACCGAGTCAGGGTTGCTGGCCGCTTACTCGTGTTTAATTAATGAACAATAAATCTAAAGCAACAAAATACATTCATAATCCAAATGCCTCGATAACGTTGTGCCTATTATTTTGGTACAGTATTATCTCGGTAACAGTAAGTCAAAGCTTGATTCTTGAGATCTACTTTAGATATGAAAATGCTCAGTGTTATTTAGCATTCCGCGAAGAATTTGTGTTAACCACATTGAAATTCTTTAGTAGAAACATATGCGTGCGCCATTAAATTATATAATTTGAGAGGAGGCGGCGTAACTGCATCCTCGGGCAAAATGGCGATAGTGAAATCTTAATGAATTATTCAAAGATTTAATCCGGCACTCTTGTCATACAAAATGTGCATTAATTTCAATCGGCTTGACTTGTTATAGTAAGTTGCCATACTAAACATAATTATATATTTCAAAGGTCATATATAACAGCAATACCTTTGTATAATGTTAAACAGTTATACATCTGTCATAAATAAAAAAGACCGCTCCCGGTAAAAGACGACTTCTGAACAATCAAATACTATTAGCTGTGACTGAAACTTATGAACACAATCAACCCCTCTATAGCGCACCCCTTAGAAGCGCTGTTTGTTTTTTAAGCCAATTGTTTGATAAGAAATTTGGATTCTTTTGTTTTAGGTAGTGCTTACTTTTCAACAGTCGATTGGATTCCAATCCATGCAATCAATTACATAATGCACTCATCTTTTTTATGAGGACTTGGGCGAAGGATTAGGCGACCGTCCAAGTCCTCATTAAAAATACCATACAGTCAGTCACTACAAAACGCTAACTTTACTAAGTCGAATAACATTTTTCTAAAATATGAAATAGAATAAATATGTACATATTTGCATTGCGAGAACATTTTTCAACAACTGTTTGTCTTAGACTTTTGACAAAAACAAACCACTGACTCGTGCATTATCTAATTGATTGCATGGATTGGAATCCAATCGACTGTTGAAAATTAGTATTACCTAAGATGAAAGTATTCAAATTTCTTATCACACAATTGGGCTATTGCAGCAATAGGATGTAAACTATTCCTCTACTGTATTGTATATTGTAGGTATGTATATAATGTGTAATCGATCCTTAGTTATTGATAGTAATTACAGTGTTAGAAGTGGAACGATTTTCCACATATAGCCGCCGGGAGAGGTGTCCTTAGATGATTGCGAAGGAATGTAGTACTTAATTACAATTGACAACTGAATAGAAATTCGATATTATACAGATCATTATTAAAAGAAATAATCAAAGATGCATAATGTTGTATTATGCCATTATTTGTGTCATGTGTTTCGCCTCATTCAGAGGCATCTTCAGACTATCTTTCCATTGCAAAGTTTGTTTTAGTAGTTATCACTAATTTAATATTATGAATCATCATTTTTATGACATATAGCTAAACGAATTATAAAAACAGATAATTGACAATGCAACACATAAATGTTAAAAAAGCCATGCGAGACAGATTCGGGTAGAAAACACATTAACAAATTTTATATTGATCTTGCCAATACTTATACGCAATACTTTCTGATCGTGGAGTAGATCTCTTACCGAAAAGCTGCATATGCCTACATTTGGTAACATATTGAATGACGTTCCAAAGCTTCTATAAAAATAAAGGCAACAAAATAAATGGTCAGAATTAAAATGATGTTTCGGTCAGAATAAAAATGGTTTCCTTGGTCAGAATACAATTCAATATAAGGTCATAAAAGAAATAGTAACGGTCTGAATAAAATTAATGATTGTCAGAATAAAATTATTAAACGGTCGGAATAAAATTATTTAGCGGTCTGAATAAAATTATAAAATGATCAGAATTTGTAACAATTTTGGTCTGAAATGGTAAATAAAAACAAAACGTCAGAATAAAATTCGGTAAAGGTTTGGGTTCATATATTTATAATCTCATAATTGCGTGTGTTCTCACCAGAGCACACAGCCATTCCCCTTGGATAGAACTGTATCCATATCCGTGGTTCCAAGAACAATAACGGGCATCCCTTCCCATACTAATTTATATATTGCGCAATATGAACATTATTTCTGATTTTTGCATTTTTGAGAAGCCGATTTGTTGAAATTAAAATTCTGAATTCTCGGTGACTTTCATCATCAAAATTCTCCTCATTTTGATATTTCATTTTTAATATTTAGAGAAAATATAGATTTTGACAGGTGTCAAATTAACGTAAATACTAGTGATTTATTCAATGGCCGCGGCGCTAGTAGTATCCACCGCCCATTGGACCATTTGTCGTATGACATCACTTTGCACCAATAGAAACGCTATTCGATCTCCAAAAAAAATTCTGACAGATGTCAAAATAAATATGTCCAAATACTATTAAATATTACCAATTTCGATTAAATTCTGCCCAATGATATTTAAATTCTGATCAATTTGTTCAAATACTGACCATTAATAATTTATTCTGCCCTCTGTATTCTAACCAATACATTATGACCATTTAATATAAATTCAGACCACTGTAATAAAGATTCTGACCATCTTATTATAAATTCAGACCACAACTGTATTACTATTATGACCGTTAAAATACGAGCCAAAAATAAACAGATATGAAGAGAACTCAAGAACTCATTATATATAAAATTTGTTTTTCAAAATGTGGTAAGTAAATTTCTTGTTTTTAATGCGTATACTAAACACTGCAAGTGAATATGATGTCATTATTATATAAGCCAAGATGCTTCTGGAGCAGTAGTACTAAACCTTTTTGCAGTCAACTTAAATTAAGAAATCGGATGTCTTTGTTTTTCTTTGCAAAAATTGTATGCTAGTAAAGTCAGTAATTTTGCCGAGGGTAAGCGGTAACACACTCTGTATGCGATTTCGTATATCCTATTATATAATATTACTACCCGTTTTTATATTTTTTTACATATTCGTACCTATATAAGGCTTTACTGTAACGCGGATGAATAAAATGAGTATAAGCAATCTTCTACAATTTCTGGTTGGAAATTTTGTTTTTTTCATAGATCAAAGAGTTGGTATTGTTAGGCCTATATAAACACGGAAAAAAAACAAAAAAAAGACGGGAAAAATTTGTCTCTTTTTCTTACAAAGTCACTCCTACTACTGACTCATTAACCGCACGCATTTCATTTTTATTTATTTTATTTGAGAAATTAAAAAAAATAGGGTACTAAATACTATCTATGGTCACTTTGATTTTTAAAACCTCGACGCTTCCAAAATTCTTACGACCCCGACTCCACAGACCTCCTCGAACATCACTCTGTTATTCATAATAAAAAAATATACGATCGCGAAACGCTGGTGAAAAACCACTGGCTAAAGAGTCTAGACAATTGCATTTTTATGGAATCATTTTTTACAAATAGCAAACATATGTGACCTATAAAATAGATAATTATTAAATAATTTAGTAATATCACTAAAGGCCAAGCACCATGTGCAGTTAATAAATTTAAGCACACCAAAAAATAGACCAAATGCAAGAATATTTCTGTATATGCAGTACAAAGAAAACTCTTGCCATAGGAGTACGAAAGTACATATCAGGAGGTAATTTTAAAAACTGGACGATTCCAAAATTGGGTATTTTTAACTGACAATGCTAGATTATTCTTTTGAGAGCGCCGCACATTATCTGATTTTCAAAACTAACAAAATCCAACGTTAAATAAATGAAAACATCTGCTACATATGTGGCTAATTTTCGATAGTGGACAAATCCAGGAAGACTTATTTTCGAACGGAGACAAATCCATTTCAACCAATCATAGCATCGCAAAGGCAGCCGCCATCTTGCCGAATTTCATACATTTGACAGTTGAGCAAAATGACCTCACGCTCGTTTTTCGTTGCAAAAAAACAGGAATTGACATTATAATTATTACATTTTTGACGAGTATAATGGAAAAATGTGTAGAGGAGGTTCCCTCCCACCAAGCCAGAAAAAGGAAAACTGCAGATGACCAAAATATAAGGCTTATATCAAAGAATTTTTTTATGTTAGGGTTGCCACTTACAATACATATATTATATCCAAAAAAATATATCAAGATGATTTTATAATAAAATATTATTAAGTTCAAAATCCTACTTGTAAAAGAATAACAAATAAGAAGGAAATGAAGAAGAAAAGAGATTCATTGAAAAGGGTGGAAGGAATATTTACTGTAACTGGGCATTCTTTTAAGCCACTCGATCGCGTACTTGGTGTTATTGAGAAATCTTTTAGAATGAAAAATACTATTGACCAGAAGAATACATGGACATTATTAAAAAGCATGCTACCATCTTTAAGTTATATGAAATAGACGATTGTGACTGGTAGTCTACAAGACATTCATACAAGACACAAAGGGACTCAGTCATTACCTTTCGAAATTATGAAAAAGAAAAGGTTCATTTTGACCAGATAAAGGTGACCGACGTGGAGTAATAGTAAGGAGTGAGTTTAATTATCATAATGACACGAGTATTCGCCGCACCATCAGAAAACCAGGTAAATTTGCCTGAGATATATCTCCACTGCCCATAAGAAGATTTGTAAAAGATAAAAAAGAAAAATTAAAAGATGTCAAGTCGTTACTAAAAAAACCTTAAAATAATGATTGGATCAAACGATAAGAACTGGTAAATTGCAACACAGTAATGGGAAGGAATAAAGAAAACAGTGTTGAAGGAGAAACTTTGGGAAAAGAAAATATTTTACGCGAAGAATTTATTGTTGAATCTTGCATTAGCGATTTAATTTAATTTATTTTGTTTTCCTTTATTGTGCATGTTAAAAATGTAACTTAATAAAATTTGAATATGAATTTAAGCTTTTTCATTATCTCCTAAAAATATTTTATATTGCGCAACCCTGATATTAACATCCTAGTTTCCTAGGTTTCCATTTTTGTTATTAATGACGTTTTGGGAAAATTCTGACAGTTTCCTATCGAAACTGGACAAATACAGCTTCCTAATTTTCGAATCTAGACAAATCCAGATGTTACGTTCGAAACTGGACAAATCCACCTTTAAAATGCTTTTTTCTCTATTATTACATGCAAATGTTTACATTTTTACACTGTATTTGTAATTCTTGATTTATAAACATATTTTTAAGAATATTGATAGTAATCACAAACTAATGAGGAAGGAGGAATAAAAATCTCTCATTTTCTCAGTTTGTCATAAAGTGGATTGTCCAGATTTGAAATTTAGCTCCTGATATAATAAAAATAAGTATAATATGCCTTCACTTTGGAGCTTTCTTTCTACTCGGTCAGTAACAAGGCCAAGGGCTTGAAATCCTAAATGGAAATCAACAATCTGACTTCTATCCAATTCTTATTATTATATCATGATAGATATCTGGCGGGCTTATTGACGTAATGTCCTATAAGTTTCTAAGAACATAGCGGCTTTGATATTGCGTATTCATAATGCTTTTTTTGACTTAGAGGTAGATCCATTATAAAAGATACTTTAAATAAATTTTATAAAATACATATATTACATCATATTGTTTTGAGAAAAGCCGTGCTGTGCTTTGGTAGAAAATTTCAAAGATTTACATTGGTTGAAAAGTATATAATATGATTTTCTCTATATTATAATATTTGGAAATTGTGTAAATTTTAACTAATGTACTACGAATCTACGATTATCCGAGTTTCTTTTGTTATCAATATCTTATGCTTATGCATCTGCATAAATTTACCTGTATTTGATTTACAATTTTAAAATCAGAAAATTCAGTGAACTTTTAAATAAATAGTAAGCAGACATTAAATTTAAATACAAATAGTATAAACTAGGGTTACGTAATTATCTTAATTAGTCATCTATTTAAAAAAGAGCAATTAAAATGTAATAAGTGGCAAATGTCTTATCGCACGTTTTTTTGATGAAGCGAAAAATCAGTCTACTAATGATAAGATTATGGATGGATCTACAACCAATACACCAGTATCGGCTTAATAGTTAGCCATTTAAGTCACCAAGTCGATGTGGCGGATTATTATTACAATGAATGAGAATGAATTTTCAAGGAATTTATAGAGCACAAATAAAATTTTATGTTATTCTTTCAATTAATTAAGTGATACAATATTTGATATTGAAAA
This sequence comes from Himalopsyche kuldschensis, assembly GCA_028554975.1. Lineage (NCBI taxonomy): Eukaryota > Metazoa > Arthropoda > Insecta > Trichoptera > Rhyacophilidae > Himalopsyche > Himalopsyche kuldschensis. Next base: position 493,610 of record JAHFWI010000060.1, on the reverse strand, counting down.
GTCCTTTTTTGTTGAGAACGTTAAGGCAGATCAAATTCATTTTGCTTTGAGTATTTTTTGAAAATTACCCGATTGCTAATAAATTTCTATCTATCAATTTATTCAACAAGGGCTAAACACTTGCGATCTCAATTTTATTCCAGAAATTTTGAAAGTACTTTATAACGATGTAGTAAAGTATTTTCATTCTTATGTATGTATGTTGTAATCACTTAGTACCCAAATTATTCGATCCTGAAAAAAGAACAAACTGAAAAGGTTGCCCTAATCACATTCAAATCGACACTCTCTGAAAATCTGAAAAGTAGGATTGGGTAAATGATTGAGAGTAAGTCAAAACATACGTCAAACATCTTTTTGGGAATGTTTCAACGAAATCTCAAACGATTTATTTTAAGTTGATCGTATAGCATTAAAGATACAGTGTTGTTTGATCATAGGCATGCGACATTCCAAGTATGAAAGTTTAATGATGCAATCGGCTTGTTCTCATAGTACCTCATACAAATGGCATCGTTTCTATTATTAAATAGTTATCATGCTCCAATAATTATTATCACTATACTACTATACAACATAATATAGCTATTAAACAAGAATCAATCTTCCATCGACGCAGTAAGTATTGACGTTTTCATTGCAACTACCTTTCCGATTGATTTCACTAGCTTGATCCGAATTCATTTTACCGTGTTGTGTTCAGTGGCGTAGCAAACGTAAACTTCAATTCCAGCTCACCTGATGGGCATAATAACTAAGGGCATCGAGAAAGCAGTAAACTTAAAATTGGCTAATTTTTACACCAAGTTTTCAACGACTGGTGCACAGTCTGTTTTTTTTTATGTCGAAATTATAACCAAAAGTACATATGTATATGTGTTTTACCAGTGACGGTGGTGACGGGGTGTTGGGGGGGTGCAAAGGAAGATTCAACCATTTTCGCAAGAGTTCTTTCCTATTCATTGGATTTTAAAACACTTCTATAGCATGGACTTTCAATTCAGATGTTCGCAATACCAACTGTTTCTCTTCCGTAGTACGGAAAAATAGTTGAATCTTCCTTTTGCACCCCCCAGCACCCCGTCACCAGCCGTCACTGTGTTTTACATTAGGAGTGAAAATCATTTAAATTATTTAAAACTTGCATTTTTTTCAGATTCAATAATAAATAAAACAATAGATTGAAGTGACTGACGCATCTATTTTTGCTAAAAAAAAAAACTTATTTCCCGTGTAATACAACTAAATTTGTATTAAGTCGATAAGAAAATAGTTTTCCCGCAATTTTTGCCCAACTTTGTAATACAAAATCCCATCATGACACGACGAGTATCAACCCAACATTAAGTTTGTGTTTTATCGGTGAATTGAAAAAAAAAATGTTATAGCTGTTATAACACATCGGCTTCGAGGGAAATCTAAATACATAGAGAAACGACGCGTATTCCACGTTACCCGAAGTCAATGTGCTAATTTGATTTTTTGTCTGACTACTGATCTAAGTATTGAGGATTGATGGAATTTCAATTTAAGTTTTGAATCGCGTGAATTTTTACTTTTCCTAGTGTTTGTTTCTAATGACCGAGTTTCGGCGTCTTCGGGGATTTCAAGTGAACACATGAACTTGAACTGACATGTGACTGAAAAAAAAATTGAAAAAATGGAGAAATGGTTATTACGATAACACGGAGTAGGGGAAAGGGTTCCAATTAGTATTGAATATTTGTGAAAGATTCCTATGTGGTAAACAAGGCACGAAGAGACCAATTTAAGCATATTTCTGTCGATAAACAACGTTTGTAGGATTTAACCCCTTGGATCCTAGCCATTTAAAAAAATACCCGTGAAAAATCTAAATCCATTTTTTCGTAAAAAATGGTTGTATTTATTTTATTATTTATATCAACTATTATTGATTAATCAGTGTCATAATGTGAAGTGTAATAATTAATCGTTTTACATAGATAATAAAAGCATACGAATGAGAGATACGTTTCAATAAAAAAACTGGGGCCCTGTAGGATTAAAAGGGTTAAAAGAGAAAGAGATAAAAAAATACTGTGTCGGAATGATAGTGGCTCATTTTAAATTACACTTTTAATAAGTTATTTATTTATGTACTTCTCACCGAAGATACATACATATATGAATATCTGTTATGATTAATAAAAGAAAAGTGGAAAAATTAGTTTAAATCCAACTAATGTATTATATAAATCATTTATTTGTTACGCAACTAACTCTGCACACGTCACTGCTTCCATTAATAGCAATATTAGTTTTCTTGCTGATTCCTTTGTTGCCTGCAATATGTTAATTCTATGATTAGATGTGGATGACTTAAATGGCGACCAAAACAATGAGCCCACCATGTGTGCGTTTGGATCAAAACAAAGAATGGACGGTGCGTTTGACATTTGCCGTCTTTCTTGACACGTTTTCTGTAACTGTCCCTTCACTAATATGTGTTGTTGATACTCGTACATTTTTAAAAAGAAATTCTGGGTTAAGATTTTAGGTATTCCTCCGATAAAAACCGCCTATTGGGCGCTGCGCAGAGATTTTGTCGAAATTCCGGGATAAATTCACACCAATTCAATCAAACTCGTGCAATATATATACATTTTCTAGTCGTGAGCTTGATCACATACGAATGCCAACGCGGAAAGAGAGAGAGAGAGAGAGGTCCACTCATGTGTCGCGTCGTGAAAATGACACGCGCACACTCACTCGATGACGTGTGATATGTTCAGTTCAGAAACTCCCAGGCCTTTGATTTACAAAAAATATTGGATGTGCTCTTTATGTCAGGCGTAAGTAATTAATAAACTTGGCCTGGCTTAGTAAGAGCTAAATACTCCGGCAAGTATAGTAGAGAGAATAGAATTTATTACGTTTACATCAGGATTCCAATAAAATAAGAAAAAAGTGCAGGAAACAATGATCCATAGTTTGAATCATTAATTTAAAAAGTCAATGTCATCATATTATCATACAATCGCTGGCGTCTAGGTATCTTATCAAAAAATATTCAACACATATCGCCAAGCAATTCTCGACGAGTGATAATTCGCGAATGAAGCTAGTGAGTTCTTATTTAAACTACGAAAAACATAATAATAATTGTTATATTATCTTTTTCTGAAATAGACAAAGTCATAAATTTGACCTAAAACTTGAACTAGCAATATTTGCGTCACATTAAACAAACATTTTTATCTATTCGTTTATGTATCTCAAACAATCGTTCTTTTTCATATTGAAACCAATTTATTATTCAGAAGAATTGAAACTGAGTGGCATATTTTTATTCTTCTATTACATACTATATAATACACAGATTCTTTGGTTCGTTTTCCTCTTCAACATCTTTCCTTATTTTTGAGGATTGTGACTATTGTTGGAAGTTGGATACCATTCGCCTTTGCACTTACCGTTGGTCATTTGCCTCTGAACTTACCAATAAACGTATCTTTAAATACATTATGGTTTTCGAAGACGTAATTTTAAAGAACTTTATGCTGGGTCTACGATGAGAGTCATGTCGTGATTTCCAGCTTCCACGTCCAATTTTCCAAGAATACAATAAATAAAGTTGTAAGTTTATTGGGGCTAACTTACAATTATAATCCGTACTCAGTGTCCTACTTGATATAACAATTCTATTAACATGTTTTTCTTCATAAACGTGAGCCTTCAAATGAGCAGATCTCTGACTTACTCTTTTATCGTCAATGTTAAAATTAATTTTCACAGAACAAAAGAAAACCTTACAAAATATATTTACTTACATTTTCGCTTCATCGGGTATCATCAACGTGTTCTCTGCTCGAGATGATAAGTGAACTTTCAAAGATATATCCAAGTGGATGGTAACTAAATAATTACCTATTAGGAAAGGATATTAATAATGGGATACAGTCAGTACCTCCGAGTCCTTCGCAGGTTTGCAATCATGGTGCTATTTAGTTATAATCAACAAGCGTTTTAGTATCGCCGGACATTCAAGATGAAAGGTATTTATTGGTCAAGCAAAGATTCTCAAACTTCAAAATTACAATCCGGCACACTTCAGTGATATTATATAATATAAAAACCAGTCAATAAACGCGACCCACAGTGATAGACTGTACAATAGTGTTAAAGAAATATTACATTAAGAAATGATTCATAATATACAATAAGCGATGGTCGCGAATGGCTTTACACGAGTTCCTTTACCTGGGTAAAGAATTTTTTCAATGCGTTACTGAAATTAGCTTCAATTCCACCGTCTGTCTGAGTGATGAAATTGATGCAATTATTCAAACTAAGTAATCTGTGTAAAAGCTTGACGATGTTGAAATGTGATAGAGATAAAAACAAATATCATTAAATATGTATCACGATATTACTTCTAATATAATATCGAAACGGTGAGATAATTATTTTTGTGGTCAACTAAGGATGACACGAACAATGTTTCATTTGAATCGTTTTAGTTTTGTACTTTTACAAATTCAATTCATTTAGTAAAAGCCGTTTTAGAAAATAAGTAAATTAAAAGGTCAGATCGGTTAAATAATGGGTTGTCCTATTGAATATACCACATATGATCACCGCAGTTAAAGGAAACTTTTGACAATTGATAGTAGCATGATTGGAGGGAAACTTGAACCATGATTATATTCTGAGTTTAAGTTTTTGAAATATAAAAAAATTGTACGTATCTTAAAATTTTAGTGAGATTCACAAATGCTAGTGTATAACACTATAAATGTATCATCTTTTTTTCACCTTATCCGCTCCAAATGTTGAAAATATGGACCCCTCCTGTAGTTTATTTTAATAGAAGAACTTCTACGAGAACAGATTCCCAATCAGTAGAGCTCAACTATTTGGTGTAGGGATATAAAGGATACGACTAGGATATGAGTAATGATAAGCTCATCGCTCTCGCTACATCCTTAATTTAGGATGGGGTGGTGTGGACGACAATTTTGGACAACATAGACTTCCATTTCTCTGAACATAAATTAATGATTCGATTGAAACATTGCTTTCTGTTCATACTGCCCGGACTGGGATCCGAAACTAATGATCCGCAGCTGAAGTCAACGAAGTTGGCACTCGACCATGGAACCCACATACACAATAAACATCAGCATAGAAGATGTAGAAACATTGGAAGTTGCAAGGGTGGTCCCTTTGAAATAAGGCCTAAAGGCTGAATAAATACCATTTAAGTGCAGTGTCCTTTAGAAAATAATTATAAAAACTTTACAGAGTTACGTTGTGTTCACTTGTTTTGTATGTAAGATGTAATGTGAAAATAAGTTCTACAAGGTACAACACATCGTCAGCAGACTGTATAATTTATTTAGGTATCGTCATTTAAAAATCATTAATGTTTCAATCATAATCGGTCGCAAAATTCAGTACATACACGTATTTTGTGCTTCACACCTACTTGCAGCCGTTTTCATTATATTGTATTTCAAATGGTTTTAAAAAAGATAAAAACAATTTCCATTCCAAAATTCAGCAAAACCACTGTCGAAAAAAACTTCACAAAACACGTTTTATAGCACAATAAGATGTTAACTGTCAATTCTTGATGAAAATGAATTATTTACAAATATAAAACCATTTTAACAGTACTACTTACACCGAGTTTCGCTCTTCACGAATATTGTATATGAACAGATATGTGGTAGTAGTACAGTATAACGTGCTTTATTTATTAAAAAAAGAATGCCTTTCCACCAAGAAGTGACAGTTAACACCTTAAAAGTGAAACCCATTATATATAAATAAAAAAACTATTTTGTTCTATTTCGACGAATATTTTGCAGAGATCAGGATTTAGTTGAAAATGCTCGCGATGAGGTGATAACTAATCTTATTTAAATTCAACCTTATTATAACGTTCTACAGATACTGCAAATGAAAAAAAATGACAGACATTTTCGGAGATAGTGGTTCATATTGTGACTGATGCAGTTCCATCTCTAGAAAAAACTTTAAGTAAAAATCATTTAAATTGCAAGTTTCAGTATTATATTATGTACTTTATCACTTCTATACAACAATCTATAAAAGCTGAGTCAGTATAATATTGGGCTAAAAAAGTTAGGGGTCGCAAAATTCTTTTTCTTCTAACATCAATTATTAGAACTTGTAATGAGTGTCTTAAGGTAATTTTATTCCGTTTATATAGGATTGATAATATATATATTCGGGTGAACAAGTTGGTTCTCCCACCACACTTCCGTTATGTGTGTGCAGCCGTTTTTCACAGCCGCCTTCCATAACGCTATACGATCAAGAAAAGAAACTAATTTACTCCTCACTTACTTGGCCCGAGACAGAGCTGCACGGGACTGATCTTTTAACCATGCACTAAGGTGCTAAAAGAGAAGAAAAATAGAAATAAAATAAAAAAGAAAATGTGACTTGCTCAGCCACTTTGTTAGAGTGATATTAAGTATCTTATGTATCTGTATACTGAGAACAGCAAACAGCTCAGCTCGTTCGGCATTCATCTCGGGGGGGTCCCACAGTACGTGATTGGCGTCCTGGTAGTCGTGTTCACTAGTGCAATCCGGCCTTTCGACCAACCTGCCCAACCCAAATAGTTTGCTGTTGAACTTGCCATGTCCAGTTATAAACTGGCAAGTCCAGTGTCCAGGCGCTAGACTCTTCACCTTGAACCTCCAGGTCACGTCTGGGAAGAAAAGATATGTTTGACGCCCTTTGGTGGATGCAGACAACCTAGTTTGCCAAGCTGTTAGAGCCGTTTTGTACGCCAGTTCATATACGAATGAACGGAGAGTATGATGTTCAGGTTTATTTTGCGACAAGGGTGGCATCAGAGGGACGCCTTCAATATCTGTGTTGATGCCCTTCGGTAGAAGAGTAATTGCGCCGCGTACCTGTATGTGCAAGTCCAACAGTAGTACGCCAGCCAAAACCGGCAAAGCGTATGTTGCAGTAGTCCTGTAGGCCTTAGTGGGTGAGATCAGCGCAATGCGCTGTCCACTCAGTAAAGTCCTCCTGTCGAATCCATCTTTCGCTCTTGAGTGCAAAACGCTTGATGCGTATCCTGCAATCCCCATAAAAATAGCACCGTATGCTATTTTAAGCGCGCGAGCTTTAAGTCCCCAGTTTTTGCCAGTCATTCTTAATATACACTGTATTAGTTATTTATGAATATATATAAATTTTTCTCAAAATAATATTATTTTGTTAAAAATCTCTCAATTATCTCAGCTGAAATTTATTACATTTTTTCTACCGTCATTTTTTGTGTTCATTACGTAATGTTTTTTTATTTGTTAAATTTATGTAAAAAAATATTCGGATGCAATAGCATGACCTTGACTTTAAATTCATTATCACAATAATTCATAAAATTCTGTTACTAATGCAATATTTTTCTACTCGGCATTTATATCGAAAATTTAGTATTATCGCTAACCTTTTATTGAAAAAAAATAAGATAACTAATTTAAAGAGTATTGCTGTGAGTTAGATATTGAATCGTTCTTTTGCTTATCATAACAAGCAGCACTTGAAATGCATTAAATAATTTATAACTGTTTATTTGATTTGTTATCATATGTTTCAAATTTTCCTCCATAAAAATATGTTAAAATATCGTCAGGCTGGGGCAAAAGTTTCCGTATGAAACAAAACGTATTAACACGTGTGTAATAAGTAAAGTTGTATATATTAATCACTAGGGTATAAGATATTTTTTCAAATATCGTTAAGCGTTCGTTCAAGTACAGCATTGCACTGTTCCAAGTGCCAAGACCAAGGCAAGGGGAGAGAATATGATGTTATTCTTTGCGTTATCGATGTGGGCTTGAAATCAACGACTGCACTTTGTTTTGTGGTACATTTTTGAAACAAAATTTATTTCAGTATTCTCATATTAACATTGCAAAGCACAGGCAAAATACTTGTAATATACTATTTCAATATAGTTTATATAAATACTTACCTTATACGGTATACTAACAAGCTTTTGCTTAAATTTTTCTGCAGGCAAAAAGCTTCATGTTCGTGTTTTTTTTCAAAGATGTAACACCAAATTTTAAACAAGCCGCAGTATCATTCTTAGTGCATATTATATTTGGACTTGTATCAAAACACAAAATCTCGTTCCCTTCCTTTGATCAACGTCATGTGTCATGTGATTATTTAAATTTTAGAATCACTCAATATTGTATCAAATTATTCAATACAATCCATGATTCGGACACCAATTCTCAGTATATTTGACACAGTTTTGATAGCCCGTTATCAGCCCAAGGCCTGAAATACTTCCGTGGAACTTACATATATATATAATATGTGTATATCTATCTGTCGTTCATTTCAATTTATTTTATTATTGCAGGATTCCTTCCCATTCAAATTTAGTAATTTTGACATTAGCAGATAACCCGATACGGCCTCGAACATATTGTGAACCTTGTGTGCGGTCCATATTCAACAATATTACTATACATACGCACCAACTCGCTGAAAACACTTTGAGCCTCGGCCCAAATCAGTGCGGTGACATTAGCGCGCAATACTAATAATTTTATAAAAAAATATATGTATTTATTTTAAAAAGCATGGAAAATAAGAAGCTTGGAAATAACATCCGCAAATATAAACATTATGGAATGCACATTAAGAATTCTAATTTAATTAATATTATGTGGATAAACAAACGCTCATATATAATATGCATTTTCAATAAAAAAAAAAAATTTCACATGGTGAAATATCCTCATCTTATTATTTTTTTCCAATCAGAAAAATTCTATAAATGAGCAGTCAACAATACAAAATAATTCAAAACTGCGCGCTTGTGTCGGCGCGCTTATGTCGGGTTTTGTACAACACGCTAGTGTCCAGCGCTCTAACGTCGGCGCGCCTACGTCGATAAGAGGAATAACTAAGTCAGAGGAAACTATATGTGTGCCCGGCCCATTTTAGAATAAATATCATTTTTTCTTTATGGATTCTTAAAACCCGTGGCGGACGAACGTCACAGATGTTGTGTCGGGAAAAGACAAGGCCCGTACGCGACTGTCACGACTTGTGTGACGGGAACTTTCAACTGATGATTAAACGATAAATCTCTTGCACACAGGGGTGATTATTGTTTTAAAATATTGCCTTATCTATCTTGCTACCACAAACTCCTTGAGATTGTCAGAAATAATAGATTTAAATATAAAAACATCGATTTCTCGAACAGCTACAATTTTTCGATTTTACCCGTCAGTGCGCTTATTCGTTTGAAAGTTCGCGCGAACTCTCGCGCCTGCGCAGTTCTCATATAATTTCATTCGCGGCTGCGCATATGACGGAACTATTTTACGTGACAGGCACTGCGCGGTATTATATTTATTTTTCGTGCGATCTTTATTTAATGTTTTTATACTTCGTATTGTATTGAGGGACACATTTAAATAAAAACTATCGTGTATTTATTCTAATTGTGTCGACTATTGTGTTTACTAAAAAATTATTGGGTGTATTCAATATTTAAAAACATTTAGTTCTGATTTGTGATTTGCACAATGCTCAAATGTAATTCAAAGAAAAATAAAAAAAACTTTAACAAGTTTCATGTGCAAAGATTGTGATGTATTTGTCGTTATCTTTTCTACAAAATTTATAACTCTTAAAAAGATTTAAAAAAATCATAAATTATTATCTCTCCCTAGGTGTATGTGTGTTGAACATTTGGTGATAAATGTCTCGATATTAAATTATTTATGTGTTTCCCGTAATTAAGCGAGTAATATATGTATGTTTCGAAGTGACAACGACCATCGAATGAGTTCGTCGCAGGGCTCTTAATTTGACACGTTCGTAATTAAAGATAATAAATACGTCATGTCGACAAGCATTGCTTTTTTGTTAGAGATTTGTTTGTTTAATGAATTGTGGCTTCATGTGGTATTTCTTTCGGGTTTTTAGTGTTCCCACATATTCTTAATGTGTTTGTCCGCAATCAATATCAATCCAATTATTTTTAATCCCTCTATTTATTACGATATAACGAAAAATAACATCCTTTCATAATTCGAAGAAAGGTGACGCGCACGGTTTTTAATTGAGTGAATATTTCAACGCGTGCGCCGGGTTAAATGTCCAATTACAATGAAAGTACATAACTTCATCATAATAATTTTTTAAATTACTTAGATTAATAAATATGCATGATGATATTGCCAATATTCTCTTTCATGTAATGCCACATGAAAATGTTAGCACATGCCTTATATTCCACACATTCTATTTTCTATACAATATTTTCAATTTATGTTGACGTGCGTTTATATAAAAATATGTCTAACCGTGTCTCCTTGCAACCTGGTCAGCTGATTTGCGAATTGATAATATAAAGTGAAGCCCCACGATGCGTTATTTCGAATGATAAATAAACGCATTATGAGAAACTCTGATAAAACTATTATCTATCTTTGACGAAAATAGTAGTTGAACGACAGATTTTAAATTACTTAAAAATCTAGTATTATCAAAAACAAGAAATTTGTTCGAGTGTGGTTATAACTTATTATATATATAATTATTTATATTAAATAAGTATATATTATTCACTATAAAACAAGTGACCACAAGGCAAAGTCAATTTTTCAAGATCAGGTCCGAGCCTTAACGTGTTTTAACATACAACAATTCTGTTTGATATGGACACGCTGGTTTTCATTAATAATCCTTGTTTTATTGGATGTGTTTTAATGTGTGATGTTTGGCCACTCGATAAGACTTGACACTCATCACGTAGATAAGTATATTATGCAGTCGCGAACTTGTTAACTCACAAAACAATGATAATTTTATATATCTTTTTTTTTTGTCCGTCAGCCATGCGGAACCTTGCGTATTACATAAATATAGCTTCCATGTCAGCATTCTTTATTTCTTCCATCATATACGTCAGAGGACCGACCATCGGTCGCATTCGGAGCAATTTATGACCGATCGCAATCTGAGTTTAAAAAAAATATTTTAATTTCATAAATATTTTTTATTAATTGATTTTTGACAAAAATGAATATAAGGGTAACGATTAGTTAATAAATCTGCAACATTAAGAAATGTGTAAAACTTCTTCTGGACTATTTAATTATTTTGTCTAGATTTACGCTTTTTATAAGTTAACTTTATAAAAAAATGTTTATATAATAATCAAAAATAATTCTATCAAATACACATTCTTTGAAAAGGGGAAGTACTCACCGATAATAATAATAAAAAAAAAACACGTTGAGCTTAAACATGCGCACTCACACACTATATCGAATAATTTTATTCATTTTTACCTTATTTTACTGGAATAAAGTAATTTTTATTATAAAAAAATCGTCATTTTTCTAAAGCAACAAATCGCCATATAAAAACAAATATGTATGCATAAAAATAATATCCTAATATTTACGTTTATTTATAATTACAGAATACTGGGATTGTAAAATAAACTACCTGTCCATTCTTTTATAGATTTTTTTTATTTCTGATAGTAAAGATTCGATTATCTTAAATGAGCGTTTTTACTTACATAATACAGTTGGACTGCGATTCATCGTCTTCAAAAATATAACTATAAATGAAGAAAATCGATGACTGCGAGGACGATATATCGGGACTCGGAAATTCACTTAACATACTATTTTTATCTTTTTATACAACTTATCACACTTAATTGTTATAAGTTGTTGCCAATCTATTGTACAATGTCCACTGGTTATGAAACCAAAATTTTGACCGTTGTAAGCAAATATACAAGTATTCGGATGAAAAAAGCTGTTTTTCAGCTAGCTACGTGTTTCACTTCATGAGTAAGGCTCAGTCGAGAAAAATTAAGACAGAATAACATCAAAATTCTTTGTGAAGCCCAGAAAAGAAAACAAAGTAGACTTTAAAATGGATCCCAATTAGGGCTTAAAAATTATGTTCATTCAAACGCTGTTTTCTTGGAATCACTCACTTTTCACTACACATTATAAATATGTAAGCTAGAACTTAATTTGAATTCAGATTAATTTTTGATAATATCACCAAATAAGCACAAATAATTAAACTATTTTTAACAGTGTGAAATCTTTTCAATTGATCGCAGTATAATTAAAACAATTGAAGTTTGAATAAAATTCTAAAATTGACATTAAAAAATTTCGCTTCCTTTTTGTTTTTCATAAAAAATAAAATTTCAAAAAGACAACATCGACTCTTCAACTGATTGAATTATAAATTTATATGGTTATTAAAAACAGTCTGTAGTATTTTTTAAAGGAGAAGATCGCAACTTGACAAAATCGTAAAAAAATAAACCCGCTTAAGATAAATGAAATAATGTTGAAACTGGGCTGTGTGTATGCTTACTTCGTGCTACGTTTCAATAAATCACACTAAGAAATCTTCATTTCGTGGTGTGTTAATTTTTGGCTTTCGTTTAAATTAACATTTTATAAATTCTACATAATTATTTACACCACGGGGTATGGATGGTTATCGTTCAAGAATATCTTACAGAAATAAAAGGGACGATTAATAAGGAATCAGGACAGTAGAAAGCATTTTTAATTACACCTTTTTTAGATAATATTTAGGTCAATTCACAAGACTTGATGTTATCACTTAGGATTAGGGTTTATAAGAGAATAGTACATGGACGCACGTGTCAAGGTCACATTGTAATAAGCAGGTGAAGCACTGGATTTTGCACGTACAGTATGTGAACAACTCGCTGTTAATTACGCTATGACATATGTTCGTCTTTATAGTCCCACAAATATATCAAAAAAAATGAATTTCAAAAAACTTTGAAATCACACAAAAAAGTCGCACAAAAAGAGGATTGAGTGGACAGCACTAGTTCCTAAGCGTGAAATAATGCGGGATATAAAATCAAAATGTGTTATTCTGAAAAATCTATTTATTGTAGAGAATTTACTACTTTAAAATGTTAAGTGTTTTTTTAACGATGCTATGAATAGAGCGTTCAAAATTATTTCTATTTGCTGAGGCTTATACTCATACACAAACTAAGAAGAAATGAAACATTACAAATACAATATCATTGGATACAAATATCTTTTTTACTATTTTTTTAAATTAACCTAGACTGGAGAGTGGGAGGAGGGGTGCAAATCCTGTATCTATATCGAGAACGTGCTACCGTGTGAAAGTCGATTGATTTAAATCGCAAGAAATGATTGTACATGCTTGCTTTTAAGGTATTACTGTCGATAATTCTTGATGAAAATGCATTATTTAAAAAATAAAGAAAACAAAATCTTCGGTACTAATACAAATAATAATATCATAATGACTATAACCAACGGCAACCGATTGTTCGTTAGTGATGCTTGCGGTGACCGAAATCCGTCGTCATAATTATTATAATATACTAGCCGGTACCCGGCAAGCTTTAAAATGTCACTCAAAGAAAGAAAGTGTTTAAGTGCTTTCGGATGCACAATATTTTGATTAAATTTCACTAACATTGATCGGATCGATGATATTTGCCGTTTGACGTTTGCTGTTTGTCTTTTGCCGATTGTCTATTGGGTCAACATGTGTTCGCACCACCTACTGAAAGATAATTGTACTATGCTTATAACCTTTGCGCAAGTGCAACAAACAATAAGCTGAGAAAGTTTTATCGCAATCGAATGAAAGGTAGGGAAACGCATAAAATACGAACAAACAAACATTGATTTTTATATATAAGATAATATGTAGAAGAAGTTATCAAAACCGTGTTAAATTTGCTTAAAATTTTTATGTTTATTCCTGGAGATATATTTATGTTATAATTCACGACAATTTTTTTGTAAGCACAACTCGCTAAAATAATTTTTATTTGTGCTAAAAACGATTCAATAGAAACACTCGCTTGGCTGACCGTGCGTGGATACTTCACCATTGTATGATTGTTTTAATGGAATTTCGAAGAACGTTTTCATACGCCTTGTAACCTGACGAATTTAGCAGGAAACCTCTCCTATTTCAAAAACTTTTATGCCATTCTATTAAAACCATTCGTACAATAGAGTTATATTTTTAATACTGAGATAATTAAACAATTTTAAAACAAAATTACTCATAAAAAAATTAAAATACTTTGCTTATTCCGCGTACTTTGTAACAAATACTGACACAAGTTTCGCCTCTTCAACAAGCATCCTAAGACTTACTGTCACAAGGTTACTTGAAAAATAGAGCTAAGATTGATTCTTATAGTCTTATAATACAAATTAAAAATGTAGGTTGAGATTTATTCTTTTTACATGACGGAGGGAAAGCTTAATACAAGCAAACAATCATAGTACAAATAAGTAATAGTTCATTTTCTAATATAATATTTAGAATGTCAGTATCAGTCTTAAAACTGTGTCATAATTTGTTACACAATTCGTAGAATAAACAAATTTATTTTTAATAACATCAAAATGACCTTCCATTGTACCGCTGAATTTATCGAAAAAATTATTAAGAGTTCAGTTTGTATTTTTTTAAGCAATATCTTCAGGCTTTGAAATAATTTAATCAGTTTTTGCTTTTTGTTAACGTTTTTGCTAACGCTATTTGGTTTGTAATAACCAATATTAAACAATAAAAGCCGATGCATTTGATACAGCTTTGTAAAGGACGATATCATTTATTTATTGATTTAAACCGTTGTTCATCTTAGCTATATGTGTATTTTTAATCCTTTTTTATATATCGCGTAACAATTTATAACGCTATTCATATTTATATTAGATTTTTTTATAGATCAGTCGAGAACAACACAATGAATGCATGCACCCATGACTAAGAACGCTATTTAAATTTTTTTAAATCTGACCTTGCCGGGACTAGAGGCACTAGAGTCCAGACCAAACCTGATCGCTAGCGCAAAGCTCTTGCAACTATACCAAAAGGTCCGATAAATATTATTCCATAATATTTATATGTTATTTTATTCAAATAGATGTTGGCCGAAGACGTTGTAATTTTTCCTCCTCGTGCGAAACACTATCAAAGGTTTATGTTGACATTTGCATGTTGAAATCAGGTAGCCATAAAAAAACGTAAAAATAAGTGACAATAGTTTTATTTATCGCTGTGCACACACACCATCTTTATCATTATCACTGTGTAAATGCCAACGTATTGTAACTTTCCCGCTCAACATGTAACTCGAACTTCAAATTAACATGTTGTGTAGTTTCGGCCATTGTTCTAATTTTAAATGTTTTAAAAGGTATATAAGTATATTATATTCCTTATTCATATAATTGGAAATATCACATGTATAATCTGTACCTCACATGTAAACTACACTATGTTGATATTTGGCAAAATTGAGATATCGAAATAGTGTTCTTTACCTCGGGACGATATGTAAAGTGTTATACCCAACTTTTTCGCTATCGCATTCTCATGAATCGCATCATAACAAATAGTTGAAGAAACTTCAATTTATTTTAGCATACACTTCGTTAAAAGACTTTAAACAGCCGTAGCGAAAAAGAGCCATTTTTGGCATGGTGTAGTTTACCTCCCAGGTTTACCCCAGTTGTTAACGTCGTTGGCTTCCATTGCGTACCGCTAGGGTTTCAGTCCATGCACGTATAAGTGACAATTCTTTTCATATTTCCTCCCATAATAATCTCAACTAGCTACCGATTATAATTGAAAAAAGATTTTTTTGTTATACTAATCTAATTATTTATTACTGGGACTGTTTTCGTTTTTCTACTGAGTAACAAGCAGTTCTCGTAGAAAAATATATGTAGAGATAAACTCTATGAGGAGTCCATATGCTCCAAGTTGGGAGCGGTCATGGTTAAAAAAAATTAAGCGATTCTCATGAATTTACTCAAACGTAACTACGCAACAAAAACAACGCTAAAATTTCGTAGTAAACAAATATTCAAAAAATCCGGACGTGTATGTTCTGCTATTGAGATGCGTCTAATAGTCATTTATTGGGTTGTATTAATCTTCTTCTTGAGCTGCACGCATTTTGGTGCCTTAATAAAAAAAGATTTCAGTTGCGCTCTCAATTAGAAAACGAAGGAGAGGCTGACACAAATAATTATATCGTCAAAAATAAGTCTGCACGTGACTAAAATAACGATAAAAAGATCACTGACAATATTATCATAGTGATAAAATTGAAACCGTCTATTTTATTCATATGATTCTTTTAAAAATACATTTTACGTCACAGATGAAACAGTCGGTATACTATATATTTATTCGTAATTTCATCTTCCCCGACGAAGAACACGCAATGTTTCCTCATATTCACACCATATATTATACAATTCATTTTGGACGTCCATCTATTGTAAAATCAGTAAAATTTTATTGTAAAAATGATTATACGCTCTCCTATTTATAAACATGGTAACCTTTATCGGGTCCGTATTCTTTTGAATGAGACATGAGAATTTATTAAGTTAAGGAAGTAAAATCATTTATTTCAATACAACTCGGGATTGAAATATCGGGATTAAAGTCCCCGGAATCTTTTTTTATAATGCCGAAACTGCAGATCTGATATTTGAGAAAAATTAAAATAATGGTATTTTGCCATTTTGGCATTTAACTTATGCAACAAAATATATTTTATGAATTAATACGATTTTTGTGTTCTTAAAATACAACATCCCCCAGCTCTGTCACTCCACTGGATGTTTATTGAAGAACCACTTGCTGAGATGATTTATGAAGTGTATACATGCTCGTAAAATTAATTTATTACTGTTACCTCATTTATGTGTTCGATTATGTTATGTAAAACATCTAAAAGAAATGTAAACAAAATTATGAATTGATTTTTTAATGTGTTTAACATATCTTTTTTTAACGTTATTTACTAGGAAATCAATGCTGTGTGTCGATCTTTATTCAAAGTGGATTTTTTTAATCGTAATAATTTTATTGGAGTCTGCCGTAAATTGCCAAACGGGTGTTACTTAAAAAAATCGTAAAGAAACGAAGTTGTTCAAATTGACACAATATATATATGTTCACTCGTTTAACGTTTTGTTCTCATGAAATGTATCGATTTGTCACTAACGCCTTTTCGGCTTGGAAAGAGCGAGACACAATACGCGTTAAATATCATAAACGCTATCAACTTAACCTTAAATATAAAAATATTTGCCGAATGTATTTGTTTATTTATTATTTGCATTACGAAAAACCTTTCAATTCACTTCATATTTGTAATTCTGATAAACAAGTAAAATGTCTTTGAAAATACAGTCAGGCCATCATATGACAGCGGTAGGTGCAACGTCGAAATATTTACACGCATGTTTGCGTATAGAACATGAGATAATTTTTACGGTTTGTTGACATACTGCAATATCATTTGTTTGTTTGAGACCAGAAATACGCGAAAAACTCCCACCGGAGAGTGAACAAATTGTTTGGATACTTTTTAAATTATTACTAAGCCGTATAAATAGATTTTTTAATTTGCAAGAGCTTTTGAATATCTCCATATAACTATATTTACTCTTCTCAGTATGTTAGAGTGAAAAGCTCTCTGAAGCTTCTGTACATTGAGTGAATAAATGTAAATGGACCCAATAGTTTGCCACATTGCACCACATACCGTATTAACTTTGTAATACCTTCATTACACTTAATTTAAATGAGGCGGTACATTTTACTATCAAAAGGATTTTTAATCAGATTAAAACTTTGACATTCACATAATTAAGTAAATAGTTATTGTGCTCATTCATGCTTCGCCTTTTTATCTTATTCTAGAGGAATTTTACCAATTTAACCGGTAATAGAATTTTCGAATGATTCGTATTCTTTATTATAATACAACTATCTGACTCGGCGAACTTCGTACCGCCTCAGAAATAATAGATGTGTTAACTTATTAGCAATTAAAATTAGTTTTATATTATGTTAAAATGAATCCTCAAAATGAATTTAGTTCAATAAATGTATAAAAATCAAAATAAGATGTTTTAATACTTAAATATAGATATCATTTTCCTTCACAATTTGTTTGCCGTCATACATTGGGATGTTGTAATACTTATTCTACTATTCGGGACGGTGGGCCAGAAAATTAAAGATCATCAAAATCGGGCCAGCCGTTCTCGACTTTGAAGTCGTGTAACTTAAGCGACTTTGTTTCTTATATAAATGTAGGTTAGCTGACCCGACAAACGTTGTCCTGCCAAATAAATTATTTCTAGTGAATATTTTGGTTGTTAAGTAAAAAATAACGAATGTATTGTAAGTGTGTGGGGATGGGATCTACGACAGAAAGAGGAATGGAGCGCTGTATACGATGACCGCCGATAAAATCAAAAAAAAAACCAACCATTCAATGTATTTCATTAACGTAACGGACATATTCATTGTTTAATCTCTTATAAGCAGGGCTGTGGAGTCGGAGTCGGAGTCGTCGTGGCGTTCTGGCCGGAGTCGTACTCGGAGTCGGAAATTTTTAAAAGTTGGAACTTTTTATTTTTGCATCTAATATGTAAAATTTGACTATTGGCCGCATTGATAAGGTTGATATTTAATTGAATACACATAAATAGGAAAATTAGGGAAAAAAGTGACGATATTAACCTTTTTTTAGTCGGAGTCGGAGTCGGAGTCGTAGTCGTGGTTTTGGTAAATGCTGGAGTCGGAGTCGGACTTTTTTTCACCGACTCCACAGCCCTGCTTATAAGTTAAATGTTAATTTTAAAAAAAGTAGTATATTTTTTATCCTAAAATAGAAAAATGAAAAAAAGAAGATTGTGATTGCGAATGCCAATCTAATAGGAAATTGAAGGCGTTTGAATTCAATTGGCACATCTGTGACAATTATTGGAATTAGTGGCAGCAAAAAATTTTCGGCTCGGAATTTGCCATTCAAAATGGTGGCTTCAATAATGTTTTTCATCAATTTTTTAATGACCAATCGCGTGCCATTGCACAGCCGTGGTGGTTTCAAATTCCGAAGTAAAATAATCGGAGATCCAACTTTCAGTCGTAGAAGGTGTGGTGACATGTCTGGCAAATCCGGTGAGTTTAAAAACTCTGTTGGATAATTTACAGCTTCGTTGGCTTCGCAAACTGTATCGATCGATTTGTATGATACCAAGTCGCCTGGCAACGACTGCTGTATCTTGAAGCTTAAATCGCTATACTAGATCATACTTATACTAGATCAGAATGATCTGATCAAAACATTGTTTAAAAAAATAGAAAATATCGAAAAATTGATCACTGATAAATACAAAATTAGTGAATTAAATGTTTGTGCGTCGACCGCTGAAGAAAATCCGTGCTCCATAATTTTACCACAAGAAAATTACGCCACAGTGACAGCAACGCCGCAAATAATTTCATTGCCGGAACCTTTAAGTCATTCTATTGAAACTCGAGCGCAGGCAAAGCGACGAAATACACTAGATGCAACCAAAACAACAAAACATTCTAAGAAGCAGCAGGATGTCACGCCGCCTATCTCTGCTAAATCTAATGTAGAAACAACTCCCAAGCTGGTGGAAAACTGGACTACAGTCCAAAGAAAACGATGTGGAGGCATTCGTGGAAGTCTGGGTAGTCGAAAAGATGATACCGGTAGTGTCAATCACTACCACTTTCATCCCTTCCATCCAGAAACAACGAGCGAAGATTTTTTAGTATATTTAAATAAACTTCAATCCGCCCCGTTCACAGTCGTTAAACTAAAATCGAAGGGAGACTACGCGTCATTTAAAGTTGGGATTCCTTCAAATATATCGGGACTTATTTTAAAGGCGGAAAATTGGCCACGTCACTCATATATCAAAAAATGGGTGACAAAAATGGAAACACCACGTCTACCTTCAGTTTGACGCAAAACTTTAAAAAGAACTATCATTTTACTACCAGAATGTTCGCGGCATGAAGACAAAGTGTGAGGAGTTTTTGGCGGTGTTTTTGGTTGACGGCTATGATGTCATAGCGTTAACGGAGACATGGCTAAATAGCAGTGTTTTCAGTCGTGAATATTTTGGTAGTGAGTACAATGTATTTAGAAGGGATCGAGACTCCGGTGCAGGCCACAGGCAGGGTGGAGGTTGTCTTTTGAGTGTCAGAAATATGGAAGAGTTGCAGGCTGAACGCTTTCATGCTTTAGAGACATCGAATGAGGACCTTTGGGTAAAACTAACGTGTGCCGGAGACACTATTTATATTTGTGTTTTATATTTTCCTCCAGCAAGTACCCTAGAGGTATATAATATATTTTGATACGGTTTTGTCAAATTTTAGTTTACTCAGTGAAAGAAGAGTCATCGTGATGGGTGATTTTAATCTAAGATCTGCGCGCAGTGGTAATAGTGTCAGAAGTGACTTAGAATTTCTGTGTGCAGCTTTTGGATTTTCTCAGTACAATGATATCTTCAACTGCAGTAATGAACTACTAGATATGATTTTTTGTAATAATTATTTGTCAATTTCACGGTGTGTGTCCCCGCTCGTGCGAGAGGATGTATATCACCCTTCTTTAGATTTCCTGTTTGATGTTCATAAGACTCGAAAATCTCACACTAAATTACCGCCACACAATGCTTATTTGTGGAGGGGGTGGCATTTTGAGAGTGGTAACTTTAGTAAATTATACTCTTTAATAAGTGAAATAGACTGGAGTGAGATCTATGAGCATCGCAATGTGAACGAGGCGGTTGATCATTTTTATACTTGTGTTTACAATGTATTTGATTTATGTTTCAAAAGGAAGCTGCCAGGTCGTGGTGGAAGACGATATCCGAAGTGGTTTTCTGGAGAAATTATCAGGGATATAAAAATGAAGCACACGTTTCATAAGACCTGGAAGACTAGTAATAGTCCTCGGGATTATGAAATATTTAGCTTGTGTCGATCTAAGCTCAAACAAAATGTTCAATTTGCCTACCGAGCATATTTGGCAACGATGGAAGATTGCATTCGCGGAAATCCTAATTTGTTTTGGAACTATATAAAGTCTATTAGAAACGATGGTGGATTTTCTGAATCAATGAATTGGAAGGGTCATGCGGTGATGGGTCTTGGAGTGGCAGAAGCGTTTGCTGGCCATTTCAGATCTGTGTACTCGAATGATATACCACACCTGAATGTTGAATCTGTTCTGAAAAATCGGACTGATGGTGCCCAATGCATTGATACAATGCAGATTGATGAAGCGGATGTTATATATTTTACTAAAAAACTTAAAAACACTCGCTCACTTGGTCCCGACAAAGTACCAACGTGTTTTTTAAAAGGATGTATTGACCTCATCAAGAGTCCATTGTGTTATATTTTTAATCTTGTAATGAAATCAGAATTTTCCCAGAAAAATGGAAAATATCTAAGATTACTCCAATTTTTAAAAATGGTGCAGAATCATCAGTTGAAAATTATAGACCAGTGGCTGTTCTCTCAACACCAGCAAAGGTTTTAGAGATGATCATGCATCACATGATAATGAAAAGAATTGATCCATTTATAATCGGTGAACAGCATGGATTTAGGGCAGGCAGATCAACCGATACTAACTTGATGGTGTTTACAGATTACGTGTCGACGGCATTAGATAAAGGCCTGCAAGTTGACTGTTCCTACAATGATTTCGCGAAGGCATTTGACAGGGTCGATCATGACATCCTTTTGGAAAAACTACAACTAATCGGTTTGTCTGACGGCTTCGTTAGGCTTTTTGCGAGCTATTTTCGGAACAGAAAACAATACGTAACGTATGGTCTTTTTGAATCGCTACCGTTCTACACGTATTCTGGTGTACCACAGGGCTCGAACTTGGGGCCAATGCTGTTCACTATATTTATAAATGATATTGTAAAAGTCATTAAAAATTCTAAGTTCTTATTATTTGCTGATGATTTGAAACTGTTTTTGAGGGTTGTCACCTTGGATGATTGTCACCGTCTCCAGTCCGATATAGATAATATAATAGAGTGGGGAAGATGTAACAAACTTGAATTTAATATTGATAAATGCAATCTTTTATCGTTTACGAGGAGCTCACGAGTATTATTCTTTCAATATTCAATGAATGGTCGAATTTCATCAGTAAAAGATCTTGGCGTACAATTTGAAAGCAAACTAACATTCAACAATCACATTAAGATTACTTGCAACAAAGCTTTGCAAATGTTGGGCTTTATCCTCCGCACTACCAGGGTCTTTCCAGGAGTAAAAATTTTGATACTAATGTATAATTCTTTGGTTCGAAGCCGACTTGAGAGTGGATCGATTGTTTGGGCACCGAGGAGTGCGAAATGTGTTCTTATGGTGGAGAGGGTTCAGAAGAAATTTTTGAGAATTCTCTATTTGAGGACATATGGGTACTACCCATGGCTTTATCCAACAGACTTTCTCTTAGGGATGCTCACTTTCAATAGTTTGAATGCTCGAAGAGAAATGTATTTGGCATTATATTTCTTTCGGCTTATCCGAGGCCAAAATGAGAATTCCACCATTCTTGAAAATGTTAAATTGAATGTTCCTGATAATTTTTTGAGGAATCGTGAGCATGAGTTGTTTGTTCTTCCAAGGGGTAGAACCAGTCTGCCAATGGGAATGCCTCTGGGAAGAGCTTTAACAATTTTAAACGGCATTGCTTCGGATGTCGACATATTTCATATTGACGTGAGTGAGTTCAGGCGAATACTATATTTTATGAATAAAAGTTGATTTTGTCAGAACTCACTCGGTTGACATCTTTGAAAATTTCTAATGTGATTTTATAAATTTTTTTCTCTCTGTTTTTATGATTACAATGTTTTCATCTTGTTTTTAATTAATTAATGACTAAAATTATGTATTTACATGTATGTATATATATAAATACATACACGTATTTATATTTGTCAAATACATGGCGCATTGGCATTAGCTGTAATGCCATGATTTGCTTTTTCTTAAATAAATAAATCATAAAAAAATCGCTGACGTCAACATTTTTTGCTGCCAAAATGGCACTTTCTGCCAGCCACACATGATTTATTTATTGTGTGCGTATATCGAGAATTATGCGAATCAACGATTGTGCAGAAATAAGTGGGCAATTTTATATATCCAGAACTTTCATAGACTTTTCCATCGCCGTTAACAATTGGTTTGAGAATGTGACAGCTGATGGATCTTGTAGCATTTAGACGCGCATGTATAATTTTAGCTTGACTTTTTCAACATTACGCCACAGTGGCTTTGATTTCAAGCAAACGTTGATCTCATCAGCGTACGTTGAACGTGGAATTGGGAAGTGTTTGTCTGAAATCACCTGAAAAGAGTAACGGAATGCCGCCGAATAGTTTGTCGTTGTTTTTTTTTTATATCTTTGAATGTTCTGTTCAACGCCTCAAGAGAATGTTTGTGTGCCATAGTGCAATCATCCCAGATGACAGTTTTGCATTGTTTCAGCACTGTGGCCATGGACGATTATTTTTTATGTTGCACACTGCGTCTTGGTTATTTTTTTATTTTGAATATTCAGTGGCGGCTTAAATGCTAAATGAGCTGTTCTGCCTCCATCCAATAAAGTTGCTGCAATGCCAGATGATGCAACGGCCAATGCGATGAGAATTAGCGAAATGAGAAATGTTTTGCCAGTTCCACCTGGCGCATAAAAAAAAAGAATCCATCTTGCTCCGCCGAAGTAGGACATTTCGAGTAACAATCGCTGCCATTTCTGCAGTATCGTGCTGCAGCTCACGATTCATTTCTGTGTCCATTAAATCAGAAGGACTTCGATTTGGCGAACTCATACTGAAATGAGTGGTAAATTGGCAATGACAACGCAAAGATCGTCAATAGCAATCAATGCTTCATTGTACAAAGCGTCGCCAAATGTAATCGTTAGATCGTTGCACCGTGTAAAAATTCTATGCAATATATCGTCAGTCATTGAGTCTTTGTGCTTATCCCACAACGTGTCTGCTCGTCCCGGGAAACATGTAGTCAACACTATAGCGAATAGTAGAAAAAATTGTGTTGCTGTACAGCCCAATGCTGCTTCAGCAAGCATATCGTCCCAGTGATTGTCGTCTTCGAGCAAGCCGAGTGCAAGGCATACATCTTTATATTTTGGTCCATTTACTTTGCGTATATCTTGAAATGACAATGGGCCAATGACATTAACCAATAACAGTCGCAGATAGAAGCCTCAATTTGCCTTGGATCAACTGTACCAATATACATAAAAAAAAAACATAATAATCGGTCAAGCCGTTTCGGAGGAGTTCGACGGCAAAAATTTGTGTCGCGATTTATATATACATATATAGAGATAACACACACTTCGTTCGCACACAACAAATGCCAAATGAAATTTCAAAATTGACACGCGCGATGTAGCACACGTAGCGCCATCTGTGATTCAACAACATAAATAAAACAACGGATGCAGAAATATTGAAAAAATAAGTCCTGATAGGAACATCCTTCACCTAGCGGAATGAAATATACTTTACAACCTTTTTTCATATCTAACAAATATACATACAAAAATTCATTATAATCGGTCAAGCCGTTTCGGAAGAGTTCGACCACAAAAATTTGTGTCGAGATGTTTATATACATAGAGATATTAACCTTCGAACGAGAGTCCCTGAAAAATAGCGCGCGATCCGAAGGAGGGTCTAAAAATACCTCATTGATTTGGCTTCGTTGGCACAGTTTGCAATAAAAAAATGATTTTCTATTCTTCAACGAGCTTTTATACATTTTTATCAATTTATTCAAACAAATTTACAGATATCGCTCTATACTATATTTTAATATAGAATAAAGTGTTCATTCCTTGCGCGCTGGGCTGACCATAGCGATCAATCTTTAGTGTGAGGCCTCAGTAGGGCGTACGGTGCTGCTACTGGCGTAGCGTACTGCGAATGTTCAGAAGTCTGGACGTCAAGGCTATTGATAAACTTGCCACGCTGCGCTAATAGCTCCTTAAAGGAGTCGCACATAAGCGGTTAGCTTGAGCGTGCCTTTTTTGGTAGGTCCATTTTTAAATGAATCTGAAGTGACCAGTCTCATGAGAGGCTTCACATATTTTTGTGTTCTCTACACACTGCTTTCAGCTGACGGAAGCTTTTACAACGCCAATACAATCTAGCCTCAAAGTTTATAGTTTTCAATTAAATTTTAGATGGTGGCAAGTAAATCGAATAAAAGTTGCATGCATAATTTAAATTTTATTCTATGCTCAAATTTACCGACATAATAGTGTCAGGATTTTCAGTATAAGAATATCAGCATCAGGGTATCAGAATTAGGATATCAGTTTCAGTATATCAGTATGTCAGCATCAGTATCACCATATCATTATAAGAAAATCAGGGAATTGGTATATCAGTAAGTATATTAGAATCAGAATGAGAAAGAGAATATAAGAGATAAGATATAGACCATAAGAAATAGGAAATAATAGAATAAGGGGCCAATCAATGTGCGGGGCCCAATACCTCTTAATTCTTCTCGAGGAGTGGCCATTGCTGTCATGGCAATCCCTCTGGATCTGCCAAATATTAATACTCCACAAATTTGAAATTGATTTATTGTTAAGTTTTTAATTGTCTTGGACTCTCGTAGAGGCATGGAACTCTTTTTAAACACTGCGTACCAACTATGTGCATGCAGAAATTCTCCAGTCTAACCGACAAAATACGTCCATTGAATCGGGATACGAATTCATTGCAGGTGGTGGCATGTACAACATTAAGTACACTCGGAAAAATTTCGCCAAGTCAGCTCAAAAAGGTTTTGATTCATTCTGTTTATTCTTCGTGTTTTTCAACAATAATTATAATGCAATGCAATTAATGCACCCAACGTCTTTCCAGTAATAGTATTCCAGTGCAGCCTTTACTATACAATATTATGAAAAACCATCATAATACATTATTAGTACCGAAACCGGTCCTGATCAAATAAATTTTATGTGGAAAAAGTACTAAAAATGTATTATTATTTTTATTATAATGCCTTTCCACCAAGTTTTGACAGTGAACACCTTAAAAGTGAAAAACCATCATGTTGAGCCGTTAAAAAAAATGTACCCTTCCTTAATTAACCAAAGTTGACAAGTCATTGGCACCTGGTAATCAACTCAATTGTGGTAATTATTCACGGTTAGTTAAATTCATCAAAGAACGTTATAAATCGATTTGTATGTGATATACATTTCTTTCAATTAAAATGCTTATTGTTTTTAGGGTATGCATATGCAACTTTAATATCTTAAAGATGTTTCTATTTCAATACTTAATTAATTCAGTTATAAATTAATGTGAATTTTTAATATGAATTTTTAAAAATTCAAAAAATATTTGGCATTTCAGCATTAAAAAATAATGCCAATGCGTCAAATATTTCCAATTGAGATAATCATACGAGATTAACTCGATGATAAATAATAAATCAGTCGTGAACAACTCAACGATAAATACATATGTACCCTCAATATCTCTTTATCAATTGAAAAAATCTGACCTTGCCGGGAATTGAGCTCGGACCCACCTGATCGCTAGGACAAAGCTCTTGCCACTAAGCCACCGAGACCGACTTCCCTACTTATGATTGGTGGTTAACATTTGACTTTTCGAAAACATCACATGTTTCATTCTTTAAATCTGTAATCAAGAAAAAAAATACAAATCTACAATAAAACAATGTCTTCCAAAAGATTACTTTATAGACTGAAAATATAACATTTTCGTAAAGCGAAATAATAATCGTGATTATCCACATTCTTGAATAATTGAAGGAAAATGGTTGGCTTATTTTTTTAAGCTGTAGTGTACAATATTACTTCAAAAAGTATTTTTTTATAGTGTGTATAATTCCTAGAAATATTTATCTTAACTGCCGTAAAGGTTTAAAAATTGTATCAATCGTATGAAATAAACATAAATTGTATCCCACTCAAAATTCGACATTTATCAGATACCACTGATATAGTATGTAAAACGCAGTACATTTAATTAAAAGATTGCAATTTTCTTTACTCAGTGTATTTTACTATTACTTAATTTCATATTTTATTTCAAATCAATTTTAGAAGTTATTGTGTCATTTAAATACATACAATCCCACCGTTATTCCTTGTCTTAAGATATTTGTGATGATTTATATCCTATTGAGTGGTCGGTTAACTTGTGTCAAACAAAAAAATAGTCGAGAATGTTAAATATTAAAATATGTAATTTTACGGTGTCGTGGAGCCCAGACCCCTTAAGATTCAGGCATAGTGGAACAATAGACACTAAAAACTTAATTTATTACTAATTTCGCAAGCTGTCAATCTTTTTTATAATATTTGATTGGACAACCTGCCTCATAAAGGCCGCGCATGCGACCATAATAAACTTGTGAAACAATTTTGCTTTGAAAAGTTTACATAAGCCAACAAACTGAGTTTTATTTATCAATTTTCTAAGAATACCTGCTATTATCATATTGTATCAACTATATTGTACTATCGTGCAGATACCTACGAAATAATGTGTGTGTGCATTTAGCAAATGGGGAGTATTTTTCATAATGATGAGTCAGGCACAGGTCAAATTGGAAAAAAACTCTTCCATTCCAACGGTCGTGAAGATTCTGGAAAATAGTTAAATGAGACCACATTAATCAACAAAGGGAACAACATTCAAAAAAAATATGTGTAAAATTTAATTTATATAATTTTATATACTTTCCACCAAGTATTGTCAATTGTCACTTTTAAAATGATCAATGAACGAAGTATCATTGATGTTGGTTATGTCTGTATGTTTTTACCTGGAAAAATATTTTCCATGTTCAGTTTTCAGTTAAATATATGAATTTTCATAACGTTATATAAAATTATAATTGATTTACTTGGCATTTACTTGTTAGAACTCCATTATAATACAATGAAAAAAATAACTATTATCATTATTTTTTTCACCGTATTAAAATCATAATCAAATACATTTTTTTATATATAAAGCTTTCACCATTGGTTTCGGATTTTCTACTTATGCTCTCTATAATAGTACACAAAAAGTTTGTTTTATTTTAACTAATATATCGAATATAGAAAAGCAAAAGGACGTAATATTTTCGATAATCACAGTGTACACAACTCAATACACGCTCTATCAAAGGGATGTAAGCTGCGAATGTCGAATTAGTATATTAGTAATTTAGCTTGTAAGTTGAAAAAATGGAGGTCCGTGATATTTACGGTGAGGAAAAGGGACTTACACCTCATATGTGTGTGGGTTACGTCCTGTTTGCCTTTCTACAGTCGATATTGTCTTTCCGCGAAGAATCGACACTAAGCAATCAGGGTTCAAAGTCATAAGAAATAGTTTTAAAAAATCTTACAAAGAGGCGGAGATATAAATGCAGTTAAAAATAATATATAAAATTAAATAATATGTGAAAATAAATTGTATTCACATTCAAACTTGGTATTTGCTGATTCGTATTTCGCGATTGACTCTAATATTGAGTATCATATTCTTTATTACATAATATTAAATATTCGTGCACACATGAATTTATTTAAGTACTGCTTTGAGATAGTTTTAAATGCAAGGCGATACCAAATTTATAGATCGTTAATACTAAAAGTGTTTGTGATTTGTTGGTGCATATTATAAGCTCATCATAAAAAGCTTTATGCGTTTATATTTCTGACAACAAGGAGCTGCTAAGTTTTGATATGTATTACATAGATTGTTCGTTAGCTGCAGTAATAAGTGTATAGTCATAATATTGCATTTGATCGATTTCGTTTCTAGCTTCGCAGTTTCGAGCTAAATGTTTTTAAATATTTTGCAATGATCCAAAAGCTACCGATTAGGTTTTTGATAAGAAATTGATATATTTCTCAATTCTCCACAAATACTTACTAGTATTTTTCTTATTATTAAGCTGCGTACTGCGCAATCAATTTCATACATAGATGTTGAAATCACCTATAAATAACATTCAACATCATTTTTATCAACAATGCTAATTTTTCGCTGCCGTTGTCTTCGGTTGCAATGTTTTCGAGTTGAAATCCTAGTGTGTCTGTCACTTCTTGGTGCAAATGCATTATTTAAATAAGTAAAATAGATTTAATAATATGCGTGGAAGTAGTAATATATAATGTTTATTTTATTCATACTGATTACGATGTGTAACAAGCTTACAAGAGCGATTGAATTACCACATCGGTCCTGTCCTATCGTTTTATTCTTACTCTCTCCGAAAATTGCCAAGCTACTGATAGACTTCTCAATTATTAATTGTGAAATGAAGAATTTATTAATTCACTCAGAAGCATGATTCATTTACAGAAAAGGGTGCATTAACATTATTGTCAATTAGTGCTTAATTAATAATGTTGTTCTCGAATAGGGCGACCGATAGCTGTCTAGGATGACGTGATAAAACGTTAAAAACCATGCAAAGAGACCATTCTCTCAACAAAAATATCAATCAATGCAAAATAATAACTACACTACTGTTTTTTATCAAATGTAAAATAATTTTGTCTTTGATGGTCAGGAATCGTTATTTCGTCAATTGTATTTCAATATTCTATAACTTGACCAAAAATTTCGACTGACAGTGCTTTATGGACTTACACTAATGAACTTGAGCTGTCATTTTGAATTCATTCGTGCATTTATAATGACCGAAAGGCAAAGCCAAGGTCGTTATTGATATAACTCATCAAAAGGCAATTACAATTCATACGGATACCAAAATATTTTTTAGGTGGAAAAAACTGATATTTTCGGAAACGTTATACAAAGATGCTACAAAGTAATTGTGTTTTGTATTTGCATTGTTTCCCATCTATACTTTCGATTATTACTAAA
The DNA here is from genome assembly GCA_028554975.1 of Himalopsyche kuldschensis. Taxonomy (NCBI): domain Eukaryota; kingdom Metazoa; phylum Arthropoda; class Insecta; order Trichoptera; family Rhyacophilidae; genus Himalopsyche; species Himalopsyche kuldschensis. The sequence continues at coordinate 463,734 of JAHFWI010000060.1, read as the reverse complement.
TTAACTAACATGAGCCATTTCCTAAATCTTACTTTGGTGTAGATATTTTTTGGTCGCTCTGCACATTGATGCCGAATATAGTCGAAGATTTACGACTCTATTTTTATTTCGACAGTTTCAAATCAACGATATTTAAATAACTGAGACATTGGTTCTGTTTTTAATTAAAATTGAAACACATTTAGAAATTTTAAATTTTACGAAAATTCGATATGTTTGTAAATCATTTTTAGCCTGATACTATCTCGAAAGCTCGTAACATATAAATATGTACATACCGAGAACTCGGATATTTTCCATTTTTTAAATCCTAGTAATAATCGAGCATATATATACATATGCTGAGTAGAAAGCTAGTCAATTGCTAATACTCATGACTCCCATACTGTAACGCCTAGCGTGAAATCCCTGACATAACTATTACCTATAAATGAAACTTTTGTAAATTGATGATTTAGTAGCTAAACGAATCGTTCTTTCTCTTAAACGCCGAGACTATACATACATATTTATATATGATGAGTACTGCTGAGTAATGCTGAATACGAGAGTATATACAATATACATACATATGTATATACAGATCTGATTACTGTGATAAAGCTTTTGTTACTAGACCACAGACGCTGACAATCACTGATTATTGTCCCCGCATATTATTATGAAGACTATTTTTACTTTTGTTTATCTCGTACTTTTTTGTATGTTAAAGATAGTTTAGAAAGTAGTTGGATCAAAGGAAGCAATATTTATATTCCCAATTTAAATGAATGTGTCTATAACTATATGGTCATATTTTATGGTGCCAATTTCGAATTTGTAAAATTCTGGCTTTGCAGTGCACTTTTGAAAAAAACCATGATATTTTTATTTAATGGTGAGATTTATTTTATCCGTATACGATGGAAGCACAGCAGATCAGTTTCACAAAACACACCACTAGTATGTGGTTCCAATCAAAGAATCAGCGTCTATTGGAATTTATGTGAAGTTTGTAATGAGTTTGCACTCAATATATCCCACAACATTGTACAATGTCAACGAAATAAAAGACAGATTAAACTGACTAGTGTATATCCAAACACAATTACTTGTTGAACATTACATGACGCAATCAACAGGATTGCAAATAATTGAGTAATTGCTGGCATGCAGTTACTTACTTTTCTGCAGTCATGCGTTAATAATGAGAATGGCAAAGGCAAAAGTCATATTCTCAGCAATAAAATTTCTTCTTTGATTTTTAGCATATTATCTAAGCTAGTTTCACCCGACTTCATTTGAACCAATCAGTATATTTTTTTACGGGAACGCTACTACAGTTTTTGTTTCATTGAATATACTTACGTTGTTGATGGATCTTTCTGTACTTGACCATTTATACTTAACAATATCTTAGAAATCGTATTATGACGATATTTTAAAAATATTTATTATGCATAGTATGTCATAGAAGCTAGTAAAATATTTTATAACGTTAGTTAAAATATTTCATACGCAAATTATGAGGTATAAAAATGTATGTAAAATCGAAAAGTGAAAATGACGCTCGAACAACGGGAACAATGAATTTCGGACGTATAAAATCTGTATCTTAAAAGAATAAAAAGCTGTTCTTATTTTTTTTCTATTAAATGACCTATGTTCGTGATTAATTAACAAAGAATATTTCACAAGCCTGGTTAAAACATTTTTTTATAGATTTTATAACACTATAGTTTATAAATATCATTTCAATATCACATAACTGATAGAACACATGGAGAGCGTAATATTAAGGTTATATTGTGGCTTTAGCAATGTTGAGGTTATGTTGCATTTTGGATCAGATAATGTTAGTCGTTGGCCTATAATAAATAGTAAACGGTCTGATATATTCTGTCATTAAATATATATATTATATTAAAATCAGTTCCGTGATATATATAATGCAATGGTCCGAAAAGAAAAGAAATCATGACAGTCATAGTAGGTCATACCAAATCTGTAATTCAACGTTCTGTGGTTGGTAAATAAGGCGTCATGAATATACACGTCTTTGTAGCCCTCATACTAATAAATATTTAATGTTACATCAAATATTATATTGATTTATGGAATCGAAGCAAATCTAGAAAATAAAGATTAAAAAAAATAACTAAATAATAATTTTAACTAACGAATCTCAAAGTGGCGCAGTGATATCCGTTTCATGATTTATCGTTTTCAAGGGTACCTAAAAATCGATGAATGTGAGGACGATAAATCAGGGTTCCACTGTAGTTTGAAAAATAAAAATCGTGTACATATACATAATACATAGTTTAGTCAACGAATGCATTGTTTATCGTTTCGTCGCAAGACATCAAATTGATTTTAAATCATTTGATACACTTAATGTGAAAGAAAAAGATACCTTAAAATGTAATATTTCATTTAAATAAATTAAACAGCACTATCAGCAGATTAGTGCGGGAAACGAAACCAGTGACGGCTGGTGACGGGGTGTTTGGGGGTGCAAAGGAAAATTCAACCATTTTTGCAAGAGTTCTTTCTTATTCATTGGATTTTAAAACACTTATATAGCATGGACTTTCAATTCAGATGTTCGCAATACCAACTGTTTCTCTTCCGTAGTACGGAAAAATAGTTAAATCTTCCTTTTGCACCCCCCAGCACCCCGTCACCAGCCGTCACTGAACGAAACTGTTCATGATCTTTATACAACATGAATAATCAGTTTCAAAAAACTACGTTTTTATTGATTGAAGTATAATACCTTATCATTTAAGGTGTATACTGTCAATACTTAGTAGAATGGCATTATAATAAAAAAATAAAACATTTTTAGTACTTATTCCACTTAAAATGTATTGGATCAGGACCGGTTTCGCTCATGGCGAGCATTTTCAACTGATTAACTTCATTAGTTGACAATGCTCGCCATGAGCGAAACCGTCCTGATCCAATAAATTTTATGTGGAATAAGTACTAAAAATGTTTTATTGTTTTTATTACTTTACTTTTACCTTTCCGATAAGAATTAATAGCAAAAAACGAAAAATTTAGTTTCTTAATTGATTGATTAAATTTTTTTTTCGAGAATTTTAATTTTAACAAATGTATGTATTATACTTACATATGTATATGTTACTGAGAGTTTTAATTATTAAAAATTATTGAAATTATTGTATCTTATATAAAAAATTAAATTACTCATACATTTACTTGGTTGAATTTGTAATAATATACTGAAGAACTGTCTTGATTAAAATCTTATAAAAGGAGAAATGCAAATAATTCAATTTCACAAACAACTACAAACATACAATCTAGATTCGTTACCATTTTCACCACTTTTAAGGTTTAAAACGGTACCTATTGAGGATGAGATTTATTAAGTTATTTTTGACATTACAGTTTGCAACTGCTGTTATGTATCAAATGTCAAACGCACATGCCTTTAAGAGGTTTAACATTTTGAATTAAACTTGCGGTTTTAAATGACAATAAAATTTGCCCATGTTCAATTCAAACAATGCATGCAACGATTTAACAATGTGCGTTTAAACACATATAATGCTAAAGTGTGTAATGAATACCATATAATGTATAAATATATTGCCGTTGATTATACAACACAAACAGTACAAATAAATTGCATATTTTCAAATCAAAATGTGTTGTAATAATTTATTATCTATTAATAGTATTTTTTTATGCGATTTTAAAACAAATGTTTAGTATGAGGTTTGCGTGTTGAGTAGGATAAGTACAGAATAATTTTCTGGTATTTTAAATTTAGGTAATAGTCGGGAGTCGGGACTTGTCTTGTTGAGTAGCCACAATTACGATGCCTAACTTTTGATGGAGGTAATCACTTCCTTCCCATCTCTCAGGCTTATTGTCAGGATAAAAAATTTAATTGCATCTGTCAATTTTTACTTATTTTTTTCAATGACTGCAATACGACTTTTTCTGAGGCATATTTTCATATTTTAAAAATTATAGCGTTGGTGGGTAATTATTAAAAAATGGAGCACCGCATGTTAAATTGGCTTTGTTATTTTCGCTATATTTCAAATTGAAATTCTTTCGAAAGTATTACGCGTTCCATTTTTAAATGACATAAAAACGTAATAATTTTAAGCACGCCGACAGATGTCTTCTAGAGATTTAAAGTTCCATGAAGCTTTTATTTAATAAGAGATACATTGACATATTATCATTTGGCTCAACGTGATTCCAAACACGCGAGATAGTTAAATTGTCATTGCATTCCTTGCAGAACTGATTAATGCATACTGAAAGTTAATCCTGTGAAGGCAAAGCCAACGCCTTTCGCTAATGTGAAATTAAACACTCAATTTTTTGGAGCAAGGCTAAAACAATGAGATACTGGCGTCGCATTCGTGTTTATTTCTCATGACGTTGATTTGATTCAATGAAAATTATCATATCATTTTCACGTCTTCTACTTCATTTGACATCTAATATTTGAAGTCGACGAATAAGTAACCCTAATCTTGTGATTGCTGCCCGAACCAATGACAATGATTAACAATTACGTCGAACCAAATGTGTCATATATTTTATCAGTAAAATATGCAGTCGTCTAAAATCGATTCTTTCTTTTTTAAATGTTATTCTTTTACTTGATCACTGTTCTGAACATTTTAAATCAATTAATCAAAAGAATTTCAGAAGCAAGATAAAGCTGCATTAATAATAATAATAATACTAAAATTAAAATTAATAACTTTATGTTATTATTCCACGTGTCGACTAACTTTTACGTATAACTTAGGTATTGATTCGAATACTTTATTTATTGTTCATATTAACTCTCAATAGTGGAAGAGGGTTATAAAAGATATGAAGTTTGTATTGAGCTTCCAATAAAGGCCACCAAATTTAATTTCTAAATTCTGTTTGCACTTGGCTTGTGCGGGTAGATTAATAATAAATTTTGAGAGACGTTTTATAGGAATTTAGATTCCAAATAATTTGACATCGCAGTCCTAAAGGTGGTAAACGGGGTTTACAATTATTAATTGAACGCACGCAGTCACCTTCTCGTACTCATTGCACTACCGATTGATAATAAAAAATCAATTATCATGCATTATTTTTTGTACATATGTAGATGAAAGGGACCTCGTTAAAAAAGTGGTATTAGAAAGTGCATTAACGCGTTAATCCTACTAATTGTTGAATCGTGATGATTATCAGCAGTGGCGTGGATGTTTTATAGCACTACGTTAGGGACTGCAATACCGGTAATTCATGTTGAGTACCGATATTTGAAATATCGAAACCGGTATTAAATATATAGAAAATAACTGCGCGCAATAGTGATTCCACATTTACTTTGAAAACATGAGCTTAATTATTCTGGAATCTTTCAATCTTTATCTTAAATCAAATCTTTTTCGGGCGAACAGTCATTTAATAATAATATCACTTTTATGGTGTTCACTGTCAATACTTGGTTGCGCTCATGGCGAGCATAATAATAATATTGTTAAAGCGTAGAAAAAAGTCAAAATACCGGTATTATACTCAGCACGAGCATACATATTATGTTCCATCGGGCTTATATTTTTAAATTATGACGCAAAATATTTATTCGTAACAATTTTTTGATCGGGTTTTACGTTGATTACTATTGCGTGAAAAGGTTGAGTTCGAAATTTTATATTAAAATAAAATAAAGTTTAAAACATTAAATATTAAAGACGCCACTGTTTATTATATGTATACGATACAAAACAGCCAGAATCGTTTAACAAGCACAGCGTCTCAGATTTGAAAAAGATGTAAAAGCTGGATGCGCTGAACATTTTAATTCTTCTGACTCATTTAATGTCGAAACGATTTCTTAAAAATATGTTTTATAGATATTATTCTGAATTATATAAGATAGCCCAATTATTTATCCATTGAATAATTTTTATAAGTTTTCTGTCTTTAAGTACGCACTTACGTCAAATTAAGGTTTGAGAATTATATAATGTATCGACCTTTTTTAAGAGAATGTTTCTGAAACAACCTTTATTATTTTAACAATTATAACGAAGCCTGCAAAGCCTTGAAAACGTTGAGTGATAGCTGATAATAACTCACAACACGGTGTCTCCCCAAAATAAAAACAATACTTTAAGAAAATTCGCTTTATTAATAAGCTAGTATTCTCATTATAATTATAACTTCAAAATTAAATGATTTCAAAGCTTAAATCAGGAGGAAGTTTTCAAAAGTGGTCAAAACCATGTGTTGAAAAACTGAGATTGTGAGATATTTTCATTACTTTCCTCATAAATTTCTGTTTACTATCAATATTTTTTTATTTTGTTTTAATTTAAGAAATTACGGATAATGTGTAAAAGTTCAAACATATCCATATGAATAAAAAAGGTCTCAAAAGTTTAATCTATAACTGGCGGCTGAAAAAATATATTTTGGATTTGACCACTTTTGAAATATTCTATTTCCATGAACAAAGTCACATCGTTTGCAGCAAATTGAGAGGCGTGTGAAATTACGTTACATTGTTCGATTTTTAAACACTGTCTTTTCACTCTATCTTTTTTTCTTTAGATTTTTCCCAAGCGTATTACTATTATTTTTTGTATCGTTTCTATTCAAGCTTTTCTTTATGGTTTAAAAAGAAAAATTCATAGATATAGGTTGACTATTTAGCCTAATCTCTTCATCGCCATGAATGTAACCTTTTACACCTCGAAATATTATTAATTTACATACGTTTCCACTAAATCAGTGACCGTGAAATACGTAGCTTAAAAATATTGGCTTTTTTGGTGATATTTGTATGATATTTTCGTAATTCGCAAGATGTTCGACGTGGGTGAAAACAGGGCCGCAAAAACAATATAAAATCAGCACCGCAATTTAATTCAATCTAATGAAAATCAACAAAATATCGTGTAAATGATAACGTTAGCGAACAAATGGCTGTGGATTAATTTATAATATGTAGGTACGTTTTCAAAATAATTTTAAAAAACCCGCCAGAAAAAAAAACTAACAAGATAGTTAGGTATGATTAATTAACATAAAAAAGTGGCGCGTAGCGGGAGCAATTTGCTAACCACTCGTCCAGTCCTAGCCTTTTTATCCTTTCAATCCCTACTCTCTTCAAAAAAGAGAGATTGAGCAACTGAGTAACATCTAGTTATCGTAGAAAAAAAGAGATAATCTCCGTGAGGAGTCCATATGCTCAAAGTTGTGAGCGGAAATGGTTAAAAAAAACTTATCATGGCTTTTCTGATCTTAAAAAATCTGTAATTTTTATAGGTTTTATAGGGAAAAGGTTTTTTTATATAATTTATGCAGAAGTAATAAAATTAAAATATGTTTTATTTATTGAAATATCTGGATCTTTAAAATAATTCAAATTAAATACTAAAATTGTTACTTAAAACACTTAGTATTGAGAACAGGCTTGGGTTGTTGTCTCCTTCTGACAGCAACAGACAGCATCCTCCAATGCGAATGTTGACAAACACTAAAACCTGGTGTACAGTATTAATTACAAGCTATCATTTTTATTATTTTGATGGTTTCGGCGGTAACTTTGTGGAAGTTCATTTTAATATAAAATTTAAAATAACTTTGATTATTCCACGTATTGTGTAACTAACTGTGACACGTGTTTCGCCTCTTTCAGAGGCATCTTCAGACTTACTATCGCAAAGTTTGCTTAAGTAATGAAGCAAGATAAATTCTAACATTTTAACATTTTAAATTATGAAATTACAAAATGGATTACGGGTTTTTTTCCTTCTAAAGGAAACAAGGAAGGGGGTGATAGAATCAAAACAATGCAATAGCATAATGATACTAATAAGGTGCAATCAATCAATCAATTAGATTGGGATTTTTCCTTTTTAAGGGACGCAAGAGAGGGTTATAGAATCGAAACAAAGCAAACAAATATATTTCTAATGACGTTAAACATTACAAACTAATAAATTATAAACTAATGAGCTGCAATCAATCAGTTAGGTTGGGTGATTACTCTTTTGAATTGGGAATAATGTTAACATCGATCGCGTAGATTTTTCGTCACAGAGTGGTATCTATCAACTCTCTTGTGGAGACTGTCCAGCTTCTTATGTTGGACAGACAGGTAGAAACTTTAATATTAGAATTAAAGAACATATAAGATGTCTAAAGAGTAATAATTTTTCTGAGTTTGCCAATCATTTAATAGAAAATGACCATAATTTTAATCAGACTAGTAATGTAGAAATACTCCACCGAGTAAATAAAAAAGGTTTAAAGATGAATAGTCTAGAATTTTTAGAAATAAATAAAACAATAAAAAAGATATATTATTAAATAATATTCTTAACGGGACAGGATGCTCGCCTCTGTTAACATTATTCCCAATTCAAAAGAGTAATCACCCAACCTAACTGATTGATTGCAGCTCATTAGTTTAGAGTTTATTAGTTTGTAATGTTTAACGTCATTAGAAATATATTTGTTTGCTTTGTTTCGATTCTATAACCATCTCTTGCGTCCCTTAAAAAGGAAAAATCCCAATCTAATTGATTGATTGATTGCACCTTATTAGTATCATTATGTTATTGCATTGTTTTGATTCTATCACCCCCTTCCTTGTTTCCTTTAGAAGGAAAAAAACCCGTAATCCATTTTGTAATTTCATAATTTAAAATGTTAAAATGTTAGAATTTATCTTGCTTCATTACTTAAGCAAACTTTGCGATAGTAAGTCTGAAGATGCCTCTGAAAGAGACGAAACACGTGTCACAGTTAGTTACACAATACGTGGAATAATCAAAGTTATTTTAAATTTTATATTATCATTTTTATATCTACACCGACTAAGTTGATGGTATCTTTGGTGATTATGATTACATCCGACATACGAATAAAGACTCCAATAAGAGCAGTGATGCACAAATGCGGTCCGTAATGGATTTGTTTGCGGCCCAAAATAACAAATACTTCGTCAACAAATTTTTCATTAAATATGATAAAAAATAGTATTCGATATGTGAACAAATTATGAAGAACAACGATCAATTGAGATCGAAATATCAGGAAGGCGATCTGCAGAGTTTTTACAAATATCTCCCCGAAGAGCAGATTCATACCCTACGTTAAAAGGCTGCGCTTTGTGCAAGTCTTTTTGGAAGCATCTACATTTGCGAGCAAGCATTTTCCATATTAAAACTAAATAAGTCTAAATACAGAAACCGCATGAACAATGATAATCTCAGTGCTGTACTGATGAAAGCAACCACAAACATTGAACCCGACATCAAGATGCTTGCTGCCAGTATACAGTGTCAGAGATCTCTCTAAGTTCCATCGTGCAAATCTGCATGTAATGTAGAGCGGAGAAGGATCGAAGTTGCTGATAAAATTATGTAATTATTAAATTTAAAAAAAATATAAAATTTTTATCTCATGTAGTATAATATATTAATATTTTTCTTCACTTTTACCATTTGCGGCCCGCAAAATTTTTTTAATGGATAAATTGGCCCTTCTCTCAAAAAGCTTGTGCACCACTGAATTAGAGTATCGAATACACGATACTCGAGTATATTCGTACATTTTTCAAGTACTCGATATTCGAGTAATTTGAAAAATACTAGTAATTAATTTCCAATTTCTTTTTTAAGCAGCGGACAGAAAAACTTAACACTATTGAATGCATTGTTAACTTTCGTCTTAACTGACGTCCACAGCAACAGATAGAGTTTTTTCTACTGCATGAATAAAATCCAAAGCCAAACCATATTAAAATTAGTGACGATTAATTCTCTATCATTTTATAAATATTTGTCTAATAAATAGAAATTATTAATGTAATAAAAAAGCTTACTTATTTATTTATCATCTATTTATGTATATACACAAATTTGTATTAAAAATATATATTTCGGTAAATCTGACACTACACGTGTATTTTAAAATTTTACTACTCGATATTGGAGTAGTTATGTCGAGTAGTTAGAGTATCTTAATACGAATAAAGTATTGTGGCTTATTCGAATCATTTATTTTCCATAAATTTTCCAAAAGTATCATTCCAAACTTACACTCATCTGGTACAGTTAAAAATAGTTCAAATTACGAAATACCCCAATTTGATACCCATCTATCTAACCATAGACAAGTTAGCTAGACCTAATTAGAGACGAGTGTCTTGTCAAACCGGAAAATTGTTTCTGGCAAAACCAATTTTAGCCAAAAATTAGAGCGGACATATGAACATCGCCCAATATAGCCACCGACAGCCCATCGCTGTTGTATTTCATTTGCACATATTTACCCTGCAGGGCTGTCATGTAATCGTAATGTATATCGATAATTGTAACAATACAATACGGACAACAATATCGTCAGATGGTAAAAGTATAGTAAAAAAATCAGCGGCGGAGAGCGTAATCTTATGTATGTATGTATGTCTGTAATTCCCTTTTGCATTGTTGTTGCAAGTTGCAATATAATAATGTTTATTATTTACGTGAAGGTATTATTTGACATTTCTTTGACAGCAAATAAGATTTTTTCCTTGAATTTGGACATTTTAATGGGCGAGAATGGGGCAGGGCTGTCATCAAATTAAATAAAGTTTGTGATTTTATTTTAACTCTATTTTGAATAAAAGTGAATTTTGAATGTTAGATTTTTGATAGAATATGGATTTTATTTGGGGTCCATATGAATTTAAATTTACATCAGATGTGGAAAAGTTATTTCAAAAATGTGTTATTATTTTATAATGCCTTTCCACCAAGTATTGACAGTGAACACCTTAAAAGTGATCTATTTTGAATGTTAGATTTTGTAATATAATTATGTCGAATGATATAACATTAAATAATTATTGGTCGCTTAGTCCGAGCGACGCCGGGTAGCAATACTAGTATTCTATAATTTATAACATACAAACACTCAGTCACCCTTTTAACTCACCATACCCAATCCTAAACGGGTGTAATTAGTAATTACATGTTCACTTGTAATGTTCTAACTACACCCTTACATTATTACCCGCTGAAAGAAGAAAAGGAGATTGTCTGATTGAATAGTCTTGTAATACTTAGGACAGTTATTTCAACATTAAGCTATCGTCGGAACAAATAGTAAGGTTTGATGCCATAACAGTTATTTGATAATCATTTCAAAATTCTCGTGGAATAAAATATGTCACTGTATTTAAGTTTTATGTTTTTTAACTTGTGTGAATTTTCTTTTTTTTTGTACTTTCTCACACTGTGAAGAATAGCCACTTCAATATATATATATGTTTTTATTTTTATAAATGTGGTGACCCTGTGGATTGCGAATTATTATTACAATCCCGTAATAAACATAACATAATTTTCCTTATTTTTTTAAGTGGCATGATTGTCTGGTTACGGTCTGCTTGTTTTTTTTATGGTCGCAAATTGAAAAGATCAAGCGTCTGCTCTTTTTAGTAAATGTCTATTTTTTACACTAGACGCAGAAAAAAGAATCGCTACGATTTAAATGTCAGATTTGAAGAATAATTTCCAACGCAATACTTTCAAATATAGCACAAATCCTTCAATTCATATTATTTTATGATGTTTATTTACCACAATTGATTTAGAAGGAATTGACGTATAAATTTAAATACTTGAAAGATATTATAGCAATGCGACGTTGAATTGTTGGTGATTAAATCACACATTTACCAATTCAACATCGATTTACGTAAAGCTAGTATTTCCAAATACGTATGTCTGCCAGAACGATGAAAATTTAATAGAAATTAAATGTACTGAATTGACGGTATAAGTTTTGAGAAGAATATGATTTAAAGTAAAGAAATCCTTAGTCTTATTTTTTACCAAAACATATTAATGACAATCCTATTGTTTTATAAAAGTTCAAAGGTCATCATCTGGATTTTCAATTTACTATTTATTTAAGAGTTTGTATTTGAGCTCTTGGTAGTATAATATTATATAAATACATATGCCCTAATTTCTTGTCGTTGATTAACAATTTTTAACAATTTTTTAAAACTTACGCTAAGAAATTAAATGTACACGAGGATTTCACGTTTATTTTGATTTATAAAAACCAGTCACCTCTGCGTAATTTTAAGTGATGTCACGACATAATTAGAACCACGATCTTAATAAGGTGGAAAAATATTATATTCAAAATAACTAATATTCTTTAAAGCCGTTTTATTTTTGTATCGAGGTTCATAGGGTTAAAAATGTTTACGTGGATATTTTTACGTATAACTGTTTCGTTTTAATAAAAATAATTCAATTGACGAAATTAAGTGTTTGCTTGTGTACAGCTTCACGTATTGATGACTGAATGTTCGATAGATTTTGCTGTTCATTGACTCATATTCAGTGGCGGCTGATGACAGAGTATTAGGGAGTACAAAAAAAGATTCAACTATTTTGCAAGAGTTCTTTCCTATTCATTGGATTTTAAAACACTTTTATAACATGGACTTTGAATTCAGATGTCCGCAATACCAACGGAGTTCCAGTCCTATGAATTTTTGGCTGTCCGTAGTACGGAAAAATAGTTGAATCTTTTTTTGTACTCCCTAATACTCTGTCGTCAACCGCCACTGCTCATATTTATGTTTTTTCCATAGTTTAATACCAGATATTGAACTATTATAGTAGTTAATATTATAAATGCCAGGAACTTGTGGTCATTTAAGCTTTCGCATATGGCCTTTTGATTGGATCCAAATCTATAACTTAATTACATATTATATTCCGTTTTCAAAATAATGTAGGTACTATTATTTGTAAGTATATCTAATCAAAATATCATTACATAGGCAACCTATTCGATAGTAAGTCCGAAGATGCTTCTGAAAGAGGCGAAACACGTGTAACAATAAGTAACACATTATTGAACAAAACAGGTCATATATAGTATTTCAATGGATGACCTAAGTAGATTGAGAATATAAGAATTAAGATGTTAGAAATTTATTCTTTGTGTATCGAAGTTTTAGCGAGTATCGAATATATTGTTTTATATTAGAAGTAAGTAGTTTAATTTTTCTGTTGGGTGTAAAAGTATAATAGTTTTTACGTTTGAACACTTTTTAAAGTTACAAATCGTGATTGAAGAAATAAATGTACATTAGATTAAAATATTTATATCGAAATTTTGGTCTTACTCTTTAAAAATAATACCGCCAAGCTTAGAGCTTTTGCCCAAAAGATTTTTCCGGCAATATTAACCAGAATACTTAGAAATATTTCGCCTTGCTTTATTTCAACTAGATGAATGAGAATTTTGCGATTTAATTTTAGTCCATTGTATTCGGAAAGCTTTCTAACTGTACTCAGATGTACAATTGAAAATGTTTTATTGGGAGTTGAAGTAATTAAAACCTTCATTATTTTCCAAAACGACTTTACCATTGAGCTTAAAAAACGTTTGCAACGGATGGCAATCCCGAATCACTGTACATATTTTAAACACCAAAAAAATATTTTTTTCAAAACTAACCATGGCTATAAATATATATTTCAATATATCAAAATGGCAATGGCAATTTAGATGATGACGGTTTTCAATAGTTTAAAAAAAACTGTAAAAACAGGGCTTTGTTAGAAAAATATTCCGTCCGTGTACATGGTAAAAATACGAGTCCTATGCACCTCTGTATGGGGCCAAGTAAATAATAACTACATTCGTTTCTTTTCTTGATAGTATAACGTCATGGAAGGCGGCTGTGAAACAACGGCTTTATACACAACGGAGTTTGGTAGGATGGCAATATGTATATAATTTTTTTTACTGGCAAATTTATAACCATAGTGAAACAACTTTGAAGTGTAAAAAACAGTTGAATCCGTTTGACCTTCGACCCCATGTTTTAATATTATTGTGCTACGATACTTGCGTGAAGCCTACAGTTTGTAAGTTCAACGCCTATTTAGCTGGTGATTTTAACAGCCAGGCTAATTTAGGTGAATTTGTAAATAATAAAAGTAAACTTTCGTTCTTATCTCTGCAGGTGAGATTGCTACAACGTGTGTGTACCGAGAGTCTTATATACACTTACATATAGAGCAGGGGTCACCATACTTTTTGAGAAACGGGCCGGATTGATTCTTTAAATTTGGCGGGCCAGATGACAAATAAATTCGTAAAAAAAATAAAAATAATAATACATTTTAGTACTTTTTCCACATAAATTTTATTTGATCAGGACCGGTTTCGCTCATGGCGAGCATTGTCAACTGAATCAGCCTTTCCACCAAGTATTGACAGTGAACACCTTAAAAGTGATAAATAAATTCGTGTTGAAATTCAATTAGAATAATAATTTATATGTTCTATTATAATTATATAATTTAAACAAATATTGAAATTTATAAAAGAAAAATTTTGTTTTAACTTATGGGATACGTTGTCGTATCTTATAGGTACCAATTGATTGAAATAAATAGTTGTGATTTCACAACCGAATCTAAAAATTAAAAAAAATAATTTCTTATTTGAATAATTTATTTTCTAAAAGCCAGAAATTTTGGAGGGCCAGATCTGTAGTTTGGTGAGTAAGGCTTTTTATCGCTCTTGTTGATTGCAAGTTGCAACTGTTTTTAGTTTGTTCCTCCTCTTTTAAAGCTGAAAAGCGATATGATAATAAGCTTAGTGGAGGATATACTAGCTGCCAGTGTATTGCTGTGTTTCTCGACGACCCGTCTGTAGGGAATTGTATTGTTAAGATTATCGCACACACCAAAGCCTACATATAACTAAGTTATTTTTCGCAAATAAAACCAAGCTTTAATTTCAGTATTTTTAATATGTATCTTATGGTTTATTTATGCTATCGGGCCGCGGTGCAATAGCCGTCTTCGAGGTTCCGGGTTCGAATCCTAGAACGAGCAGCATTTTTATCAATCCTTATAGCGGATCCTTGATCCTTTAAGCAGACCGACTAGCTAACCACTAGTCCTGCCCTAGCCTTATTCTATCTATCACTTATATCATCAAATTAAAGAGAAGTTGAGTGACTTAGTAACAGGCAATTCTTGTCGTAAGAAAATATATTGAGATATCCACATTGGGAGCGTTCGTGGATGAAAGACAATAAATTTATTCTAGAATACTGCTGAAAAATATTCGATAAGATATTAGTGTGAGCAATATCATATTATTAGCTTAATTTAATTTACAGCCTAAACTTTTTAACATAATTTAATTATTATATTATTGTTTTTATTGTGTCGTTAGGCTAAAATGCGATGATATATGACAACACGGGGAGGTAAGTCAAAAATTCATTTGTGGACGATTCTGTAACACCATTTTTGTCATAGAGATCTATATCCAGTCTATATCCAGTATATATTCAGTCTATATTCAGTCTATATTCAGTCTATATTCAGTCGCTCTAAGCTCATTACAGTGTAGATAAGCAGAGGAAACATGTCGTCCATGTTTTTGGACATAAATTAAAATAGCACTACAGAAAATTTCCCATCGGGAACTTGAATTCGTGAAAAGGCAAACGAAATGGACAAACGCACAAGAGAGTTAAATAAATATATATTTAACTAATACTGCCACCTGATTCGGCTCTGTAAATATGGTGTGAACGATCTGTTATCTGCACTCGCTAAGAACACATCTGCATAATGTACTATACAATAAGTATGGCATAATATTTATGAACAATTTAATCATTCAAGCACATTTCTGTTTGTTTTAGAAATTCCACAATTTTAATCTTCCACTTGAAACAATCGCTGGTATCACGCATATCATTAATACTTTCGTTTGAATTTTGAATTAGGAATCATTTCAAATACGGTCATATTAATTTATCGGCAAAAATAAAAACGCAAAGAGCCAACAATAAAAAATATCTTCATCGTTCTAGGGGGAATATTATTTCAGAAATACTACGATAGTATTCATTCTCGTAAAAGTAAACAATTCATTACTTAATCGTTGAAAAACGTAACAAGTCTTATGGATTGTATATGAGCCTAGAAAAGTTTCATTTGAAATATACTGAATGGTGATCATGTATTCTGATCGCATTATCCTTTCTAGAACAGTGGTACTCATGTGCGGCCACCAAAAGCTTAATAGTAAATATTGATATTAAAAAGAAATGTGTTTTTACAGCCTAATCGACAATCGTGGCGGCTGATAATGAGATATTTCGCATGCAACTTATGTCAATATTAAATTTTCATACATGTGCAGGTTCATTGTAGGACAAAACTTAAAAAAAGAAATTGACATATCCGTAGGACCGCTTATGTTTGCAATGCAGCCACAGTACAATAATTATACAAATGCTCGAGATTCTCTAGAAACATTCAGTTTTCATACAAACAACTGATTCGATATTGAAGCGATAATTAATAAAAAATATTTTACGTTGGCGCTTATTCCTAAAATATAACTATTTTTTCCATATGACAAAGTCAAAAATATCAAAAAGTTTCGGCTGTATTAATTCATATAATTCAACATAATATTTACTTATTTTAATGGAATTTTACTAAATGAAAATTCAATCAATTTAATATTTCAGTTGACAATGCTCACTATGAGCGCAACCGGTTCTGATTTTTATGAGAATATGTGTGTAAGCAGTAGGTACTTTATGATTTTTTTTATTTCTTTAAATAATTCTTACCGACATAATTCATTACGTAGTATTCGGTTGTCAAAATATCCATTTTACCGAAAGTGATGTGATTACAAATGGCAGCAGTTGATTCAACCGATTGTTGAGCAACATTTGAGAAGAAGATATGATGATAAAATATACGTATCTACTAATTCACGAAGTCATATAATATCGGAATCGTTATCCAATATCTATTCGATGAATATTTCTAGAACCTTCATCGAAACCAATATTTTATTACAATGAAGCCGTTTGTTACTTCCAAAAAAGGTTCGAAAAGGTCAGTTCCTTGTTCAAACAGAATTCCTGAATTTTCGTTTGACGTTACAAAAGAGTATCGCAATCTCAAGACAGACCTCACCAGAGTAGGAGCAGTCAAATATTTTTGAGCTTATAAACACAATTTCTATAGCGCCAAATTGGCGGCAACATTTATACGACCGATATACCATTTATACCGCTGCCATTTTGGCGCGATTTTTTTCAGCTTTGACATCTTTGGATAAACTTCAACAGTCAAAATCGATTATCGAATATATCGCTAGAGTAAAGAGATTTTCTTAGAGGCAAAATCTCACATCTACGTTTTTGTTAGTTCGCGAAGCGTAAGCAGGCACAACGCATATCAGTAAATTGACCATTTATTTAAATTATGAATAAGATTCTTCAAATATCTGATAAAGGTCGGGGCCGGCTTTGCTCACCGCGAGCACTATCAACTGATTATCATTATGGTCAGAATATACATATGTGAAAAAGTATAATACATATTAAAAATGAGTTTCCTTTATTTAAAGTGATGCCTTTTTACCAAGAAGTGAGAGTTAACATCTTGAAAGTGGTATTTTGTGTTGTTTCGATTTGGAAAAAGTTGGCCCAATACCTCAGAGTGGACCTTTGCTGTTGCCGTGTACATTTTCCATCTTCCTCGGTCCCGTTTCGGATATCAACATGCTTGACGTGGACGTGAGTGAGATATCAAAGATATGGTTGTGTACACTTTTAAAACATTAGTCTTCGAATTCGTTCAGTATCGTCCAGATTAGATGGCTGTCTTCATTTATCAACAGTTTTTAATGGATGCTATTACTCAGGTTTATTTAAATTTAAAATGGTAAACATTTCGCGTATTATAATGTCATTTTGATTGGATAAAGAACTAATTAAAAACATGCTGTCTGTATTTTAAAAGCTGAATAAATATTGATTATGTTAATTCAAATTTTCGAATAGTTCCACCAACAGTGTTCATGATTTTCGTAAAAATAGAATTAACAATTTATGGCTTAAGCATGATTTCATGGAAGACTTCCTGACACTTTTAAATTAGTTATATATTATGTTGCATATTTTTCTATAGAAATCACGAAACATATTATTTTGTTTCAAAATAACAACATATTTTATATTAATTATTTTTTGGAAAATTTCCTTTATTATTTTTTTTGCAATATTAAGGTATTCGAAAAGGGTTTCGAAATGCCTTAGAACGACCCTGGTCTTTGAAAAGAGTGTATTGACCTTCTCCGAGAAACCTCTTCACTGAATTAATTCTAAGTACCAAATGAAATGACTCTTAATTTTCCGGAAGTGACCTCTGTTTTCAGGATTGTGTGAATAAAACGGATTTCAAATTATCTTCTATTTCCCATTGACCGATTATTTTACGTTAGAGGTCTGCACGGGCCGAAATTTTAAAATTTCACTCGGCCCGAACCCGAAGACCACCGGCCCGAGGCTCATTTCAAAAAATCTTACCCGAACCCGACCCGAGCCGACATTTTTCAACCTTGCCAGAAAAAAATCCGTGATTGAAATAAAATGACTCACCAACTATCGTGTGTGTGCAGTTGTGCGAAATACTTTTCTTCCTAATTAGAATTAGTTTTTGTATGTTATACAGGAATGACAACTCAAGTGAGAAGTTTTTGAACTAGAAAAGCTGAAAATGCATTTACATTTTTTCAAACACTCAACGTATCCAACTTTTTTGTTTGTATCCACCTCTATGATTTCACTAAATGATTTCCACACTTCACTTTTCCCATGGGTTTTAACCGAAGAAATATATTGTTTACTACGGTAAGAAAAATAACATTGTATTCTAATTCTACATAAATTTATGTCGAATTAAAATACATTTTAATAGTTATTTTTCTTACCGTATTATAATGGAGTTCTACCAAGTAAATGCCTACTCAATCAATATATTCTCCACTCTTCAGTTTTGTCTTAATATTTTCAAAGCCCATTTCTTCCCGGTAAATTTAAAAAAATCAACCTAACAAATCGAATTGCGACCGATCGAAATAGCCATATAAGACATAGTGAAGTCAGGATCATATTATGAAATTCATTATGCGTATTGTACAAACGCCGATGAAGCAGACGGCGTCAAAAGTCATTAAGTTAAGAACAATTCATCTTGTTCTTTCAAATGGGTGTTCATGAGAGAATTTTTTTAAATAACGAAAAAGGCGTCGAAAAGATGACTTATACGAGTACGTGAAGTTTATTATAGTATTAAATTTAGATTTACGATTATAGTGAGCTCATTCGGAAATGGCCCGTTTTTTGTTATATTTTTATGTATGCTTGCGTCCGAGCCCGGCCCGGGCCCGATTCCAAACCTTCGTTACCCGGCCCGCGGGCCGGGGAGGTAAGGCCCACGGGCCAAACCCGAGCCCGTGCAGACCTCTATTTGAAATAGTCTACTATTGGCTACCCGTGTCATAATATTAAATCAAGATTTTTCGCGAGACTTGAGCGCTAACTTAAAAATACGTTAATGAATAAAAACATAATTCCTTTAACGTATTTTTTAAATTTATTCGCTTAGCGGGTATAAAAATTCCTTTAATAAGTTCTATCAAAATTATTAATACGAGATTGATATACAATATACACAGTAATGCGGATTTTAAATATCTTTATTTACTCGGTAAAATCTCGGTGTTAAATCCTTTAGCTCAAGCGGCCAAAAAATCTAGTATGCCGGTGGCGGTTTTTTATTTCCAAAAATGGCCGAACTACGATAACTTTTGTGATAATACTTTTCCACTTTTCCCACAGAAATACTGGCCGATTAAATAAATGCGCATTTTTATGGATGTTGAGTCTTTTTTATGCGATATTCTGTAGAACGCATCTACCACATAAAAAGAGGATTGACTGTTTATTTTCATAGAATCTGCAAACAATGCTTTTATTAAAAAGATAAGAGAAATGATTAACAAAGTATTTTAACAAAGGTAGATAGATCTTCATATCTAGGTCAAAAGTGAATTCGGCATTTGAAAACTATGTTCAAATTTCCGCTCATTAATTATCTAAAGCAGGGGTCACCAGACTTTTTGAGAAACGGGCCGGATTGAAATTTTTAAAAACATGGCGGGCCGGTCGACAAATAAATTCGTGTTGGAATCCAGTTAGAATATTAATTTATATGATTATATAATCATTATGCATACTTTATGCTGATCCCAATTGATAATGGTGATGAAACCAGGGCTGTGGAGTCGGTAAAAAAAGTCCGACTCCAGCATTTACCAAAACCACGACTCCGACTCCGACATTGACCAAAAACACGACTCCGACTCCGACTAAAAAAAGGTTAATATCGTAACTTTTTTTCCCTAATTTTCCTATTTATGTGTATTCAATTAAATATCAACCCTATCAATGCGGCCAAAAGCCAAATTTGACATATTAAATGCCAAAATAAAAAGTTCAAACTTTTCAAGAAAGATTTTATTGTAAAATCACAATAAAATCTTCAATTTCTTTGTAAATTAATATTTTCTATATAAATAATTTTTTGGGGAGCCGGATGATAATTTTTAAGGGGTCGGATCCCGCCCGCGGGCCGTAGTTTGGTGACCGCTGATCTAAAGACATTATATACAATGACTTAAGTTCACTAATTAACTCTCGATTTTCAGGTATTCTATGGTACAATATAAAAGAAAAACAATCTGTTAATGTCGTCTTTTAATGAAATTCAACGAAAAAATTGCATTATTTTTTACAGTTGCATACCGTTAATCTGCATACCGGTTTCCCAACGGAATATATTTCACTGCAAAGCTAGTTCCTTGAATATTATTTTATGATATTTTATAATTATATTATATATTTGGTCAAAATGTATTTCGAAAATATTTATATATCACAAAGAAATGAAACTCTTCAAGAAACCTTCTATGGTAGATTTATTTAAAAAAATTACACATCTGATCTTTTTTTAACTGAGATTTGGTGCTGTCAAACTTTTGCACCATCATTTTTGTTGATCTTTCTTTGTCTGGTATCTTATTTTGGTGTTATATTCAGGGCTGTGGAGTCAGAGTCGTGGAGTCGGGGCTTTTGGCCGGAGTCGGAGTCGAAGTCGTCGCGGCGATTTGGCCGGAGTCGTACTCGGAGTCGGAAATTTTGAAAAGTTTGAACTTTTTATTTTTGCATATAATATGTCAAAATTGGCTATAAGCCGGATTGGTAGGGTTGATATTTAATTAAATTCACATAATAGGAAAATTAGGCAAAAAAAAGTGACGATATTAAACTTTTTTAGTCGGAGTCGTGTTTTGATAAATATTGGAGTCGGAGTCGAACTTTTTTTTACCGACTCCACAGCCCTGGTTATATTTCTTGGAGGTGAGAAATTTTTTAAGAGATTTTTATTTAATACTACCGATACCAGGCAAGCGTTGCAATGCCACTCAAAGAAAAAAAGTGTGTTTATTGAAGTGCTTTTTGATGCACAATATTTAAAAAAAAATAATTTCGATTTAATTTCACTAACATTGATCGGTATCGATGACATTTGCAGTTTGTCTTTTGTTGATTGTTTATGGCACGACACACGCGCCACCTACTGAAAGTTATTTGTACTATGTCTATGACCTTTGCGCAAGTGCAAAAATAAGTTTGTCAAAGTTATGTTGCGATCGGATGAATGGTATGGCAGGGCATAGGATGCGAACAAACAAACAAACAAATATTGAATTTAAATTGATTTAATTTAGTATTTTTCTTATTGAAGATGCCGAGAGGCGAGTCCCGGGTCGTTAGCGACAAAACTCATGGAAAAGTACAAAATTCAAACAATTCAAATTTGAATTTGATATTGAAATTCCATCAAGCACCCCCAGTCGAAATCCTTAATTAAACAAATATTGATTTTTATATACGAGATTGAAAGCATATGAATCTGAGAATTATCCTTTTCTTTTATGTTTTACATTAATTGTTATTTACAATAGTTGTTTTACCTTTGTTTCAGACCAAATGTGTGTTCATCGAGAACAAATCGTACGCAATGCTGTCCAGGCTGGACCACAAAGCCTCATACCTCACTATGCGTAGTGCGTAAGTGGATTACTTTGAAACCATATCTGGCTTTAAATGCCATTTTAATTTGTTATACTTATTTAACTTATTTGCTAGACTTGTGGTAGCCGGTGACATTAATATTAGGGAGTGTAAAAAAACCAACCATGCACAAAATTGCCACTTTTGGTATAGTATATTATATTTTTTGACATACATACCATACTTAAAAAAATTATCACAATCTGACATCTATTCATTATTTTTTTCAATTCATTTTTTTAAAACTGTACTAAAAAAGGAGACATCTGCATTACCATTACATAAAAATCAGTCATTGGAAGATTTTGTTTTCAATTACTTTGCTTCTCTGTTTGACTCCAGGTTTAACATTTAAACTATTCGTGTCACTATCAAATTGTTTAGCTACCCACAAATTAGATATCAGTTTAGATCTGGGAATACTGCTTAGTGAGAGGAACCCTGATTTATAGTTTTTCAGTTGATCTGCCATCAAGCTCTTATTCCTTTCCTTGGAGTGTGATATCATACGGCTCATGTGCTCTAACAATATCATAGCCCAAAATTGGTCACCTACCAAATGCACGAGTATAGTTTTCTTCCATCATATTTGTACACAACTACATTATTTGAATTCAAATTAAAACATTTCCTGAAAAATTGCTGATTAAGGATAATTTCATTGTTGCAACAAACATGTGATATGTAAATAGTCATAATTCTACTTCTGATCTGGATCAGACGACTTTAAGCAAAAGATTTTTCATATACACACATGTAACCAAATAATTTGGGATAAAGCTATTTTTAAATATAGGTTCGAAACATTACTGATTTTTCTGTTGTGTAATAAGTGTAGTGAAGTGTTTTAAAAAATAAATCTATGCTTAAATACTTATTTTTGATAGATATCTCAATTCCTAACATAAATAATATATAGCTTCACAAATTGTGAAACTTTTTAGTTGACTGTAACAAAGTACTTTCCTGAATGAATTTCTGAAGAAGTATACAATTGTCACTTGCGAAGTTGTAATTTCGGAGAAATTTTCTTAAGAAAATAAAATTCATACTAGTTCAAGGAAAATATTGTATATATCAAAAAAATTCTAGTAGTATTAAATAGTATCTCTCAGTTAAAATAAATTCTTTTTAATATGAATATTTACTATGTTTTATTTTAGCTCTATGCCCGAGAAGCTGCGGTGGTCCTGGTCAATGCATCCAGCCAAATATTTGTCGGTGCGATGGAGGCTACGAAGCTGCATCGTGTAACCCTAACAGCATCAACAACATGCAAAGTCAGTATTCTCAATATTACCCCTAGCTTGCTTAATGTTTTGTATCCCAGACAATTTTTGTAAAGTAACTGCAAAAAATCCCAAAGCATTTTTTCGCAAAAATACGGGCTTCAGCTTATATTAACTTATCAGTGTTCATTTTTTTATAATTTCATTTTATGATGTGTAGTGTAATAAGTAATTGTTTTATTTTGGTTGTAAAAGCATACATGCTTTTACATAATAAAGAAAAAAAAAACAAATGCCTTTAAAACAGGGGCCGATAGATCCCGTGGGATTAAATGGGATGGAGAGCTATTAAGCGATATAACTGTTAGCTCTAAAACCCATGTCCAAGATCTCTTTTTCAATTGAAAAAAATTTACCTTTCCGGGACTTGAGATCGGGCCCACCTGATCGTGAGGGCAACGCTATTGACACTAGACCACAGAGACCGACCGACTGATGGATGGTTTTGGATGCGGTATTCTATAGAAAAAATACAACCATGCAAAGACAATACTAAGAAATTGGATGTTCACATATTTTTCAGACAGAAATCGTGGTGGTTGCAAGAGGATATGCATGAACGGTGGATCCTGCGTCAACGCAACATGTGTCTGCGCTCCGGGATGGACTGGAGAATTCTGCATTGACCGTAAGAGATGCTGCACATATATTTTATTATAGCAACTATTTTTGATTCATCTCAAAATTATTGGAGTAATATATTTAAAAAAAAAGCTGAATGGAATATACAGCAGCACTTTCTTAAACTTAAAAGACTTTTACGCACTCAGTGTTCCCGTAGGATATTTTATCATATTTATAAATTTGCCACACATAATTATAAAAGAAAAGTATCCAATTGTAGTTTTAATTGCGCTCAAAATGTAGACATTTATTTGTACGAACTAGTTATTTGAATCTCTAATTTCCGCTATGAAGGGTGTTGAAAGTAAATATAGAAACATACATGCAGATGCACATCTTGATAATTGCAGTCGGATTCTTAGCAAGAATTGAAGAAATTTTGGAGGGAAGTGAATGCCACACTTATTTCAATTGAGTATCATTTTGTTTTTAAATAAGTAATTTGTGTACAGTAAAAGTCCGTTAATTCGAAATTCAAGGGACCAGATTTCCCAAAAAAATTCGAACTACGAATTACGGGATCAGTATGAAAAATTATTTAATTTTTTCGATTTTATGGACCAAATAAATTCAAATTACGCAATCACTAAAAAAAAGAAATTTTCGCGGGAATTGTCGACGGGTTTGAACATCGCGGCCATTTTTTCGATTTTTTTATGGATCAAAAAAATCGAATTACGATCTACGCGATCACTAAAAAAAATGAATTTTCGCGGCTATTGTAGACAGCCTGGAACATTGCGGCAATTTTTTCGATTTTTATAGACCAAAAATAGAGATACAATTACGCAAACACTAAAAAAATGAATTTTCGCGGCCATTTTTTTCGATTTTTTATGGACAGGCATTTCATATGAATAAAAAACAGTTAACATATTTGATTTTTAGTCAAAAATAGAATGACGTTTAGGTAGGTATATACTTATAAAAATGTACCATTGTAGTGAAGTCAGGTACATACTAATATTTGAAGTCTTGCTTGCACCAATGTTATAAATGCTCAATTCGATTTTGACATACGATACTCCACTTAATATAGCTGTCTCACTTACGGTTTTTTTAACCTAACAAAATCACGAAACTATCAAAATTTCGAAATTGTTGAACTGTCAAAATTTCGAATTACAAAGCGTATGTACATTTTGGCGAAAAACATTACGAATTACGAATTAAGCGATATTTCGAATTAACGGTACATTTTACTATGAAAAGTCAATATTGGGAGGAGCAAATTACGAAAATTTCGAATTACGAATTATCGTTGTTCGAATTAACGGACTTTTACTGTACACATTTAATGTTTTATTGAAATTTTGATGACCTAATTTAAGTAAAATACTAATATCATGTATGGTACGATAGGGGACAATGATAAATAAACACTAAGAAGCAATATGTATAAGTAATTCACCAGAAAGTTTCAATTTTTGACAGTGTCTCTCATTATTGATTGATTTTATATTGATTTTGGAGACCACTTGCGTAAAACAACCAATAATGTAATTCATATTTAGCTTGAGACTTCCCATCATATAAATAATACTCACATGATTATTATGTTCACATGGTTATTATTATCACATGACTTTGGGATTATATGATCTTTAGTATTTTGTAAAGCTGTTGATGACTCAGCGTTGAACACTTTTGATGGAACTATGAGATATGAGTATTACATGGGTTGATGTGAGAGAGAAGCATGTTGCAGTGTGGTCAAATTTTCTGTTAATAAAACAGAAGTGGTCAATGTACACTTTTCTTGGCTTTTCATTAATAAATGTAGGTGTCATTGTACCAAATTTAAAATTAAGTATTTTTTTGAATTTCAGCTATCTGTACAGAGCCTTGCTTACATGGAGGCAGATGCATTGCGCCTGACAGATGTGTCTGCTATACTGGTCTAAGCGGAAAGCGGTGTGAAATAGGTGATCTTTTACTTAATTTCTTAAATGCTTAAACAGATATGTCAAAAATATTTTTACTGTGAGCAATTAAGTTATGAAATCCTAGAAGCCTCGACAAGCTTCAAAGAGTAATAATCTGACAAATTTATAGTAGAAATTTACATAAATAGTAATTTTATTGATAAAATTAGAGTATTTTTTTGTGAATTTAAGTATATAGAATCAATCATCTGAGCATGGCTTTTTCGGTGCTTGAGATCTCCTTAAACCCCTTTTATTGATTTTATTACTTTTAGCAAAATCTTTTTAGATTATAGTAAGTATTTCATTGAACATGTCAAACTAAAGAATTTTCAAAAAAAACCAGTTAACGGGTTTTTTTAAAATTAAATAAACTATAAATAAGATATTTTTTTGCTGATTTATGTAATTGTTCTTTAAATGAATTACCATTTTTTTTTTGACCAGTAACAATTTAAGTCAACCTGTTTCTGATTGACTGTAATAAATATTCTTTTCTTCGAAATAAATCAAAAAAATTTAGTTTACATACATCACAACAGAATAATTTGCAATTTATTTTCGTAGAACTGTGATTATAATATGCATAATACAAAGATAAAATTTAATTGATTACACTAATATTTGTGTAAATTTCTCTGTCGAATAAGTGTCACTAATCCACCGGCTTCAACACTGCTATTGCCAATAATTTAAATATTTTTTTTAATCTGTTTGGTTGTTTACTTTGGACAATGTGCTTTATGAAAAAGTCACGGTTTGAAGCATAATTTATGCTTTTTTATGCACTTGCTTGGGCCAACTATATATATTTTGGTCAAAACTGTAGTTGAAAATGGAATGGATAATAATAGCTATTTTAGTTAGTCACTCAACCATTAGATGACATACCTAGTATTGTATTTGGTAATTATTATCTTAAAACTATTGAATATTTTAGTTCTGCGAAATTTCAAATAAGTAAGGTTATATATATAGTAATAAAGATTACTGACTTCATGGATGATATAAATTAAATTTCAGGATTGTCAAATTATTAAAAAGTATTGAAAACTACCAGAACTATGTGGGTAAATCGCCAACTGATCAATACGGAACAATTACTGGTGAATGGTGTTGTCGTATGTTATGTAAAATTGTTTCACCAGTAATCAGTTTTACCTATTTTTTAACAGATGCAATGTCATTTTTCATGATCTTTAAAAGCAAATGCTTTGGCTTTCTGATTTATTTTTTCAATTTTTATATTGAGTCATTTATTCTAATGTGTCTTTTTAAGGTTTAGTGGAGTTGTGGATAAGAAAGTGATTTTAATTCCGCATTGAAATATCCTTGTATCCACTTCTGTCTCTTTGACACAAAAAGTAAAATATTATTTTGTATCTAGTGGTATTCATAACTCAAAACCAACAAAAATAGAGATACGTTTTTTTTATCCTATCCGATATGGAGTTCAATTGTTGAAATAATTCACTCTGATAGATCAACTCCTGGAGCTAAAAATGCTCGACCATAGCCATTGTAGAGTTTCTTTATGTGTCAAGATTTAAACAAACATTTTTATAAGTTGTATTTTAATTGTTAGACAGACGCACTGGCCCCTGCTACACTGATATCAGAGGCAGTTTGTGCACCAATCAGTTGGATGGAGTAGTCTGCACAAAGAACCTGTGCTGCGCCACCGTGGGAAAGGCGTGGGGCCACCCATGCGAACAATGCGCCGATCAACTTGACTGTGAAATTGGATTCCTTCGAAATCTGAGTTCTGGAGAATGTCTGGGTACGCCTCAACTCTTATCTTATATGACTCACAGGCATTGTTCATTAAATAAAACTCAACGACTAAAATCTTTGGCATTTTTGCCCATCAAACTAATGCCAGTGTGTTGTTGACTCTTGGTGAAAGCACTTGTGCTATGTCTTGGTTTCACTCACAATTCACATAAAATGGCGAAAAATTTTAGTGTTTTTTTTCTGAGTGTGTATTTTGCGGTAACAACAGCTTGTGTGATACGAATTTCTATTGGTAATAATTAATTGCTTACAACATTTTTAATGTATAATATTAAGATTTCACCATATAGGAATTTCAATATAAAATTTGGGCCATTTTAATTTTGCACATTTCCATAAGTCACTTACAACTCGGATTTGGCCTTACGGCATCTTCAAGCATCAACTTTTGTCAACCTATTAACATCATAGTATCACTTGCTCATCGCGGATGAAGGGGCTACAATTTTACCAGGAAATTGTAAAATTAAATAGTTAAAAAGTTTGCCAATTTTTAAGTAACATAATCTTTGTAATTCACCCATGCTATATAGTTTATATAAAGTAGATATCATTTGGAAACAATTATTTTAATATCTGTTATTAATATAGAACTATAAAATATTTTTTATTGTCTATGGCTATATGGTTCCTACTTTGTTCTCAAAATGTATCATTTCAATTGTTTTATTATCATTAATTTAAATAGATATCGACGAATGTGCTGCGATTCCTGGACTGTGCTACGGGGGAAAATGCATCAACAGTATTGGATCATTTTCTTGCGAGTGTCCTGCTGGGCAGACCAGAAATTTGGAAACCAACAACTGTGAGGATAAAGACGAATGCGAAGACGAGGATATTTGCAAGGTATAATTCAAATGCTTGCCATACACTGTCAATATAACTTTTTGGACTGCATGCTTGCAGGCCTGTAGCCAAGCGGTAAACTCCATCCTATTACATTGCAGTATCCATGGAATTATATCCCTCTCATATATTTACTTATGGATTTGTGTTCAAGAATATGTTTACTGTGATGGTAGACGGACCAAACAGAAAAATCAGAATATAACAATAGTTTATGATAAGAATAACATAAGTTAGATCTTAACAGCGGATACTTTTTTATTTTTTGTTTAATTGGGGGAGGGGGGTATTAGAATTTCAAATTAACTTAAAACTGGAAAATAAAATTCTAGAAATTGTCAATGATAATAAATTCAATTTATTGTATTATGAGTCGATCGCTGCCAAAAATTTCAAAAAGAGACGCCCGTAGTTGTAAAAGATTGGCTACCCCTGATATGGATGATCAGAAGTTTTTAGAACATTTATTAATATGAGAAGTGTCTATGTTCACTTAGGTAAAAATCTCCACTGTACTAAACTACATAGATACCATAAATTTAAATAAACACATCGCCAAAATATTTTTCATAACAAAAAACTAAAAAAAATATTCACTATTCTTAATGCATTTTCGTTATCTTATTGAAAATGCCTTTTTGAATTTCATGGGGGTCGTGGGGCATATGGCTGGGGATAAAGGGGATTGGTTCGATTTAAGTAATGAATGGATATGATATAAATATTAGTTTTAGCTTGTTCTGTTAAAACTTGTGATGTCTTCATTCCCTTCACCAAACAAAAAACTACATTTATTATTTTAATTTTGTTTTGCAGTTAGTCACATAATTTTACTGCTAAAATATTCAAAGATAAAATATATTCATTGGAATACTGGCATATTGAATAAGATCCTTCCCTTTAAAAACAATTTTTCTTATCAAGATGCATTTTGTTGGTTGAAAATTAATATTCTCCTTAAAAGGAAGCTTATAACTTAAATATTATTATATTCTTTGCTTACAGAATGGCAAATGCGTGAACACAGCGGGATCATATTACTGCTTATGTAACCCACACTTCATACAAAGCCCTGATAAGAAGTTTTGCATTGGTGAGTATTTTGATGTTTATATAATAACACAACACATTTTGTTTTTTTAGTGAATGTCCCTTATCTACAATAGTGACCAAAATTAACATAGCTTTGAGTCCCTGTAACATATTTTCAAGCAATGTTTTACCCTTTCAAATAGAGCCAAAGAAGTGTCACTTAGAAAAATGTTTAGTAAAATATCATTTTCATAGTAATGGCGGATACTCAGATCATTCAGCCGACGTCGACTCGTTTACGTCGCTTAAGCTTCATTTTTTAAAATTAATTAATGATCTACAAAGCCTCATATTTGGTATCTCATTCCAGATGGAAGATTGGGCACCTGTTTCACCGATCGATCCAATGATGGGGATTGTTCCGACAGCCTTCCAATGAGGTTATCGAACAGAGATTGCTGCTGCGGCAAGAACATGGGAAGAGGATGGGGAGACTACTGTGACGCTTGCCCGTTACCCGGAGAAGGTAATATTTTCTTCATATACATATTTACAATCTTGTAGATTTAGTTTTGACCCATAAACATTAAAATGATTCATATGCTTCTAAATATTCAATAGTATTTTATGCTTTTAAACTATTCTTTAATAATCACTTTTAATAAGTAACAGTTGCATCATAGTGTTAAGACATTATTTAAATAAATAAAAAACATTATCTAGTATTTTTTACAGTGGAATACATGTGGAAATAGTACTTTATTATGTGTTTTATCTATTCTTTAATAAGACACTATGGTAGAGCTAAGATGTGGGTTTTGTAAACCGATCTGAAAATTCAACATGCACTTTGTAACATTGTCTCACAATATGCTCATTCAATTATGTAAAGGAAAATTTTTTAATTAGCTTAGTATAATATGCACCCCTATGATAATAAGAAAGTAGATGGTAAATAGTAAACAACAAAACATGTTAAGTTAATTGATATGTTGATTATTCACATTGTCTTTTCAGCTGATTATAACAGTCTCTGCCTATGGACTAGCATCGGAGGTGGGAAGAAGGTGGTATCAGGCACCAAAAGCGGACCAGAAGGCTCCCGACTAGGCGGACGCGACCATCTTCACGGTGGCAATGGAGGTGGTGGAGAGATATGGCACAATGGATTCGATACCGATACGAATGCCTTCAACCCAACAGGGCCGCCACCAGAAACGTACCAAGTTAACGAATGTCTCTTCAGAAAGGACATTTGTGGATTGGGAAGATGTATTGACGCTGAAGATGGGTTAGTATTTTTATTTTCTTCAACCATATTAGCCAGAATACTCGACAACCCATTAATTTTTGACAGAATGCAATAAAAGGAATAAACTGGAGGAGTAACCTATTACTCAGCCATGCTTTATTAGTATCTCTATCCCTTGAATCATTGAGAGGTCTCTACTTCCGTGGTCTAGTGGTAAGACCTCTGCCTTTACAATCAAGTGAGTGTCTTGGAATTGTCAATTTCAAATTAAGATTTTTTCAATTAAAATTATTGCTCGATGCATGAATATGACATTGCCACCCAGTTTGTTAGAAAATCAATTTTTCTCTTGCAAATTAGGAAAAAGCTCATTGTTTACTTGTCACTATCTCCATAAGTCAATTATTAAAAAAGGGAAAAGGGTCAAAAATCATAGACATCCCATTTGGATAGTAAAAAAACAATGTTTGCTCCAAAGGGAGGTTATTCTTACAAAAAATTTACCCTGAGCTTGATCCCGTTAACACAATACACCACCTGTTTAGAATGTCATAGAATGATACCACTCGATCTTTGCTATTGGCCATATTGTAGCCATTGGTAAAACACGTATGAAAAGTTGTTAAATATTTTGTCTAGGCAGGAATTTACAGGTAAAACAATAAAATTTTTCAGATATGACTGTGAGTGTTCAAAGGGGGCTGAATTAGATGACATTAATGGTCGGCCGGTGTGTTTGGACATAGACGAATGCGCTAAGGGGTACTGCCAAGGAGGGCAATGCAAAAATCTCAATGACAGCTTCGAGTGCATCTGCCCGCCAGGATTTGACGTCTCCAACGATGGGAAGCGATGCACAGACAAAGACGAGTGCGCTCTCTCAGGAATGTGCACCAACGGCAAATGTATTAATATGAACGGCAGTTTCAAATGTCAGTGCAAAAACGGATTCAAACTCAGCACAACTGGACGAGCTTGCATTGATATCGATGAATGTTATGAGAATCCGAGAATTTGCCTAAATGGTGGCTGCGAGAACACTCCTGGCAATTACAAGTGCCGGTGCATGAATGGGTTTATTGAGTCAGAAGATGGCGCTTTCTGTGTTGACATAGATGAATGCTTAAATTTGAGTAAGTAGTTACATACATATAATTAAACACTTTATCGTCAGCCACCATGAATTAACTTAGACTTAAGAGCATAGCAGGCAATTTTTAGTGCTTTGAGTGAAAAATATTACTATCTTAAAATAAACACAACTTCTAAACCATTAAATATTTTCTATTGAAATATTCAAGGAAATCATCACTCATATTTAATCTTTTTAAAATGGATTACATCATACGATCACTACGACTATAAGTGAAATATTTAAACTAAAAAAACAATCAATTCTGCATCGGTTTAATTAATTTGAAAAATTTGACAACCAGATATGTGCGACCATGGAAAATGCGTCAACATTGAAGGATCCTTCCAGTGCGTGTGTGATTCCGGTTACAAAATCGGACTTGACCGTAAGCACTGTATTGACAATGACGAGTGTTTGAGCAGCCCCTGTCAAAGTGGAAAGTGTATCAACTCGCAAGGAAGCTTTAAGTGTGAATGCTCTGTAGGATTCAACCTCGGTCCTGACGGTAGATCTTGCTTAGGTAAGTCTCTCATCAAGCTTTACAATCTATACCATCTTAGTATTGGATTACTTCAGTTTATTTATAATAATAACACAGAAACTCGGATTTTGTTACTCTATTTGTACTGCCACTCAATATGATAAATATATCTTGTGGCATATTTAGAAAAATTTACTCAGATGTTAAAAGTTGTCATGGGCCCCTATTTTTTTATGTAAAAATCAGTGAATTTGTAAATATTTGGGAATAAAATAGTTATGAAGCTTCAGTTTGATCGATCAACGCATATTAAGACGACCAGGGTTTCTTCCCAATCTGACTGCGTCAGACAGCATCCTTCCAAGGCGTTCGTCGACGGAACTTAGGGACAGGATGGGAAGAAAGGTATCTCTTTTAAAGATTTCAATCGGTTTCTCTTGGCCAAACTCTATCCCAGAGTTGGCGAGTTTATTTTCACAATATTGATTGTCGGTTACAAAAAAAACACAGATATACAATTGCAATTACAATTACAATTAAAAAGGACCAGCAGGCCTAAACGATTAAATTGGCCTCCTGCCTGCCGAGGCAGGAGCGGAGACGACCGTAGAGTTTGAAAGAAGGATAACGACTAACTGACTTGGCAGTTATTTTATTTGACAGCCACATTTATACTCCGTGATTCTAGTATGAAAAACAGCTCGACCAATCAACGCAAAGCATTCTGGCCTGAGTTGAATTTAACCAATCACTGCGAAGCCGTCGCAATGAGTCGGTTACATGATTTTATAACAATTTTACTGAATTTATTCGCGTTTTATTAATCGTTTAGGTCCTATTATCATTGATTGAGGTGATAATAAGATGGTTCGAGAGAGTCCTGATGACCTACAATATCAGGCGGTATCAATATTTATATTATTATAGGTAGTCCTTTTCGTTGATACACTCTGTGCATGGTCACTAAATTGGGAATTTTCCTCTTCAAATTGAATTTTTGGTATATAAAAGTTACAAATGGATAAACAATATTTTTTAATTTGCGTGTGTTTAAGCGTTGGCAGCTAAAAATACACTAGAGGTCTGCACGGGCCAAAATTTAAAAACTTCACCTGGCCCAAGCCCGAAAGCCTCCGTCCTGGCCAGGCCCGAGCCCGGGCTCATTTCCAAAAATTTTACCCGAACCCGGCATTTTTCAATTTTTGACTTACCAACTAACTTATCGTGTGTGTGCAGTTTTGCAAAATACATTTCTTGTAAATTACTTAATAATCTAATGACTTGACAACATAAATTGATTACTAGCAAAGTCTAGTCTACAATTTTTTATTGTTGTTCTATCGAATGGATGTGTTCTTACGAGAATATAAGGTGTTTAAATTACGAACAAGGCGTCGAAAAGATGACTGTAATACATGTACGCGAAGTTTATTATTGTATTAAATTAACATTTACGATAATGGTGAGCTCATTTAGAAATAGCTCTTTTTTTGCTATATTTTCCTTGTCCTGGGCTCGAGCCCGAAATCCAAGCCCTCATTATCCGGACCGGGCTGGGTAAGACCCAAACCCGAGCCCGTGCAGACCTCTAATATACACCCATAATCATCCTTATGCGTGTGCATTATGACGATTCCTGCAATATGTCAAAACCAGATGACTGGACAAAAAAGATTGCAAGAACAGGAGTTAACTGTATCATAGTAAAAAACATTTTGAAATCATTATTACAAAAGCATTAATTACTTAGCCTGAAAACCTTTGTCGAATCATTTTAATCTGTATTTCCAATCGAAAATTGCTCATAATAACGTATCTTTCATTTGTCAACTTTAAGATAATAACGTAGAAATTTTAACCACACAGATAACAGAAGAGATCTTTGCTATTCGCAATACAAAGACGGCCAATGCTTGAACCCGACATTGACGGCCGTAACCAAATCAAGTTGCTGCTGCTGTACAGTGATAACCGGTCATCCGATGGGCTGGGGAACCGTCTGCCAAGCCTGCCCGATGCCAGGAACTCAAGAATTCCTGACTCTCTGCCCCCACGGCTCAGGTATCACGTTCAATGGAAACGATATCAACGAGTGTACCCAAAATCCAGGCGTCTGCAAGAATGGTGCCTGTGAAAACTTGATGGGGTCACATAGGTGTATATGCAATCCTGGATACCATGTAGATGCTACGGGAAAGATCTGTACTGATATTAACGAATGTGAAATGGAGGAATCGGTAAGCTCGATTTGCTTAAATTGATCAATCTTTGACTTATTTTTATTTAAGTCAGGTCATATTACCAATGTTCATACAGTGTTGTTATGTTAATACAAGATTCTATCAAGAGCAGTTTATTTCAAATGCTAATGGAAAATAGTAATGTTTAAAATAAGCATACAATTTAAATGTCAATGTTGGATTTTCTCTTTCTATCATTCTTCACAGATATACACACGTCTCTAAAATTGACAGGATAATTTTCAGTTCTTGAACCCTCACTGAAAAATCTTTTTCCATTTAAATTTGTCTATGCGAGGACAGCTATGAGTATAATAATTAAGACAACATATCTTGTCATATCAACAAGTTCTGGGGCTCAAGGATAAATCGACACTCTGAGGCCAAATGGATGATGTTGCCTTATTGACAAGATTTTTAGATGTCATGCTAATGTTTTTTTCTCTGAAATGAAACCAAACGGTCAACGTCATTGACTTCGGTTGGGATGTTTACTAGCTGGAATTCCAGTAAGTATTCAAATCAGTAAAACGTTCAACCATTTGTGATGTCTAAATTCCCTTCAACCTGTTTGAACTTAACAATGTTTTATTCTTACTCTATCAAAGAGAGATTGAGCAACTGTGAAATAAGCTGTTCTTGTAGAACAACTTCTGTTAAAATAACCTCCACTCTTAGTCTATACTCTACATTGGCAGTGGACATGGTTACAAAACTTGGAATTGATTTTTCAGCTCTGCGCAGGAGGTCAGTGTCGCAACAACCCTGGCAGCTTCCAATGCATCTGTCCTCCAGGAACCACCCATGACCCTGAGCTTCAGACCTGCGAAGATGTGGATGAGTGTGAAGAAGGAGCCATGGAGGATGCCTGTATCAATGGACAATGCGTTAACACTCACGGATCATATGAATGTGATTGCGAACCTGGATTTGTACTTGATAATACTGGAATGGTTTGTTTAGGTGGGCACAACTTTATTTTGTGTATTATTATTTGTGAACTCTTATGGGTAACTCTTAAGTAACTATGCTATTTTTCATATTTTTATGCAGTTTTCGAAGACAAAGACATAAAAGTGAAAAAAACAATGTTCTTTAATTCTTGAAATATAATCTAAAACTGAAGACAACAATATTTTTAAGCCCAATGCTTAAATTTTTTTTTTTTTGCTCATTACATGTAATTACTAATAATTACAAGTTTGTTAAGAAAAAATATCTGATAAACCAATTATTCAAGACGTTTTGTATACTTTTATAGCATATTGCAAAAAATATTTGTTTATCTTAAGATTAAATGTGACTTGAAACCCAAGCAGGAAGAAATATATTGTGACCCAATTGAAATTCAGTAGAATCAAAACACACATTATCCATTTCATTAATTTTCTTTGATCTTTTTTCGATTCAAAATGGGTTCAAATGAAATTTCAGCAAATACTGTTCCACGTTTCTAAATGATCTATTTATTTAATTCATAAATAAGTATATCTCAAATAACTTTGAATCACCAGGTATCCAGCAGGGCCACCTGTCAAAATTGTATTCATGAAATTCACATTTAAACTTATTTATTTATTTGAATTTTTTTTCTACCTAGTGTGAGCTCACATTTCTTTTATTAATAGTGGTAAAATTAATTTCTTATTGGTTAATTTATACAAATATAAGCATTTATTTCTTTTACACATAACATTATTTGTTCACTTAAATTAATTGCTGTTTAATGACCATTGTTAAGATAACCGCAAAGGCTCATGCTGGACACGTCTCATTCATGGAAAATGTGAAGCAAGTCTTCCGAGACTGGTGCTTCGCCAAGAATGCTGCTGCACAGTTGGTCTCGCGTGGGGCTCCCCCTGTAAGGCTTGTGATCTATCAATCTGTGACTGTCCAAAAGGATTCGCTAAGGTATCTAAAAATCACTTGTATTTGATTTTAGCATTGATTGAATTTTGAAAGTAGCCCAGTGGATAATGAAAACATATTTAAAAAACAATTTATGAATTTGTAACAAAATGATTTGCTAGAAAAACTAGAGGTTTCTGAAATACAAAATTGTTGTAGAAAACAACTGAGCAGAATTTTAGATCATAGGCCAAAGAAAAACAAGATGGTTATAGGTGCTTTCAATGCCAAAGATTTCAATGTATTGGCTGACAATTGATTTACAGTTTTCTCATCAAAAAAAAAAAGGTTATATGGAGTTCCTCGAATGGTTATAACATGATATACTTGAGAGCATGTTTCAGCATATTTTTTGATGAATAAAATCATGAAGGTAGTCCAAAAAATATGCTCTATGTTCTGATTCGGTTTCGCTCATTGCAAGCATTTTCAACTGACAATGTGATTGGCAGTGATCATTTAATTTTTTTTTGTTTAAGATTCAAAATAGCTTTCCTATCTGAATGAATTTTGTTTGACTCTTCTTTTACTGTACTGTGAAACTGTTTTTAATGTGAAAAACTAGTCCTAAAGTAATATTGTGGCTTACTAATATCCTCGTATTTTATCTGCAGTTGGATGGTAAATCATGCATTGATATTGATGAGTGTTCGTTGAATCCTGACATTTGCCGTGGCGGTGGTGCATGCATCAACACGGAAGGCAGTTATACCTGCACGTGCCCGCCTGGATTGACTTTGGACTCAACAGGTAATGTTTTAATACTGATAATATTTAAATCTCATCTTGTATTGTATCTATTACTGCACTGTCAGTGATTCTATTCTATAAAGAATATAAAGCATTAACAAATTTGTGATATTAATGTTTCTTAAATTTTTGAAAGGATCCCGATGCCAAGATATGAGACGTGAGACTTGTTACACAGACCACAAACACGGTCAATGCACCCAATCCGTCGAAGGAGTCTTTAGCAAAGTCATGTGCTGCTGTTCTCCAGTCGGTAAAGCTTGGGGTGGGGATAAGTGTGAAACATGCCCAAGACCTGGTAAGCTCATTTATTCACTATAAATTATTGCAATACACTCTATGACACTCAATATACTATGACACTATCATAAAAAATATAATATTTTTTACTACATATTAATTATTACATTCTTTTCCACAGGTTCAACATCTTTTGGTGAGCTGTGTCCCAAGGGTGAAGGTTTCATTGAAAGAATAGATATCAACGAATGTACGGAATTCCCTGGAATTTGCCAAAATGGACGATGCAAGAATACTGTCGGAAGCTATAGCTGTCGCTGTAACAAAGGATATGAGCTGGACGAGAACAAACTTAAATGCATTGGTATGTATCATATTTTCTTTAGCCGATCACAGTGCACATACCATTTGTGAAAATTCTTGCAACCAATCCTGGCAGTGTGACAAAAATACTCTGTATACTCATTGACTTTTTTCTTCTTTTTGTTGATTAACAATTTAACATTTCTTTTATTTCTCAGATATAAATGAATGTGAAATCGTACATGAAGTTTGCGGAAATGGTACGTGTCGTAACACAGAAGGAAGTTTCCAATGCGATTGCTTCCAAGGTTACACCAGCAACAACATGATGAAAGTCTGCATGGGTATGTAAAATTTTTGTTTATTAGGAAAAAATAGAATACATGGCATTACAGCTGACGCCAATGCAACATGCATTTGACAAATATAATAAAAGCAGCACATAACATAATATCACAAAACACAACAATCATTTATCAGAGAATGGCATAAAAAATACAACATACCATTCATATTGATATTAAAAGAGCTAAAACAAAACACTGAGTTCACTGCTGAAAATGTCCACCACAATTGCAATATATTAGTCAATCGAACAGCCCTTGTGACTGGCGACTCAATTGACCTACACAAGTGTTTTTTGCTGATTAAAATAATAGCTTTTTCAGTATTCTAAATAATTTCCCTCTCGATTATGCATACTTTTGATAAAATGTGTATAATTTACAGATATAAATGAATGCGATACACCCGGGCTCTGCCGTGGAGGTCGCTGCATCAACACACAAGGCTCTTTCAAATGCGACTGCCCTCCCGGTCATGAGCTGGCTCCCGACAAGAAATCGTGCAAAGACATTGATGAGTGCTCTAGGACCAGCGGAATTTGCTCCAATGGAATTTGTGAAAACATGATGGGAACATATCAATGCGTTTGCGATGATGGCTACACGCAAACCGATTTTAAATCACATTGCAAAGGTAAGAGTGTTTTCAAATAAATAAACTACATCACGTACAAACATTTATAAAAGGTGTCATGTATCCAGCATACTACATATAATCAAGGTAAAGTGTGTTTTCTGTAACATACATGACCTTCATTTTTGCAACATATTCACTCCCTGCATGGAGTATATGGCACATCATGCAGTGCCCTCCTGATTCCTCGTCACTTGCCTATTGGTTTGCTTCCATTCATGACATGCTAGCATCTTCCAGTTCTGCCGAGTACAACCAAAGGATATTACCCAATAGTCGCCTAGAATGTCAGAATCCCGCTGTAAGTGGTCATAAGAAGCAGGATTGAGGTTCTCTCGAGGTAACCGCAGCACATGGCCTAGCCAGCATTGGATATATCTAATTGTACTCCTTATTTTTCAGATATTGACGAATGTGAGGAGAGTCATGCCAATTGTGACGGTGAATGCATCAACTCACCCGGAAGCTATTCTTGTGCATGCCTGTAGGTATAATTTTATCAATCTTTGGAAAAAAGGAGAAATTAAAGTATTTGATATTTTTAAATTGATAATGTTTAGATATTTTCTAATGGTATTTGGATTTATTACCTAAGAATGGAAAGTATCACTATTAGGGTGTCTACTGTCAATAATTGTCGGTGGAAAGGGATTATTTTTCCATAAAAAAGACACATTTTGTAATTTAAAAAAAAACTTTTCATTTTAAGTCCCGGCTTTGCTCTACAACTTGATGGCCGTACGTGCGTAGACGTCGATGAATGTATAGACAATCCACGTATCTGTGGAGGAGGACGTTGCATCAACAGACAAGGTGGTCACGCTTGCCAATGCGGAGAGGGACTTATACCCAATACTGACTCAACAGCATGTTTAGGTATGGATAATTAGCCCAATTTATTATTTTATAAGTATTTTTAAGGGAAAGAGTTTAGTGTTAACCCAATGCAGTAAAAGGTTCTTTAATTTTATGTAAAAGCTGACGATTTTTATAAATATCTTTGTTTATGATAGTAGAATAGTGACCCTTAGGATGAATGAAAGTATTTCGATTTTTGCCAGTTTTGAGCATATGTATATATATATAATATGGAAGAAGTGGATATGAAGATATTTCACTACGTATTAAATTTGCCTAATTATTATCACCACTCAACCTAAAAACAACCCATAAGAATAAATTTCAATTTTATATTTAAAAAATAAATCAGAATGCTAAAGCATGGCCTTTAAAAATAATGAAAAAAAAATGTAGGTATCTGTTTAAAAATGGATAATACTGATTACTGGTCACTGATGCAATCATTTTTATTGGGTGTAACTGGTAAACACGGCCTTTTAAATATTTTTTTATTTCTTCGCAGTGCACTTGTAAGCAATGATTCCAAGCCCATGACAAAGTAGATTAAAGAATATTATTTTAATTCTTTTTACAGATGTGGATGAGTGCGCTGTTAAATTAGATATTTGCGGTAACGGCGATTGCTCAAACACGGTGGGAAGTTTTGTTTGCCGCTGTGAAGACGGCTATTCTGTCAAGCCTGAAGAGGGACCGGAGTGCACTGATGACGACGAGTGCTTTCTAGGGACCCATAACTGCAATGGATTTGCGGACTGTATTAATTTGCCAGTAAGTAATTTTTATATGCTGATATTTTGTTTGAAATACACAATTTACTTTCACAAAATGCATTACCAATGAGACATATGTCCTTTAAGCATCTGAAACTTCATAAAATAATTGTCGATAAACTGTGTTACACGGTTGAACGCTATCCACTTTTCCTGCTGTGTCATTCACTACAGCACATACAAGAGTGCAAGACTGACAAATAGAGTGAGTGGTATTGGTTCGATTACTCACTGGCTCTCATTCTGCTTTTTTGGAGATATAGGGCTTGTCACTAAACTGAAAAAGTCTGTACTTCGCAATACGGTTTTATCTAAACTAAAGAATCATTGTTACTGGATCCATAATCAAAAGAGCCCTGTTATGGAACCCTAGGAACAAAACAAACTTTTATATTTTAATCTAACATATTTGTGTCTGGTTTTCTGATACCACTTAACCACATAACCACATATTAATCCACTTAACACACATTTGCTGCTGTCCTAATCTCCAAATGGACAATCGCAAACATTGTTTTTCATTTATTTGCACAGTTGTAACCAAGAGTTTAACTGTGATGCTTTTATTCTTCCTTATGTATGCAAAGGAGTAGAGGAATGAAATTAGAACGATTTTACCCTTAACCCAATCTTTTTTATGGTTACCCTATGAAAAAAGATAGGATTAACAACTCAAAAAACAGTTCACTTGAACAGCAAAAATCTTTTTCTGAAAAGGAGAACTCATTTGTTTACGATGATAGTTGACGAAAAAGTATATTCCTTTGGATAAACTTTTGTATATCCACGATTTATAGTAAACTATTTCCGAATTCCACAGTCGACAAAAGCTGATATGAAATCAAATCCGATCAAAAATATTACTTTATTTTCCAGGGATCGTTTCAATGCAGATGCAAAGATGGTTTTACGGGAAACGGTGTCAACTGCTTAGACATTAATGAATGTTTAACGAACAATGGAGGATGCCATCCTAATGCGCAATGTATCAACAACGATGGATCTTTCAAGTGTGCTTGTGATACGGGGTTTAAAGGGAATGGGTAAGACAAGACAACGAATTTTATTAATAAGCTTTATTGATGTCATATTATCGAAAATTTCATAATTGTAAACTCTGGGCCAAGGCTGAGGTGTCCAAAAAACACCACTTTGACGAAAAACAACTTTCCTATATATGTATGTGTATTAAATTAAAGATTATCTAACCAATCCGGCCAATAGCCAAATTTTTCATATAATATGAATAAATAAAATTTTTAAATTTGTCAAAAGTTTTCCATGACTCTACAGCCCTGAATATTGCACAATAGTGAAAGCAATTGAATGATTTTCTCATGCATTATAAGATAACAATTAAGTCAATTGAATAAAACAACACAAATAACTACAAATAGCAATACATCCGAAGAGTCATTTCAAGTGCTCTAGATTTCTTCTCAACACCTTGTCAAGTCGCCACTGTAAGTTTGGGTGAATACAATTACATTCTTCTACTTTTAGATATTCCTGTGTGGACATAGATGAATGTTCAAACGATCCTAATTTGTGTGAGAATGGTCACTGTTTGAATTCTCCGGGAGCTTTCAGCTGCGATTGCGAGATGGGTTTTATGCACCCCGATGAAAAAAATTTCCAGTCTTGTGTTGGTAAGATGGATGATGCATTGCATATTTTAAATTAATTATTTGTAATAATCTATTACAGCTATTCCCGCTTGATAGAGTTCAAAATATCTTCAACTCATTTCGCGCGCACAGGAAATTTCTGCGTTAGTCTGTTAATTGTAACTCTTAGTACTTATCAGCGATCTGTATAGCTTTAATACTTCAGTGATGGAATATCTTTGAATGAACTATACTACATCTTAACAATTATCAACCACATAATACATATAAGCAGGGCTTTTTTCCATTTAATCTGGTGGACCCGGTGTTCCGGCACCTTTTTTCACTATATTTTATTTTTCAAAATTTTTAAATCAATTAATAGAAACAATGTTTGCGCTTACGTAATTACAATATGTATTTATAGAATTCATCAAAATGATAAAACATGGATAATAATGAACCGGATGAGATGTGTTATTTTATTTAGTAAAAAGCTTGACATGAAGTGAGTTACGGCACCATTTTTTTTTCAAAAAAAACCCTGCATATAAATGTGAAATAAATTATGAATTATTTTAGTAATTAAGAGTAAAATCACTTTAAAGGTGTTCACTTTCATTACAGTTTCGCTCATGCGCCAACAATTAAGGAAATAAAGTTTCTTCAGATATTGAGATATCTGTATTGTTTTTCTACAGTAAAATAATACTGATAAATTTGTTTTTTTCCAGATATAAACGAATGCCAAATGTTTAACAACTTGTGTGTCTATGGAAGGTGTGAAAATGTCTTCGGTATGTTCCGGTGCCAGTGCGATGATGGCTACAAAATTGATGGTCAGTAATACTTATTTTAGTAATGATATCTTACATTTTGATATTTACAACTCACCATTTTTTTTAAAGATAGGCAATTAGATTTTTTTATTATTTAAAATAAGAGCATGCTGAATTAATAGATGGTGCAGATTATTTTACAGTTTATCGTATTTTCATAACCTATCATAAAATAGAGAAAAAAGTTTATATTGGTAATGATCACATCAAACTATTATGTCAATTGGAATATATTATAATAGCTTCCCAATTTATATAGTGA
This sequence comes from Himalopsyche kuldschensis, assembly GCA_028554975.1. Taxonomy (NCBI): domain Eukaryota; kingdom Metazoa; phylum Arthropoda; class Insecta; order Trichoptera; family Rhyacophilidae; genus Himalopsyche; species Himalopsyche kuldschensis. Next base: position 420,562 of record JAHFWI010000060.1, on the reverse strand, counting down.
ATGCAATATTTTTTTAACTGAAAACGATGTATTATTTGTTCATAGAGAGTGGCGGTAATTGTACAGATATAGATGAATGCCAGAGTCCTCAATCGTGCTTATATGGAACATGTGTAAACACGCAAGGAAGATACAAGTGTGAATGTCCTCTCGACTATGAACTTGTTTCAGAAGGCAATGCTTGCGTTGGTGAGTAAGCCAGTTATAAAATTAATAAGACTGTGAAACATCCACTTTTCGTTAATCAATAAAAAGAAATTCAATCACTGAAATTTTTTTAAATATTATTGTCAACGTCCATATCATCAACTGTGATGTTCACAGGTTTAAATCCTTGAGTGGACAGTTCAATCAAATATCAATGATTTATGGATTTGTGTTTGAAGGTACCGTGATCTTTAAATTCACTTACACCCATTCAACCCTAATAACTCGGCATAGTGAGAGCGGTAAGCTAGGTTAAGCAACTGTTTAACAAGAAGTTTTCGTAGGCACTCAATCCATATGCTCTGCTTTGGGAAGGCACAAAGTTCAAAACAATTGATTCTGTTTATGCTTATTGCTTGAGCTATTTTTCATCCCATTCTAACACATTTGAAACTGTTTTTTGTACTCTAGATCGCCGTAGTTCCCGTTGCTATTTGGATCAAGTGTTTGACCACCGAGCAGGAAGAAATCGGTGCTCTAATCACCTTTCTGACGATGTCACTCGTGCCTCATGCTGCTGTTCTGTAGGAAAGGCTTGGGGTCCCCGGTGTCAAGAGTGTCCAAAGCCAGACACCGATGAGTACCGGATACTCTGTCCAGGAGGGCCAGGCTATAAACCCAACACCAGTACTGTGAGTGATTTCTTCCCACGATCAATAGTTTTAGAGGCATAATTGTCATTTGAATCACTTGGCCTTTAGAGATGAATTTAGGCCTCTAGATATGACAAGAGGTTGAATCATTTTATACCGTAGGGTGTATAAGAATGTATGTCCAAAAATGATGCTAAATTCTTCCGCGGTCAAAGGTCTGCTAGAAACTAAATATAAAAAAGTTATTGAAGCTAAAATAAATTATTAAGCTATGATTTATATAGTTCATTTATTCACAATTTGTACTCTCCTGAATCTGATAACTAAAATACGACATATTCCCGATTACGAGTCCCAGAGGATTATACGCCCCAATTATTTTTTAACACGGTTTAACGGCTTTTGTTTTATTTTTATCATTTATGTGTTTTTACAACCGATTTAAAACAATAATTTATTACAATATGCATTATACAATGAGTTAATATTAGCAGAGATAAATAATAGAATAAAACCATTCCGGTCGTAAATATTTTAAGCATCTAGTGGTTTGAAAGATGTCTTACACCAATATAAAATTTAAAATAACTTTGATTATTCCACGTATGCCTTATATAAATTTATGTTTCCCAGGTTGTACTTGAAGACATCAATGAGTGTGAAGAGCATCCCAACCTCTGCATAAATGGCCACTGTACCAACACATTCGGATCCTTCATGTGCTCATGCATGGAAGGCTTCAGATTAGACGACTCAGGCTCCCAGTGCCTGGATATCAATGAATGCGTAGAAAACTATGAGCTCTGCGGAGCTGGAGTATGCCACAACGAAGAAGGGAAATATGTTTGCCTATGTCCGAGTGGATATATGGCTCTACCGAGTGGAAGTAAGTCAATGACTTTAATTTACTATAGTTTACTTCACAACATAATTTGAGTATGAATAATTTGATTGACAATACTGATTCCATGTATAGCTAGCCAAATAGCTCATTTATCAAATGCATGGTGCATCAACGTCAGCTCCAATGCCATAAATTGTAATTAATATTTTTTACTCTGATTGACTCTAGGTTAATATTCTTTTTGTACATGATTCAAGTAAATTTATTAAAAAAGCATATAAATTTAGTTAACGTACATTGCAACAGAATAATTTTTAAATTTTTACAAAAAAACTGTGATTATATTAATTAACAAAATTACAAATAACGAGCAAGTGGGGTGGAACCACTAATAAACAATATAAAATGAAACCTGACAAATACATGGAATAAAAAACATTATCCATCATCACTTCCAGGTAATGAGCAGTATAGATTTATAAGAATTTATTATTTTCAGAGGAGTGTATCGACATGAGGAAAGAACAGTGCTATCTGAACTTTTCTCCCCAGGGTCTCTGCACCGCACCTATGTCTCATGAGCAGACTCAGATGTTGTGTTGCTGCTCCATGGGAAAAGCTTGGGGAAATCCTTGCCTTCCCTGTCCACATTCTTCGTCTCGTAAGTCTGAATAAAATTAATTTGCATATGATCAACTGGAAGGACATAGTAAAAAAAACAATGTATTTTATTTATTCAATTCTTAAGCCTTTCCACCAAGAATTGATAGTTGACACCTTAAAAGTAAACATCCACCAAGTTCAATCATGCTCAATTAAATATATTAATACTGTAGACATAAACCTCTTTGCTGCTGATTTTATAGCTAAAAAAACATTTATTTGGTTTGGTTTGGAATGGTTTTTTTTATGTTATTAATAGCACTGAATAATGCACATTCTAATAAAAATAATAATCATTTTTATTATAATGCCTTTCCACCAAGTATTGACAGTGAACACCTTAAAAGTGATGAATGCACATTCTCTTTAATGTTTCTTAAAAGAAAATTATGCTAAACAGCTTGCTTATTTACAATGTATCAAATTACAGATGACTACACCTTACTCTGTGGTAACAAGCCTGGTCAGATTATAAACCCGATGACAAATCAGACAGAAGAAATAGACGAATGCACCTTGATGGGATCCATGTGCAAACACGGAACCTGCGTAGATACACCCGGAAGTTTTGAGTGCCATTGCAACAGAGGGTATTAAACTTTTACATAGTATGGTTAATAATTGCAGTACTACTCTTTTAAAAGTGTAAAAAAGATAAAAATAAACGTACACACTAGCTTAGAAAAAAATACCCATAAAATGCACTGGTGCTTTTAGCACTATATATCAATCACAAAAAGTGTTAAAAAATTGTTCAATGTATAAACAAAAACATGAAACGGACCATAATTAAGCAGAACATGATAAAACATCAGGTGGCAATAATAGTTGTGCGGGATTATTGAAATGAGGTAGATTAATTGTGTCTTTTACTCCAAATGGTCAACATACTTTCTTTTATATTTGAGACAAATATTTTATATTGAAAATTGACTGTTCAGTCACGTTTTGTCTGATCCAGTTACCAAAAAATGGTTTTTTTTTGTAAAAAAAAATTTCATTCCTCACATTCATTGTACATATTTTGATAGAAGTAGCAAGTGCTTGTTGCTTTACAAAATAGATTGCATGTATTTGTATTTGTGACTATTCTTTGATTTTAACAATTATCTTTCCAAACTATCAAAAGCCTACTTAGTTTATTCACTAATCATTTGTTTTCAACTGATTATTATTATAAAATAACTAGACTAAACAATTAAAATCAGAACAGTGTAAAATCAGGTAATTTCTTTAATGGTGCACGATCAATTATGACATTATTTTTTACAGATACATATATGACATTGAATCGCATCAGTGCCGAGACGACAACGAATGTTTACGAATTCCTAACCCTTGTCAAGGAAACGCTCAGTGCATTAACCTGCCAGGATACTTTGAATGCAGATGTCCAGATGGATACAAGCTCGGTTCTAGGTAAGCCAACGAAATAAATAAAATTGTAGTCAAGTGTTATTATCTTGATGTTTTATCTACGGGTCGAACGCTGTCTGCGGCTAATTTTTATATTTACTTTGGAAAGAGCTTAAGATTCCTAGCAGCTTGATATTTGATTAATTTTATAATTTGATTTTTAGTTTCAATGACTGCGTTGATATTGATGAATGCGTCGATCGTTCAGGAGTTTGTTTGAACGGCGATTGCAGGAACTTGCAAGGTTCATTCCAGTGCATCTGCAAGCCTGGCTACTTCCTGACGCCTCAAAAAGACAACTGCTTAGACGTAAACGAGTGCCAGAGACATCAGAATGTCTGTAAAAACGGTACCTGCGTTAATAATGCCGGTAGCTACAAGTGCCACTGTCATGATGGGTTTAAGCTCAGCCCGAATAACGACTGCAGTGGTAAGTATTAATGATTTCAATTATGTATTATTTAATGGATATAATTAAAATTAGCTTGGGTCAAAAAGAAAATATTTTGAATCAACTGGCATTATGGCATAAGCCTGAGTACCCCCATACAGCACTTAGATACTTCACATATGTCCATATGAATCTACAGAAAGGAGGCATGGACGTACAAGTAACGGACTGTCAAATGACTGGATGCTTTTTAGAACAGGCTATATCAGCCGGTATATAACTGGTGAGCACGCCACAATTTAGGAAGTTTTAAAAATGAACCAATCAGCCAAGAGATTTTAAAGCCGCAATCAAAAGTAGCTATGTTGCATACGTTGGTAGCATTTTCCACCGTTGAAAATATAAATTACTTCAACTTGTTTAATGGAAAAGAGATTCTATTGGTTACTCACCATACAAAGCATTGGCGATCTAATTTTGGTGGTCCACGATAGAGAGATTTACTGTAGTTTGGTTTTCAACCTTTTAGAGATGATTTTGCCAAGTGAAGAGAATCAATATGTTAAAATTATTAAATCACCCAAAAATTAGCCCATACATAATGTGCTTAATTCAAAATTTTCAGATGTTGACGAATGTCGTGTAATGCCATACTTATGTCGCAACGGAAGATGCCGTAACACAGTTGGTGGCTATTACTGTGAATGTGCAGCAGGATATGTTCTTGCTGAAGATGGCCAGCATTGCAGAGATGTAGATGAATGCAAAGAGGTGAAACTCATTTAATTAATCACCGTCATTATTATAGTAAAGCTTAGTAAATGTGTTCTTTTACAATTAGTATACAACGTGTTTTTAATATTAATATCCCACTCTTGTACTGAAAACAATTTCTTATTTCAATAGAGCCCTGGAGCTTGCCCGAGCCCTGGTGTGTGTCAAAACACTATGGGAACATATTCCTGCACCTGTCCTCCGGGATATATACTTGATCCGATTCTTAAGCTGTGCACTGATATTGACGAGTGCTCCGAAAGAACAGGGGTCTGCGAGGACGGTGAGTGTACAAATATTGACGGAGGTTTTACTTGCACTTGCCCAGACGGATGGATTACCAGCCGGGATGGAATGAACTGTATTGACCAAAGGAAAGAGTACTGCTATGATGAATATGACAGGTATGAAATATATATTAATATTCTATGTCTCAACCATAATCTATTATATTCTAATTACTATTTTATATATTTTGATGCTAAAACTCTAACTGTTTGGCCAATGTAATATGCTTGAAAGTGTTTACATAACATTTACGGCATTGATTGATGATTTTCTTTTTCTCTACCTTACATATTTTATAAGTTTTTTTGACATGCCATGATTATATTTTCCAGACAACATTGTAAAAGCCCACGAGCGAAGAGTTTGACAGCCCAAGAGTGTTGTTGCTCAAAAGGTGTTGCTTGGGGTCGCTATTGCCAGCAGTGTCCAAGACCAGGATCACGTATGTCATATTTTGTATTTTATAATATCTATAACAATATTTTCCAATCTGAATTTTTAAGCGATTTAACATTCTCACTACCTACAATTTTACTAATAATTATATGCAGGAGATTTCGAAAAACTTTGTCCTGGTGGAATTGGGCATGCAAATGTTGGAGAGGATTTGAACGAGTGCACAGTTAACCCTGGAGTTTGTCGAGGAGGAGGTTCATGTGTTAATACTGATGGATCTTTCCGCTGTGAATGTCCACCTGGATATATTTTGGACTCCACAGGTAAACCAAATTAACAATTAATTTCTACAAAACTCTTTTAGCACATTGATTTTTTTTTGATTTATTAATGTAGTCCCGAACATCTCGATACACTGAGTTGAAAATCAATATATTCCCTAATGGATGCATGTATTCTATTTGACACCCAATCAAATAGTCAGTTTAAAATAATACGGTAAGAAAAATAACAATGTATTTTAGTTCTACATAAATTATTTTATATATTTGTTGATAGCTATTTCGGCTTACGCCTTCGTCAAAACTAAAGTTCTGACGAAGGCGTAAGCCGAAATAGCTATCAACAAATATATAAAATAATTTATGTAGAACTAAAATACATTGTTATTTTTCTTACCGTATTATAATGGAGTTCTACCAAGTAAATGCCTAGTCAATCAATATACAGTTTAAAGTAGTCTGTGATCTTGAAAATAATTAAAGAATACCTGGGCCTTAAAATGAGTTTTTTGGGCTATCTATTTTTATTGATAGAATTGACATTGAGTTGGTAGAATGCCAATATAATAATGTGAATATTAACAATGTTATAATTTATCTAGCAAGATTACTTCCCGTCAAGTTTGTTGGAATATTTGAAACAAATTGATAACAGATTTATTTATAATTAAGAGCAAATAAAAATGAGCTTTTATAATGGTTAGCAAAAGGTGATCCTTTAATGTTTGTTTGTTTGAATAGAAGAAAATTTATTTTGACACATCCAACTCATTGGATATATTTGACACATTGGACACATTAGATACATTGTACACACTTGACACAGTTGTTATAGCATTTAACCACATAGACATTTTTTGACAAGTATTTAATACAATTTTTTAATACATAATATTTATAAGCGGTTTTTTTGATTTACAGCTGTAAATTGTATTGATGATAACGAATGCATATCGAATCGAAATATCTGTGGAAATGGAACTTGCAGCAATGTTGAAGGGTCGTTTGAGTGTCAATGTAATAACGGATATACGCCAGGACCCCTTCAGGTATACAAAATAAGCTTACTTAACTCGACTGAAAAAAATAATAGTAAAGTATGTCAAAGTCAATTTAATGATAATTTAGGTTGAAATCAGGTTCTTGGTCGAGTGTCACACTAGTCCAAATTTCAGCCACAGCAGATTCATTTTTAAATATAATTTTTCAGTTATGCTTGGACTTAGTTGTCTGAAATACCTTACTCCCCACACCCACCCGGTCATAAAAACCGGATTGTAACAAGGGCAATTGGCTAACCACGAGTCCTGTCCAAGTCATATCCTTTCTATCCCCACTGTCCCTACTGTCTATCCCTACCATATATTTCGCTCCACATTGGGAGCAGACATGGTTGAAAGAAAGGGTGATGAATAATATGTCCCAAAAGTTTGCTATGTTTCTAGGACGTGTTTTCACAATGGTAGTAGCTTTTTTATATTTGACAAATAGAATAGACACAATGAAAATATTGACCAACTCTGCATTGATAATAGTCATTGCTGTTGTTAAATTTAAAATAATCAATTATGTTTTAGGCATGTGAAGACGTGAACGAATGTCGAGAGCTAGGAAACCACTGCGCTTTCCGATGTCACAATGTTCCAGGCTCATTCAGATGTACCTGTCCATATGGCTATGCCTTAGCTCCGGATGGTATCCACTGCCAGGGTGCGTACACTATGAGTCCTTAATGTCGCTTATAATTATAGCTTTCTCTTATAATGTGTTTTATATAGAACAATCAACATGTAAATTTTTTCAATTCGGCAGATGTGAACGAATGCCAGACGCCAGCCAATAATTGTAAATATCAATGCAAGAATCTTGTTGGAGCGTTTATGTGCATATGCCCTGAAGGATTTACAAAGGTAAAAATTTTAAATCAATTAATGTAATACCACAATAGAAATTGACAAATAAGTCTAATGAACCAATTTCAACCACATTTATTTTTACAATCCGGTGCAAGTTTGTCAATGTCCACTATTATATTGTTGTACCATGTTAAGCCACTTCTCCAACATTGTTGCCAACATTGCTGCCAACAATGTGGCCAAGTTAGTTTGTCACTCCACGGTTCCTTAGATAATTATCAGGAAATCAATATTGTTATTCTTGATATTTTAAGGTGTTCACTGTCAATACTTGGTGGAATGGCATTATAATAAAAATAATAAAACATTTGTATTCTTGATATTCTCAAGATACATAGATAATATTCATCCTCAAAAATACTGTATCAATGTTGTTTTAATACCTCTAAAAGAATTTAAATATATTTTACCAGTAAAATATTCTTAAGAGAGACCAAATAACATATCATTTTTTCAGGTTGGCATAACTGATGAGTGTAGAGACGTAGATGAGTGTCTTTTAGATGTAGAGCTGTGTTCAGATGGAACTTGCATCAACACCGAGGGAAGTTTCATATGCCAGTGTGGGCCAGGATTCGAACCAAGCCACGATGAAAAATCTTGCATTGGTAAAATTTTCACTATTATAATGTTTACTTAATAGACTTATGCCAAATTTAGAAGAAGTCAGTTTTGAAAAACATTCAACTGTTATCTGTATAGTGACAGTTCGACAAGGAAAACTTCAAAAATAGTTTACAGTGCCTTACAAATTATTATGTCGTGATTTATGTAAACTGCATTCGTTTTTTTGTTCATAAATTTATTTGTATTGTACCACAGCCAATCAGAGACAAATCCGACGACAGCGAATATTAAACGAATTACCCACATCGGTCTTTCTTTTAAATATCATATTGCTCAGCATTTCTTGCTTTGTGTTTCACCTGCCTGTAATTTTTTCTCACATTTTTTTGCTTATAATTAATTCAAGAATTTCCTTCTGTCAATAGATAGACGTCTCGGCATTTGCTACCGCCATTTATTGGCAGGGCGTTGTGTCTCTTCGCCTCTCTCACTCCACGGTCAAGCCCCGACTACCCGAGCCGCCTGTTGCTGCTCCACTGGTGAAGCATGGGGAATGCACTGCGAGCGGTGCCCTCAGCCAGACTCCACACAGTACAGGCAGATGTGCTTATCACAGGGACTTACTATTGATGGATCAGGTAAAAGATATTTTTATTCATATTCTCTTGCAGAGTTTAGATATGATCAACAATTAAAGATTTTATTTAGAGTCTGGATCTAGATGATATGACCATGAATGGGTAACTAACACAAAAAATAACCTACAAGGTGGTAATTCAGAAAAGAAGAAAACAAGTTTTTTAGGTTTTAGTAAAAACTTTAGATAGACTAGAATACTTACAACCATAAGACAAAGATTGTGTCATAGTTTAACAGCATAGTTCGATAAGATAAAATGCGTCATTCACTCTTTGATGTGTCATTCCCTCGCATATTTTTATAGGGATGAGTTCTTAAAAAGTAATTTACAAAATTTTAAATAAAGTTGTTCTTGCATGTGCGTATGAAACATTGCATTATTTTACATGCACATAACTTTGTCCGTATAATTATTTATCAATGTGGAGTTTACTATCAACAAGAGAGATCCACAAACTTGTCTACATTGAGACTTTTTACGGCAAACGTAAGCTGTTATTTTCTCATATGATTACAAATATTAATAACAGGGTTGAATGAATTCTGAATATCTTATCTTCTCTAGGAAATATCCTACACATAATCCACATGGTGTGAAGAGGTGTTTTAATTTAATTCTTATTGTTTTATAGATATCGACGAGTGTCACATGATGCCTGAGCTTTGCATGAATGGCAGATGCATAAACCAAATGGGTTCATACAGATGCTCTTGCAACAGAGGCTTCAAAGTTGATTCAAGTGTAACACATTGCTTGGATATCAACGAGTGTGCCCAAAGGCCATCTCCCTGCAAATTCTCATGCCAGAATACTGAAGGTTCATACCTCTGCTCTTGCCCTACGGGCTACAACCTCAACGCAGGTATGGAAGTGTATTTTATTAATTCGAAATAACTGCAAATTTTAAAAATCTCTTTCAAGGGCTATCATTAGACCCTCAGTGACAGCCAGACATAAATTCAGCTCTCCAATTACAACTATTCACACTTAGCACACTGGCTACTGGAGAATTCGAAACGAAAACGACACAAAGTTCTCATTCCCCGTAGTCAATGTGTAAAGAAGGTAAAATTTAAATTAATATATGCCCTTTTTAAAGTTTTGGTCAAATATTTGCTATGAAAGAGATACTGTAATGAAAAAGACAGCTTTAAAAAAATATTGATTCTTAGAAATCATCAGACTCATCATCTGTCCAAGCATCCAAACACCAAGGTGGTTTATATACCTTCTCACACTGTAAGCATTCTACAGTTGATGGATCAAATTCTTCGAAAGTTGTCTTATTCTTGCTGGAAAGTCTTTATATTTATATAAGTAAATCACAATTGTCTACTTGAAATTATAGCTGAAAAATAAATGTTATACATTCTAGATGGAGTTTCCTGCACTGATATTGATGAGTGTGTTCTGAATACACACACTTGCCACCAGGAATGCGTGAATACTGAAGGATCTTATGAATGTGGCTGCACTGAAGGATACAAACAACATGGCGATACTTGCATTGGTTTGTTATATTGATTTACTACTTATAGAAACTCCTATTTTCTTTTATATGATGCAAAAAAAATAAAAACCATTATGAATTATCTATTTCCAATTACTTTTGGTATTTGGAACTCTCACTGCCAATAAATAAAACCAATGTTATTAAAATTTGAAAATAAAAAATAATTTCCTAACCTATAAATAATTCAGAATGACCACCTCTTACAGATGTCAATGAATGTGCTGCTGAAATTGGATTATGTCCAAGCCCTGGAAAATGTGTCAACACATTAGGAAGTTTCAAGTGTGTCTGCCCAAGAGGCTTTAAGATTGACTCGACAGGTTTGTAGGACATTTTCATTCTTGGCTATGGGGGAATTCAAAACACATGGAGAAACAATGTGTATTCCACGTTTTCTGTAGCTAATTAACAGATAAGACCATCATAAAAAGCAGTGCTTCCCAACAATTATACATCTGTAAAACGGTATAAACATAAAAATCAAACCACAAGTACTTATAATTGTACTTATTTGTTTTTAAATCAATTATGACAAACAGAACTACTTTTACAACAAAATATAAAATATCGTTTATAGATATCTACTGACCCTTCTACAGACAATTACTGACCTTACAATACTGATTTTACAATAAAACACTGACCAAAATTAATTATTAACTGATCATTTATAATTTTTATCTGACCATTTGTTATTTTAACTGACCGTTTTAAATATTTATTACCGACCATATATCGAATTAGAAACTGACCAAATAATTAGTTCTAACGGCAAACCGAAAATTTTGCTGAACCGGCAGTGGCAAGTGGGCTAATGATTGGAAAACACGGATATAAATTATCAAAGTAAAAAATAACGAATTTTGTCTATCAGGGAATTAATAATTTTATTCTTGACGTTGAAATAATATCTGGATTTTATTGGTATATTTTTTCAGGAACGTATTGCAGGGATCAGGATGAATGTCTGGATGACACAAAATGTGAATCCAACTGCTTAAATTTAGTCGGTGGTTATCGCTGTGGATGCCAAGAGGGTAATAAATATTTTTAAATAAAATTAATTAAATTACCGAAAAATCCTACAGTTATGAAAAACTCACAAAAGAAATAGAATAAACAAGAATTGCTAGAACTTTTGTAATAGTGATGAAATTTACTTGATGGCTATAAAATTAGTTTTCCAAGAAATGCTTTTAATTATTTGCTAATATTCTCATAAAACACAATTGTAATTTATTGATGTCATTATTACAAAAGCCTCAGTGTTTTATTTCTTCTTAGTGAAATTTCAAAAGAAAATTTCTTCATTACCTTTAAATATTCATATATTGTTGTATTATCAACTTAACGCATTTTCCTTCAGGATATGTTCAACATCCTACTCAAAATAAATGCATCGATGAAAATGAGTGCGCTTCAAACCCTTGTGAAGGGCAGGGTCACTGTTTCAATGTCCAGGGAACATATCGCTGCGGTTGCCCAGATGGATATCAATTTGACAACGTCAACAAACTTTGTTTACAGGTTTGTATTTAAATCACTTGTATCCCTCTGTATTTATAATATACACATATTGATGTGATCACAGTTCTACGAAAACAAATTCAAAAAATAATTAACAACTAAGTAATTCCATATTATTCTGTTGTGAAGTTTTAAACAACATTTGTTTATTTTTTTAATAAATTTATTTGATCTTTCAACAAAAAATATTTAACAACAGCCAATCAGAAGAGAATTACACACATCATACAGTCTGTTTTATAAATAAGAAGATTTTGAAGTTGTCACGGTTGATAAAATTTGCTTTGATGGAAACATCCAACATGTAGAGGTATTTCTTAAAGTGAAAATTATTTACATAAAATTTATTTAAACACTTATTAAAAGACTTTACACACATGAAATACAAAATTATTTAAAATGTTAAAGTCATGCTAAGGTTAATTTAAAGATATCAAAGGGAAACCAATAATTTCATCTGTTCTAAATTTCACACTGATTCATGGCTTTTAGGTGCACATATTTTGTTTATATTTTCAAGTTTACTATTAGTATGAGACACCTGTGGATAAGCTTTGGAAACATGTCCAAAAATCAAGGTCACCATTTATTACATACATTCATAAATTTACTTACTTACTGAATGTGCTAAAATTATTTTACCACATTTTTGCCAACCTGTTTTTTTCAACAACCTTAAATTCAACTGTCAGTTTCTCGGTCTAGAGTTAAAATCTTTATTCTAGCAATCGGATAAATATCAAATTCAGATTTCTCTTTCATTTTCATATCTTTTTTCCCCCAAGGTAAATATATATATATAGAATGGTTTTAAGCCCCCATTTTTCATTTTTCTTTCACAATACAGTATTCATCAGGCTGTGCTGGAAGTCCATGCTTCTTTGGTTGCACCGCAATGGGCAGCGGAGGATTCAGTTGTGGATGTCCACAAGGCTATAAAGTAGTTGGTAAGTTACCATTCCAATGCAAGTTCATCTACTGTACAAAAATATCCACATGTATTTCATACAAGTCATGTCAATGGTCCCGGATGTGTAATTAAGTTATTAAAATATTTATTGAGAGTTTCTCAATGAACCACCCTATTCATTTCTTCTTATAATAAGTATCTAATTCGGTGCAATTTGATTTTTTAAACGTATTACATCCAGTGAGTTTGCTGCGTATTGATGGGTCATTGTTTAAATCTAACATTTTCAAAAATAGACGACCAAAACCAACGATATGAGATTCGAAATTTCTTTTATAAATTTTCATTAAACAATTGTGTCGCTTTTAGGTCAAGGACACTGTCTCTCTACAATTGACGGTGGCTATGGAAATGATGACATCGGAAATTTCCCAATTTACCCAATCACAGACAACCAAAACAGAAGAGGAGATCTCAAGATAATATCTACAGAAGGATGCTTCTCATGCAAGGTAATATTTATGAAAACAGAATCCAATCCGTGTTTCAGGTGGCTGTAAATAATCTCTATTACTGGCCGAATAATATATTTCTTAACATCAGGCAATATTCACTATACATGTGATGAGTTGTAAAGATATTATTTTATTTTAAGTAGAATGGGAATTGGAAGACCTGTACAGTGTATTCCCGAATATGTGGTCTTATGATGGTGGACACGAATAATTGCCTAACGCTGATAATCGAAAAGAAGACTCTCTTCTTTGCTTTAAAATACAACAGCTTATTATTTATTTAGATTTTTTTTTTATTGTAGTAACATTTTAAAGGTATTATAACCACTGCAAACCCCTCTCAATGTATGTCAGCACTGAGAAAATTCCTTTACTAATGTATATGCCGAAATCTTTTAGCTGACCATTTTTATTTATTTTGCCTGAGCCAATTTACAACAGCTAAGATTTTTAAAATAAGTTTTTCAGAGTTTGTGTTAAATACGCTCATGGAGGTTATCAGACCAAAGAATGTATACCTATTTGAATTAAATCTTGTCCGTGATACATACCACTGGTAACTCTATTTATTTTTTAATATCAATTTGTAAGCAATAAAAGAATTAATTGAGTAGGCATTTACTTGGTAGAACTCCATTATAATACGGTAAGAAAAATAACAATGTATTTTTATAGAATATTTATGTAGAACTAAAATGCATTGTTATTTATCTTACTGTACAATAAAAGATAGTTGTAAAATACTGTGAGATTTAATTTTACTTGTATCATGTCCCCCGACAAACTGCAATATATCTCTTCCCGATAATAACAATTATTGGGCTATGACTCTTATGTTATACTGTTTTTACAAGAGATATACAATTTAAATAATGAATGTACAAGCTAAAAGCCGTGGTATCCGAGGAAAATAATCTAATATTTGCATTATGACATTTTAAGATAAACGGAAGGCACAGGAGAGATTCCAAACACGTGCATCACAGAAATGTGACAAGTCCCGAAGAAATATCATCTGATATAATGGATCTATTAGAAAATGATAAGAGAACATTACTAAACGATACCGAAACTAGCAGCAAGTACCCACCGTTCATTGAGCGAGCGCTCAAGAAACGAGGAATCAACAAGGAACACAGTGCTAAAGAAGGTGAACAGCAAGTCGAAGGAAAGGGAAGAAAACGTGGCGGAAAGAGAGGTATGTACTAATGATATTATTGTAAAACTATAAACAGCTAACCCCCCTATAGTGTTCCCCTAATAGAGTATTTATTTTTAACTCTAAATTTTCAAGGCCGAATTTCATAAATTTATTGTACAATGAATACAAATTTTATATAAGTGAAAAAAGAAAAAAATGTCTGATAGGCGAAAGTAAAAATGGAAAAATATTTGATTTGGTCAATTTCAAGCAATTCACAAAATACATTTGAAAGAACCTAAGCTCAAATTTTGTATGTGTGCCTAGTCACCTATAATATAGAATTCTTATAGCGTAGCTCAATCTTAACTCTATAAGGGTGTCAGATTGTATTTCCTCAAGTAAAATCTTGATGAACCTTTTTTTTTTAATTCTTCATAATTGTTGAGAGATGATAGTTCAATGAAGTGTTGTCAAGGAGAAAATAGAATATCTTTGAGACCCATAAAAATATTTCTATCTAGTATGGTTAGTTACCAGTACACTATAACTATTGATTTACTAAGCAAAGACAGTTTCCCGATTAAAACTACTTCTTTTTCAGGACATAATGGTAAAATGAGCAAGAAAAACGGAGGCAAGAAGAAGACTCGTAATGTGAATTCAGAGCATGTCAATGTCATCGTGGACATTTCACAAACCAAGCAAAGAAGTGAAATTATCAAAATCAGACCATCTGTAAAGGTAAGAGGGCAATTCAAAATTATTTAAGCCCATCACCATCGGAAAAACATGGCTTTCAAATTAAATGTAACACACTATTGTTGAATTAGTTAAATTATACATTTTGCAATAACAATAAGTAGAATACAGGAACATAACAATAAGCTTTTTATACTGCCAGTTATACATAACCAGAGACGTATGTAATTTGGGTTTGTATATTGACCAGGGCTGTGGAGTCGGTAAAAAAAAGTCCGACTCTGACTCCAGCATTTACCAAAACCACGACTCCGACTCCGACGAAAAAAAGGTTAATATCGTAACTTTTTCCCCTAATTTTCCTATTTACGTGTATTCAATTAAATATCAACCCTATCAATGCGGCCAAAAGACAAATTTTACATATTAAATGCAAAAATAAAAAGTTCAAACTTTACAAAATTTCTGACTCCGAGTACGACTCCGGCCAAAACGCCGCGCCGACTCCGACTCCACAGCCCTGATATTGACGCAGTACATATTACCATTTCACGTTAAATAACCATAGGTACCTCTACACTTTTAAGTAATAAGGGTATATATACGTTGCTACGATACAAAATTCACACTCTGGGCAATAATACAAGTGTGTGAAATGTCTGCGTGGTTTTTATTATGACATAATAATTATTTGTTGTATTGAATTTTCGCAAAAATTTTATTTATTGATAACTGATTCATAATATTAAGTGCGGAAATTTAAAAAAGTTAGCATCAGTGATGTGCTGCTAAAATTCTAAATCAACCGACTCGCACCTTGGTAAACACCAACCCCCAATTTACATGTATGATACATTAAAAAATTATTATTGATGTTACATAATTTATATATCACAAAAATTCAATCCAAATATTGTTTTGATTTTCATTCGAAACTTTAACGGTGGCGGGTCTTATTTGTCTATCACCCGCTGTGGTGATGGTGACTTATGAGATATGTACAAACAAAATAGTACACAAAACGGCCGCAACTTGTTACTTTATCCACATCAGATCAAGTATTGTAATTGTGTAAAAAATCGATCTCATAATTACGATATAAAAAAAATCCTATTTTAAGAACCATCTCTCCGAACCAAAACTTTTTAAGCAACCGGCTCGATAGAGCTGGTGCGAACACATAGCACCACATCACTGGTTAACATGTAAGCGAACATTATTTTAAGGATTAAATGTCACTTATGATATCATTTCAAATTTCAAACAGAATACCTATTGGTGTTAGAGATTGTGATAATTTTATGAACGCAATATACTTACGCCCAAATCTCAATTTGTCTCACTTTAAAATGCATCTTTAAATAGTATCTTTGAAAGGGAACCATTTCTTTGTTGCTTGGTGATAACATTTACATTAACTGTACTCTTAGGTCCTTAATATGAATCTGTTATTAAGAGGCTTATTCAGATAAATAGATGGCAGTAGTAGGCTTTTTGATAAATTATTACTCGACAGCAAAATTCAACTGCCATTGTTCATCTACAATTAATTATTGTAATACAGAGATAGCTAGACTGTCTACTGTTGAACTGCTAAATAGTGTAATCATTGTTACTCACTAATAAAGTTTTATTTTAGCGCCACATTTAATTTTTATTATTTACTAACAAAAAAAATATTTCAGAATGACGAAATCGTATATCGCATTACGAAAGGCAATGATACAAAGAAATTCGGCTTGGTCAAGAAGCACGGAGTCTGGGCGCTGCACTTCCGCAGAAGACTTAAAGCTTCTGGATCGTTCCAGTTGGAAGTGGAAGGCAAAGTGCCGAAGACTCACCAGGTAAACGGCACATACGAGAAACCTCTTAAACTGTTCATCAACATTGAAGTCACCGAACTGCCGCAAACGTTATAGACAATAAGACAGCCTTTTATTTCTAAGATAATAAATTATTTTCATCCCTTTAGTGTTTTGAAATTGTAGAGCAGAGATGCAAATATATGTGATAGGCAAGACGGAGTGTCAACATATTATGATCAATGCGAATATCTGTACACGGTCTATTCAAATTCATTCTTTAAATAAAAAGCTTACTTAGCAAGGTATAACAAAAAATCAATTCTGAAAAAAAATACTCACATTCAATTGTTGCTCACAATGTTGAGATATATCTTTTCTCTTTAAAAGCAAAAAAGTTACAAGATCAACTAGTTTTGTTTTGTTTTTTACTTGTAATATATACATCAAATCATGCCATGATTAACATTATTTTATTTTAAAAGGTCTTAGATACAGTGATTGATTCCTTGAAATATTGCTGTATGTACTTGATTAAATTATGAAGTTGTATAGACTGCATGCAATTGAATATCAAAATATCTAACACATCCGTTTCCTTTTGAATAAGCGAAAAAATATTAAAATATTTTGATCATTTGTTGGGAAGAAAAAAAAAAATAATAAATAACTTTTATTGCTCAACAGTCTTTCCATGATCTTTTTGAAAATTGTACAATTTTCTGTAGCTCTTGTTAAATTCATGGACCTAATGTCTGTCCCAAAGGATTATTTTTTATTCAAAGTTACCTACATAGAATACATTTTTTGAATGCATAAAAAGCATTCAATGCATTATCCATTCTGGAAGGCATTTAAATTTCCTATCATATATTTTTAAAAAACGATGCATGCTGTGCAAAAATAAATTCACATTATTTAATTAATTATTTTTAAATACACACAATGGTGCATAGTGTGAAAGGTAAAAATAAAACTGTTAAATTTAATTCAGGCAAAATTCTTATCAGACTATTTTGAATGAATGAAAATACTACTTATAATAAAATATGTGTATCTTTTTCAATAGCAAACTGCTTAAAAAAGATTTACAAAACGAGGTACTCTCGCAATTTTCTGCCATAGTGTCAACACTATCAATTTTCTGTGGCAATTTTTGGAACTACAAATTTGGCTGTCAAATTTGATAGCTTGAATAGTTGTCAGTTTTACAGTATGTCACTATTGAATTAGTGTTGGCACATTACCATGATATTGATGCAAATAGCTTTAGCTTTATTATAAAATTAAATGCTTGATTACCTACCAATATACAATATTAATACATATTTAGTGAATGTCATAAGCAGCGTATAAAAAACAAAATTTATTTACTGTGAATCAAAATTCTTTTGTTTTATTGAATAATTCATTAACGTAGATAATAACGCCTTGATATGGCGAATTGATAGATCTTTTAGAATAAAGGCAACTATATGTAATATAATATGTATTGTTAGGATAGTGTAACTAAGAGTTTGTTTTATTAATCTTTAATACACAGTATTCAGTAAGATTCATTTATTATTCAAAAAATTGTTCATTATATATAATAATATTCTTTCAAATTTTTGTTAACTGCTTTGTTACTTGCATGAACAATATAAACATTTTTTTTTTTTTAAAAAACAACTTTTCAATAGTTAAGAATACCTATGTATTTAAGGAATCAAACTACCAGTTTATGCGAACACTGTGAGGTAAAATTTTGAGATATCTTTGCTGTTTAAGATAATAATAATTATCAAGGAATCTCAACTTGTTTTGTTACCAAACTGTTTTACTTACATTTTTTTAACTGTCACCTTTTATAATAAAATATAAACAAAAATGATTTAGGCTTAAATCATTTACATTCAACTAGTTGAGAATATCACACCACAATAAAATAGTCATAAATTATCTAATATTATAGTACCATCAATATAACCTTACAATCTAAGGTTACATAAGAAGCTGATTGGCGCATATGACTCGATTTGAATGTGAAGTACCCATGCAGTACGGATTAAATCTTAGGTAAATTCTTTTTTATAAACAGTTTCACTAGTGTCTTTGACTTGCATTATGAGATGATAGCTGTGGCCGAGCGGTAACGCTTTGTGATATCAAACGTCAAACAATTACTTATCTCCTAACATCACACTTTTTTCAGAAAATTTTGACTGAGCACAAATACTAATCTGTGATTCATTTTTTACCATTGTAATACAATGATTGTCTAGGTTTTCATCATTGCATTATTAATTTGCTCCCCAAAAAAACAATTACAAATCCTTGGATATTCTGTTCGCAAAATACACCATACGTTCGCTATATATATATCATATTATGAATATTTTTTAAAGCTTTTAATAAAAAAGTTTCAAGCAAACCTTTCTTTTGCCTTGTCTAATTACACAAATGAATAATTGAGTTTTATCAAAAAACACATGTGCCATTTTCAAAGAGAAAGTTGGTTATTTTTTATAAAGAATCGCCAGTATATAAATTAAGATATGAATTGTGTGATGCATGATTTTATAATAAACTATATAATGTTGCATAATTGCTTTTAAACAATTTTAAATTTAGCATTGCCACAAAAGCATAAGCTTAACGCTAAGTTTTATTAGATGTGTTTAACACTGCCATTACGAAATAAAATATATTTTTATCTTTCTGAACTGACATTTCATAATGTTTATAAATTTTAAAATCAAAGTAAATGTACAAAGTTAGGACCCTTATTTGTTTTAAATGTATTGATATAATATATTATTAAATTAATAAATGATTGAAAATTTTCACATCCTCTTTTATTTTTCCTCATTCCTGTAGGTTTTATTCCCTCATCAGAACGATGCTATGGTTCAGGTTTCACTCCATCATCAGAACCATTGAGAACTATGGGTTTACTATTTTATGATCAGATTTAGGGATTAGCTAAAATAGCCAAGTAGTTTTTACCGGTTTTATATGCTTTACAAAAAAGAATATAGATTAGAGATCTTAACCCTTTTTACATAATTCCTTACACATAACAGATAATATTTTCTTTTTCAAAATAAAGAAAACGACCTGAAAACCTGGAGTCGATTACATAAAATGTTATCAGATAAAGCGAAAAATCATCGCAGTGCTTGTACGAAAACGAGTTTATCTCGATAGAAGTTTTTCCATAAGAACTGCTTGTTATTCAGTTGCCTAACATCTCTTTTCCAAAGAGATTAGTGATAGAAAGGATAGGACTAATGGTTAGCTAATACCTCTTGCTAGTTCTTAGTATTGGAAGGGTATGGAGGGTGTGAAAGGAAATTTTAGACAACACAATCAGAGTCTTCAAGCAGAGATCAATAATTTGATTGATAAATGAAAGTTCCAGAACTGAGATTCAAGCCTGTGCCATCTGTAACCATAGTCAACGGTGTTAACACTCGGCAAGTCGTTTGTATTTGAGTCATCCTGATGATTGAAAGGAAATGAAGAAAAATTTAGACTTATACTAAGGCAAATGTACCAGTCATTGACCATGTATCTGTAGTTGACCTTTTGAGAATAAAATGGCCCAAAATAAGAAATCCAGATGCGGAATTGCTCTAAATTGTAAAGTTCAGACAAGTCAAGGCAT
The DNA here is from genome assembly GCA_028554975.1 of Himalopsyche kuldschensis. Lineage (NCBI taxonomy): Eukaryota > Metazoa > Arthropoda > Insecta > Trichoptera > Rhyacophilidae > Himalopsyche > Himalopsyche kuldschensis. The sequence goes on along the minus strand of JAHFWI010000060.1, from coordinate 399,827 downwards.
CTGTGGTCGGAATGAGCCACTAACACATCACCATATAGCCAATGGAGTGCCAGGGTGGCCATTTGAAAACAACACCTAGTGAGGAAAGTGTTTTATTTCAAATTTCTTAAGTGATCAATCTAGTAATTCAACCAAGACTGGTGTGACAGAAAGCCTTGAGGCAACCCTGAAAGAAAGTTCACTATAAACACCTAGACTTTTCAATTTGTGAGATGGTCAACAACATGACTTCAAATAATTAAACACAACTTTTTTTAAGCAGGCCCTTTCGTAATTTTTGTTACATAATATTAATTAAGACATATGATCCAATATGAGTATACTTGCTTTGCCTTCATTTGGTACAATGCAAAACCTTAATCGTTATTTTGTTGAAATTTTCTCTTAATCGGTCAACAACTGGTACATTTACCTTAATATTTACAAAAGCAGAAAACTAATTTTCATAAAAACTTGTGAATATGTATTATATAAGCGCATTTAAAATGAATGTATATTTTTAATTTTACATAAATTATGTGCTTCAAATTACAGGGAAAACTGTATGTCATGTGTTGTACAGTGTTTTCCCTCCTGTAAGAACGTTTGATATGTAGGACTCTGACTTTTGGATCGGATTTTGAATGAAGCTTCTTATTTAAAAAAATATAACGTAAAAACATAAAATATATTAAAAATGTCCCTGGAAACTAAGATAAGCCATGCAGCGTTGTTCAGGTTATGTCTTTACCTGCTGTTTTTTATTAACCAATCCATTACTTAGTCATATTGAATTACCTAGTTGGCCCAATAGACATATTAAGTATAACCTCACTTTTTGCTTCAAGCAAACTCTGAAATTGTCTTATAATAATGTCATATCTTAGTAGGAAATGAGTAATTAAACAAGCCAAAAGTTTTGTTCGGTATCCATTTTATTGTTTAATAAAATTAGTGATTTCTGTAATTCATAACAATTATATTTACAAGGAACTGATATACAAAAATATATATGGTCCATAAAAGATAATTTATTTTATAAAATAATATGTTCAAACATTCAAATTATTTGATATGAATGATATATGTACCTGTGTTGCTAAACATTATTTTATTTTTATAGAACATATTTCATAATAATTCATATATAATAGGATTTCTAGTTCATAATAAGTGTTAAAAGCTTTTTTTATAAAAAGAGCTTGGTTCCCTATATAAATACAATAAAATAATTTTTAAAAATGTATAATGAACAGTTAAATAATATTTCCATATTAATCATGATCACTGGAGTTAAATGGAATAAAACTTTATTTCTTTGAGAATATCTTTTATTATTTCTTTTAAAAACAGCTAGTTTTGCTTAAATATTTTTCATTCAGAATGGATTTAATAAATTTGTTACAATAAAAAAGCAAAAGGGCATTTCAATTAACTATATTAATTTCATTTGGTCATTGCTTTAAAATTAGGGTTTTTTTTATTTTTGAAGTGGAACATAATGTATCAAAAAAAGTCACTAATGACAAAAAACAATATAACCATGCTAAAATTAAATAATTATAAAATATGTTTCTAAGGTGAGGTCCGTGTTTTTTAATTCAAACAATAAATATTGTTTTATGAATTTTAGAAAATTTATATTATCTAAATTTTGTTGAAACATATCCATTTACATGTTTTTTTATTAAAATATATATGATTTCATTTCTATTAAATTAAAAAGCTCTTTGCTTACATAATATTATATTTTCATAAACATTTTTATTGCTACATCTACATCTACATCCATATATTGGACAACACAAATGTGGGATGGCAAAATTATATTTTTTGAATTTTATAACAGCTGGAACTATTTATAACAATCTTGTTTCCTGGTGGAATGGCAATGTTATCAATTTTCATTTTTGATTTCTACATATTGAATGCCGAATCCATCAAAAATATTTAAATTCTTCGTTTTACTGCTAAAAAGATTAGAAAAGAGGAATTCTTTCTTTTATTTGCAGTTAGATGAAGTGAAATCTTTTGAATTCAACTATATACATTAAAAATAAAAATAAAGAAATCATCTTTGAAATCATAAAAATTCTAAAATAAATTGAAGAAGTACCAAGCTACGGAAGCTGTAGATACTATTGAATTATTATCACCAATGAACTAATTTCTGTCATAGTAAAAACAGTATATTAACTACTTTTATTCAATCCTAATGATAAAAAAAATCATCAGGTTAGGCAACTGTTAAAAGAAACTTTTACATATTTTTCATGCATAAAAAATGGCTGTTGCCAAACAGCTGTTTTTTATATCAATAAATGCAAACAAACATTACTGGCCCAAGAGTTTTAATTGAATATTTTATTGTTTATTCATAATTTTCTTCTACTATTTTTTTTTCATGAATATTTTAATTTCAATGACTTTGATAGTTATGCTTTGTACTCATTATTAATTCAATTATTTTTTATTTGGATAGATAATTGTAATGAACTATCGAAGATGTCTTCACATTCATAAAAATGTTAATCTTTGATACACAAAAACAATATATTAATTATTGTTTAAGTTGCAAAATCATGTGTATAATATATTTTTTGAATGTGAATATGTCCACGTTACAATGACAGGAAATGTAAGTAATTATTATCACGTCTTAAAGAGTACAGTCAACTTAAAACTAATCGACTAATATTTACAATATAATCATTATTTCAAATAATCACTAGGCAGATGCACTGCATCCTTATTTTATCACACCTTACTGGCACTTGTACTGAATTGCAGCGTCAATAATTCTACTTCTAAAGTCAACAAAAGTACTTTTTGTTAATAAATTATAATATGTTCACTGTATAAAGTTATTTATAGTCATGGTGCTACGTCTACGAGGCTTGTTTGTTATGCGTCATTCATTGTTCAGTCTTAACTTAGAGCAGTGTTTGAGGATAACACTTTTGTTGTAATCTAATAAATATAACAATTAATAAAAATCGGTGACATATTTGATGCCAACATTTATTTCTAAGGCATGGCATCAAAAAAAATATTCCATCACATTTTTAATTAATTAATTTTATCAGCCCCTTATGCTTATTTCCAAAAACAATAATATGGTATAGAAAAAAAAAATCATGGAATCCTAAATTTCAATTTGTTTAAAAAAAATTTAACTAAAAATTACTATTTCGAAATCGAAGTTATTTAAATCAAAAGAAACAATTGTTATGACAGAAAAATATTACAATCTTAGAAAAAGCACAACATCACTCATAGTTATACAAGCTATTTCAATATACATAAAGATTATGCCTCTATATTAGGGACTCCAATTACTCGACATCTCAACTACTCGAGTATCGAGTAGTAAAATTTCAAATTACTCAGGTACTCGAGTATACTCGAGAAGTTTCAGATATACCAAAATATATATTATTTGTTAAAATTTGTGTATATCAATAGATGTTTAGCAAATAAATAAGCTCATTTTAATTCATTAATACGTTTATTTCAATTTATGAAACCTTTATTTTAAAAATAATATATTATTAAACGTCTCATATTTTAATTTAATTTAAGTTTTGCTTTTTTACTCGCGCAGTAAAAAAACTCTGTTGCTGTGGACATTGGCTTAAAGTTAACAATCAATTAAATAGTGCAATCTAGTTTTTCTGTCCACTGCTTAAAACATAAAAATATTTGGAAACACACCTTCATTTATAACTTCCGAGTTTTACTCGAGTATCGAGTACTCGATACTCGAATTGGAGTCTCTACTCTATATGTATGTTTAAATAGGATTTTAGCTTTTTCTTCAAATAGATACCCAAAATGTTGCAATGTAAAAGGTTGAAGAACCTTTGAATTCGATTCTCATGCATGGTAAATATTCAGTTAATGTTGATTTCTAACTTTAGAAATCTTTAAGTCATTTGACCACTGAACTTTTGACATATTTACATAAATAAAACTAATTTCAAATGCAAGATTTGCGATTCAAAGGGTACTTCATCATATATTGTCCATGCATAATACAGACACGTAACAAATTTGAATAACAACATACAGTTTTAGGTAGAAAAATTCCATTTCGAGTTATCTATTCAACAAAATATGGAATTTTATACAATATAATTTCGCGAAACTCTTTCAATACACTTTTTTCAATATTTTTTCGATACGCTTTTGTCACGCAACAATAAAAACATGATCAATTATTTATAATAATAAAAACAAAATTTCAAATTTAGAATATTTCCAGTCTTTTCTTTGTTCTGTCAAAATTACAGTGACTGTTTTATCTTTTCGGGAGCCATATTTTTTGGAACTGAGGAATATATCAATCTATCGTTATATTTTATGGGGAGAAATGTGTGTAAATTTGAAGGTGAAATAGTGTGGGTATATCTTGTATGTTTTTGTTGTTTTTCCTAAGCATCGGCACAGTCACAACAAAAATTAACTGCTCGTTCCTCCCACACCCAAAGCTGTCTCAATTCTTGGGGAAGCCCTACGCTTCCTTCAGTTCTATTAAAATAGACACATTTTCCCTTCTTCCTCCGCAATATTTTCAGAGTGAACGACCTTGGCTGACATGTGTATTTACCGTACCAGCAATTTTTCTTGGTGCATTCGACGGTACGCATGTATCTGGGGAAATAGTCCAATCCTAAATCGATCCATTTGACAACTGCCTCGCATTCCCATGGGCGCGGAGCCCCTGCGGATCTTTTCGCTTTGGTATTGGTAAAATAGTCACTGTCGAAATGGTCCAGGCTCCAGGCTGGAGCATCATTTAACTCTCGGGAATAGCCATCATCAACAAAAAACGGGCGGTAAGACGATGTACTCCGTTTTGAATCCGAGGGTGCAAATTCCTCGTCTTCCGAGTCGGGGGGAGTTGTAAGACTCATATATCTTGGATTGTAAGCGGCACCTAAGATATCCGCCAGCAATTTCGCCTCCAAATCGTCGCAGTCTGACGACTGTATTCCCATCATGGAGTCAACTTTTGGACCGCTTCCGTGAAATTGTCCTGCACCTAAACGACCTCTGTTAGCACAACTCACTAATATAGTATAATAAATCACATAAAAAACAATACATAGCTGCCATTTTGAATATAAATGAGCGGCCATTTTGTCTGACAAAAAAACTGAAACACTCTTATTTTTAGTAGATCATTCAACGACTTCACTTCCGAAAAACGTAATTTTAACTGCTTAGAACGCAATGTAACCGAACAATTATTGGTGCATAAGTATTAAAGTTGCCTTTTTCAACATTTCTACTGGTTTAATAACATTCTTTTGTCTATTAAAATCGTCGAAAATGATCGGTTTTTGACTATACATACAGCTAACAACTACTTTGATAAGATCGTTCTTGTTCGTTCTGTAACCACGATCAAGCCGAACTGAATGCATTGTACTAACTGGCCAACAGTGATAATTGATATTGCAAATTTTCAACGGTGGCCGCTTCATTAATGACGTTCAAAATAACGAGAATTAATATTCGTCTCACATTTGCAAAGTACAATTGGATGGCTTCTCACTCGCACGGTTATAGTTATACGACTTCGAAGAACTTTTTACCAATTCATAAATATACATATTCCATGCCCAAAGCTACATGTTTTACATTAAAATAAAATCAAGTAATTCAGTTTACGAAGTTTCACTTCCTTGTGCTACTGTTGCAATGTAAGCATTTGCGTTTATCAATAAAATAAAAAAAGATTGTAATTCCCTTAATTATGTTCACACATTACAGAATAATCTGATAGCTGGGTAAACACAGACCGCAACACTAGGACGGGTAAGAGGAAAAAGGCGAACCTACATCATGGGCTTCTCAACTACAAGATCACAGTTGAGATGCAATACTTTGGCGATTGGAATCAAACGATTCAATGTTTCGTTAAAAAGCTATATAGATTGGATCTACCTACATATATTGTTTTCGGAGGTTTTAAAATTTGACTGTATAAAATATTTAAATCATTTATCGATAAACAATATAATTACAATAAAAGGTTAGGTTATGTTACGTAACGGTACCATATTCTAAGCCAGTGATTCTTAACCATATTGAAAGAATCGCCCCCTTTACAATAATAAAATTATCCACCCACCCCCCTCTAAAAAAATTGAAAAACAAATAAATAACATGATTATTTTTATAAACATTAATTATTTTTATAAACATCAAGGACTTCATTAAAAAAAAAATGAGTTCCTTGAGCCTCATGTGACTGTGCTATTTTCGAAATATTAGGTTCAAGTTTAGTTAAATACAGTCTCAAATCTCCTCTTTGGCTTATCTGTAGTCGATTTCGGGATTTTTTTTAAATATGCGTTAATGCGCTAAAACCCTTTCTACTAAATATGATGAAAGAAATGCTACGATGGGTAATTTTACCTCTTTCCACAGAAGAGGGTATTGATGGCGAAAATGGACCAAAAAAAACATCATAATCACATTGATTGAATACTTTTTTAGCTTCACTGTCATTTTGTAGCTCAATAAACTGCTCTTTTAAATTTTGATTGACACTTTATACATTTGATAAAGATGGATTAATTATCCTATCTAGTATTAAAAGTTCATACAAGACGCGATGTACGAGATAACGCAACGCCCACTTGAACGGGTGCAGCGCCCCCCAAATGGTAAAAATTTAAATACGCCTCCCAGACAATGAAAACGCCTAAATGGGGGCGCTGGCGCACCCGGTTAAGAAACACTGTTCTAAGCATTGAGATAATTCTAAAATAAGAAACTTCAATTGAGCAAAGTATACCCGATCACCTTTTTGCACGGTTTCGAAATAGTATGGCTATTTAAAAAAGGTTCTGAATATTTTTTATTATTTTCTTAGGCTGATGTCCTGAAAAACAGCAGTAAACGGGCACTTTTATTCTCAAACGGTGACACTGAATGAATATACTTCTCCATGCTAAATTTAATTTAAAAATAAATTATTTGTATGAATCCTCCTATGATACTCGTGGTTTTTTTTTATTAAAATATCAGCCCGGCTGTTGATTGAACGTGCCAAAACATTTTTTTCATGCTTTAATTATGAACGATTTGTAAGATTTGTTAAAGTAATTCTTATTGGAGAAATAACTTTAATAATAATGTATGATGTAGAGAAAAATATTGTTAAATATATATATAGTACTAGCTGATCCGGCGAACTTCGTACCGCCTCAGAAACAATAGATGTGTTAACGTATTAGCTGAATTAAGTCATTCATTCACGCGTGACATGAAATGTCAAACATCACGCGCGTGATAGCGCCCTCTGTGATTCAACAACAAAAATAATAAATAATGACAGATGTCAGAAATATTAAAATACGTTCTGATAGGGACATACTTCACTTAGCGGTATGAAATATACTTTACAACCTTCTCTCATATCTAACAAATATACATACAAAATTTCATAATAATCGGTCCAGCCGCTTCGAAGGAGTTCGGCGACAAAAATTTGTGTCGAGATTTTTATATATATAGAGATTAAGTATTTAGACTGAGGGTGCTTGATGGAATTTTAATATCAAATTTGAATTGTTTGAATTTTATACTTTTCCATGAGTTTTGTCGCTAACGACCCGGGTTTCGCCTTTCAGCATCTTCAGGCATTCCAAGTGGAAAAGTACAAAATTCAAACAATTCAAATTTGATATATAGAATTGTAAGTGTAAAAGCATCTTAAATGCTAAAAAGATCTTCCTTCAACAACAGTGACTTCTATACTGACATGAAATTTTTCGAATAAATTCAGTTGGTAAGACCGTTTTCTTCATTATATGATACTTTTCGTTTTGGTAGGTTCAATTCTACAACCGGGCTGATATTTTATAAAAACCATTAGTATCATAGGTGATACCCGGGGCCCAAAGAAGGTATAATCAATAAAATCGTGCAAAAAGAGGATTGGGCGTATTGATAAACATGGTTACTTTTTCATCATCATGAACTGTCAACCATGTGAACGGCGGACCGATAATGATGTTGGTAATTCCTGAATTTCCAAGGGTATCGCATCCATTTGCAATGCGTGCGGGGCACGTTAGAGATCAGAGCAGCAATTTGATCTCGTCGGTCGCTCTTTGATTCAGTGATCGGCATGCCGAAAGCTAATAATAATTATTATAATACTAGTATTGCTACCCGGCGTCGCTCGGACTAAGCGACCAATAATTATTTGATGTTATATCATTCGACATAATTATATCACAAATCTATCATCCAAAATAGAGTTAAAATAAAATCACAAACTTTATTTAATTTGATGACAGCCCCCGCCCCATTCTCGCCCATTAAAATGTTCAAATTCAAGGAAAAAATCTAATTTGCTGTCAAAGAAATGTCAAATAATACCTTCATGTAAATAATAAACATTATTATATTGCAACTTGCAATAACAATGCAAAAGAGAATTACAGACCCACATACATACATACGCCGTTTCGGTTTTATATATAAGATAATTGATTTAACACAAATTCTAGTAAATTGAGGAAAGTGAAATTTTCAAAATGTATAAAAAAAGATACAAAAGTAGGGTTGCCAACCGATCCGGACTGGCCGGGATTGTCCCGGAAGTAGTGTCGAATGTCAAAAAATGTCTTACTGTCCCTGAATTTCACAGGAAGCTATCGACCAATATCACATACACCCAAAAAAATTATATCGTTTTATCCTATAGGTCCCGGATTTTTTCAGAAAAAGTTAGCAACCCTATACATAAGTGATGCAGAACCTTTTTGGGAGAAGGGCCAGATCATCAATTGATCTCAAACTGTCTCAAAGACAGTTCGAGGGCCGCATGGGTAAAAGTGATTGAATTGTCAATTTGTAGTGTATACAAAATTGAAAAATTTATTATATTACTTTGTTTTTCCATCGTCCGTAAAAAGTTTTGAAGAGGATTGATTATTGATATTTGTCATATTGGGCCGCATGAAATGTTATTGCGAGCCGCAGGTTGTGCATCAGTGCGCTACGTCATGAATAAAAAGCTTCGAACTTAATTTTTTAATTCGTATTCAAGTAATGTAATTTTTACAATTTAGGCATGTATTTTGGTTGTCATGACTCAAAAACCGTTTGCATTTTTACACTTATCAATAGAGATTAGTTGTTAACAAATCAGTAAAACTGATAGTTGAGAGAAGGATTCTGAAAAAAAACACACATTTTAAAAAGACGTGTTCTTGGGTATCTGAAGAATATAAGTGTAAGGAAGGATATACACAAATATGACTCGACACAGCGAATCAGTCATCAGTAATTTTACAGTTATATCCATGTACAGTTTTCAGTTTGATTTTGATATGTATAACAGTTAAGATGGCACAAAAATTGACCTACACATCTATCAGCTTGTGCTTGCAAGATCGCTGTGCTCAGGAATAGACATTTGTATGTAATCATGCTCCGTGACTCAATCGGGAGCAACTCCGACTAAAAAAGTTTAATATCGTCACTTTTTTTTGCCTTATGTTCCTATTTATGTGTATTTAATTAAATATCAACCCTACCAATCCGGCCAATAGCCAAATTTGACATATTATATGCAAAAATAAAAAGTTCAAACTTTTCAAAATTTCCGACTCCGAGTACGACTCCGGCCAAATCGCCGCGACGACTCCGACTCTGACTCCGGCCAAAAAGCCCTGACTCCACGACTCCGACTCCGACTCCACAGCCCTGATTATGGCACGGTATATCAAACAATTGCTATAAGAAACACGACAAGAATTTTTATTGCAGATAGTTATACAAATTTTAAATAAACTGTCTATTATTCAAATTTGAACAACCTCTTACAAATAAATACTAATCTTTATTTAAAAATTATACCACACGAAAATAAATAAAATAATGAGCTTAAAAATAGTTTCTAAATATTCCTTAGCAAAATTTGTAAGCGGAAAATATTTACGGTAAAATTGAGAGCCACTTAAATAATTCACTCCTTACTCCCACTTAACCCTAAGCGCTGCTTATAATGTTTAGAAACACCTTTGATATTACATCAATTATTGTCAAGTTATTTAAGTAAGTGCCAAAATTTTGCGGTATCTACCGAATTCTATTGAATTCTTATTCACCTGGGGCTGTAGTTTTGTGGTAGCTAAGCCACCATTAGTTTTCTTTCAATCAATTTCAAAAAGGCATGTCAGTGGCAGCACGCAGCCAGATCACCACGATTTCATTATTAAAGTAACCTTGCGATAGTAAGTCTGAAGATGCTTCTTAATGAGACGAAATACGTGTCAGTATCTGTTACACAATTCGTGGAATAAACATTGTTATTAATTTGTATTGAAACGAACTTCCATAAAGTTATCGTCGAATCCATCGATGGTAAGTATTTTCTTCTCGACTTCAGATCACTGAGGTGGTGCGATTGTCAGCCGCCAGTGCTTGATGTGAACGTGTTTCAACTACTAAACATTTTAACTTTTTATATACGAAGGGTGAGTGAATAATTATGTTTAATATTTCGGTAATGATACCAATGGTTGCAAATGCATATAAAGCAGCGGAAGAAACTTTTTTACGTTACATTTTCCGGCCGGAAATACGAATCCAATTAACGTAGCGAAATGTCCCTTTGCTTATTTCTTAAAAACTTTTCATTCGAAGTTTTCGAGCCAACTTTTCTGGAAGTTACATTACATGTGAAAAATAGGCACACTGTAGTTGAAAGGGTACACACACAATTCAATGCTGTATAAATATATATATGTATGTAGTTGCTTTCAGAAATAAATATGGACCATCATAATATTGAACACAGAACTATTTTTGTAGTAAATTTTCTGCGCTGAAAAATGTTACATTATTAACCTTTCCCTTGAGGTACTAAAAAAACGTCTGCTCCGGTAATGTGTAGTCATTACACATCATAAAAAACTTAGAAGAGGTAAGAAACAAGGTACTTATCAGGAGTCGATAATACACGGTAAAAAAGTTTTTTTTTTTCGATTAGATGTCGTTACTAAAAACCATAGTTTTGAGAGAAGAAAACGATTTATAGACGAAAAAATAATACAAACTTATACCATCATATTTACAAGGTATAAATAGTTTGTAATGTGACAATGAAATAAATGTGATACTCTACATCAGTGCTTCTCAAACTTTATCATGCAATGCCCCCCTATATCTAAAAAAAGAATCCGCCCTCCTGAACAAAAACATTTTGTGCGGCCCCCAGTTTGGCAAGCACTGCTCAACAAAATCAAAAATATTTAATATTACAAAGATATGGGATCGATTTTATGTACTATTTTTGTAAAATATATCAAATTACGTATGCGGCGGTTTTCTAAAAAGCTCTTTAGCTTATAAAATTATAGTATAAATTTTTTATATCTGATTTAGCTTGAATCTATTTTCAATGTAAACCAAGTGATTTCCGACAATTTCAGCTCATTTTTTACATTGATTCAGTAATTTAAACTATTGCAGGTATATATTGTGACAATACTTATATCCGTACAGTTTGATGTCAAATAGTGCAATGACATTTATTAATTAAAGATATCACTAGCGCTTAATTAATTTCATTTAGCATTTGTAGTCCAAAAAATAAATATATGTATATTTTAATTACAGTCTATTTTTCTTGTATTTTGCTTCAATTTATTTGCTTAGTTGTAATACCAATTGTTTTTCATACCTTGTATTTTTTACTTAAATTTTGTATAAATATCACTGTTTCGTTGAATTTCTTATCAGTTGACAAAGCTCGCCATGAGCGAAACCAGTCCTGATCCAATAAAATTTATGTGGAATAAGTACTAAAAATGTTTTATTATTTTTATTATAGTGCTTAAAAGTGATATACATACATATATTATGTATCTATTTTTCCATGCTTTTAAGTCTTCATACAATCTAGGAATCTAGGAATCTAGGATCTTCATACAATCTAGTCCGTTGGATACCACTGCTTTCTGAAAAGATTTCTCTTGGCTATATTCTTATTCTAGTATACTTTCTATGGTATTCACAAAAATAAAATCATAGCAAGTTTTGAATCACACATGGATGATTAACGTATTATACGTGAGCATCTATATCAATTATAAAAACTCTTTATCTGCCATTTGTGTGGTAATAGTTTGGTGTGGAACGGCTTGAGGATGAAACTGACCAAGTCAATTCAGACATGTTTCAAATGCGTTGGCCACCGCTTGCTGTAGAAGAACAGAAATCGGACGAAAAAATGACTGCAGATGAAGATGCATAAATTAAGAAAACACATTAATTGCTCAACATCGTTTTTAAAATAATATTTAAACAATTGTTTCAATCGCATGTGATTGAGCTCATAAATATTTAGCAGACCATTAAACGTTTTCGTAAAAACGACAATGATCCGCTCAATTTTTTTACAGTATCATAATTTTAAGAAGTATCCGTGGTCGATTGTCAACGTCGTTGCTTTGTTTGCCTCGCTTGGGAACGAATCCCAGCTCGGGCAGCGTCATTTTTCAATCGAATTATTGAGTTCCATTCGGAGACATGAATGTTCGTTCAGTCCATTCCCCGGCCCTAAAAGCGTGATTAGCTAACCACTAGTCCTACGTTAGTACTATACTTTCTACCCTCATTATCCTTGAAAAAAATAGGTTGTGCCACTGAGTGATAAAATGTTTTCGTATAACAACTTGCGTTCAAATACACTTCGTTGTCAGTTTATATGCTCCACATTGGGAGCGGACACGGTAAATAATATTCTTATAACATTAAAATATAATACAAATTCGAATTGCATAAATAATATTTTATCAATCTCATACCAGACTTATTCAATGGCGCACTGTACACCTGTAAACATTACCCCGGTACAATGACCTATTGAGTGTCCCAGAAAGTGGGAGGGTAAAAAAAACATAAGGATTTTTCCCTACAGGGTGACCCTTCAAGTTTAACCTTCCGCCGGTACTCGGAATCCCTTTGCGACGATTTTGAGCGTTTTTGCCTCTCTTGTCTTCTTTTATGTTACTTCCATGCTTCAAGTTACGGCACAAAGAATAAGCTGGGGGAAGTGACTTCCCTAAGAGTTACCCTGATTAGGATAACGTCAATGTGTACACTCACATTCGGAACTCGTTTATTTTAACATATTTTAATAAGTTATATGAAATTTTATATTTTCGAACTATTGTGCAAATCAATGATAAAATTTCTCTAAATAATGCTGATGACCTTGAATAGATTTTTCGATTTCATAAATACCTCAGTATAAATTCATTTGAAACTGGTACTTAATAAGATAAAACAATACCAACAAATGTCTTTTTTTAAAACTATTTTGACTGTTTAGTTTTCTTTCTCTAAGTGGAACTTTTCGAATAAAGAGTCCATCTGCCAGTTATATTCAAAGCAGATTTTTCAGCATCAAATATTTTTAGGTATAATCGTCACTATTCATCCACATCATTTCACGGTCATTGCTTGATTTCCGTCTTTATGAATATTGATCCATAAATGCAGCCAGTTGTATGCTAATCAATGTGTTCAGCTCAGAACACTTGCAGCTGTAAATTTAAACTGATAAATAAAAAAAACAAACATTTTGTATGTCAGGCTTCTGAGGAAAACACTAATGCTTATTTGTTCAAGTTTCTGTAAATTGACAAATCGTAAGTCGGTTCGAATGAATCGTTTTAAATGTGATTTTATTTAATTGCCTCGACTTCTAACGTATTTTTATAATATGACGATGATAGTGAAAAGATTTCAATCACAATCGTTGTATTCTCAATGCCACTCATATTTTGATTAACCTAATCGACACGTTTATTTTTGTAGCACACAAGTCAGTGTCTACCTTACCGTTTTTAGGATTTAAGATTAAATATAATGTACATGTTTCTGTTATTTTTGAAATATTAATCAATGACTTCGAAACGTCGGGCGATAGTAAGTATATTGATAAGATATCCAAAAGTAATTGTAAAGTAAATGCAGCTTCCTAATTTATTTGAAAAAGTTTATATTAAAATAAATTCGATTTAATAATAAATCATTTTATATGGTTCGCCATGTAATATAATTCTCGGTCATCCTGTATAGCATGGCACACAATATAATATAACTGTGTGTTGGAACTTCCACGTCATTTAAAAGGCTCTCATTATAGAAGGAATTTAATCGATTTTTACTGGACAAAACATAACAACATTGCCAATAAAACAATATTAAATTAATAATGTGGTATTTTTTCGATTCAATAACCGAATAAATTATTGATTTATTAAGATTTTGGTATCCTGCAGCATGGCATGTAAACTCGCTGTGCTTCAAATTACATTATTATGTTTTCAGCTTGAAAATCTACAGCACCTTTTTTACGTTTTTATATACGATTCAGCATTTTTTTATGGAAATGGAAAATTGAAAGACGTACAAATCTATACGGAGCAGTTTTTGATAATGTTTTACTCGAAATTATTATTTGTTGAAATTTAAGTAGGTATTAGAAACCAAATATATTTTCTTAACAACAACAAAAAAGTGCCGTGGTCAATAAAACGAATAGATTATTGATGAGGTTCTCTTGTATGTAGCGAAACCACAGTGTGGCATAGAAACGTCCCATCAAAATAGGTTTCAAATTTATAGATAAGATCAGAATTCTTCAAACGTTTATTTTCTCGGAAGGCCACAATAGATTGACAGTAATGTTGTTTTGAAGGTTCTAAATTTTTATTTTAAGTCGTAGTGCTTTTTAAATCGATTCATTAAGAATTATGAATGAATCGAATCATAATTCAGAATATCGCTGATTGTAACATATTGAATAATAATGTCATAGATTTATAAAGTTTTTTTTCTAACTAAGCAACGAACTCCAATTACACTCACTAAAGATACCCACACCATTTAAAAACATGCGGCGTTGGCAAATGAATGAACCCGAACGCCCTGATCTTTGTGGGGGATCAAGAGTCACTCAGTTTGCTCTCGGATAAGAATAAAAATCGTTACGAATCACCCGCTTTCCCACTATTGCACTGTTTTGTCAATAGCAGACACGCGGAGATTTCAATATGAAGTAAGTCGCTTTTATTGCTTTAGTTCGGAGATCGATTGGAAGCGGTTGATTTGCGTCTAAGTAACTCTATTTCCCATATTTAATTGTAATACGAGTATTTATTTTTAAAGCCTACCGATACACATTTTTTCTTAATTATCGTCTAAAAATGCATCCATTTTCATTAAGTAGGCGGAACCAGCCGCGTCAGATGCAAATATCGACAGGTAGCCTTTGGTGGGCGCTTCCTAAGAACGACGAGGGGTAATTTGCCACCCTAGAAATCCAGCGACGCAGTCCAAACAAAAGAGGTAAGCGAAAGTTTAAAAAAAACCTGGATAGGCGTCGCGTATTCCAGAATATACAATTCGATGTTTGTGCACAATGCAATCGTCAATCACAATTCCTAAGGTTGGTAGGCATATAAAATATATTCCGACTATAGCCATCCAGTATAATATGCTACCTGCTTTTGGGCTAGCTTACTTCCGTCGAATCCGGAAATTAAAATCTAAAATGATAAAAAAAATGCATTTAGGTTTGATTGTTAATGGTACTATTATAACCTACTCCTCGATTGAAAATAGCGACCAAAAAGTGAAGCTCAACAACTAACTACAGTAAACATGAGAGATTACGAACAATATTTACGTAACGCTGATATAAATAGTAAATAATAATTTCGTTTGACTTTAATAAGCTATACTAGTAAAATATAAAAAATAACTTTGACTATTCCACGTATTGCGTATTACGTATTCCAATACGTGGAATAATCAAAATTATTTTTAATTTTATATTAAAATGAACTTCCACAAAGTTACCGCCGAATTCATCCATATACTAACCCTTTGCGGAACCTATGCGGCCAAAACTGTAACAATTGCCTCATATATCCCTTCCATCAAAATGGGCAGTCCATTTAATAATATATTGAACCAAGCTATCTTTGACTTTTCGTCACTGCGGGTTCCATGTGCCCGTCGACACCCTATGATTCTCCTGTGCCGTGTACCGTTAGCCACCCTGTACACGGATCTCGTCGCTAGAGGCCCGACACTTGAGTGGCGACCACTCAACGTCAGGGATTTTTAAGGATTCGAGTGGAGCCGGAAACTTATTTTTTTTATAAATCATTGTTGAGCTTTTCAATATCGAGTCGTAAAATCGAACGCATACAAAACAAAAATATGCATTTTAACCAACAATTTATTATTTTTCTCACAAATCTTTGGTGACCGGGAGTTCCCCACAGAAACGCACAAAAGAAACATGCTCACAATGATAATCGATGAAATACAAGCAAGCACACAAATTCGAAAGAAATTAAATTTTTACTATTTGAATAGAAATATTTTTTAATTATATTTATAGGAAAAACATTAGTATTTTAAATAAAAGATTTCCACAATGCTTAGTGAAGATTGGCCACACATGCTATAGACCAGTGCTTCTCACGGAAAATTCCGCATCGTAAACATAAGGGGTCCTATAAAAATATCTGGTGGCCGCATCAAATTTTTATTTTGAGTTTGTTGAGTTTGAGGTATGTCAAACGGAACTACACATGGTTTTAAATTTACTCTTGGTTTTGATTTTATACGAAACTTTCATTTTCATAGTCTTTCTTGAGAAATTAACTTATAAGACCACATTTTTTTTAATGTCAATATTTTCTATGAAGCTGTTGGTGGCCGCAGTCAAATCCTTTGGTGGCCCCACATCAAAACCACTGCTAAAGACAGACTTTTCCAAAAATATCTTGTACTTTTCCATGGGTTTTTATTAAACAACAATAAGTATTGTCGGTCCCTGTGGATGTAGTGGCAAGAGCTTTGTCCTAGCGATTTGGAGACCCAGGTTCAATTCCCGGTAAGGTCAGATTTTTTCAATTGAAAAAAAGAGATATTGGGCTGGGTGTATGTTATTTATCGTTGATTTTGTGCACAACTGATTCATTACTTATCATCGAGTTAATCTCGTATGAATTTCACAATTAAGAATATTTGGCGCATTGGCGTAAGCTGTAATGCCAAATATTTTTTTTATTTAAAAAATTATTATTAAGTATTGTTGAATATTAATCAAATCAAAATAATCAAATTCTTTGAATAACACGACGTCGGATAATACCCACCATTTTAAATTCGTAGGCATTCCGATGTTATGAGCTTCAAAATCACCTATTAACGGATGTTACATTGAAAATACTTATCTTACTCGGCAAATAATTATCTAAATGATTAGTAAGTTCCACGAAATATCTTTTTTATTTGAATCTATATAAGTCTGAAATATAACACAAGCTGCAATTAATAGTGGTGGTAGTAACTATTTGGAATTCAGCTTGTTTGCGGAGCGCGGTTTTACTACTTCTGGCTTTGAGGGTCTATTGAAAAAAATGCATTCGCGAGATGCAATCCTTCGAAGCCGCTTGCATGATGGCGCACGAGCACATTTTCTATATGCACGAGTCCAATATGAAAGAAACGAACCGCAGCCCAATATTCAAAAGCATGAAATTAGCACACCTTGCGTATATCCATTAAAAACGTCCACGTAAAATCTTATCACTCATAATATATATTATTTTACTTTACGTTGAGGGATATTATATATACATATATATATTGATATTTTTTTACTGGTTGAATATGGCCACCACACGGTGCCTTCAAGATTCTCAGTCATCCGACAGCCAGTTGCGTCCATCCTGCTTCGTCTAGTAAAATCCTATCCTATGAATATATTAATCAGTGGGCTTTCAATAAATATATATATAAGTACGCATGAAGAGTATAATTTTGAAAAATTAAAGTGATAAATAAATATTATTCGAAGATTAAGTAGATTTTTTAAGCTATGTAAAAATTATTTCTTCGTTTTTGGCGGATCTTTTTTTGCCGCTGAAGAATCGTAAATTAATGGACTTCAGTTCACTTTCTAGGTTTATTCTCTTGTTATATTATACGCTAAAAGATTGCTTGTCGTGTGGAATTATAAATATATTTAAAATCAGATTGTTTTATTTTTATTGCAAAGAAAATCTGTTATATGTGAGACCGATTTTCAATAGCCGAGTGTAGGTATATGTTTGTTTTAGAAATATTGATGTTGATAATTTTAAATGGTGCCACTGCGATTTTTTTTATGTATACAGTGGTCTGATTAGTCGTTTTTTACGAAAACGTCGAAAAAACCGATGATTCGTGAAAAGTATAGGAATATTTTTGGAAAAAAAAACTAAAGTCCGTTACAATTTAACTTTTTCTGGGTTTTATTATCTTAATATTTCTATTATAACTAACTTGCAGATCGCATTCTTCAATAAACAATTGAATTGAGAGGTCGGTAGTGTTATTCTACTACGTTTTGCTGTGCCAGTATACATATCTTTGCGGATTTTTTACCGGGACTATGAAAAAATAAACTAATTATTTTGTCTACCTCTGTAGCTTAGCTTAGCTATAAGTCTGTATCCAACCGTACATTAGAAAACAATCATTGCCAGTTATACTAATTCAGATAAGTATTATAATCGTTATTATTTATTAAAACTCTAAAGTGGTTCTCAAGTGAAATTTGGCTGTGGCCGCATCAGGAACATCAGCGGTCCTACGGAAATGTCTGGTGGCCGCACCAAATTTTTGTGTTGAGTCCTTTTTGCCAAAAAGACCTAAACATGCATGTGTTGAGTTTTTCCTAACTAGCAATTCTTGATGCACAATGAAATGCATACAAAATATTTTATTTTCAGTGTCTTTGTTGACAAATAAACTTGTAAAATCCCATTTTTATTCTATATCAATATTAACTATAAAAGAACCACTCTAAAGCATCTTTTTAATATTCAGAAAATATACATTTTTAGGACGTAGAACAGGAATATATACATACATACATATATACAAAGGCTTAGATTTGTTTATTTTCGGGTTACATTGATGCCAAATATTCCACTTGAGGAGTGAGCATAGACCAGTGATGGACAACCTTTAAGGGTCAGATAATCAATTCTCAGATAGTTCGAGGGCCGCATGGGTAAAACTGATGAAATTATTGATATTTCAGTGGATATAAAATTGAAAACTTTATTGTTTTAAATTGTTCTTCCATCGTTCGTAAAAAGGTCTCAAGAAAAAAGGTGATTGATATTTGTAATTGCGGGCCGCATGAAACGCCATTGTGGGCCGCATGTGGCCCGCGGACCTCAGGTTGTGCATTACTGACTTAGACTGATGAGCTCATACCTTTTATTTGTCCGACTCAAAGCCAAATGAAATAATATTTAGAAAAAATAGACAATTTACTGGCACAGTATTTAGTTTTCATATACATATGTACATATATATGTATGTATGTATCTTACATATTAAATGAATGCTCATTATTTTTTTTTATTTCTTCGAATAATTGTAACCAACCACTTAGTTTACTTTGTAAAAATGTTATTCGAAAACATTTCTTTAAGTAATAAATTCCCACTATATGTAGAATCTCTGGTTATCCACCTTTCAAGTGCTCACCTATAATACCTTTATTGTAATATTTGCAGCGTTGCCAGAGTGCTTTCTAATGACGAATTGACGGCGGACACTTGCGTTGGGTTGCGTTATGAGAGCAAAAGGCGAGAGACAAAATGTTTTTATAGCTTTGTGGCCAAAACATATTACGCAGAATTTGGGAACGATCGCTCGCAAGCATTGCGGAAATAGCAAAGCTAATTTTGGAATAACGTGAAGGTAAGTGAACATCTTCCTATGTTGCAAAGTATGTTTATTTAATTTATTTCAATTGCAAAGTGATAATTAAATGCGTTTACCGCGATTGAATTAAGTTTAAGAATCAAATTGCTTGCAATATATTTTAATATTTTGTAAAGTGTGCCATATAATCCACTGCTTTAACTCAACCTAGTATGTATTAAAAAAGTTTTGTTAAATAGTATGAAACATATAACCTTTTAATATAAATAACTTTGATTTTTCCACGTGTCACAATTGTTAACACAATATGTGGAATAATAAAAGTTTTTTTAAAATGAGCTTCCACAAAACTACCGCCGAATCCATCGTAAGTATAATAAGCAATATTACATTCCATTTTGGCTATCATTGCTTTGATCTATCCAAGAAAATCAAAAATAAAAATATATACAAATTATCTTACAGGACACAGAGCGAGAACGGTTGGCTAACAACTCGTCCTGTCCTAGTTAAATCCTTTTTATCTCCACTTCCATTGAAGGGAGAGGTTGGGTAACTA
The DNA here is from genome assembly GCA_028554975.1 of Himalopsyche kuldschensis. Taxonomy (NCBI): domain Eukaryota; kingdom Metazoa; phylum Arthropoda; class Insecta; order Trichoptera; family Rhyacophilidae; genus Himalopsyche; species Himalopsyche kuldschensis. Next base: position 379,504 of record JAHFWI010000060.1, on the reverse strand, counting down.
GCTGAAGTAGTTTTCATTTAACAACTAATTTTGAGTTAAACTCCATTCACAATCCATATGCTCCACATTGGAATCGGACATGGCTTAAGAAAAACAAAACTTTCAATAGCCACTGAAGTTTTCAAAATATCTGATAATTTACGTAGAACTTAATACAATTAATTCCTTTGTTACTCTTTTTTTCATTTTTCATTTGTTTCAAAGACACTGTTTGTACATGAAAAAAAACAGTTGGCTGCCAATATTTCAGCCATTTTAATCAGTCAATCTCAAATCAACTCATAAACTCGAGCACGCATAATATGTAGATAGATGTTGATTTTTTGTTTATTCACCGTATCATCGCGGCTCGTAAATTCCGTCAATTATTTTTTGTACGAACTCATGTTCACATCCAATGCTTAAACTCACTGCAAAAGCCCAAAAAGGAGATCTGGCATACCTATAATGAAAAACACAATCGTGTAATGTAAAATATTCCGACAGATTTTAATACACAGATATATGTATAGTATACTACTCGATCATGGCGGAATCACTGTCGCGTTTTATAAATTTTATTCTCCTCACATTATTCGTTCATAAGATCCATGTCATGATTTACTGTCACTGACTTATAATATACAAAAGAACATACATACTTTCATTTTATGTGTTTATAACTTTGACAAAGAGGATCTACCGCTACATTGTTTTACATCATACATGGGCAACCACCGGCCCTGATTAATCTCGGCAAAGTAGTAGAGAACGAAATTAATAGTTCCAGGGAGGGATAAAAAAAATAAAACCATTTTTCTAGTCTATCAGCTCGTACAGACATCACATGTAATTCTTATGGAGACGACGTGAAGGCACTAATAGAGCAATTTGATACGAGGTTTGCTGATTTCCAAAACAAAGTCTCCACATTCGCTATATTTGCTCGTCCGATGGATGCAGATGTAAATAATGTGCCAGCAGATTTCCAGATGGAACTTATAGAGCTTCAGGGGGACTTAGTGCAATCACAATTTAACAACACTGCTATCACGGATTTTTATAAATTATATTTGGTGGATGAAAAATATAAAAAATATACGCGTATTTGCAAGAAAAATCATTTGTCTTCTTGGCAGCATTTCAAGTGGACGGATGTACTTGAACTGACAGTTCAAGTTCATTCGTGCTCTTGAAATGCCTGAATATGCCGAAAGGCGAAACCCGGGACTTAAGCCACAAAACTCATGGAAAAGTACAAAAGTACAAAATTCAAACAATATAAATTTGATATTGAATTTCCATCAAGCACCCTCAGTCGAAATCTTAAATATTACTTTATTATGTTTAGTAATTTGGTACGGCCCTTGACTCGAAGACAGAAAGATAATTTGGCCCCAGACCTAGGAAAGATTGCCCATGCCTGTTTTACATAAACCAGTTCTCTAACAACATCATTATAACTTATTACCACTAGATCGGGCTAGTCCCCGATTTCTTTGCTTTATTAAAATACAAATAAAACTGTACCAGATTCTTTCTATCAAGGATTAATTATTTTGTTACTTATATTACAGTCTTATAAGATTTGAAACAATTTTGATAAATCGTTACTTTACTTTGATAAGGTTCTAATTGACATTTGTGCCTAAAATTTACCTAACTTCAAGTTGCAGAGGTTCTTAATCTTGAATACGAACTTAATCATCCTTTCAATTAACCCCCTTCCACCGGATATTAGAAATAGAAAAATATTGAAAATCCGCGAATAAATATTAGCTAACCACTCGACATGTTCTCACCTTCACCTCCCATCCTTCTTGCTTCGAAAATGAGAGTTTGAGAAACTATAGTAGTAATGCAACGTTCAATATTGGATAGAGTTAATTAAAAAAATATTTTCTGAAGATGATATATCGTAGCCAGTGAATAAAATTAACAGAATTGAATGAATTCAGTTGCATTTTTGATGTATCTCTTTTGTAATCATATTTATCATCAATCATTGCAGGCTTGATAATTTAAAAAATATGATTTTAAATATACGAACATATTCCATTAGTATTGCTAAATAAGTATAGATCGAGTTCTTATCGCAAGAAAGGTCAAAAAAATGACAGCGAATCAAAGATAAAAACTTTGATTTATAATAAATACATTACAAATAAATGGGACCTTCCTTAAGAATGCCTAGATCAAATCGTTTATCAATTAGTTTTGAAATCGGCAATCTGTTTAACGTCAATATTACATATTATTGTGTAATTGTACATATTATTATAAGTATTTATGTATAATATCTGTAACCGCTTAAATACCATATACTGCATAAATATGAGATGCAAATATCATGATTTAAAAAGTAAAAAAAAGAAAGAACTCCTAAAGAGTTTTCGGTTATTTCGAACAGTCTACGGTGAATAAAATCTTTACATGCTTATACTGCAGAATCTGTTAATCTTAATGCAACATTTAAAATAACTTAGATTAAAGTTTGCTTAAGTAATGAGTTTTAGTACTTTTTCCTCATAAGACGAAACACGTGTCACAGTTAGTTACACAATCAAAGTTATTTTTATCAACTCCTAAAGAGCTTCGCCAACAGTCTACAAACCGGTCCTGATACTGCAAATCTGTTAATCTTAATGCAACATTTAAAATAACTTAGATTAAAAAAGAAAATAATACATTTTTATTATAATGCCTTTCCACCAAGTATTGACAGTGAACACCTTAAAAGTGATAACTTAGATTATTTATTCCACGTATTGTGGGACTTTTAGTGACACGTGTTTCGGCTCTTCCTTTTAATCTTGTAATGTAATGTGTTAATTGTATTTTTTGTCAAATAGAATGAGGTTGAATTAACGTATCGTCAGTCCGAAAGCCGGGAGGTCAACGCGCGTTGGCTGTCTTCAGCTGCGGTGTACACGATTTTAAATCCTCATATGTAATTTCATAAATTCTTGATCAATTTATGATTTTTTCATTCAAAAACATTGATGTCTACATTCCCTCCCACAATAACCTTACCTAAATAGCAAAAACTTTCCGAAAAATGGCACAACTTACTAACAACCAGTCCTCGTATAAAAATCTGTTGTGCAACGAAATACATATTAGCGGCTTTTAAACAATAGTGCAGCTCATGGTTTGTGACGTTTTTCTTCGAAAATGAATTTAATATTTTTAATCGAATCCAAATCCAAAATTCTGAATCGAAATATAATTTACATAAATAATTTCAAGTATGTAAACTTAAATTTCAAAAGGTTGAGAGTCAGCAAATTTTAGCGATAGCAATTTTAACAAAGGACTTGCGTGTCGATTAGGCAAATCGGCGTGTTTTGGTTTCTGAGACAGTTTTTTTGTATCGTTCTCTATCTCCACGTGTTTTCGAATTTCCAACATCGCGCTTTTAAAGTGGGCGTGCCCGGCCGAGCGAGAGTTTAATATGCACATGTTTTGAAAATAAAACTAATTCACCCTCAATCCTTTCGATATTTTTCAAGCTTAACCGTCTTCAATGAGATGAGAATTAATATTTACATACTATTTTGTACGATACAGAAAAAAATGTTTATCAGTATAAATAAATGTTATTGTCTTGCTATTGAGATGGCAACCCGAATAAAGAGCTCGCGATCCAATAATGAATAGCTGGAGCAACATAGAATTCAATGCGGAAAGTCTGTGACTCGTGGTTGTACTCAGTCAGAACCAAACGCGACATATTTAGCGCATTCATATTGACTGTGCTTCTTTACGGTTGCGAGTCATGGCACATTACTAAAGCACTGGGTAGCCGTATACTGTGATTTTAGGAGTACGGTGGTTTGACTTTGTCAGGATCATGGAGGTAAGAGAACGGACAAACCAGCCCCTTATAACGTCCAAAATAACAAGGTGACGATAGACCTAGCTTGGACATGTGCTGCGGATGCCCCAGGGGAGTCTGGATCATGCCTGCCTCTTCTATCAAGCTTATTGATCCCGACGTCCTGGAAGGCCTTTGATGACCATCCATAGGATGAACTCAGGGGAGCTACGAGAGGACGTCGAGGAAGTTGGCGGTGATAGAGAATCCTGGAGGCACCGTGTGGATCTGTATACAATACGTGGAATAAACTAAATTATTTTATATGATGACACGGAATTTTGCCAAAAAAACAATTATCACCTTAATATTTTTCAAAATTTTTATACTTTGCGAGAATAAATGCATTTATTAATAAAGATTTCATTGAGAACGTCCTTACCACGAAGTGATTCGATTTTTCACAACGTCGTTGTGTTTTGAGCAGGGCTGTGGAGTCGGAGTCGTACTCGGAGTCGGAAATTTTGAAAAGTTTGAACTTTTTATTTTTGCATTTTATATGTAAAATTTGGCTTTTGGCCGCATTGATAGGGTTGATATTTAATTGAATACACAGAAATAGGAAAATTAGGGGAAAAAAGTGACGATATTGAACTTTTTTCATTCGGAGTCGTGTTTTTGGTCAATGTTGGAGTCGGAATCGGAGTCGCAGTCGTGGTTTTGGTAAATGCTGGAGTCGGAGTCGGACTTTTTTTCACCGACTCCACAGCCCTTTTGAGAATTGATAGCAAATAAATATAACATAAATTCGCTCCGTTAATGAAGAGAAACGATAGTTTCATTTGTCGAAATTACATTTCTACATTTGTAGTTATTTGAAGTCCATCAGTTTATAATTGTAGGCATAATATTATTCCATATCAAAAAGTCTATTATGTATAAAACGAAACCCAAAATTAGGTACAAAAGTACTCGTTTATTTTATTTAAATTTACCAAACGCATGCGCTGTAAACTCGGCGAGCACATGTCCAGAGCTCACGATGCGTCAGTGTTCGCGCCGAAGCGGTTGCGTTATGACGTGTTGCGTGGTGCTCGAAAATTGCTTAAGTCTTCTCGTCTGTCAATAATAATACCCTCCGCGGTGCTACGCCCATCGAACTAAAAGTAAAGAGATACAAAAAATATATATAAACCGTGTTAGTGTGTGTATTATTTATCATGCAAAGTGTAAGTGAAAAAAAATGTCAAAAAATAATAAACTGTAAATAATATATTAGTTGCATACTTATTTATAAGTTGAAAAAGGTTTGTTTTAATATTTCCAATAATTTTTCTGGCACAGAAATTTTAGTGTTAATTAATTTTGTTGTTGACAGTATAAATAACATTACGAGTTATCCACTGAAAGACAATAGAATAATATTGAATTCACATTTAAAAAATATATTTTATAAGTATAAAATAATTGATGCATATGAGAAAATTCTTGTTTCCAAAGGAGTTGTTAAATTATTTTTAATTAATTGGTTTCATCTTTTCATGTCGTCAGGCGAAATGAAAATAGAAGTTTTCTGTTGATTAATTATTTAGTTTATGCAAGTCAAATACGCAATATGATGACTATCGATACGCATTTAATAATTAAAATTCATTTGAAATAATTACTGTTTATGCATTTTTAACGTACCTACTACGCCCAAAGAATTATTCTCCTTGCCCTGTCGAAGTTTAAATAAACACACGTTTTAAATATTCTAATGTATGGATAAGCAAATTTACTCCTTTCAAAGTGGAAAAATATTCACCGGTACCTATACGTAAAGCACTATACATAATAATATATTTCGGTTCGTTTTGTATTCTTTTGTAAATCGTCGAACCCGTGTTGCCTGCTAAAGTTTCAGAAATTTATTTTTATTTAGTCGCGTTCTGTTGATCAGCATCGCATGTATTTTATTTGTAAATTCAATGGCAATCTTTTGTTTTGTTTTTCTTATTAGAGCGTCGAAAATTCAACCGATGTAATTTTCATTATTTATCATACATGTGGCAATTAACAAATGCTAAGACCTGGTTTGTTTTATTATGATCAGGCTCATAACATAGACATCGGTCATAAATTTATGGCCAGATGTAAGAGACAATAATTTACTGTCAACGCATACCACGTCAATTAAATTTAGAATGCAATTTGAATTTGTGAAAAATGAAATTTAATTTTCAGACGAATAATTAAAATGAACTTTGATTTGTATATAACAAATTAAATTGTGTGTAGTATTTATTTCTGAAAATATACTGGAAATAAATTGATAATTTGAAATTTCTCAGCCGTAATATATATGCGACAGTTATTTTCGATTGACATCAATTAATTTTATAAACATTTATGCGAATGACAAATTATTCGACACTGTAAAAAATCATATTTATTGTATTACCAAATTTTATTGACACCTTAATATTTCTTTCAATGTTGACTTACTTGCATAGTATTTGGTGGTAGATTTCCATTTTTATGACTTAATTCACTATTTTATAAAAATATCGCAGAAGTTGGGTGAATATTTATTCTCAATTTTATTATGAATATAAATTTTTGAAAATGATTTGAAGTTTTTCTTTTATTTAGTGACTGTACGCAAAACCATAACACACATTCAGTTGTAAGAAAGGAGGGCGTTTTTATGCTTGCTGTACGTTGTATCGCGCCCGCAACCTTTTTGATTTTATGAGTCACTTAAAACTTTTTCGGAAACGCCCTATTTCACCGTACGCCCTTGGGAGTACCTCACTAATGAAGGCGAAATCAAAACGGAATCTTTTTAAGTACAATTGATATCAAGTATATTGAGTTATTACCTTAATTATTACGAACTATTCTTAAACGACTAAAACATACTTTTAAGGTGTTCACTGTCAATACTTGTTGGAATGGCATCATAATAAAAATTATAACACATTTTTAGTACTTATTCCACTTAAAATTTATTGGATAAGGACTGGTTTCGTCCATGGCGAGCATTATCAACTGATAAGAAATACAACGAAATAATGATATTTATACAAAAGTTATGCAAGAATTACAAGGTATGACAACTAAGCAGATAAATTGAAACAAAATAGACTATAATTAAAATGTTGAAGACCTCTTAGCAATGCAAGCTATTACATCAAAAATCAATCAAGTATGAATAATTATTAACACAGTACTATAACACACATGAAATTTATGTGACATAGTTACTAAGAAAGCATCGCTTTGATTAATTTAAATCTCTAATAGAAACCCAAAAAAATCAAGACATGAAAAAAACGCCTGTTATTTTAAACATTCAAAAATGGCATGAAATTTGCCGCTTGAATTTTAAAATGTATACAGTTTAGTCAACTAGGCAAAGACAGGTGAATATCATTATTTTTTACCCGCTACGTCGTTTGATTCCCAAGTTATAACCCAAGACAGAGTTAATCAGAAACTTAATTGAGGCAATGCTTTAGCTAGAATTGCATGCATAATATATATTGTTGTTGTTTTGAACAAATTACATCACAAGCATTGTTATAAAAGGGGACGCATCATTATTTAGATTTCGTCATTATTGCTTATAGAAGGCTTCGGAAATGTGAATTTTCTACACTTATCGCTAAGCTTACGACGACCTTTATTCAACATGCACTAGATTTCAAGACGACCCTTGTCATGTTGTGAAAATTAGTTTTGGATAACTAGTTCTCGTCAAAAATACTGTCTCCTTTTTTACTTCGATGTAAAGTTTAAGTAAGCATACGATAAAAACTGTTGTGATAAAGGGCTGTTATTTTTTTCAATTCCATTCTTGAGCTTAGCGAATTCTGTTGAAATAAATCATAATGTAAGGCGTGCATCATCAGGCATAATCTTATTCGAGTTTTGGTCATTAAATAAATGGACGTCTTATGTCAAAATGGTCAGTAATTATTTCAAACGGTCAATATTCACTGAATAGTATGAATGTGATCAGTATTTTTTGTTAAACAGTTATCATTTGAATTAAGTGGGCAGACATTTAAAATATATTGCTAGTTCAGTTTGACAGTTTGTGTTGTTTGATTGATCAAATATGGTCGTTATAAGTAAATTTATGACCTAGTCTAAGGCTTACGAGTTTTTTGAAATGTTTGATATTTGTCTTACAAAAGCTAACCTTACCTTACCAAATCATCCGACCACTACTAATTACAGACTGTTTGTAAATATGTACAAGCCCTTTTACAAAATATGACTAACCATTTTCCGATAATATACTGATCAAAATTAATTATTGACTGACCGTTATATGCTTTTATTACTGAAAATTTCTTTTATATTTACTGACTGTTTATCAAATCATATACTGACCAAATAATTATTTACCTTTTTGTAATCCGAATCGTTGGTCCCCCTGTTGCATGTGTAGGAAGCGAGTCTGCTCTGATTCATTGGAATCTTTCAAGATACTTGCGACCTATATCTAAAATGTTAACAATAAATATAAATTATAAGACGTGCTTAACATTTCCAAAAAGCCATTTTGTGCCTACATCAATTATCTTATGTGAAAAGTTCGCATTTATTACTCAATTAACCCGATGATTTGGCAGCGTTGCAGATTCAGAGGTGAAGTTAAAATAAGGGCTGACAAATATTATATATTATTATGGCAAAAAAATGTTTGAATCAATATAAATATTTGTAGTCTTGAATGTGCGATTGCTCGGATATCGTAAAAGTAATAGCTATGTAAAGTCATATTGATATTAATTAATCCACGGTGAACAAAACTAGCAATGTATTTTAGTTTTACAAAAATGATATACATACATAGTTTAAAGTTGATATTTTAGAATTTCGACTAAGAGTGCATGATGGAATTTCAAATATCTAATTTGAATTTAAAAATCCCGATTATTATAAATAAACCCACTTAATTCATTGAAACTCAAATTTCCGCTAATTCATATTTAAATAGCAATTTCACTTAGTGATCTACTTTTATTTTTGTATATAAACGATACAAATTGCTTACTACGCGTCAGGTCAAGTGCACCCGTTCACTCGAAATGCATGAAGATTCCGAAAGGCGAAACCCCGGGTCGTTAGCGACAAAAATCATGGAAAAGTACAAAAATTCAAACGATTTAAATTTGATATAGTTATTTCGTGTTGTAATGGATAAAAATCCAGGTATCCCTTTCAAATATAAAGAGTTCATTTATTTCAGCTATGTGTGTATTTGCATTTGCGTAACGTGAGTTAAATCACGGGAATCTTAGTTCGAATTAACGGTCATCTCTGATTATTGTAAATTCCATACGAAATTCAAAATATTATTTATGCATTTTACATGCCTCACTGGTAAGTAGCTTCTTACAATTGTTTTATTTATGCTTGCAAGAAAAAAAATCACTATTGTGTCGCAAAGTCCTCTAAAATATAATATATACTCCGAAAGAAATAAAATTTTAAGATCATATGATTGCCTAAAAACAATTATCAGTCAGGTGATATCCCTATATGACCACTTAAACCTCTAATCAGCTTTGTTATCAGCTTGAACCACATTGTGATTTTATTATTGGTATTACCTCTCTGCATTTAGTTTTTTTTTTTTTGACATACACTGCATTCAAATGAAATTTTAAAACCCGTATGGTATGAAATATTTCATAAAAAGTCATGCATAAGAAATTATGAAATTAAACTATTTGTCACAAGATAAATTTTATTAAAAATAATTATCGTAAAATAAGAAAAAAATGCCTTTTCCATCAAGACAGTGAGCACCTTAAAAGTGATAATTAATGACCACTGTTTTCGCAGTATTCATTTAGTGTTAATGTTAATATTTTTCCATTTTGAATGTTTTCAGTTTATTCAATTTGATTGTATAGTAAAAATAAAAAAGCCTCAAAAATAAGTCAAAAATAAAGAATTGACAATATTTTGATAAATAATGTATGTATAATACTTAAACTCAAAAGGCTTTTTATATTTCCGAGGCGCTTGTGAGCGTTTGCACCCGCTGAATTCGGCACTGATAATCTATCCAAGTATGAACATGAAAGCTTTCGCTATTTCGACAAAAAAGCTATGTCAATATAACATGCTTTTTTGTTGTATTTTCTCACGAAGACTTAATGGTAAAAGCGGTTTTTTCAGGTCGCAACTAATTGTACTATAGCTCAAAAAGCGTTTCTGCTCAAGTACGGTTTTCATTTTTATGGTCCATACTGTAAAACCCAAATTTGTGGCCGAAATAAATTTCATAAAATCGCCAACCTATATGAAATTTTACGCAGCAAATTTCAGACTGGTATATTTATCTACCTCTGCCTCTCCTTTCAATCTGTAAAACGAAACTAGAATTGTAGGAATTACATAAGTTACTTCTGTATATTTAAAAAAAAAATTTGGAACTTGATAATATCATCTTCACTATCGACGGTATAAAAAAAGCATATCATTAAAATAAATTCAGCTGCTCTCGGTTTCAAGATCCGATACATAAAAAACTTATATTATTGATCATTTCAGGCCAACAGAATTATCGATGAAATTTATTTCGTATCTATAACCGATATTCGTTACATTTCTCCAATTTCAAAGCGCAAGAAACTTCAATTGTCATTTACGAAGACCGTCGTCTATTGAATTAAAATTCAATTTCCATTGAATTTTTTATTTGTAGTAAAATAAAATAAAATTTTTGAAATGAGATTTTATTTGGTAGAGCTAGATGAAAATTTTGTTGTGTCTCAGTTCTATAAATATTGTATATGTAGTTGATGGATTTTTCAGCTTACGCCTTCTTTAGAACTATGCGTAAACTTAAATTAACTTAGCTATATAATTATACTGCTTAGAAGTAGTGCACAATACATTTAATAATATATTCTAACATCATAGTTGTAACACGGTAAGAAAAATAACAATGTATTTTAGTTCTACATAAATTATTTAATATATTTGTTGATAGTTATTACAGAAAATATGGGTTTATTGAGTGGTATTCAACGTTAATTACTTTAAATGAAGGTGATTTAAGTACAATTGCATTAGCCTTCTGTAATGACGTGAGTAAGATGTGTCGTGTTCCTTTTTTAGCCAGTGTGGAAAGCTAAGTTAATCTATGTTTGAACATAGTTTTGACGAGGGCGTAAACTGAAGTAGCTATAAATTTTCTCCGTTTAAAAATATAACTTTTATCTACTGCGACAACTGTCGAATTCTTACCGCCTACTTAATGTATATTATCTAATTCTTTTAATCGCTTACATGACAAGTTGATTGTCCCAGCCGCTGTTTCCCGTGATTAACGTTAAAATTTTTTGTACTTTGCCCGATACAGAAATGCAGGGGACTGATCTTCAAAATGTTTCTACATTCCTGATAACGTCCATATTGTGCAACGCTTTTTTGGTGGAATTATTCTGTCAATTAAATGAAGTATCGATTTGTTGCTAAATTATGGTAGATTACAATGTTGTTTCATAAAACTTTTAGTGATTAGCGTAAATGTTTTGGAGCTGGACACCGCGATTCGTAATTCCATTAACCAGATGAAAATAAATGGGCGTGGCTGTGTACAAAGCAAAGTTACGAAACTTTTGTGTGCAGACGAAATAAAATTCATATAACCTTGCAAACAGTCTCAGAATAGTTGCTTTAATTATTTTTTTATGAACCTCCTTGGCATTGAACGTAATAACCTGTTTTTGGATCCGTAGATTCGATGATTAATTTATTATTTCTTCTATTTTTCTCTCGCATCAGCTGTTATCGATTCGCGACTGACGTCAGGGTCGTTACTGTGCAAAGTGTAAATCGATCCACTTAAGCATTGACTGCTTATAATGTGTCGTCAATTTGACAACAGTGTTGTATGAATTGAGGAGAATGTAAACACAGTAAAGTGCTCGTTGTGGTTATTAACCCAATAAAACATCGATTAATAAAGACAGTGTGTGGTATAAAGTAAATCATACAGTGATATAAGAATGTGAGGTATGGTGGAACAATAAAGTGACTTAGAGTCATATTGTTGATGGTGAACGAAGTATCGAGAGGCAGGCTGATGCTTAGCCAGGCAGGAGATCTGATGATCATGGATCACGAAGTCAGATTCGCGGCACACTGCCTTTTGGCTTTGTCAGCGGGTCGCGGCAGCACCCCTCTTGAGGCGCCTAGCTTCACGGTTGCTCGAATACTAGCTGGTATCCAAGAATTAAAGGAAGAAGAGTGGCAAAATCAAAATGATATCGAAGACGAGCCGTGGAATGAAGCCAACCACCAACGGCAACAGTGGGAAGCCAAAAGTAATCATGAAAATAATGACGATGAAAGATTGAATGAGTATAACGAAGAACTGAACGGAAACGATGAAAGCACTGACAGTTTGAACGATGAAGGCATTGTATACATAAAAGAAGAAGCGGAAACCGAACGCCAAAGGTTGTTGCAAAACAATGTGCCAAATGATGAAAGAATGTTCACACCGGATATTCCGGACGATTATCAAATTGACGAAAGAATTTCAAATGATGTCAATCTCCAAAGTGTTTACCCAATACAAGAAGAAAGTGACGATATAGCTTACCAAAAAGATGAACTTCACGAAGTAAAAAAGGAAGAACCCGTAGAAAAAGTTTGGGGAATGAACGAAATAAACGTAGAAGATGACCATGGCATGGATGTGAAGTCCGACCCTCAAGGAAGAGAGATAAAAGAAGAGTTGAAAGAGAGGGGACAGGGAAGGGAGGTCAAGCGACGCGCAGCTCTCGGATCGAGAGCAGCTTTGGCTCCGAGGAATGGCGACCGTGTTCCTCCGCATAAGACACATCGGTGTTTGTACACCGGGTGTGATAAGCTGTACGGGAAGAGCTCTCATCTAAAGGCACATCTCAGGACTCATACAGGTAAGAATACATTTATTTAACTGCTCATTATGCTGCTTAAATGAAGTCATATCTAATTGTGCATGTGATATTGATTCCTTTAAATTTTCAGATGTTTTAAAAGAGCCTCGATAATTTTCTCTTTTGCATGTTATAAAGAATATAATTTACAGAATTTAGTACCTTGCCACTGCAGAAGTAATGTGGTGGCAAGGGAGCATCATATGGAGTCATTCACAGCCTGAATGAAACCACATGGATTAACAGGAATGAAACCTCATGGATTTTCAAATGTTATGTCTGAAATCATAAAATTGTAATTTCGCATTTAAAATCTAGTTAAATATAAGTTAAAATATTAGCGGTATTTACCACTGTACGATGGTGGTACTTGTACTCATTATTGCAGCTTACAGTACGTGACGACGGGTCGCATTTATTTATTATGTATTGGCCGTAATGCTCAATACAGGCTTTTTCGTTGTTAAAAGGGGCGTACTGGGTAATACACGCATAGATTTCCGTCGTAAAAGTGCGATTGAAATGTTTCCCCGACAGTATGTTGCTCGTACTTAATATTTTATAGGGGCTTGCGATAAAATTGGTTAGGATACGTCATAATTTTCCCGAGAAACGCTCTTTTTTGTGAACAAATCGATAAATGCGAAATCACCCACGCAGTCTTCCATCATTCTCGGCGCGAACTTTCAATGTTTCCATGGCGTAAATAGAAAATATAATTTAAACAAAAATTTCCAACCGGTGTGGCTTTGAAACCAATATATGTACTGATTCCTAACTGGGTTTCAGTGCTCGAATCCACAGATGGCTTAATAATTAATTCAAATATTTTATGTATTCGTCTTTCAGTAAACGGTCGTGATGTCTTCGAGCATCTACATCTTACTCATTTATGTAAACGGGATTTTGTGGTCAAAAGTGGACTTAATGGGTGATATAAAGGTATTTTGTATATAAGCGAGTTCTTTTGTTTATCATAGAGGTTTGGGCCGCCAATGAAGGTTCAGATGAGGGCACGGACAGGGCTCGGGACTGGGTATACACACAATAAAAATATAAATCTGAGCATTCTGTTTAACGTTAATTTTAATTACACACATATGATGATTTTGTTAATATAAAAACATAATAAATATGACTATAATTTTGGATATTGTTCAGGCTAATAAGGTGAAAAAAATATCGATGTATTTTAATTCTACAGAAATTATTTTATATATTTGTTGATAGCTATTTCGGCTAATGCCATCTTAAAAACTACAGTTCAGGCTATGTTGACAAAATGACGGGTTTTGGAGTCAATGTCAATAAACTTAAGTGAACGCAGCTCACTTTTAAACCATAGGTCTTTTGGAGTGAAGATTCCGAGCCCATTACGCGTTACCACAATTCTAAGTGTCGTGTGAAATGATTGCATTGAGAACGTAATTTTGCCCAACTAAAATAAATCAATAGTAGTATGAAACTGTTTAATGATTTTTTTCCATACATAATGTTCACTACTTGTTGGCTTCAAATACTAATACTAAATTGTTCATATAATGATTTCAGTTCAGTAGCCCAGTGTTATCGCTCTCGGGCCTAGGGTTTCCGCAATACTCTTTTAGTTTTAATGCTATAAATTGATTTTTCCATCGTTTCCACTAATGCTATTCGGTATTGAAAATGAAGCATAGAAGGTTATAATGTTTATATTAGCTCTTTTTTATATTCAAATACTGTAATAAAATTATTTTTATCCATTGTCCGCCACATGATTATCTATCACTTGCCAGCCTCCTTGCTTCCGTCGAGGTCACCATGGCCTCCGTCGTGTCGCTTAGTACATTCTTTGGATAGTCATCAGCTGTCTTCCAGGGCTACAGATTCCACACGGGTGGTAGAAGAAGCATAAAGAACTCAGGCCACCTCTGGGGGTCAAGTCAGCTCCATCGTCGCATTTCTTCTTTTGACGTAATAAAGGGCTGGTATGTCAGCTCTTTTAGCTCCGAGTTGCTGACAAAGTCACACCACCGTACTGCTAACAGTCACCGCAAGCATATGTTCTCAAAGCACAGTATGCGGTTACCCTGTGTATTTGTAAGTTCCATGCCTCGCCACCGTAAAGCGGCACATTCAGTTTACATGCGTTGAATAAGTGGCTTTTGACCGACTGCACAAATTCTGATGTAAAACATATTGTCATGCACTAAGTTATTTCAATACACATGCGGGATTGTAATATCGAAGTGGCTTGTAAGCTGCGTCGTATTGTAATGGTTATCTATCACTGCATTAATATTAACATACGCAGCGATTTAACGAAATGCCGTAAACGAGATCTGACTCACGTGGCTTACCGTGCGTCTCATATGCGAGTGTGTTTATCTGTGTGCAAAGCCAACCAGGCAGTTTCCATTGTTTTCAACAATGAGGAAAACAATGATATGATTTCCCACCCCCGTCCCTATGGTTAAGCGCTCAGTTTAGCCCTGTCGGCCACCTTTTGGCGCGAAATTTAAACAAAACAGCGCCAAAGAGGTTGGCGGCCATTATGAGAAGTGAAACAAATTCCTTTGTTTCTTTTACTATCTGCCTACACGATATACGTATAAATGGCGAGGAACACAATACGTAATGATTTGATGGACTGTTTTCATAAGGATTCAGCGTTTATTTTGTGGCAAACAGAATATTTAAACATATTTTGGATTACTATGATTGGCGATCAACATTATTGAAATTTAGTAAATTTCATACATACGCGATTGCCACGGAAATTAAATTTAATAATGTTTTGTACTTCAGAATTAATAAATCGCGAATGTATGTGAAAATTGATATTTTATCGCCGCAAATTCTGGAATAACACAATTTTTTTCCCAATGTACAAACGGCTAACTTCAATATTTTCCCATGTCAATCCGTCATTGTCTTATTTTTACTGTGTTTTTTCTTTTATGTTTTATAAATTTTTTATCAATCGTCGTAGTAAATATTTTTTTACTGTCAATGTTTTAGTGCATTTTTTTGTTCTTTCATAAACTCAAACCAGTAGTGAAATAAAATAATGACAGCGTTGATTTAGTTGTCAATCGTGTGAATTGAAAAATCTGTAAATATCACTTAAAAAGCGAAACTGAACCTACTGTTTAACTATAAAATAATTTAATAACAACTGTGAAATGTGTTATTTTATTACATCGTTCTCAGAGACCGCGAGTCCGGGAACCCAAGCAATCGGGTGATTGCTTGTCTTTGAAAATATACGGGATTGAAAAAAAAAATCCTTCGGGACTAAAATTATGCTTCAGCCAAGAATATGACTCAATGAAACATGACAAATGTATTGAATATTAAAAGGTTTTGTTGTTAGATTATTGAAATAAAAATATTAAAAGAAAAAACTTTGATGTGAATTTTTACCGTTTGAACAATGTGTTGAACGATCACCAAAGTTATCTAAGATAAAATAGCTGTTTTCAAAGATAAGATATTTAAGCAAACTTTGCTTGTGGTATTTTAAATTTTATATTAAAATGAACTTCCACAAAGTTACCGCCGAAACCATCGAAAGTATAAGATATTTTGTTTACAGTACACAAATCAACAAATAACTTAGTATTGAAAACTACCTCGGTGCAAATAGTTGGGCTGTAGTTTTAGCTGTGCGACCGTAACAGGTGACGGTGATTTAACTTTATTTTGCACATGTAAAATCGACGCACGAAAATAAAATATTAGTCCGTAATTTAAAAAAAATACGATAAATAAGCTATTTTTAACGCACTGAAAACGTATTTATTTGTACGCGGGTTGTTGGAAAACAACAAAAACAGATGTTGGAATCTAAATAATATGAGTTAAATATTATAATCCCGGGACCGAAAAGACGCTCCGAGAATGCATTCCCTAGTCGTACTCCAGCCGACTCAGTGTGACGTCGATATTTTTCAAAGATATCGTTTCCTAATACACACAGAAAGAAAAAGTGCTATTTTTCACAGGTAGCTCGCTCCGACGCATCATTTTTTTTGCGTGTGTTATGACGCAGCAACTAAAGACAACCGTTGTTAGCTTTTCAGAAACTGTTTTGTGAATTAACGAATTTTCGCTCGCAGAGCATTTCGTAACACTTACAGTCTCTATATTTATTGTTATACAAAGATTGTTTTATGGAAAAAGCTCGACATTATATATGAGAGATATTTACCCCCACTCAAAGCGTGGCATTGCCATCAGTCAATTTATTTAATGAGCATAAATTTTACAAGCTGGTTTTCCACCACACTTTGTTGTGCATTTAGAAATGTTTCGATGAGCGCTTCTAGGGCACAACATTGATACGTTTGACGCCCCTTGTAAGATGTAGTCCACCTGTTTTGAAGGTGCGACGACCTCTGAGAATCGTTTGAATTTTGTACTTTTCCTCGAGTTTTGTCGCTAACGACCTTGGGTTCGCATTTTGGCATATTTAGGCATTTTAAAAGCACGGATGTATTTGAACTGACGCGTAGTAAACAGTTTGTATCGTTTTCATACAAAAATATATGTGGATCACTAAGTTAAATTGCTATTAACGTAGTTTATATGAATTATTGAAAATTTTATGTGATTGAGTTTCAATGAATTAAGTGGGTTCGTTTATAATTATCGGCATATTTTAATGTTGTGTCCCAAATGCTATAACCAGATTATAAATAGGAGTATCGATAGGTTGGATAAAACCCTAGATTTATTTCTCGATATTCCTATGTTATTATCTGGTAATTAGTATTTGCGAGAGAAGCCGGTCGTGATCTTAATAAAACTATATGCGGAAATAGTACATAAAACAGATGCGTTTATTTAAAATAATGTCCACGAAGTGACGGTAAAAGTGAAAAGTTGGTCGATTATATTAATTTGAATTAAATGTGCGAGTAATATTTTTCATCTGAATAACTCTGATTCCAGAGGTCGTCGATTGCCGTTGGTGTTCGGATGTTCTCGGCCTACACGCAGGGACTAAGTAATTGGGATATAAATTGCCTCTAAGCTGTTTATTGTTTCGCTATTGTTTCATAAAACCCCAAAAATGGTCAATGTACATACTCGCACCGGCCTGCTACCAATGTCTCTAATTGAAATTAATCGGACTGTGGTTTTTTAGTTGACTTTGAATTAATTAACGCAATTCGTTTTATTTCAATGAGGTGAATAAAAACAAATGATTTGGCTCTCTCAGCAACACCACAATGATTCCGAGATTGTTAATTTGAAACTTAATTATGTAGTTATTTTGATGATAAAAACATTCATATTATTTTCACTCAATTGAATTGAAATTTTGTTTTCGAATAATTCAGAATATAATTGTTGGTCTTGTTTTGAAGAACAATGGTACTAAGTATGGAATATTTTTTAAAATATCAGGTTATTTTAGTTAGTTAACAGGCTAATATGATCCGCGGTGAATACATGTATGACATGCCTGATTTAAGATTTAGAATAAAGCTGTATATATCAAAAATAATTTTCTTCCCTAGTAAGTCATTGCTTGCGTCTATGGTTTCCAACCCCGGACCAAAATTTTGAAATTTTCATTTCAAAATTTCAATTTTAAAATTTTAGGATTGAAATTAGTCGATCCCGGGATTGGGAGTATTTTTTAATGGTCGATAATTTTCACATTAATTAAATATTAGACGTTTATTGAGAGACAAGATTTTAGAAATTAAAGACATAAATTCTTACCTAAACTCAAATTTATTAAATGAACAATTTATTTTCTCTTCCTCGCTTTAGTATTATCCGTTTCATTAACCTTATTGTAGCTAAATATATTTCTTTATTTGTATTCTTTTTATTCTTTCGATTTTTGTATTTCATTTGTTTGTAAGATTTGATATGGTCTCGTTAATCTATTTCACAGATCATTTTTCGTCTAACTGGAGTATTCTTCCAGGACTTCCCATGACTCATTACGGTTTAAGGACATTCAGATTTATTATCTATTTATTAAATGCACTTATTGTGATTTTTACATTGTAATGATCATTCTTACTTAAATGATTTTTGATGTTATAGCTTGTTTTGCTAAGAGGTATTCAACATTTTAATTATAGTATATTTTGCTTCAATTTATTCGCTTAGTTGTAGTACCAATTGTTTGTCTTACACCTTGTTATTCTTGCTTAGCTTTTGTATAAATATCACTGGTTCGTTGTATTTCTTTATCAGTTGATAATGCTCGCCATGAGAGAAAATGGTCCTGATCCAATAAATTGTGTGTGGAATAAGTACAAAAAATGTGTTATTATTTTTATTATATATTTGACCAAATTGCAACTTCAGCCCTGTCCTAATATTAGAATATCCATAGATTATCCGAAGTGTTCTTATTGCGAATTTCGTCCTCTTTAAATCAGTAGCTATTTGACACACCCCATTCTGTTGTTTTCGTTTTACTCTCGCCGAGTAACTAACAAGTAACCAACCGCTAAAACCTCCGTATTTAACTATCATCGAAAGATGACCTACTTCATAATCTCATACGAGATGAAAAATAAATAAATAAAAACTTATGTTATATATATACGTTAACCTTTAAATATATTCATCTCTCGATTGAAAACTATTATTCAACAAGGACATACATCTTAAACTTGTCAACTGTCAATAGCATCATGTTTCATGGACATTAATTTTAGCAATCAAAAAAAAAGGAACGCCATGTTCACCATCCATTTTTTTACCAGATATTTATTGATATTTCAATAATATACATAAAAATATTCAAACCAAAAATCTAAAAAGTTACAGGCAGATAAAGTGGTGGTCTCAAAAATATGGCTCGCCCTGGTTGCCATGATCCCTACTATTCTAGTCACAAAAATAAAATAAAGTTATATTCGTAATCAGTAATGTTGCCATTATGGTATAGACTAGAATGAAGTCAAAAAGATTTTTTTTCGAAAAATGGCGGAATTATTTTTTTTACATGGTTTTTTGATTTTTTAAAAGATTGTAATTTTTTTTTTATAATCCTTGTATATACCATAAAATAATGTATAAAGAAAGGTTCACACCAATTTTCATCTAAATTGGTTTAGTAGAACTTGAGGTATCATGGCAACCATTTTTATGAAATCCGATCTTTTTTCGAGAAAAATGTGTTTTAAGTTATAAACCACCCAAATCGGTTAGAATCTAGGTCATCGAAATTCATAGGTTCCCAAACTTATTTCCCCCGTGGACCCCTAAACCAGAATTTCATTTTTGGTGGACCCCCCCCCCGGTTGCCTAATAATGAAGTTTTCTAAACTTTTCAAACACAAATATGAACATAATTCGATAAGTTTTTGTATAGTGGACAGTGAAAAAAAAGTTGTTTTTTATTAGTTCTTTATTGAATTAACAAGTAATCGTACAAAACATAATTCAAACATATCAAAACATATTATAATAAATAAGAATTCTTTATTCGGTCCGTCAGGTTCATCCTTCTCATTATTGAGAGGGATGAACCGTACGCTCTGATATAAGTTGGTCAATATTTGGCTTTAAATTAGTGAGGTATAGTCGTAAATCACCACGTTCTGTAATTTGCAACCTGTTCCTTTTTTTCGTAAGAAAATTAGTTACCGCACTGAAGCCTCTTTCCACGAGGTATGTAGAAGGAAAAGATATTACAAATTGTCTTACAGTGGCCCATAACGCAGGATAAGTCACAGAGATATCTTTCTGCAGCCAAAACTGCTGGTAACCCTTTCTAAATTCTACCTTGAGTTCTTCGTCTGTGCTAAGTCCTATTAACTCTTCCTGTAATATGTCTTGTACAGTATCCATTTCTTCTATACATGGATTGATGATCCAAAGAGGTATTTTCATTATTAAAATGTCTTAAAACCTGCTTTTGAAGTCTTCGTGGAGGACATTTAGGTGTTCTACGTAATTTCTAAGATCATCGTCATTTGTTTTGGATTACCAAACATATGTTTTGGATTACTATTGAGGAGGCTTTTAGCAAAGTATTTTTATCTCCTAATTCTATGGAATGGAGTTGTAAAATTAAGTATAAACGACCCAATCTAAGAAAACCCTTTGTTTTTTTTATCTTGACCATTTGACAAAAGTCGACGAGATTTATTCAATTGATGGTGGTTTTTTTTGTTCAGTGTAACGGGCAAGCGATTGCAAATCTTTACCTGAATATACAGATGTTTGTTTTGATTTTATGTGACTATGTAAAATTTATTTTGTCAAATAAATCCGTTGACCCCCATTTACATCTCTTGGACCCCCTTTTATTTTTCTTCCTGACAGAGACCCCCTGTCAGTCTCTCGTGGACCCCTGGGATTCCTTACGGACCACTTTGGGAACCCCTGGGTTAGATTCTTCGTTACTTAATTAAGTAGCTATATCATAATTGGAATTTAGAAAAAAAACTTGTAAGGAAATATTCCTAAATGTTTGAATTTGTGCAAAAAAACAAGTTTTTCAGAATCCTAGACCTGAATACCTCTTTAATATATGTACATTACAAAAATCACAAATTATTCAGGGATACGAACCCGTGAGCTCTGCAGCCAAAGACAACGGCGTTGACCCTCGACCACGGACCCGACCCGAAAAGTATTTACACTAAAGATTTATTCATTAATTATACTTCTTATGTACACTTACGTGATCATAGATCGGATGTCTACCCTGCTTTTATCACCGTTGTAGACATCACTATCTGCGTTTGTCCCCACTGATTATTTCACTTGAGGCGTATTACTGCGCACAAAAAAATTGTTCCTGATACAATTTCGATTGGATTCTCCACCGTTCTTCACTTTATCCGTGTGGAAGTTGCTAAACAAATGACCTGCTAATAAATTCCGAAACCATTTTGGATGGAATCTGCACTACAGGCATTTTGTTATAAGAAACTATAAAAAATGAAAAAAAAAACACATAGGTAGATTGCTATTGTTGGTATTATACTGTGTATCAATCATGCGATCGTTAGCTTGTAGAGAGTCGTCTGAAATACCTTATCCAATTTGATCGAGACATATCGATTACTCGGTTCCATATAACGATAAGTGAAAATTCTTTCAGTTATTTTCACCATTATATTCGAATGTATCTTTTCTACAGATAGTAGTTTATTAAAAGAAGCTGGTGTGCAAGTTATTTAAGAAGAAAAAAAAACATTTTGATTTTATAATGGTGTAATAGTTCACCTTTCATTTATTATCATCTCCAGAGTCAGAATAAAACCACAGTGTGTGTAAGAGTTATGAGCGACATTGCGTAAGTGTGCGCTGTGCGCATATTCTGTTGTATGTATTAAGAATATAATTAACGTTTTGGAGACTTGTGTCTCAGATAAATATGTTTAATTAATTCGTATAATGGGAAAAACTTTTGATTAAAAATTTTCAAAATTCATTTGTCACACATCTGTCTGCCTACCTTTATTAGATCATTTTCGAATATCGCCGTCGTTCTGGCAAAATGCGCGTAATGGAACTATGTTAAGCCACGCCCACTTTTATTGGATGTAAACTCAAATAGTATTTACGAGATTTGATTATAATTCGGCCATTCAACGACCTTCAGATATGAATAGGAAAAATATGTATGGGATATTACTCCGCAATCAGTTTGCGTCCTAGTTCACCCAAGTGTACTCCCATGCCTGTTTTCTGTCAATTCTTGGCATAAATGCCATATATTAAATAAAACATCTGTGCTTATTTCACATCTTTATAAGTATGTAAGTGTATTTACGGCATTACAAACCTAACAATCAAGTACCTTGGACTTGCCTTAGAAAGTAGACTTAAAAAGCTTCAAGTTGACGCTACAAAAGCGAGATTGCACTTTATGTTTAATGCTAGGAGCAAAATTTCCCTAAAAAGTAAGCTTCTCCAAAAACAGCATTAGCTCGCCCAAATGCGGTGAACTCTACTCCAGTATGGGCGCTTCTTCACCACAATCAACTGAAAACTCTGGAGTCAAAATAAGTCATCACGCGTCTAAAGTATTGCGAAGTATTCTTTAGGATCATCTATTAAAATAAATTTAAAAATTAAAGACGAAAAATTTCAAAAAAAACGTAAGCTATACATTAATTAAAATTATGTTATTTGCTTTCAAATACCTTCCTACGTTCCTACGTGGAATTATTTATTTATCTTTCTATAAACTCACAGTGAGATTTGACGCCATAGACAAACAATACTATTCATCTTTCTGAAATGCAAAAGTGGTTGCCTGCCGGGAGGGCAGGCGCCGACATAAAGAGAAGCGGAGGAAGCAGGAGAGGGTTGGGATTCTGTCCCGTGTACCTATAACCATATTTTACCTTTTTTTTTGTTTTTGTCTTGTATTTTGGATACTTATTTCAGCGATTTTTTTAGGTGCGCCACTTTTTGAAACCAATGTATCACGTAAAAAACGATCGCGCTTATGTCTAAAAATAGTATTTTACTTGCGGCCCGCTGCTCATTTTGAATTTTTGGAATTGGCCCTTCATTCGAAAAGTTTGCATCCCCCCTGATATGGAGATATGGTTTATGATGTTCATAAAAAATTCACTCAACACTAACATTTTTTTTCATACACACAAACTCTCTCTGTCTGCACATGCACTGTCAGTGTGTATGTCCAATGGAAAGAAAGATTGACGGAAATTTACTTTGAAAATTATAATGATTGAGGACACAGTTGGACCACAGTAAAGGAAGCACCGTTCAAAATGATAATTACTAAGAAAGAAAATTAAAATTATGTATTCATTGAAGATACTTTGTATTCTGCTGTCTCTTATTTCATTCTAAAACTGTATTATTGTTTCATTAAATTAAAAGCAATGCTGGAGTTTAATTTATTTCAATGCAAAGTAATTAAGTGTACAAAATTGCCATGCAAATGCTTTTAAGATTGTGTTCAATTTGGCTTAGAACTAACATCTTTTGCATTCAAATCTCGTTATAAATGTTAATTAGTATCTTTTTGCATCCGCTTTAAAATATCAGTACGAATTCTCCAACCCAGTGTGCTGAAGAGACACTAGAAGTTAATAAATGAATATTATAGAGAGGGTCGTTTGAAAATAAAATTGTGGATATATTTGACTTTAGTTTTGTTTTAGTGGAGTTTTAATTACTTTTTATGTGTCTGTCACATACTTTTTCGCGGTGATTACCGCAATTAGTATCGTATGTTTTTCGTTTTCACGTATGATATGCCTTGTTGATAATTTAATATTTATATGATCCATAATAAATGTCCATGTTTCGTCGTGACGCTCGATCGTCTTTGATGATTTCGTTTCTCGATGACATCTAAACATATTTATGATGTTTTCTGAACCCGAAAATCAGGTCGCGGAGAGCGCTATTACCTTACCACTTGTTTTTCCAACCCATATCTTTCTATTTACCCCCAGCGGAAGGGAAAACTTAAACAACTGAGCATGAAAACTAATGCTCGTTAAAAAATTCCTCTTTTGATATTTTCCGTTGGAGGCTACATATACTATATCATATTATTGCGTTATTAGATGTGACACGTGTTTCGGATCCTTGAGAAACTTTTTCGAGACTTTATTGATTGCAATTTTTTTTATGCATGCTTTGATTAAATGGCACTATTTTTTATACACTATAAGCTAAAAGTTCGTATAGATTTAATTTTATTTACACATGAGG
Source organism: Himalopsyche kuldschensis (assembly GCA_028554975.1). Lineage (NCBI taxonomy): Eukaryota > Metazoa > Arthropoda > Insecta > Trichoptera > Rhyacophilidae > Himalopsyche > Himalopsyche kuldschensis. Next base: position 355,099 of record JAHFWI010000060.1, on the reverse strand, counting down.
GAATTAAAGTGACCGACTTACAACCAGATAGCGTCAAATAAATTCGGTAAATGGCTCATAAATTCGTTAAAGTAAAATTAGTATTTAGGTGTTCACTGTCCCTTCTTTTTTGAAAGGTATTATTTAAATAAATACAACACATTATGCAGTACTACTTCCACATATTGTCTGATAAAGATCAGGAGCAATCGTCAATTGGTGCTCGCGGTGAGCGAAACCGGTCCTGCTCTTTATCAGAATATGTGTTGAAGGAGTACTTTTTAATGAGTTTTATTTATTAAATATAATTAAATAAATAAATTTCCATATGCTTCGATTTGGGAGCTGAATTCGCTTCAATAATATTTTTTGAACAAAATAAAGCGTCGTAGAATACAGTATTTTGCTTACTGGTTTTCTTTGTTAATATTTCATTGTAAATATAATGGAACAGGTCGCGTTTATGATATTTAAAGGTAATTTGTAAAGTCCTTAATCCCCGACTTAAAAATAAAGCCCCTGATTTTGGTTCCCAGTTTCGCCTGACACGGATAGTTTTCTTTATTACGCGTTTCAATGAGCTCTCTCTTTTACCCGTCGAAAATATTGTTCGAGTTTATTGTATGTGCGTTGGTGGACGGACCACACAGATTAGTAGGTAAATTTACCAGGACTTCAGTCGAGAACTCAGCGGTACGTAGTCGCCCGTTACGGCCTCGCTGATAAATCACCTGGTTACGTCTACCGATATCGACATTCTAACTAAGTACAAGTCTGCCAAGGTCGATTTTGACATTTGAAATACAAACGTAAATATTGGTGATGATAAGAAATGAAAAAGAAAAAAAGAGTAATATAGAAAAGCTTTCGACATATACATAAAACACATGATAATTTATATCACTATCAAAAAGTGGCTAAGCAAGTCACTCTTTCTTTTTAATCCTTTCTATTTTTCCTTTCTTCAAGCACTTTAGTGCATGGTTAAAAGATCAGTGCCGTGCATCTCTACATCGGGCCAAGTAAGTGAGGATTGAATCCGTTTCTTTTCTTGATTGTACAGCGTTATGGAAGGCGGCTGTCAAATACGGCTGCATACACATGACAGGAAATGATGGGATAGCAAACTTGTTCACCCAAATCTTAAATATTTTTGTGTATGTTGGTTCGTATTATATGCGCTGCCATACGGTTCATCCGATTACAATGAAACTTTGGTGATTTTTTGTGTAAGCGCTCGGAAAGGTTCTTATTTTTCCAAATTGTTCATCCGATCGCGATAAAGCTTTGGTGATTTTTTGTGTGGATGCCTACAAATGTTTTTAATAACCTATGTATATATATTTAAATTAATGTTTTTTTTGTCACGTATATGATTCTATACTGGTCATCTGATTGCGATAAATCTTTGGTGATTTAGTTGTGTGGACGTCAAAAAAGGTTTGTAATTATCTATCCTATACACATATCTAAATGAATGATTGACTTTTTTGTCCCATACGCGTTCTTTTGATTTATTCTCATACGAAGCAGAAATTTAAAAAAAATATATTGTGTGTAAAAGTAATTCAATAAACACATTTATTTCTGAGTGGCATCGCAACGCTTGCCGGGTACCGGATGATATTCATATATTATTATATTGTATGTATTATTCGATCATTTTTCATGCTTGTAGATTATTAAGAAACGAATATGTATCACATAAGAATAAATTTTAAGTCTTCAATGCCACAGACCACGTTTGTTTTGTGAAATGATATGGCACAACCGACATACCGGTTTTAAAATATAATCTCTTTTAAGGTATTAAATTGCCATTTCTTGGTGAAAAGGTATGTTTTTTAATTAAAAAAACAATATAGAAATTACAATATAAAATGATATTCATATTTAATTTGGCTCTTCAGGTCATATTTTCATTCAAATAATGTAATATACATATGTAGCTTGTCTGTCATTTTTTTTTGATATAAATTTCCCTGATTATATAAATGATATATTTTTTTATTGTAAATATAAATCTGCAATTCATGCCATCACATTAGACGCCAATGCGCCATGAATTTGACAAATATAATAAGGATGGTCCCTAAACATATAACAAAACATGAAATTAATTAAATAAAGAGAAAATGAAATAGAGGGAAAAAATGCCCTCGATGAGTTGAACCAGTCCTGATCTTTACAAAATATGTGTGAGAGTACCTTGTACAAAAATGAACTTTATTTACTGAAGGAAAGAAATATCATGTTTGTCAAAAGTGTTTTTAAGGAATATAGTCTATAGGTTTGATGAAACTTATAAATCCACACATAAAAAATAGAGATAGAAGGCGCAGTATTTTGAAATAAATGTACCATAAAGTCATAAGCAGTATAATTTATTATCTTTGAATTTTTACACTACAAAATAAAACCTCAAAAAATATGCATTTGTATGATAATATCAAACATAATGGCGAGCTTTGAATCGACCTGATGACTCGGCAGAAATTGAATCGACTCGTTTTAAGTGCCGGGGCTTATGACACTTCTTCGATAAAAATAATAAATTTTCTAGGTTAGGCCACCTCCGACAATCAATGCTCAAAATAAGTGCCACGCCCTTTTTGTTTTCACTACGAATTGACTTAAATTTAGTTATTCAAGCAAAGCAAGTATTGTGTGTGTATTTTGTGTATAAGATCTTTCAACAAGAACGTTTGCTCGTGTAGAATGCCCATCGTGGCACGTGTTGTGTGGCACGTTGCGTTGCCCTGTCGGGACCACATGTTATCGGTATTCATCCATTTAAGTTTAGCTGCATTCAAATCATCAATCTGTAGCTCGCCATTTACGATTATGGCAAAATCAGTTTTGTTTTGGAAGAATTCGGACCGATGATTCCACTAGACCAAAATCCGCACCAAATAGTGACTTTCTTAGGGTGCAGTTGGTGCTTGTGTATCTCGTTTGGTATGGAATCGTTCCAAATCCGACAATTACACTGGTTCACATATCCATTCATCCGAAAATGGGCCTCGTCGCTTGATATGACTTCAGCGATGAACGTTTCTCGAACGGAGAAATGTACACCAGTCAACAATTGACAACATATTTGAAAGATGTCACTTTAACAACACTGCTGCGACTGCTTTTACAGATTTCGAGCGTCTTTATTGAAAATTCCAGTAAATGAATTTCTAATGGACTCAACAGAAGATAGTTTTACAAAGTGGTTCACGCCATGCAAAATTAAAAAAATAGTTACTGCACTCATAAAAGGAAGAATAATAAAGATTTTATATATAAAAATAAAATCTTAAATAACCACGTTCTGTGTATTTATTCGTTGCATGATTTCGCCCATTCCAGAGGCATCTTAAGAATTACTATCGCAAAGATTTCTAAACCCTCCTACTACCAGACTTTTTATAGGGATTAGCGAAAACAACCGATTAAAATCTAATTGTTTTATTTGTAATTTTTGTTACATAATTCCTTACACCTAACAGTCATTATTTTTGCGGAAACAACCTGAAAACCTGTGGTCGATTACATGACGTTGTCAGCGAAAATTCATCGCGCGGTCGAAGTTTTTCTCTCCGCCGTCGAAGGTAAAGGGTGAATTTATAAATTACTTTCAGACGAAACACGTGTCAGAAATAGTAATTTATTTGTAATGTTATATTCAAATGAACATCCACAAAATTACCGCGGAATTCATCGAAAGTATTAGAATTTTAAATCTTTGATTTTGTCTCGTGACACATCTCATAAGGAAAAATACGCTGCTGACAAAGATTATTGATTTAACATCAAATTCTTACATCCATGAATGAAAAGTTGTAGGCGCGCTAAGTTTGGCAGTATGAAGAAAGGGAGTTATACATCCACATCGATCTCGATTCGCGCATCATTAACCTGTCATATCTCCTTTATTTTATCGTCGAAACGTTGGCATTACTGTCTACCCTTTAGGGATGTCACTCGATCTTTACCCAGATAATCGAGAAATAAGTGCTCTTTATTGAATGTTCCATAATATTACAAAATAAATTATCCAGCTGTTTTCTCATTCTAATATCGTCGTCCTCAAGGAAGAACTCATAAATACAGTTTTTGCTCAAAATTAGTTATCTATACTAAAAATCGTTCAATTCTGCAACTTTAAAAAAATCCCCAAAATTCTAACTATACGTTTTTAGTTAAAATTTACACACTTTTCACGAGCGATGGATGGACAAATATTGTTTTATTTTGCGTTTAAACATTGATTAATATGTGAAAAAAAATTTGGAGTATCAAAGGAATACAGTTTCAACTGCTAAAAATGTTCAAGATGAGCTAAACCAGTCCTGATCTTAATAATTAAATGGTGGAATAAGTACAATAAATGTTTTATGGTTTTGAAAATTTTATCCCTTTCCACCAAGTATTCGCTATGAACACCTTCAAAGTAATATTTTTTATCACTTTTTTACATGCGGCCCTTGAACAAAAGAAAATTGATAAGCTGACACTTTTGCAAAAAAATTGTGCATCACTGTTTTGAATGCCAATTAATTTTATTCTATGTGTCAAATAAGATCCATTTGTATACTTTTTTAAATTTCAAATCCTATTATCTCATGATTTTAATTTTGACTCATGCTTTGGGGAAACGATATCTTATTCTTTTAGTCCAGTCCCAATGATGAGCATATGGGTGCTAGATGGTTTTTTTCCATTGCTCGACCTCACTTTTTCGAAGAGAGTAGGGATAGAAAGGATATGACTATCGGATGGATTATTGAACTTGTTACGTCCCGTTTTTTCGGATCAGATGGGCGTGGAAGGGAATTACAGACGGCACAAACATATAAGTCCACGAACAAAAATCTATTATTCAGTTGAAAAATGCAACGACTAGAATGCGAACCTGTGCGTTCCGAAATCAATGACGTTGACACTCGTCCACGGCTTCAAACTAATTACTTACTTTATTTTAATATATGTAGATGCGTTTGAAATTTTCAATTAAGGTTTATGTCAAAACGACTAGTTGTTAACACCACTTTTAGTTGTTGTACCACGCATCGATAGTGAATCACTCATTAATCCCAGTATATTCAGTATTTAGGTGATTGACCAAAATCAGGGATGCCCAACTGTATTCACTCGGTGGACTAAAAAATATATGTCTCTGATGCGGCCCACCAAAATATTTTAAACCAAAATAATTATATGATAATTTTATATTAATAATAAAAAAAAAAACTCACAATTAAAATTGTTTTAATTTTAATAATACTTTATCTAACATTTAGTTCACTTTTAAGGTGTTCACTGTCAATACAATGCTCACCAGTTGACAATGCGCGAAACCCGTCCTGATAAATAAATTAAAAGAATTATTATTTTTATTAACATTTAGTTGTATTACACGATTTTATTTTAATGTCTCTCGGTAATTTGAAAGTCGCACATCGCAGAGGATTAGTTCAATAATCGTCAGTCATCCAGCCCTGATAAATAAACTGTCCTGATGACATTAATCTCAAAGCCCATCGAATTTATGTTAACCTTGGGTAAGTTTCTGAATGAAAATATTCGAATAATTTATCAAACATTCGAAATCCGAATATCAAAGAATAGCCGAATATATTCGAATATTAGAGTTCCTCTTCAAGGGTAAGCTTCGAATACTCGATATCGGGGCTTCATTTTGATACACTTTGATGGGTTACCTTTAGAATATCGGTCTTCTCTAAGCATCGGCTGTTTCCAGCGATAAACTACGGAAACCATAACCCTACGATTTGCGACTGCTATTAAGTTATATGACGCTGAAAAAGGAGAACATCTTGCATGGTGTATGTATGTTTTTACAGCGTGCCTGCAGACTGGTACAAAATGATAACTTAACGTCATGGCGACTCAAACAACTTTTAACCCTTTGATTGGTATCACCGCACGTATGCGGTGTCATCTATTATCTATGGCCATTCTCATATTTTTACTGAAACGTTTTTTATCTTTTCATATATTGAAACAAGATATATTAGATATACCTCATTACGGATCAGAAAAACTATGTTTTTTTTTTTGTCTTTTTTTAAACTTGTTTAAATTTTAAAATGCCTAATTTAATCCAAATAACTCACCACTAAAAGGGTTTTTTTTAGGTACGAGAGTATACTATTTATTATAATATCAAACACGAAATTTCGACGTCCTTACAATGGGAATCGTTTGAATTTTGTACATTTGAACTTTTTCACTGAGAGCCAGGTTTCGCCTTTTGCCATCTTCTGGCAGTTCAAGTGCACGAATGTGATTGAAAAACGCGCAGTAATTAGTTTTTAAAAGTGATACAGACTATGTGTTGTGCCTCAGTTCAAGTTCATTTTTGAACTTGTAATGCCGGTGCAGAAAAGAGGCAAATGTATGTTTCTCACTAAGGAGAATTCTAAACAATTCTTTATTTTGGATGGTTAAAAATGAAATGTCCAAATCACTTTAACAGTCACCTTATATACAAAATGAAACTTATTTTATAAAACTAAATAATAATATATTTTATTTATTTATTCAACAATTTATTTATCAAGATCTGGATCGGATTCGCACATCGCGAGCATTTATTACTGATAAGAATACCCAGAGCTATTTTTATACAACTAAACAAGACTAATAAGGTTGTAACAAACGGTTGGTAACAGAAATCTGAACATAATTTATCGATAGTTTTATTTTATCAACATTGAATAAAAATTAAAAATCATTCGAGAGGTTTTACTGTAATGAATCCAAAACGACATTTTTTCAATCGAATACAAACAGACATTTTAGGCCTAGAAGGATGATACCAATGGTGGTCCCATTCTGTTGTTCTTGCTCTTTACTTTTTACGCGTTACGTTTTTAGCAAAGCGCGGCGATTGCACACATTTGAGACACTCACACCATCGCATCGGAGCTTCTGCACGAACAGACAAACCAGTATTTTATGTTAATAGCCCACCTGAGAACTTTAGTCAGCTGCCACAACTACAATGAAATGCTATAAATGTTCATTAGTTCCGTTTATTAAATGAGAATTTTTACTTCCAGAAATTGATAGGATGAAAAAGTCTTTCTTAACCGGTGCACCGCAAACTTCAAGCAAGTGCATCACAAAAAATGATTATAGCAGAATATTTCATAAAATAGTGAATATCTCTACATGAGGGCACTAAAAAATTCAACATCTTTCGTTGGATTCCGCGGTACCTTTATAAAGTTCATTTTTATATACAATTTGAAATAACTTTGATTATTCCACGTATTGTGTTATTAATTGTGACACGTGTTTCGCATCTTTCAGAGGCATCTTTAGAAATTCTACGGCAAAGTTTGCTTAAGTAGTAAAACAAGTTAATTCCAATATTTAAAAATGATAAAATTACAAAATGGAGCTTGGGAGTTTTCCTTTTACGCCATTTTGTAATAATATCATTTTAAAATATTAGAATCAACTTGCTTTACTGCTTAAATAAAATTTTCGATAGTAAGTCCGAAGATGTCTCTCAAAGAGGCGAAACACGTGTCACAACACAATACGTGGAATAATCAAAGTTATTTCAAAATTTATATTTTCAACATCTTCTTTGTGTGATCTAGCTTTTTCAACAATAAAAACTAAAAAACAAACAAGACTTACAAATTAAGACGAAGAATTGAACGTAGCTAATATCAAATATTCGACCTAAGTTTTCTGAAATCTGCAAACTCCGACAAGCTCCAGGTGTCCAGGTCTCACATTAATTGATTTTCACATTTTACTAACAGTTTTTTTTATCGATGTGTGGTTTCTTTGATTATTTTTTTCATAACGGCTATTCAATTTAAAATTGGAATTTTTGAATTGTACTTTTCCGTGAGGTTTGTCGCTAACGACCCGGGATTTGCCTTTCGGCATTTATTCATTCGTGCACTTGAAATGCCTCAAGTTCCTGAAAGGCAAAATTTAACGTTAGCGGCAAAACTCATGGAGATATACAATTTCTGTGGGTATTTTCCATAAATAAATACGGTATCTAAATAATAACATTATGTTAAATTGCCCAAGTATGAAAAAATATATTGCCAGTATAATTCGAATATTGTTCGTAATACAGGTTTTTTTAGATGTTGCATCGGAATAATTTCGCATTAAAATTGGGAACTAAATTATAATGCATTTTTTATTTCATTTCAAGAATCGTGATATCCATTATGTCTTAACAACGGTAACCATATATGAAGTCGATTTTTTTTTGGAAATAATTATTTGTTTATAAATGTATACAAACGTACACATAAAATGAGCAGTTAATAAATACTCACGCGGTGTGGTTTTTTTCTAAAATATTAACATATTTCAAAAGATTTTATTGTGATTACATTTACTTACAAAAACTTTAGAAAGTGAATCGAATTTCATTAGGTATGATCAGTTACATATTGAGTTTTGGTGGCCCGTAAACAGAAAAAAGGTCACTAAACAATATGAACAAAGAAATGTTTTTTTTTCAAATCGCACATATGAAGAGAAATTATTTTTTTTTGGATTTCGGAATTTTTACCGTTCAAATTTTGTAATTTTCCATGAGTTTTGTTGCATGAATGAAATTGAACTGAGACCTTTGAAATATCTGAAGGTTCCAAAAGGCGAAACCCGGGTCGTCAGTAACAAAATTCTAAAAGTTATTGAATTTAAGCCATTCAAATAATATTTTTATTGTTCTTAACAATTGCGCGGATTGCATGATTGAAATTATCGCATTTTAACGGAATTTCAAGAAGAGATACATGAAATTGTATGTTTTTTAACTGTTTCTTTGAAGCCCCTCAACTTTAAAACCTCAAGATCTCAGCTTGTGCTTGATGTGTCTATCTCTGAATCCACGCCTGGTAGAATAAATTAATGATGAAACCAGCTTCACTATTTTGTAATCTAAATATCTTGTTATTTATGGTTTTAAGCCTTGATAACTTGACTTATTTTTAATATATGGCTTGAATTTAAATGGTTTTAATATCCTTTATGTTCGTCAAAGATGGTATTTTAATAGAGAATGCATTACTTATAACGGTGTTGTATAAAGTGTTTTTTCAATCAATGGCTCAGCGAAAATCAATAGATGCCCCCAGAACAGGTTTTTCATTTAGAATATAAAATGGTAAATGGAGATAACCGCAGTCTTCACGAACTCTATAACTCCAAATCACTGGACGAGCCTTTTATTTACTCGGTATTCAACAGAGAATGGCATGAAAAACACAACATATTATTTATATATAAATTAAAGGAGTGTTAACAAAGTGCCATCCATAGGATGTACTCGCGGGGAGCTACGGGACCCCGGGATGACCATGTGAAGATGCGAGGAAGTTGGCGGGAGAATTATAATCTATTTTATTTACATTTATCTTCAATTTATTTGCTTAGTTATAGTACCAATTGTTTGTTATACCTTGTAATTATTACTTAAACTTTGTATAAACATCATTGTTTTGTTGTTCTTCTTATCAGTTGACAATGCTCGCCATGAGCGAAACCGGTCCTGATCCAATAAATTGTATGTGGAATAAGTACTAAACATGTTTTATTATAATGCCATTCCACCAAGTATATAGGAACACCTTAAAAGTGGTGTCAACGAGTTCTAAAGAAAAATGTTTTGCTTTGTTTACGACCACGTAGGTTAAAAATTGTAAAATTTTTTCGTGAGAACGGATGCCAAAAATAGTTTCAAATCGAATGATAATTAAATCTTTACCAAAGGCATATAATATAATAAAGATGTTAAAAGTAGGAATGAAAATTTGACAAAGTGGTTGAGTTAAATAAACAGAAAATACTTCTGATCTGATATACCTAACAAAAATTTTACGTGTGAAAAGCAATATAAACTAGAGAATATTGGAAATTCAGTCGTTTTCGCGTGCTATAAATAATAAAGCCTTACAATATCGTCGACACCGGTTTCACCTTACGCCAAGACACAACGTAAGACGAGAAGACGTAGGAATTAACGATACTCTCCAACAACAAACACTCAAACACCCGGTCCCGTGTTAGTGAGTTTTTACGCATATCCCGACTTATCGCCATCTGCTTTTTTTGTTTCGTTCGGTATACTACTCACGAGGGCTTACTACGTCAGTGAATTTATTTCGTCCGAATTCGCTGATAATGTATATTGTTGAACATGGCTTTTAAAATACGATATTTATTGCTTTAGACTGCTTCAGACAAATACTAGTCGATTTCTATTACAATTAGATGCACAATTAAAAAAAGCACACTATTTTATAGAATTACAGTCAAAATTTATTTTCACAAAAAAAACAATGTGCTTTCCTTTCACTCTTTGTTTGAAAGAAATTCGTCTTATAAATAATAAAACATATATTTTTTGAAATAAGCACGTGAATCCAATTAAAACCGTGCAATGGCCGGGCTTATCTGTAACGTATCCACGAAAATGCCAGTTGCTTGAGTGTTACTGTTAACCTCTTGCCTGATAAGCTGATTTAAGAATATTCCAAGAATTAAGATTTCGAAAATTTATTCATCGTCTCTGTAAAAAATACACTCACGGAAGTTATCAGACCAGATAATTTAGACATACATATTTGAATACAAAAACCCTTATCCGTGATAACACCCATTTTTTAATAATTTGCAACACACCACAATCAGGCGTCTCAACGTATGAAACGCTAGCAGTCAGCAGGTTAAGAAAATCCAAGCCAATGGAGCGTTAGTTTGAATTTATGTTTTTTTTTTTTTGGCATTACAGCTTTTTTTTTTCCCATATCCGCTCCCTATGGTCATATGGCTTCCACACGGTGCCTCCAAGACTCTCTGTCTCCCGCCAACCTCCTCGCATCTTCCCAGGTCATCCCGGCGTCCCTTAGCTCCCCTGATTACATCCTATGGATGGTCATCAGAGGCCTTCCGCGGCGTTGGGATCCATCAGGTTGATAGAAGAGGCAGTCAGGATTCAGGCTCCCTTGGGGCATCCGCAGCACATGTCCAAGCCAGGTCCATCGTCGCCTTTTAATTTTAGACGTAACAAGGGGCTGGTTTGTCCGCTCTCTTACCTCCGTATTCCCGACAAAGTCAAACCACTGTACTCCTAGTATTCGCCGCAGGCATCTGTTTTCAAAGCACAGTATACGGTTACCCTGTGCGTTTGCGATGTGCCATGACTCGAAACCGTAAAGCAGCACAGTCAGTATGCATGCGTTGAATAAGTGGCAGTTGGTTCTGACAGAGTACAGCCGTGAGTCCCAGACTTTCCGCATTGAATTAAATGTTGCTCCAGCTATCCCTAATCGGATCGCGAGCTCATTACGCGGGTTGCCATCTCCCGTGATGTGTACTCCCAAGTACCTAAAACCATCGACTCTCTCGATTTCTTGCCCCGCACTCATCAGAGAGTAGACTGGATCTGGACAGGCGCTGTTGCAGAACACATTGGTTTTACTCGCGTTGACTTTGATGCCAACGCGATACGAGTTACTCTGCAGTCTATCCATTGTTTCCTGGATACCCGCAACTGATTTGTCAATGATGACAGCGTCGTCGGCATACTCGAGGTCACACAGTTTCAGGTTGGGAGCAACGGTTACTCCTAGGTTACGTGGAATTGACTTCCTCAGGATGAAGTCGAAGATTATTATAAAGAGGAACGGAGCTAGAACACAGCCCTGTCTGACGCCGGTAGTGATGCCAAACCATTCCGTAGTTACGTCACCGATTCTTATGCAGCATTCACTGCCCTCGTGCAAGCATTTGATGATGGCGATTATCTTGGGTGGGATTCCATAAAGCTTTAAAATGGCCCATAGGGAAGGCCTATGGGACTATCAAAGCCGTCAACAAAGCAACACGCAAGCGAGCTATTGAATTCATTGCTTTGCTGGAGAAGGCATCTGAGGTTGTGGATTTGGTCCGCACAGGATCGGCCAGGTAGGAACCCGGCCTGATTTTTCCTGAGGATACGCATTATTGGGATCCTTATTCTCGCCAAGACTATCTGTGCTAAAACCTTTTCGGGCACGCTGAGCAGCGTTATACCTCTATCTATAATTATCACAGCATAGTGGGTCACCTTTTTTGTGGATCGTGACTATCTCACCCTTGACCCAGTCCCTTGGGCAGCGCTCCTGATCCCACACCTTACTAATAAGTTGGTATAAGGGGTGCAGAAACGCCTCCAGGCCGTACTTGAGAAACTCTGGGTGTATACCATCTACACCGGGCGCCTTCCCATTCTTCAAACGCTGCACGGCTGAGGTGATCTCAGCACGCGTTGGCGTATGGTCGGGCATATTCGACGTTCGGGGAATATCTACAAGTAAGGCTTCATTGGGTATATCAAATGGGTTCAAGGGAGGAGGGCGATTTAACAACCCGCAGAAGTGATCTCTCCAGATCTTTTTGACACGCTCCGCGCTCGAGTCGATTGCCCCACTTGGACTACGTATAGGCCCGGAGGTCGGTGGTCGTCTCCCGCAAATTTCGCGCGTGATTTTAAATAATTTCCTCGTATCACTTCTGCGTGATGCTTCCTTTGCTGCTTCAATTTGGCGATCTAAGAATCGGCGTTTATCGAGTCGCACTGAATTTTTAACTATCTTATCATGGTTATGATAGTCAGTCCGGTAGTCCTCGATCCGGTTTGGGTTTGTCTCACTGTCCCTCAGTGTTTTAAGACGAGCTCTTTCTGCAATACTCCTCCACGTGTCGTCGGACATCCACTTTGGTTGATCACCTCTCCGAATTCCAAGCACTTCATGAGCGGCTGACGCGACAGCATTCTTAATGCTGGACCACTCTGATTCTATGGCGTCGGGTCGTGGGTTTTGCCGGTCATTGGCACTGTTGGCTACGTTTTTCCTCATACCAACATCAAAGTTCAGCCGAATTCGAGGAAATTGAAGCTTCTCGACGTCGATTCTACTCCGAGTAGGAGGCCTTGCGGGGCGTCTGAGTCTGAGACGAATTTTGCCGACAAGCAGCTCATGATCGCTGTATATGTCGGCACCCCTGTAGGTTCGTACGTCAAGGAGTTCCCTTCGGTGAGTTGTGCTGTAGAGGAAGTGGTCGATTTGCGCTTTGGTGCGACCATCTGGGGAGGTCCACGTGTATTTGTGAATTTTTCTGTAGGAGAAGATTGTACCGCCAACGGTGAGCTCATTCATAGTTGCAAACTCGATGAGTCTCTCGCCGTTGTCGTTGGCTACACCGAGACCATGTTTGCCCATCACTGTTGGGCCAAGCAAAGGGTCAGTTCCGACTCTAGCGTTAAGATCCCCCATTACTATCACACGGTCTCTGTTAGGGATTGTTGAGATTGCAGCGTGGAGAGAGTCATAGAACGTTTCCTTCGCCTGTGTGTTGGCATCTTCGGTGGGGGCGTAGCACTGAAGGACAGTTACCGAGCTATCAGTCGTCCGGAAGGTGGCTCGTATCAGTCGTTCTGAGATGGGTTCCCATTTGACAAGGCAGCGGGCTGCCCTCCCCGACATCAATACTGCCACTCCCTGGCGGTGGTATTGCTCCTGGCCTGAATATAAAATTGTGTATCCACCCTCCAATAACTTTTTCCCGGCGCCTTTCCAACGCACCTCACTCAGCCCTAAAACGTCAAGTTTGTAGGTTTGCATGATGCGGGTGGCGTGTAAGTCCTTTCCTGGGGAGCGCAGAGTACGCACATTATATGCGCCTATGCGCATTGAGCAGTTATTGGAGAGTATCATGTCCTTTTTCTTGCTGGGTCGTCGAAGAGCAGAACAGGGCGCGGCTTCTGCGGTGGTGGTATCGTAATCTATTTTATTTAGGAGGACAGGGTGATTAACCCTGCGCCTCCGAGGCCTGAGTCAAGAGGGCTCTACAGGTTGGCTCAACCCGGTTTTTCTGTCGGGGATTTCCTTCCCTTAGTCAGAAGACCGGTTTTGAGGCGCCGGATGGTTCGCCTTTCGCCCCCTGCTGTTAGCTACAGCTAAGCTGCATTGCCCGATGGTCGCCGCGGGGAGGCCAGCAGATGGACTTGGCGGTTCAATATTTTCCATCATTTTCTATGCGCACATCCATTGGCATCGATGCACCTACATGGGAATCACCAACCATGACCACAAAACACACAGCTTACGCCAGCCAATACGCCATGCATTTGAAAAATTTATTTATATACACATACAAACATACTTGTATACACATAAAAAAATTACAAATTGTAACCATAAGAACAGAGAGAAAAATTAATAAAATCACATTAGAAATTTTAAAGATGTCAACCGAGTGAGTTCCGACAAAATCAACTTTTATTCATAAAATATAGTATTCGTCTGAACTCACTCACGTCAATATGAAATATGTCGACATCCAAAGCAATGCCGTTTAAAATTGTTAAAGCTCTTCCTAGATAGTATTGCAATTTTTATTATAGACTAGCCGGTACTCGGCCAGCGTTGCAATGGCACTCGAAGAAAGATAGTGTGTTTATTGAAGTGCTTTCGGATGCACAATATTTTAGATAAACAATTTCGATTAAACGGTGTCGCTGACATTTACCGTTTGACATTTGCTGTTAGTCATTTAACGATTGTCTATGGTGCAACACACGCGTCACCTGCTGAAATTTAATTGTACTCTATCTATAGCCTCTGAGCAAGTGCAACAATAAGTTGTCAATTGAACGGTATGGCAGCGCATAAAATATGAAAAAACATTGATTTGAATATAAAAAAACTTACTTACTGTAAACTAACTATGCCAAAAACCTCCGCGCAAGTGCAAGCAAAGTCAAAGTTTCATTGCGATCGAATGAACGGTATGGCAGGACATAGGGTGCAAACAAACAAATAAATATTGAGCTTTCCCATCATTTATATGTATTTTGTATAATAAATTAAAAATATGTTGAACAGACGAATTTTGAACGAGCAATTTATTCATCCATTGTCTCTGTAAATTATATTCATTGTTCATGTTATATTTAAAATGTATTTATTTCGTTGTTTTGATTGTTAATGCTTTCCTGAATAGCTTAAATTTATTTCAAACATGTTTTCGCTGCCACTATATTATTTATTATACAATATATATGGAATCCATTTTACTTTAGTGGCTGCTAAGTTCTTATTTTACCTATATTTTCTTTTAGTGGTTTACCGTAAATTCGTACAAAATTAAATATCTCCTCGTGAATAGACTTTGTGCTACAATTTTGGTTTCCCACCACTACTCTTTATGGAGGAAATTAAAAAATATGAAATAACTCTCCAATAGAGCTATAATAATAGCGAATAAATATCCAAACACCCCTATTGTGTTAAATATAAATAATTAATGGCATTACATTTCTTCAAAAATTATACGTAAATATACAGAACTTCTTTATTTCTTTAGCACGCTTGAAAGGTGATTGTCCCACCACCACCAGTTAAAGAAAAGTAGAATAGAATAGAGATAAACATTTAAAAAATAATAATATTAAAATAAATTTTGTACTTATCCATCAGCTTTGGCGCTAACGACCCGAGTTTAACCTTTCGGCATCTTCATGCTTTTAAAGTAGAGAAATGAAATTGAACTGAACTTCAGACCTGACCCCGAGCTTGCACCATGGAACGCAACCCCCTTTGGGGTCGCCAACGTATTCAGTCATCTGAAAAAAATATACACTACAATGGCATGTTGGTTGTTTTTTTTAATTACCTTATTAAAAATGCCTTTTTAAATTACATCGGTGGTCGCGGGTCACATGGCTTTTATAAAAAGGGGTTGCCACCCGGAAAAGGTTGGGAACCGATGGTCTAAATCCAAAATTTTAATAACATGTTTATTTTTTTTCGTGTTACTTTTGATGTTTTGACTAAATTTTCAAGAACGTAAACCTTTTGCCATTTTAAGCCATGGATCTTAGAATTAAATATTTACATATCTGGGTCAATAATATTGATATTATCTGAAGATTTTTAGGTACAGTAATATAAAATTTGTCAAGCTTTTATTCCTGTCCTTTGAATCAATCTTTTTTGAAGAGGAATCCGCATTAATCATTCACAGCGCATTTAAATCGGATTTTAGAGTTTTCTCATGAAATTTAAATTCGGCACGCCTCGGAGCGAATGGCACAAACAAAAACATCAATATATACCTGTTTATAGACATTATTATTATTATTTGATACTGAAAGGCAACTTTTCTTTCCAGAACTAATATTTTCTGTTTTTATAACAATAAAATATAGCAATAAAACCACACTTACCGGATTATTTTAATCCCGTTAGTTGTTTAGTTTGCGGTTTTGTCAGTTTTTTCCACACTTTTCTAAAGCGAAAAAAACGAATCGAGCTTGATTAAGTGACTTAACATTCATGTTCATTGAATAAATGTACACTTATAAAAAAAATATTAATAAAAAACTATATTAATTAATGTATTGGTTTTTTAATCGAACATTTATTTTACCAACATAATTTTTTATTTCATTGTGTCATAATATATTTGAGAACAGTTTATCGTAGTATAATATCTCAAGTCTTCTGTGGATACTTTTAAGGTGTTCACTGTCAATACTTGGTGGAAAGGCATTATAATATAAATAATAACATCAGTTGATGATGCTCGCCATGAGCGAAACCGGTCCTGATGAAATAAATCAGATGTGGAAAAAGTACTAAAAAATGTGTTATTATTTTTATTCTTCTGTGGTCATCGTGATAAATTATATTATAAATATACTAGCTGACCCGACGAACTTCGTACTGCCTCAGGCTTAATATATGTTTTAACTTATTAGCTTAATTAAATTCAGTTTTATATTATGTTAAAATGAATACTAAAAATGAATTTAGTTCAATAAATGTGCAAAAATCAAAATGAGATGTTTTAATACATATTTTAATAAAGATATCATTTTCCTTCATAATTTTTTTGCCGTCATACTTTGGGATGTTGTAATACTTATTCTGCTATTCGGGACGGTGGGTCAGAAAATTAAAGATCATCAAAATTGGTCCAGCCGTTCTCAACTTTGAAGTGGTGTAGCTAAAACGACTTTGTTTTATATATACATATATAGGTTAGCTGACCCGACAAATGTTTTTCTGCCAAATAAATTATTTCTAGTGAATATTTTGGTTGTTAAGTAAAAAAAAGCGAATGTATTGTAAGTGTGTGGGGTTGGGATCTACGACAGAAAGAGGAATGGAGCGCTGTAGACAATGACCGCCGATAAAAACAAAAAAAAACCAACCACTCATTGTTTGATCTCTTATAAGTTAAATGTTAATTTTAAAAACAGTAATATATTTTTATCCTAAAGTAGAAAAATGAAATAAAGAAGATTGTCATTGCGAATGCCAATCTAATAGGAAATTGAAGGCGTTTGAATTCAATTGGCACGTCTGTGAGAATTTTTGGAATTCGTGGCAGCAAAACATTTTCGGCTCGGAATTTGTCATTCAAAATGGTGGCTTCAATAATGTTTTTAATGACCAATCGCGTGCCATTGCATAGCCGTGGTGGGTTCAAATTCCGAATTAAAATAATCGGAGATCAAACTTTCAGTCGTAGAAGGTATGGTGACATGCCTGGCAAATCCAGTGAGTTTAAAAACTCTGTTGGATAATTTGCAGCTTCGTTGGCATTGCAAACTGTATCGATCGATTTGTATGATACCAAGTCGCCTGGCAACGACTGCTGTATCTTGAAGCTTAAATCGCGGACGTCCACATTTTTTGCTGCCAAAATGGCTCTTTCTGCCAGCCGCGCATGATTTATGTATTGTGTGCGTACATATGCGGTCAATGAGAGTATTTTGCGAATCAACGATTGTGCAGAAAGTGGCGATGATTTCAAGCAAGCGTTGATCTCATTAGCGTACGTTGAGCGTGGAATGAAGTGTTTATCTGAAATCGAAATTCGAAAAATTAAAAGAGTGTAGTTTTTGGTGGATTTATGGCACGCTCAAATACTGTCTCGTTCGTGAAAAATACGCACTGGCCGTTTTCAAGATGGACGGCTAAATGTATAACTGCTGATTCAATATCATAAATAAAACGACGGACATCAAAAATATTGAAAAAATAAGTTCCGATGATCTCATCCTTCTATACCTAGCTATATATTCTCGATGATCTCATCATTCCATACCTAGCGGAATAAAATATATTTTACGACCTTTTTTCATATCTAACCAATATACATAAAAAAATCATAATAATCGGTCAAGCCGCTTCGGAGGAGTTCGACGGAAAAAAATTGTGCCGAGATTTTTATATATACAGAGATGACACGCACTTCGTTCGCACAAAACACATGCCGAATGAAATGTCAAGATTGACGCGCGCGATGTAGCACACGTAGCGCCATCTGTGATTCAACAACATAAATAAAACGACAGATTTAAAATAAGTCCTGATAGGGACATTCTTCACTTAGCGGTATGAAATATACTTTACAACCTTCTCTCATATCTAACAAATATACATTAAAAAATTCATAATAATCGGTCGAGCCGTTTAGGAGGAGTTCGGTGACAAAAACTTGTGTCGAGATTTTTATATATACAGAGATTTATATTTTTACAACAATATATGGTTGCTAATTTGAATCCTGGAATGCTTTTATAAATTCCGGAAATACTCAAATTCAAAAACGGAATTTTCGATCAAATATTTTATTTTGTTGATCGTCAACAAAGCAGTAAGTTCTAGGAAGATTATTTGAATACAAAATTTAATTTACGATAGTACATAGTAGCTTATTTATTTTAAACCTGTTTCGCTTTATTGACAATCATTTCCAGACTGACCATCGCTAGGTTACTTTAGTTATAAGTTTAAGGTTGATTATTATTTATTTATCACTTTTAAGGTGTTCACTTTCAATACTTGGTGGAATGGCATGACAATAAAAATAATGATACATTTTTATTACCTGATATGATAATGCTCGCTATGAGCGAAACCGATTCTGATTTCAATTTGTATATCTAATGTGGAATAATTTTTTATTACTGTTCATAATTTATAAATTACAAAATCGAATTTGTGATTATTTGTTATATGTCGTTGGGGGGGGGGGCGTCTCGATACAAACCCAGCGACCATTTTTGATTTTTGTCAAACTCTTGTCAAATTGTTCTCTATTTAAAAACCTACCACTTTTCTTTTAATGATACAGTTTCAAAAAACATAGGCCCATGTTCATTGAACTAATAACAATAGAGGACAAAAGAATTAAGTACATATAATACATTTTTATCATCGAATAACTTTCAAGTTACTTTAACTGTCAAGAAGTATCAGAACATATTGTAATTTTGTACCCACAGCAGTATGTTGCACATTGCAAACAACTTGGTTCGCGAAGTTAGGTAAGATTTTATAATAGGTTGCTCGATTTCACGCGTCACTACTTGTAACACAATACGTTGAATAACACTGTTAACATTAAGATTTCCGACTGTGGGTGCTTGATGAAATTTCAATATCAAATTTAAATCGTTTGAATTTTGTACTTTTTAGCAAGTTAAATTGGTGATCTACTTCTATTTTTGTATATACACGATATAAACTGTTTACTACGCGTCAGTTCAAGTACATTAGTGCTCTTGAAATGCCTGAAGATGTCGAAAGGCAAAATCCGGGTCGTTAGCGACAAAACTAATGGAAAAGTACAAAATTCAAATGATTCAACTCTGTTATCATTTTTTAAACTATTAATAGTCCTTTTATTATAAAAATTTATATGCTAAATATCATTTTAGAATCAGCATATGAAAAATAATCTAATATTTATTTTGAAACATGCTGCGATGGCCTTTGTCATCTCAGGTAAAACTATTGGAAACTGGTTTACTGTTTCTCTTTGTAAGAGACTCTGAAGGTGCATTTTTTAACAATTTTACGAACATTAGTGAGCCAATTAAAATAAATCATGATGATTAAAATTAAACAAGCACATAAATGTACAGTTGTTCAAATAAATCGTACCTTGTACACTCGTTCTAGGGGTTCTACTTGTATGGGAACAAGGTTTCTATGAGGCATTACCGACACAATACAATAAATAATTTAATGTCGAATAAAATTTTCTTAAAATAGTTCCTTTAAATTTGTTGTTGTATAAATGATCAAAACCGGTCTCGTTCAGCGACGGTGTATTTTCAAATGAAATCAGTTGTGATACGGTAAGAAAAATAGCAATGTTTTTTAGTTCTACATTATGTAGAACTAAAATACATTGTTATTTTCTTACCGTATTATAATGGAGTTCTACCAAGTAAATGCCTACTCAATCAAGAAATCAGTTGTAATTATCAAGCTGTCACGTCATCTGTTGAAAGTTTTCCATACGATGCCAGTAATCTGTTATTGAGGATAGTATAATTCAAGTGATTCAACTTACTTCAACAATCAATATCAAATGAAAACTGTCGGTCTGTCATTTCGGGCACAAAAGCGAGATACTCGAAGTTTGTACTCATAATTAACGGTTCGGCCCTCGTATGACACGGTAATAGAGTTACATGAAATTAAAAATATTTTGAACTATTTACACCATATTTCTGTATATGTACATAAAAACACATTTTTTGTGCCACTTCGAATGATTTGTGTAGTCAGCTAAATAGTTAACGAATGAGACTAGCGAAACCGGTCCTGGTCATTATTTATATTTGTGAACGAAGATCAAAAATGATACAATATTTAACTAAATATTATGCAATTCCGACAAGAATTGGCAGTACCTTAAAGTACTACAATAATATCAATCCATTACTCTCACTTACAATTCTATTTATTCGACTTCATTCACAATATCATATTGCGGGAAATGTTATTCGAGTTTGAGTAAATTTAAAATTCACGAGCTTGCATATAAAATATAAAAGATTTTTGATCGCTTCCAAATTCTTCATTCAACTTTTAGAGCTGGTAAGCTTGTTAAAAATATTTAATGTAAGTGAAGAATTCTATTTGGCTTCTGCGCTTTGCACATCTAAGGGTATGGCCACAGTGACGAGCGTAATTTTTCCGTACTACGGAAGAGAAACGTTGGTATTGCGAACATCATGCTATAGAAGTGTTTTAAAATCAATAATCAAAGAACACTTGTGGTAATCGCTTTAACGATGGCGCCGTCTGAGAAGTCAAAGCGCAGCGTAAATTCCGAAGCCAAATCAGTTTGAAATTTAGCTTGCTTCGGCGTACAAATTTTTTACGTTATGACGCTGCGTTACAACTTCTCTGACGGTAGCATCGTTAAAACCATTGAGACAACCATTCATTATGAAGCCTGTCTCACCACGCTACGCCAGAATTTAAGCTTGCCACTGTGGCCATAGCCTTAGTTATTTTACAGAATCTCACCGCGCAAAAAACCAGTTATCAGACCTACTGAAGTGCATGCAATATATTAGGTATATTGATATCCAACTTTTTTGAAGGGCTCATACAAATACTCGAGTATCAGACAAAATATTAAGCCGTCAACCTGAAGCATATCGTGCCAAGCCGTGGAGTAACCATAGACGACATCTTTAAATTGTCACTATTTATGTCCAATACGCAGCCCAATTGAAGATCTTATGCGACCTTTTTTGGAGTGCGTAGCTTTCTATTTATTTGAAATTTTGTTATAATTATTAAGAAAAAAACAATTTGCGTTATTTTGGACAATTTACAAATTTGGATCAATTAGACTTCTAATAGAGCTGAAGTTAACATAAACTGTTACTCAACTGATGATAAAGCTATCCGCTTGATTTAAAATTCGATGGGTGTGAAGGATTTTAGATTGCATCACAGATAACTATGCCTTGGAATACTAACCCATAAAATGATTGAACAAAACAAAATATACGGTCTGTACTGAGATTCGAGTCCGTGTACACCGCAACCGTATCTAACGAAGTTGACCACTCGTCCAAGGACCCGCTTAATCTTCAATTTAGAACGCAAAAATACAGCGTTATTTATACAAACGCTGAGCTTAAATATCACTGTATTGATGTATTTCTATTGATGTATGTACGTATCTGTTGATAATGCTGGCGATGAGCGCAACCGGTCCTGAAATTTTTATGTTGAGTAAGTACTAAAAATGTGTTATAAAATGCGATACCACTAAGTATTGACAGTGAGTAAGTATTGAAAGTGAACAAAATCTATATTGAGATACCTTTATTAAGAGGCTACATTGGGAGAGGAGATGTAAACCGAACCAGATCTATGAAATGTACTGTGGGATAGCTACAAAAAATATTATCTTATATTGTAAATATTCGTATTTTTTTAAATAGAATGCCTTAAATATTCCAATTACTCATCAACTTTCGAGTAAAGTCGATAAAAAATAAGTGAATCAATTTTATTTCAAGATATGAAATATATATTCGAAAACAATGGAGAATCAAGCGTCACAAATTTTAATTTAGTTCGAGGTTTTGTTTTAATCCTCTGTTGTTGTGGATGTCGGCTTAAAATCTATCAATGAATTAAATAATGCAATCTAGTTTTTCTGTCCGTGAAATAAATCTTCATTTACGAATTACGTTATTGAGTACTTTAAAAATGGACGAGTATACTCGAGTATCGAGTACTCGATACTCGAATTGGAGTCTCTACTTACCACCAAGTATTTATCGACAGTGAACACCTTAAAAGTTTCACATTCATCAATTTATACAAAATTGTAGTCTATCTGTCATATAAAATCTGCCCACCATGGACATCCCAGATCTAAGTTATTTTACGAGCGAACAAAATTGTTATTATGTTTGCATATACATACGACCATACGTTGAAATCATGGTATAGTTTTAATTGTATTCAATAAGCTGCCATGGTTCAACTAACAAGTGTTAGTTTAGCTACTGCATGGCTAATCAAGTGTTAACTAAACTAGCACACGTATTTGTTGCTAAACATAAAGGGCAACTGGTTACTGTCAAGGTTATAAGACTACCAAGAAGAATATCACCCAGCGTCATAAACTCCGCTATCTTTCGTTACCAGCTAGTATAATGTTTATTATTTCTGCCATTTGTCTCATGACGTCACAGAAAACTTTCATTCACCCACTATTTTGACGTAATATCTATTGTTTAGACTATTTCTAAGAACGGCTAGTGATGTGTTTTTAGCAATGTTTCGGGCTTGCAATGAAGGTAGATATTTCAAATGATTTAATTATTTAAATACAAATGAATGATACAAATAAAACAACATTTTTAATACTTATTCCACATACAATTTATTGGATCGGGACCGGTTTCGCTCATGGCGAAAATTGTCAACTGATTAAATTTTATGTGCAATTAGTAGTAAAAATGTTTTTTCAAAGTCCATCTCCGCTCCCAATGTGTAGAATATAGCATCTACATAAAGGTGTGATAACGTATATTTTTCACTATTTTTAGGATTTTTCTGCTTTTATCAGTTTTTTTCGACGGGGCACTTGCGGTGAGCGCGGTACACTGGTTAAAAGCCACAGCCTTACACGGTTTTCGCAATGAAATTTATAAAACATCATATCTTCATATTTATTTAGCCATTTGATATTTAATATTGACTGTTATCATTTGAATAGGAAGAATATTATTGAAGTGTGCATTGTTTATTTATGTTGATAATTTGAAAACGATGTAGGTATCGAGAATTCAATGCGTTCCAAAAATAATGATTCAACATCGAAGTCAATGTCCTGCTTACTGCATCTGCCTATCTACCACACATAGGAAGTATTTACGTGCATCATTATCTTTATTTTATTACCAACGGACTGCATGGCAGTTGAAGCTGCACTCGAATCAGCTGTTCCGTTGCATGATTGGTTGACAAAATACCACTTCAAGTTTTACACAGACTGTGAAAATGTCTACATAAATGACTACATACCTTGAAACATGTTCAGAAATAATGGTGATATTTTCGTCGTTCTGGAAAAAAACTCAAGGCGGAAACAAAAGGCGGAAACAATAATTTAAACAAATTAAAGTAACTTTTCACTGTAAGATATTACAGCTTAGTAAACGAAATATTTTCGCATTAATCAATGTTATTTACCATAACGTAGAAAATAACCTCCGATTGTATAACTTTATTATTGGCTTCTTTCATGGGCCAGACAGGGAAAAACTTTTATATTAGAACGAAAGAACATATACGATCTCTTAAAAGTAATGATTTTTCTGAATTCACCAATCATTTAATAGGAAACGATTATAATTTTAATCAGATTAGTAATACTCCGAGAAAATAAAAGAGGTTTAAAAATGAATAGTTTAGAATTTTATAAACAAATAAAAGTATCTACAGTCAGGAAGTATCATTAAATAATATCTTCTATGGGACAGGCTGCTCGTTACTGCTAAATTTATTTCCAATGGTTTAACCCTTCCTAATTAATTGCATCTCATTATTTAATAATTTTGTAATTTTAATGTCATCAGTAGTATAATTATTATTTGTTTTGTTTCTATGATCCCCTCCTCACTTCTGGAAAAATTCAAACCGCAATTTTTGTAATTTATCATTTTAGAATATTAAAATCAATCTTGCTTTATTACTTAAGCAGCCTTTGCGATATTTAGTCCGTAGGTCCGAAACACGTGTCATTGTTAGTAACAATACGTGAAATAATCAAGGTTATTTAAAATGTTATGGTAACTTAATTGTAAATGAATTGAATATGTGATTTCATGTACGCAAAACTAATTCTAAATGCCCTTTAACTCAAAAATTAATATGACTAAGAAAGTACATATCAGGGGGAAATTTCAAAAGTGGTAAATTCCAAAATTATTTTTTTAACTACCAATTTTACATTTAACGTAGGGACCTTTGTTATTCACATGGAAAAAAATGCATTTTTACACATTCTCTGTAATTCTTTAATTTAAAACATATTTTAAAAAATATTGATAGTTAACACAAATTTATGAGAAAAAGTTAATGAAAATATCTCACATTCTCAGTTTTTCAAATTTTGAAAATTACCTCCTGATATACGAAAAGGTATCATTTTTTTGTACTTCTTCCACATATACTTTCTAAAGATCAGGACCGGTATTATGTTATTGTATTTTTTTTTACAAAATTATATTGAAAAATAATATATAATACAAGCATTTGGGCTGCGAAAAAATTATGAGTATCATAATTCTGCAGTCAATTTAGTGGTTAGTTATAATGAATTGTTATTGTAAACGTTTACAACTTATCTGAGTGTTAATTTATCATACTGTTTTATATCATTACTAGTATTCGAACCCGGCTTCGCTCGGACCAGTTTGGGGTTATGTTCACCTCGGCTCGTAAATTCAGACGGGCCAAGTTGAAACAACTGGCAACTTAATGACCAACAATGCAAAAGGGAATTACAGACCCACAGACATACATACGCCGTTTCGGTTTTATATATAAGATGTTTGGACGCCGTTGGTAGTATAACCCGTCAGACAGCTGATTTCCTCTTTTCCCCTCTTTCCTCTTTAACGCGTCTTTTTTCATATCTCTGACAGCAGCTGATATGTTTACCTCTTGCCCCCCGCGTCTATTAATTTTATTGGTTTACGAGCCTGTCATAGTGTCATACCAGAAAATTATTGAATTGAGTTAGATCGTAAGCATACGGAATTAATAATAGAAGGTTCAGTAAAAACTCAATATAACTGATAAATTCCCTTATGAAAGTTTACCTTGTAACCGTTAGTACGCTTCAACATAATGAATTTTCTCGAATACTAGTTACATAAGCGACATGCAAAATCGCTAACACAAACTGTTTAAAGCTCGACAGATATTGTTTGTAAGTTGTCCCGGTCCGTGGTGCAGTGGTCAACGTCGTCCTCGATTCCCGGTACGGGCAGGTTTATTCAGTCGACTAATGATTGTGCTAAAAGGGCAATGGGTGTTTGTGTTGTTACATTCCTTCCTACCATTCTGATCCCAAAGAGCGGCGCATAGTGATAGCGATTAGCTAATCACTAGGCGTGTCCTAGTCCTCGTATCGTTTCCACCCAAGGATGAGCAAGTGAGTAACAAGCAGTTCTCGTTGAAAAAAAATATGTTGAGATAAACTTCGTGAGGAGTCCATATGCTCCAAGTTGGGAGCGGACACTGTTAGAAAAAGTAGGTGTATGATGTTATTACGTTTGAGTTTATCGAAAGAGTGGAATTATTTCAATATGTTTTAATACAGCGAATAAATGAATTAAATGCACGCGGCACGTGGTAATTTCAGCAACCGCATGATCATAAGCAGACCACTGCTCAGTTTCAAGTTTTAAAATGTTACAATAACAATCTAAAATTTTACAAAATAAAATCCTATTAATATCCGGCATACTGAAAGAAGAATTCGGTATTTTTTTTGATCAAGGGTAGTTGAATAGTTAAAAAAACTTTAGTTAAGACGATACTAGTTTTCCGTTTCTGCTCCATTTAAGATCATTATATGTTCATACATGTATAAAATAATGATATATTAAAAATATCCACAAATTGAAAATATTGTTTTTGCCCCACTAACTAAACAGATGAAAAAAGCCCACGTCAAAAAAATAAACTTTCATTACAGAAATATCATGTAAAAAACTTCACCGATATGTAAATTCGTTCAATTCTCATTTTTATTGTAGAATTTCATTTTGGACGCATGCCAAATCGACCACAACGGGAACGACATCATACTACGCGATGTCGGAAAGGAAAATGGAAAAATTTTACCTGAAAAACACTAATACACCCATTTTCCATCCTATTTGTTGTATTATTTCGACAGTTAATGATTTTTTTCTTTCATGGGTCCAACTGTTTAATTACGTTTTTAATCAACAGTAATTTTAATAAATAAAAAATTGTAAGCGTATATAATTTTACATAAGTAGTTGAAGGTATAAAATAAATGTTTGCCATTGTCGAGGAGGAGATGCTAAATAGTCTTTTCCGATCGAACTAAACATCTATACAAAGACGTAGAATATATTGGATTGTTTCACCCCCTTCTATGTAATCTTATAAGCCCAGAAAATTTGATAGCACCTCTGATATTTTCCTTAGCTTATTCTTCTATTTACATTGTCTAAAAACTTAATATAATATATACGGTATGTATGTACAAATATAAATGTATTCTGATTTATGTACATACATATATATATACAAGCTAAATATTATATTTAGTTCGTTTTTTATGCCGGCATGCTGTATCTTCTTTCTTTTTTGAGTTAAGAAATCTTTTGTAGCAATCTTAATTAAATTTAGCCGCAACAATAATTTTTAGGTCAAAACTGAAGAGAAGAATATTCGAGAATTCTTTGACGATGCATATTCTTCAGAAAAAAACAAATACATTTTAGATTTTCATTTTATTCATATTCTGAAAAGCGAGAATGCGTGTGAATTTTATTGATTTATGATTGTATTGAGCATTTTTATAATGGCATTAAAAGCGAATAGCAGTGCACCAAATCATCATATTTACAGAATATATATTTAACTTTGAAACAACGGGGGCAGACATATTTTTTTATGTCGCAATATTTCAATAGACACTAAAAAATACCGTTTTATTCAATTAGATCCGTGATGCACTATTTTTTTTGACATATAGGTTGTTTGAAAGCCGATTGATGATTTATGTCATATTGGGCCACAGGAAATGCCAATTAGGTTCGCAGGTTGTGCATGGCTGACTCAGATACAAGTGACCCTTCATTTCACTAACAACCAATATAATACGCAGGTGATACCCTATTTTATTTGAAAACTATCATGTTTAAATATTTATGTTGCACGAAAAGAAAAATATATTATTTAACATCGTGTTAACCTTTCAATCCACTTCATGTATTCGGAATATTCTTGATACGATCTATTTATTCTTCGTAAGCATATCAAATATTTCTTTTGGCTTACACGATACCAAAATAAGAATTTTTCCATTAGTTTCGGGTAGTTTCTACTCACGCTTAATAGTTTGAGCAACGTAAAAAAATTAATTAATTCGGTCACTTATAATGGTGAGTGAGTATCAATAGCGATAAGCTGACCACGAGTCGTGTATTGGCCATATTCTACTCTCCCTTCTCTCTACTATCTCTGAGCAATTGAGTACATATATACATGCTTAAAAAACAGAGAAATATCCAAGTCCACATCATTCTTTTGACTAAAACCAAATGACAACTCTGCTATTGACTGTGTTTAATTTTGTATTCATAATGAATCGTTCTTTTCGTTCATTTGTAGAAATGCCTGTCAATTGTAGTGACGATATAGATTAATATGATATATGTACATGCGAAGAATTGTGATGCAAGTGTTATTGCGACACCTTACTTTTTAAAGGTTCTAACTTCTCTTGACACTGTTTTTAGATATGTGCGTTTGAAGTTTCGATTGACTTAAATTCATTGGAACAACGAGCAAGTAAAATGTTTCAAATTACTTATTTTACGCATATTTTTTCACAATGCATCTTATTTGATTTAATCAGGAAAATAATGATGACAATTTTAGAACTTTGTCAAATAAATTCATTCAGAAAAGTGTGCAAATGCAGTGCAACTCCGGAATCCTGCTAACTCCGTTATTCAACCATAGATAATTCTGAAATTCATATTCATGATAGAATGCGATAAATGCAACCTTTTCCGACCAAAATGTCATTTTAGACAAAAATGTCAATTAGAACCTTTTCAAAGTAAGATAACGATTGATCATTACAAAATGACGAGGAAGCATGCCCAAACCAGTTTGGTACAATTTAGAGAGAGATAACTGTGTTATACACTCGATACATTTAACAATAAATTTTCAAAAAAAAAAACGTATCCAAAGTATTATTTGTACAACCGCGCTACATTAAATAAAATAAACATTATTGTTTTATGACCATCGAAACGAGCATAGATCTTGCGTTATGCATAATTCAATTGTGTGGCATATGACCGAAAAGAAAAAATATGTAGCCCGTTGAAAACAACATGCAGGTTTTATATTTATTTAGATATGACGTTACCATAGTCATTGACATAGCATGCGTTGTAAGTTTACACAGATATTATCAATTATTTATTAAATAAACAACATTTATGTCAACTGTTAATAAGCAGATGTGTTTATTTGATATACAACCCGCTTTGCATAATTATATAATATTACAAGCAAAAAAGTCACGGTATTATAATGTAACGCATGTAAGAATTAATATATTAAAACCTGTACTATTTAACGGTATATTTCATCGTCACCTTTGTTTGATATAACAGAGATAACTACGATATACTAATAGACTAGCTTTGCCTAAGATTCTGTATAGTCACAACAGTGATGCACAATTTGTATGGCAGATCACTTATTTATGAACTTGATTGCTCGAGGGCCGCATGGGTTTTTACCCAAACATCATTATTCTTCGTGTATAATGAATTTCAAGATCTATCATTTTATATTGTTCTTCTATCGTCCATAAAAAGGTCTGAAGAAAAAAGGTGATTGATATTTGCCATATTGGGCCGCATGAAATGTCATTGCGGGCCGCAGGTTGTGGGTCACTGACGAGAGAAACGATGCGTATTCCGCGTTCCTCGTAGCCAATGTGCTATGAAGAGTTCACAAAAAAGCATTGAATTATATCTTCATCGTTCTTCTTTCATAAAATCCTTTTCTTGTATTCGTATGACTGAACTCGTACTATCAAGAATTAACAAAACATTATGCCAACTTATTTATTTTTTAGTCAAAATATACCCTCAATTATTTTCCTTTGTATTATTTGTCTCGTAACTGGTGATCCATTGATGAGTGGCAAACGTCGTTGGTTTCAGTTGCGGTGCTCACAGGTTCCATTCCTAATATGGTCACTTTCATTAAATGATTATTTCTTCGATTTATTGAATTATTGTCGAAGCCATGGATGTATACAATTTATAAATACCCACCCAACCCCTATAACAGGCTGTAGTGAGAGCGA
The DNA here is from genome assembly GCA_028554975.1 of Himalopsyche kuldschensis. NCBI lineage: Eukaryota > Metazoa > Arthropoda > Insecta > Trichoptera > Rhyacophilidae > Himalopsyche > Himalopsyche kuldschensis. The sequence goes on along the minus strand of JAHFWI010000060.1, from coordinate 325,123 downwards.
TAAACTTTCCATTAGTCGCACCTTGCCCTTATCATTATGTACTTACCGTCCATGGAAAATATTCCGTTTAATAGAGTATTACTTACAACTAGTTCTCTTATCGAAATTTCTGGTGAGATGAATTCCATTGATAGTCTCCAATCAGTGGTTTTCATATGCAGCAACCAGAGGATCTTGCTGCGGCCACAAACAGCTTCGTAGTGAATATTGTAGTGAAGTTAATTTGTTAAAAATGGCTGGAAATGAAATATTTTGTGTGCATTGTATTGTGAAAAAAGAATTTTCAGTTAACAAAACTAAATGGATGATGTGGAATCAAAAGTGAGATATTATCAAATGCGATACCGGTCGTTAGTAATTATACAACAAGTTTAGGTATAGTTTTCAAAACTCAAGCACAACAAATATTTGTTGAGACCACAAAACATTTCAATATCAACCCGCTGATGTATACAACCTATATAAAACCTATATTTAATTGGTAAGTAATTTTAGGTAGCCTTCATTGATATCCTCCATTCTCAAAAAAATACAAAAGTAATGTAGTATTTTTGAAATAATCCACGAACGTTCTGATGAGGACTTCGGAATGGGTTTCCGTTACTACATACATACATATGTAGTATAAAAAAGGGATTGAATTACATTTCTCTCGAGTTGTTGTTCACCCAACAATGGCAACGGTCCTTTGTGTGTATTTCTCCGCATGTAAGAATGAGCTTTTTCAACAATCGTGATGTCAGTTATAATCGATATAATATAGAAATAGATTGAAAACCCGCAGCAATACAGGTTTGTAAACTCGATGTAAGACAGCTCGCAGTTCTCTCACAAGTTGTATAATAAGAAGGACGTAAAGTTGTAAACGACAAGTCAAAACATGCAAAATATTAATGGGTTTTTAAGCGTGCGTCAGGTTTTTGGACAAGCCAAACAAAGTCTTTACTGAAAAGATATTGTTGTTCAGATCTATTATGATATAGATATTATATATATTTACATGCTTCAGATATTTACATTATATTTACATGCATCAGTTGACAATGCTCGCCATGAGCGAAACCGGTCCTGATCAAATAAATTTTATGTGGAAAAAGTACTAAAAATGTATTATTATTTTTATTATAATGCCTTTCCACCAAGTATCGACAGTGAACACCTTAAAAGTGATATTTACATTTATTATGCATGTTATTTAGACATTATTGATTAAAAAATGTGTCTCATCAATTTTTCCGTAGTTAAAACAGAGTACATTGAACGACTTATTAGTCATTAACTACAGCTATTTCTTCCGAGGAGGGAAGCGTGGTGCTAGAGATAAGTTAGCGTCTCGCTCTCTCTACGACCATATTCAAAGATAGGATAGAGTGGGTCAAAAGAAATGAAAACAACATATGTATACATCGATGTCTTTGGAGGCAAACTCATATTAAAAAATATATATATGCTGATACCGCCTGATATTGTAGGTCATCATACTCTCGCATAGAGTACGGTCAAGAGAATACCGATTGAAATCTTTACAAGAGATACCTTTCTTTCCATCCTGTCCCTAAGTTCCGTCGTCGAACGCCTTGGAAGGATGCTGTCTGTTGCTGTCAGATTGAGGAAGAAATCCTGGTCGTCTAAATGCAAATCGATTGATTAGACTGTTTTTTTTTGAACGGAAAGATATTACTTACTTAAAAATATATATATTATTATAAGGATTTCGAGTAAAGGTGCTTTTTGATGAAATTTCAATATCAAATTTGAATCGATTAAATTTTGTACTTTTCTACGATCTATGTCGCTAACCACCCATGTTTCGCCGTTCGGTATCTTTGGGCATTTTATAGTCACGCAGTAAATAGTTTATATCAATTGAACCTTGATAATAAAAATTGAAATTTGTGATTTTTTTCTCTTATGTAGAAGCGACGCAAACTATTTACTAAGCGACAGCTCAAGTTCATTAGTGCACTTTAAATGAATGAAGATGCGGAAAGGCGAAGCCAGGGGATGTTAGCGAAAAAAATACAAATCGTAATGTACAACAATTCAAAAAATAGAAATTTATATTTTAAGCTTAATTATATTATACATATATCGTACCTGACCTGGCATGGTTTCAGAAAAAGGTTATAGTGTAGTGTATTTATTCTTCAGAATTCTGCGAATAAACCTGTCACTCGATAATAGGCCGTGATGAATTAATGAAGTTATTTTATAAAACAACTAATGATAACAACTGTCACCATTCATCTAAAAATGAAATAAAACCGATCATTGATAATCATAGATACATACTTCTTCACAGATTATTTTCACAAACTTCTTTAAGTTCATCGAGCGATAACTAATTTTAGCATTTGTTGTCAGATTTTTATTCATTGGCTCAACTTATTTTTCGAAGAGAGTAAAGGTAGGGCGAGGACAAGACTAGTGGTTACCTAATCGCTTTTGCTCAGTCCGGTCGGATCCCGGATCGGATCGGTATGGGAGTGAATCTCAGACATTCTCATATTTCCGGACGGAAATCAATTGATGGCTTTATAAAGCTGTTTGTACTGAGATTTGAAACCGCGAGCTCCGCAACTAAAGCCAACGACAACAGCAGTCGACGAAATGTTCAGCTGTCAATTCTTAGCGAAAAGGAATTAATTATTCAAATAAGTATACAGTATTTGTATAAATGCCGGTTGTTTATCATTTCTAAGTGTCCTGGTCCTTATAAAAAAATGTCTTATTTATTTAAAAAAAAAAACATCTGTATATTAAGTTCAATCGTACATTTAGTAGATATTTTTTCTTGCCAAAATCCAGTTGGATTACAAAGTTCCGCGACCAAAATGATAACGAAGCTTATTATCTGTAATCGGAGATTTTGAGACTGAATAAAAAAGTGACGTGTAAAACAGGTTGCATAATATCAAAATATATCTCGGCATTCTCCCGTATGAACGAATTCATTCATATAGGATTCAAAAGCATGAGCCTATTTATTCTAATCAATCATTTTTACGCTTTATTTTATTATATTATGGTATGAATTAGCCGTATTATATGAGGATTGTCTGCAGGCTCCTGTGAATCCTGGCAGATGGAAAAGGGATTCCGGTCTAGCCGACTGACGTGGCGTGCCCTCGTTTTTGTGTTGTGTTACCGAATTGTAAGGGCTCTTTTTGTTATCATCTAAATTGAGTGACGTCTCCATAGCGGGAGTTGAGTTCAACCAATGCATGGGGTTGTCGGATCCGCTTAGCTTAGTAACAGAAAACTCCGAATTCGCTTACGCTTAGGACGAAAAAATACCTCCCGATATATTTTATGGATGTGATGACCAACATCCAGAAAAACAAAGCGTGTGTAGCAAGCAAAACAACACGTATGTTAGAAACACGTCATTAGAAATATATTTATTTGTTTGCTTTGTTACGATTCTATAACCCCTCTCTTGCGTCCCTTATAAAGGAAAAATCCCAATCTGATTGATTGCACCTTATCATTATTATCATTATCATTATGTTATTGCATTGTTTTGAATTTATCACCCCCTTCCTTGTTTCCTTTAGAAGGAAAAAAACCATTATTCCATTTTGTAATTTCATAATTTAAAATGTTAAAATCAATCTTGCTTCATTACTCAAGAAAACTTTGCGATAGTAAATCTGAAGATGCCTCTGAAAGAGCGAAACACGTGTCACAGTTAGTTACACAATACGTGGAATAATCAAAGTTATTTTAAATTTTATATCAAAATGAACTTCCACAAAGTTACCGCCGAAACCATCGAAATTATAAAAATTGTACGTAAATAAAACAAGATGTTCTGTTTTTTTACTTTTATCACAAGCAATATGTTTTACAAATCGTAAATATTAAATTCAGTACAAAACTATCAAGTTATTTCAATTTTAATCAGATAGGCGGGCAACTAGCAATAGCTACGCGATCGACGGTTTGGCCATCCCTGGCTTATAACAACATCAAAGAAATACAACTTTTTTCATTGATTAAAATTTACAATATAAGTGTTAATTAATGCTTTTTTTAAATTCTTACACAGAAAAACAGTTATTTTTCCTATAGCATGAAGATATACATTTTTTTTTGTAGGATTTGCCGCTAGAGATTAAAAAATATAAAACAATTTGCATATTTTATATCCGTGCAGTTTTCTATGTTAAAACATTCATTTTCCTAACAAACTGCTCAATCTTAAAATATTGGCAGCAACCCGATGTTTTTTTGGTAAATAAAGATGGATTAAATGTATTATCAGTAAACCTTTGAATGTTCTGTTTAGTGACTACACTTACAGTATTAAAAAAATCTATTCCTCACTCGCGGATCAAAGAAATTCGATGATAAAATATTCCACGACGTCCTCACATTGTCTTCAATAAAAATATCTTTTATGCAAGAATCCTCAACCTGTCGTTTACATTGACAGCAAAATAATATTGAAAAATTTCAAAACATCTCACAAAAATGCTCATAATTAAAATCACAAGAATGCCTCTCGAGCGTGCTTCAAATCGGTCACTAAATAACCGTGCTTCAAATCGGTCAACGCTAAATAACCATGAATATTCACTTTACATATACATCTACTATCTATCAATTGAGTTGGTGACGGGGTGCTGGGGGTGCAAAAAGGAAGATTCAACTTTTTTCCGTATGAATAAACAGTTTATTGCAACATATAAATCTACTATCTATCAAAATGAATGAATAAAAGAATATTCAAAAATTTTTCTTTTCTGTTCAGCCTTCTAACATCCTTATGTTATATCCATATCAAATATTCAAATTTTATCAAAAGCGTTCGAACGAAATGACTGACCAATGTTTTCTTCCGTGGTTAATAACATTTCGATAATGGCGATTGAGGATTACATAAGATAGAAAAATCTTTTAAGATAGTAGAAATAAAATCGAGCATTAAAATAAATGTTTTTTTTGACTTCCTTCGATAACAACACCCTTAATAAATATTGCTATTTCAAATTCATCACGATATTATGTAGATATACTTTTTTTATTTTTATCATAATATGATAAACGAATTTTATGACACCTGCTTAATTATATGTCATGTAGTACATACTGTACTTTTTTCCAACGCAATTTTATAGTGTTCTACCTGGCACTCGGCTAGCGTTGCAATGCCACTCAAAGAATGAAAGTGTTCGTGTTTATTGAAGTGATAACGGATGCATAATATTTTAGATAAATAATTTCGATTTAATTTCACTTACATTGATCGGTATCGATGACATTTGCCGTTTGACGTTTGCTGTTTGTCTTTTGCCGATACTCTATAGGTTAACACACGCGCCACCTACTGAACGTTAATTGTACAATGTCTATAACATTTGCGCAAGTAAAACAATAAGTTGTAAAATGAACGGTATGGCAGCGCATAAAATATGAAAAAACAATGATTTTTATTTAAAAGGACCTACTGTAAGTTGATTTTACTATACATGTAACCTTCGCGACAAAGAGCCTAAGTGCAAGCTATAAGTTGACAAAGTTTTATCGCGATCAGATGAACAGTATGGCAACGCATATATTACGGACAAACAAATATTGATTTATATATATTAGATTGTATCGAAGTTATATGATATAATACTCAACCAATAGAGTCAGTGACAAATCGAGTATCAGGCCAATTAAGGCCATGTAAAATGGTGAAAATATGTGCCTTCTGGTTTTTTTTATTGTTATTGTTTGCAAAATGGATCGATATTTAACTCATCTTTCTTTTTGTATTTCTTATAATAATAATCACGTCACACACATATTTTGCTGATCTCCTGGAAGATGGTAAGAATTTAAATTTCCTCTATACAACTATCGCATAAAAAAATGACAGTTTTACACTTCTGACACATCTGATTGAAATGATTTTTATATTTATAAAAAATCACTCACTGTATCTAATTAAAACTTTTTACCTTTCCAGCCGAGCCATCAATGAATACTCACTCCAGTCAATGTACATACGGCGTCAACTTTACCTGTGGTCTTGTTCTTGAGAAAAATCTGCGGTCAATTAATTAATGTTCATAAATTTGTTATTCTACTAGTTGCGTTACTAATTGCGACACAACCACAGTGGAAATAAAGTTATCAATATTAATTTAATTTGAGCAATGAATTTTATTGAAATATTTATTCATAGTTATTCATAGTTAGAACATACTTATTCATAGTTTATTTGGAAATGTTGATTTTAAGAATAGAATAATGCTCATTTTCTTTTCAATGAAATCATTCTGAAAAAAATCACCAGCCATCATGCAAAAACAAAAAGTTAAAAATTCTTTTTTAATCGACATCTTAACAAAAAGCCATTGGTCAAATCGCTTTTTTGGGATCTATATATCTAACAACAAAAAAAATACTATTCGTATATATTTTGTAGGAAAATGCTTGTATATTTACCATTATCAGTTCGATTAAAATATTAACGGTATAATTAAGATATCTTATATGTTAAAAATAGTTAAACATCGAAAACGGGCTGTCACCCAGTCTCACTATTTTAAAAGGGTACGTAAAAAAGGATAGAGTAAGTCTATAGCTAGTACGTAGATTGAGGAGAATAAAGAGGAGTTGGAGAGATATTATTACAATATGAACATCAATTTATATGGATACCATTCCGGGATTCAAATCCCGAGTACGACAAAGATCTATGAACCTTTACTACTTGGATTCTGTAATTGTTAATGTGATTGTAGCTGATTACTATTATTAGTGACTAGTTAGAACGATTGCGCATTTCACCAGCACTACCCTGTATTTTGTTAAATTTAACATTATTCTAGAGAAGATGTTTTATAAAAGCCCCAGAACCACTAAAAGTTGTCAGAGTATGCGCAAAAAAAATATTCATTTCTTTACTTGCAATGTGAAGGAGTAGGCATAAAAGATATCTTATGAACCAGTGGTCTACAAACTTTTAATTGCAGTATCAACCTTAAATAAAGCTTAAGTGGCATAAATAAAACGACCCTACTTGGCTGAAGCAATTTTTAAAGCTTTTGTTTAGTGAAAACTTTCATCTAAATGACAAAGAGCTTTTATTTCTTTTTCGATGAAAGGTAATTAATTGAAATTGCAAACCAGCTATATAGTTTATGTTTAACTTGCTGACTCATATTTAGTTTTTTTTAATAAGAAACAATACAAATGTTATAGAACTACGAAGTGCTTTGGTGGTGGTTACATTGTGGATAATTTTTAAAACATAATTATAATTGATAATTCTGTTATTCCACTAGTTGTGTTTCCGGTTGTGACACGTGTTTTACCGATTCGCAAATCATTACCGTTAGTTTCATAATCATTCTCAAACAGTCTGAAAATGCTACAGAAAGTCCGCAAATACTTTTTAATGGCGCGAAATAACTAGTCACACAACCAGTGAAATAACAAAGTCACCAATTTTAATTTTATATTAAATATAGACTTTTTTGAATTATAATACGAAAAACTTGCAGAGTTTCGCCTTTCGATATCTTCAGGCATTTCAAGTGCACGGATGTATTTGAATTGACCCATGCGAAACCAAGGTCGTTAGCGACAAAACTCTTGGAAAAGTACAAAATTCAAACAACTCAAATTTGATATTGAAATTCCATCAAGCACCCTCAGTCAAAATCCTTGATTAAAATACTGTTTCATATGTGTTTAAAACACTATTTATATTGTTTAATTGATATTATATCTGCCGAAATGACACGTTGGATTAAAATAGATTTGAGGATCGCTGGGATTTGTAGCTTCTTATGGTAAGAGCTCTAGGAGGGTGGGGAAAAATTTCACGTCGCCCATTTTTGCAAAGCAGGCTTGCCAACATGGCAAATATTGTCTTTCATATTTGACAGCACCCCTTCCCGCACTTTTTCTCCGTTTTTCTTTTCAAAAAACACCACCCGGAGCGGAAAAATCACAACCGAGCCTCCTCCATCGGAAAAATCCCAAAGGAAACTAGAAAATGCTATTCGAGACGAGAGAAAAGAAAAATTCGCTTGAAGTATAAATTCTCTCATAGGAAGATTAAAAGACAATGTCGAGTGTTGAAGATAATACTTTCAATATAAAATATGTCCTCTTCTTCTCCATATCTTACTGCAAAATATCTATGTTTTCAATCCTGGAAAATTTTGGCATAAAGTAAAAATAAATTTGATGCAATCATTAATACGCGATGACTTTTTTAATATTTGAAAACACAGTTAATTCTAGCTAAAACGCACGATACTTTTACAAGTTTTTATGGAATTAGTAGGGATTATTGGTAATAACTATTTTAATAAATAAAAAAATATACGATTTATTCAATTTCAAGGTTTACCAAACTCATCGGCGCGATCACGTTATCATAAATGTATATAAATTATCATTGTCACCGAACAAATGAATACATTAATAATAAATAGCGGATTGGATCGCGCGCGAGCAATGATTTTCAATATGTACTCAGTACTCACAGTAAAATGTTTTCTCTTTAAAATTTCAATGACAAGCTTATCTTTGTTTAAGAACTCCGATATTTCATCATTTCTCAATGTCATAATACCGTCATAAAGGTAAATGCATTTTCAACTTTTCTAATTCAAAAACAGGAACTTCTCATTTGTATCGCCATTCCTGTCAAACACACAATAACTAATTCTAATTTGGAAGAAATGTATTTCGAGTCAATTTTTAATTTTTATTAGAAAAAAAATCGGATATTTTTCGGGCAAGGTTGCAAAATGTCGGGTTCGGGTAAGATTTTTGTAAATGAGCCTCGGGCCCGGGCTGGGCTGGGCCGGGTCGGAGGGCTTCGGGTTCGTGCTGGGTGAAATTTTAAAATTTCGGCCCGTGCAGACCTCTAACTTACATATATCCGATCGCTCGCAAAATTGTAATACAAACTCGAAGACTAAGAATGGAACCATTATTATTTTATAGTGCTATAAATATGATTTGATAACAGAAGATTCGCGAGTCGCTTGGCTATGTGGGTAAAATTTATGTCGCACTTAATTTTCTATGTTTAAATACGAACATGAGTGTCACGTCTATTTTTACAATTATAAGTTATAAGTACATTATGTAGTTGTAAACAGGGCTGTGGAGTCTCTAAAAAAAAGTCCGACTCCGACTCTGACTCCAGAATTTACCAAAACCACGACCCCGACTCCGACTCCGATATTGACCAAAAATACGACTCCGACTAAAAAAAGGTTAATATCGTCAATTTTTTCAAATACATATCAACCCTATCAATGCGGCCAGAAGCCAAATTTGACATATTAAATGCAAAAATAGAAAGTTCAAACTTTTCAAAATTTCCGACTCCGGCCAAAACGCCGCGACGACTCCGACTCCACAGCCCTAATAAAAACACATTTTATGTGCCACTTCAAAAAAATTATAATCGCGAGAATTTTCGAATGATTTGGTCGCCAATTAAATAAAAACTCCGACTTCGACTCCGGCTTAAAACCCCCACTCCACGACTCCGACTCCGACTCCACAGCCCTGCTTACAAGTTAATAGACACGTATCAGTGATCACAAATTTATAACATATTACAATATATTAAGTAGGTAAAAATACAGTGAATAAAAATAAAATATAAATAAATCCTAAATTAACTAATTTGGCGTAGGCTACGTTTTCATTATTCCTTCGTATATTTGATTGGTCAAAATTATATTATAGTTATTAATAAATAGTATTTAAATTCGTAAACAAGTACAGATGAGTTGGTCCATTTGAAACGGTCTCGTTTCCTGAAAAATAACACGTAAAATTGGTTTTGTAAATGCAAATGATTTCTTTACTATTACAAATTCCACACGCATACAAATAAAAGAATATTACATTGAATGTTCTGATTCTATTTTTCAGCATTCGTTTCGATTTCTGTTCATGGGATCCATTGAACATTTAATGTTATTTGAAATGTTTTTTTTGTGTTATTTCCGTTTACCGCGTGTAAGAGTAGATACACAAATGTGAAGAATGGCGAGAATTGATAGAAAAGGACTTATTTCGCATCGCAAGTACTTACAGCTGCCTGCAAATGTAAGTAAAGCGAGATGGTAGCTATACCGCAGAGTTTAAGGCAACGCTGCTATTACCTTGGTAGAGTTTGTGTAAATCATTGATTGCAAACCTTTTCTTAAGACCGTTTAACATAACCGGCATAAATATTTAATCGCAAACAAATAATTAATTTTGAGCTATAAAAATATACTAAGATTTGTATTATTCATATACTTAAACATTATTATCAGATTTTGATGTCAGTGATGGCATTCGTTTATATAATATCTTTATCGTTATACACGAAAAACGCTATGCTAGAAATATGAAATATGAGTAACCAAACAATTAGATTACTTGTAATTTTACCCTTTTAAATAATTGTTATTTTTAAATAATTGTCATTTATTAATAATTCAAGCACTTGCTATCAGTAAATATCAATTCACTTGCTATCATTAAATATTAATTCAAAGGCTTAAAATCAATCAACTCATTAATAATAGGTCGGATAAAACCCCAGATTTATTTTAAATATTCTTATGTTATTATCTGGTCATTAATATTTTCAAAAATCCCCATAATTATAACAAACCCACTTAATTCATTGCAACTTGTACACATTAAATTTTTGCTAATTTACATTTTAATAGCTATTTAACTTAGTGATCTACTTATATTTTTGTATATAAACGATACAAACTGTTTACTACGCGTCAGTACAAGTACATCCGTGCACTTGGAATGCCTGAAGATGCCGAAAGGCATAACCCGGGTCGTTAGCGACAAATCTCATGGAAAAGTACAAAATTCAAACAATTCAAAATTACTATTTGTTATTCTTGGTGGAAAGACATTTGTGAAAATGTAAATTTTTTTTTTACACTGATTCCTCTTTGGTTTTTTTATGTTGGTTTTCGGTATTTTTATAGAATACTAGCTGTGCCCTGCGCGCGTTGCTATGCCTGCAATTGTAAGGGGGATTTGGTGGGGGGTGTTCGCCAGAAAGTTTCGCGGATGTGTACTCGAGAAATTTGTAAAAATTCGATATCAATTTTTGTGGGGGAGGGGGTTGTTTGGCGGGGTGGGGTTTGGGGGGCGTATGGGAGGGTATGCCAGAAACCCTCGAAGGAGTGAAATCGAAAAATTCATAAAGTTAAAAAAAAAAATTGGGAGGTGGAGGTTGGGGGGAGGGGTTGGTAGGCCAGAAACCATTGCGGGAGTGTACTCAATAAATTTGTAAAGTTTCACATCGATCGGTCGAGCGGTTTAGTAGTCCATAGCGGACATACACCCAGACATTCATTTATATATATATAGATAGAAGATACATACATGATACTTGATTTAATGCACGTTTAATATGGTCACCGTTGTCACCGTATCGACACGACCTAGTTCATTTATTGATACAATACTTTGAGAGGACTGACACAGGATGGTTTAATATTTTTGTGCAAACTATTATAACAATAGTAGTAAGACATATCGATGGTTTTGGTCAACTGTCGCACCGTTCATACATGCAGATATACTAAGTGTATTTGTAGGCGGCTGAAATCCTGTATTGAAGAACGTTCTCTCCAAATATTTTGTGGGCATTCTTTTACCTGAGAAATGTCATTGTTCCTAAAAACTTATTTCGAGTGGCATATAAAATCTAAAACCGCACAGAAAACTCATATCCGTTTACCCATGTACCTTTCTACTTCAGGAGACATTTAACTTTTTTAGGTAGTAAATGGACACGCCGGAAATATTTAAATACTTATTTTTTAATATTTTTAGTATAAAAATCATTGAGGATTTTGACTGAAGATTTTAAATGGAATTTGAATATCAAATTTCAATCGTTATAATTAATTATATACATGTACCAATTTTTGCTTATTGACCTGATCAGAAAGGCAGTCGAAATTATTTTTAAAGCTACAGGTAAGAATGTTAATAATAACCTTTTTCGCAAGCCGTCCTATTACATTGATTTATTACCTTTTTGATCCATATAAGTTATCTAAAATTTTGGCTAAATACTAATGCCAAATTAGAATTAGAAACGCGATGGCGTGTATGATTTCTTTAAATGTACAATAAAACACGATTAGGCTCATTATCATTAATATGCAGCTCGTTATCTTTCTTATACACAGTGAGAAAACAATTTGCAAAAGTTAGAGTAAGTTATTTTATGAAAAGAGAGATAAATTACCTAAAAGTGGCCATATTTGGCCTTGTTTCCGTGAATTTTACGTGGCATTTTATGGAATCGCTTGCAATCCTCAGTGCGATCTTAATAGGGTTGTCAGACGTCCCGAGTCAAACAATCAAATCCCGAAAAAATCCCGATTTAGCAAATATTGTATGTGAATAAAATAAATGAAGTTAGCGAAATAATTTGAGGCAGTGTAACTGATGATAAAAAGGCGACGATGGACCTAGCTTCGACATGTGCTGCGGCTGGCCCAGGGAATCCTGTCCTGTCCAGTCTCTTCTATCAACCTGATGTTTCCTAACGTCCTGGAACGCCTTTGATCACCATCCGATTAAAAAGCGACGATGGACCTGGCTTCGACATGTGCTTCGGCTGCCCCAAGGGAGCCTGAATCCTGCCTGTCTCTCTTTCAACCTGACGGTTGACGTCCTGAAAGGACTTTGATCACTATCCTTAGGATGGATTCAGGAGAACTATGGAACGCCGGATGACCTGGGAAGAAGCGAGGAAATTGACGGGTGATGAGGGCACCGTGTGGCGGCCATATGCTCTGAATAAGGAGTGGATATGGAAATCACTGATGATTGAGTAACATTGCAACGATGAGATCAAAATAACCTGCGTCAAAAATTATGCCTATATATAAACTTTTACAAAAACTAACATTGTACATCTTACAAGTACATTTTGTACTTGAACTGACCTTGTCAGTTGAAGTACATCCGTGCACTTGGAATGCCTGACTATGCCGAAAGGCGAAACCCAGGTCGTTAGTGACACAACTCATGGAAAAGTACAAAATTCTAATTTGAAGATTAATAAGTCAAAATAATTTTCAAACTTTATTTTTGTTTAAATTATAAGAAGCTCAGTTAAAATAATAGCTGTCTCAAACTTTGATTTTGGAAATCTGGCAACCCTAGTTCTCAAAGTGCGCGACTTTTGTTTCAGTCTTATTTTTTAACCATTCGTATCCTTGAATGAAGTTGCTCACAAATTATCGAGCTGCCAGAGATCAATGACATCAATGCACTGTGATCTCGAACCTAAATATATTCTTCAAAAAAAGAGGTCTTCCAATTTTTTTGCGGCCCTTATGGAGTTTGTAGGTTATCTTAACATGAACTGCTTGTTACTCAGTTGCTCAACCTCTATTTTTCAAGAGAGTAGAAGCTGAAATGATACGAAGACAAGGACAGAACTAGTAGTTAGCTAATCGCTCTCACTAGACGGCACTTTTTTGAGGAAAGTTGGAAAAAATTTGCCTGGACTCCGATTGCCTTCGAGCAGAATCGGTTTATGGTCTAAAAAAATCACTCGTACTAGGAATTAAATCTGGCTGGTCCTCCTCGGAAGCCAATGACCTTAACCATTGCAAGTGTATGTGAACAATTGTTTTTTTGCGATGTTAATTGTAATATATAATGAATGTTTCCAATATTACTTGTATGTAATAAATGAATGTTAATGTTTAAGACCTCTTAGCAATGCAAACTAATACATCAAAAAACAATTTAATATGAATTATCATTAACAAAGTAAAAACCCAAAAATGAGTGCTTTTAATAAAAATAAATAAATCTGCATGTCTGTCAACCATAATTCCATCTAATTTTATTTATAGTCTATTTTTCTTGTAATTTGCTTCAATTCATTGCTTAGTCGTTTTACCAATTGTTTGTCATACATTTTTTTCATACTTAACTTTTGTATAAATATCACTTTTTTATTGCATTCCTTATCAGTTGACAATGCTCGCCATGAGCGAAACCGGTCCTGATCAAATAAATTTGATGTGGAAAAAGTACTAAAAATGTATTATTATTTTTATTACAATGTTTTCAAATTGAAATAACAAAGTTGCTTCTCTTTTGAATTGCGCATTCGCCAGACTCGTCTGGTCACATACTAACTTTGACCTTTGTATGGAAGAATCATGTTGATTTGGCAAAAAGCCCAATGCTCGTAGCTGAGTCTTATTAATATAATTTACTTGAATGAATCAAAAAGAAAGAATTCACGGTCGAGGACAAATAAAACGCGTAGTAAAATAACACATTGTACGACGTTAATTATGACCGACTAGATAATTGGTTTTGTATTAATATCTTCTCTTATTTGGCGTTATCGATAATATTGATAAACTCTTTATTGATAATCTTAGATGGTTACTTATGTTGCACTTGAAATGCCTGATGATGCTAAAAGGCGAAACCGGGATCTTTGGTGGCAAAACTCATGGAACAGTAAAACGATTCAAATTGATATTCCATCAAGTGCATTCTGACGAAATCCGTAATAATATTTAATAATATAATAGGTGAATTGGTTTCACTTAATTCACATCGCAGTTTGTTTAAACTAGTCTAAGTCACAAGTCATAAGCCGAAACGCATAATGACGATATAGATTACAGACGGACAACTTTATTGATTCTTTTACATCGGTATTTTCTGAATGTCACCATAATTTAAGTCAGGCATGGGCAACCTTTCCTAGGTCTGGGGCTGGATTGTCATTCCGTCTTCGAGTCAAGGGCCGGACCAAATTACTACACATAAGTTATATTTAATTCAACATAACACGTTGCTACATCTTATATATTTTTTATTTATATAATGAACGACATAATATTAATATTACTGATTACAAAAATTAGTGTGGCTAGTGTGGTTCAGTGTGGAAGTAAGATTGGCCTTGTACTTGAATTACAAGACTCTCCATATTGGCGATGATATTGCTTAAGGATAATCGCATAGAATTTTCGAGATTATCGTTTGTTATCCTAGTTCGAATTTTTGATTTAGTGTTTCATCCTCGAAAAAAACTGATGGCACGTATATGTGCTGCCGAAAATACAAATGATTTTTCATGAAAATCCGCGTACATTTTTATATTTTTTATCCACCAAATATGATTTATAAAAATCCGCCAAAGCAATGTTGTTAAATTGTGGTTTTAGCAATAAATCCCCCTAAATCTCAATAAGTTCCATCTGCAAATTTGCTGGCAAATTTTTTACATCTGAATCTATCGGACGAGCAAATATAGCGAATGTGGAGTCTTTGTTTTGGAAGTCAGCTAACCTTGTATCATATTGCTCTATTAGTGCCTTCAGTTCATCACCATAAGAATTACAGTCGCGTCAAAAGAAATCCGAAACAGCCGTCGAAGCCTTCAAATCTCACATGCTTTTTAAAATATGGCTATTAGTTTACTTTACAATCGGAAAGGAAAAAAATGGAAATCGGTAAAGATTTCGAGGAAATTTTCGCAAATGAATAGAATTGTGAAGAGTGCGCGGATTTCTATTACCACGACTGTATATGTGTTGTTTGTATGAGGTGATAGACTAGGAAAATGGTTTTAAAAAAAAAATCCTCCTGGAACTATTAATTTCTTTTTCAATTATTTTTCCCAGATGTAAATATAAGGGCCGGACAAAATAGCCCGGCGGGCCGGTAGATGCCCATGTATGATTTAAGTAAATCATGAGACCTTCTAAGAACCTGTAAATAATGGAACGAAAAAATCAGATTTAAATGGCGGGTATACGTGAATTATGGAAAAGGTATTTCGGGGTTTGACCTTAGCTACTATAATATAATTATTCATTACATGGTTACAAATAACTTCCATTGTTCAGTTGGCCACTATATAGTAAATTAGATTATTTATTTAGTTTGTAATTATAAACAGAAGAGCGTAAAAGAATGTTTTTATCTATTCTTAGTCAATTATAATTTGATATTTATATGAATTCATTTTCAGTTATGTAATAAAAAAAGACGAGAGGCATACGTTTTTTTTTTTTCAATATTTACATAAACCTTTCCTGGAAAAAGAATGTAAGCGGTAGATTTACCACTACGAAGCTTAAATTGAAGGCTTTTTTTACTTGCTTGTCGTCCAAACGTAATCCTTTAATCCTCACCCTCACACGAATAGAAAATATCAAACGATTGATTGATTCAAGGCTGCAAAATATACAAAAAAAAATATTTGAAACTAAAATAAAATTTTCTGTACATAATTTCATTGCCATTACATTACAGTTTTTACGTTACTTAATACTTGCACAAATAAAAAATATATTTACACTTTTTTGAAAATATATATCAAATTATTGAATTATTCATGGTTGTTGGCTAGTCAGAAACACGTAATTGACATTAAACGTATAAGTTAGATATTTTCAACTTGCTCTACGGCTATTTTGTGGGTTTACAATATTTCTGTATAAAAAGGAAAATATTGCAACTGACGTCAATGTTCCCCGAATTTGGCAACCGCCAAAACACGTTTTTATTATGTCCGTCTGGCTTCTAGTGTGGATCAAATGGACTTCTGGTGGAGCTTATTTCAAATGAGAACTTTTTGTTGGTCAGTTACTCTACTTCAGAGGACGTGTGGTTAGAAAAGATAGGACTAGAAAAAGACTGCTAAGGTAAGCTATTTTTCTAGTCGGAGGAGTAGAAGAGGGAATTTTAGATAGCATAGACATGCATGTCTTCGAATTGAAATCAATATTCCGATTTAATCATGAAACTTCGCGCTTCGTTACTGGAACCAACTACGTTGATACTCGACCACGGACCCGATTCATAAAAGTTCATAATTCAAAATTTGTAAGTTATATGTACTATTTAAATTAGCAATCGAGTCAGTGTTCTTCAACCTTTTTACCACCGCGGACCGATGAGATTTGGAAAATATTTCGGGGATCGTCGTCAACCATAAGCACATACATATATATGTGCAGTCAGTTCTAGATTTGCGACTGTTCGGACTGATGTATACATCGGAGTAAAAAAATCTCTAGCTTCTGTTAAATATTTGACCGCGGGTGACCCATGACGGAACGAGAACTCATTGTAAAGGGTCTTTTTATAAGGACGCTTAGTTTTGAAATGTAAATAAAACAAGTTGTTTGTGAGATTTAGACTAAATTTTAATTTCATTTGTAAGTATATTTTACGGCATTAAATATGGAATATAGCATCAAATGTCTGCCAATATCCATTCATTATAAAATGGGCCATGTCGCTAAAGTTGACTTTTTTGACAAATTTGGGTAAACTTCCAACTGCTCCAGAACCCAATCAGGCGTTGTCTGTGGTCGTTTATCTGAAGTTCCTTGGTTAGTTGGATTTTATACGGGTGCAGTCATAAAGCCCGATTCAAAATCCGCCAAGTTGAAGTCGCAGAAAAGCCAAGTTCTTGTGAACAACGAGAAATAAGCTGCCTTGGGTTTTCCTGTACACTTTCACACACAGCAGCAATGTTTTCACCAGATATTGTATTTTGATGACGTACAGGTAGGTGTTGGCCGATTATTTACCAAACTGGTTGACTCAAATTTGGCCACCAAACAATGAATAGTCTACTCAGCAGGACAAAGTAACATATTTTGAGCGTCCCTATTGAAATACACTTTACATGTTTTTTTTGGATTATAAATTCAAAAAAACACAACCGTCAAGTCAATGTTAGTTTTATTTATTAAACCTTATAAAATTTAATTTTCTAGAAAGCGCAAATCTGTCGCACGTTTTTGTAATACAAATTTTCGAAACATGAAGGTTTTTGTGGACCGGTGGCGGTCCGCGGACCACTGGTTGAAGAACACTGATCTAGGTAATACATTCATCAGCTGAACCCAAAAGCCTATGCACCTGGCGTCTCACATGATTGAGCCGATAGAAACAATATTTGTTTTTTGCGTTATTTTTAAGCGTTTCACGTGTTTCGTTCATTTAAGAACTTCATTAATTTTTAAAAGGATTTGTATATTTATACTATTGTATAAGTTTACGTTTTTAAAAATCACACTCAATACTAAGAAAAGTTACTAGTTTTAGCTGTCGATTTATCATTCAATTTTTTGACCATTTTAAAAATAAGAATGCATAGGATCGAACGAAAGAGTAATTTTCATTAATTAACTTTTTCCTTTTGTATTGCACGTGTAAGTCCAACACAGCCATCGAGACGCTTGTCACGTAATGTGGTATTCCCCCAACATGAATGCCAAACTGGCAGATCCGTTTGTCGCGGTTCGTCTTCAAGTGAGAACAATAATACACCACTCTGACTTGATCACGATCACGTATATCTCAATAAAAATAATAACTCATTTTTAGTACTTATTAGTTATTTCACATAATTAATTGGATCAAGACCGGTTTCGCTCATGGCGAAAATTATCATCTGATAAGAAATACAACGAAACAGTGATATTTATTTATGCACAAGGTTTTACAAACAGGGCTGTAGAGTCGATAAAAAAACTCCGACTCCAGCATTTACCAAAACCACGACTCCGACTCCGACTCCAGCATTGACCAAAGACACGGCTCCGACTAAAAAATATTAATATCGTTACTTTGATTTGCCTAATTTTCCTATTTATGTGTATTCAATTAAATATCAACCCTAACAATCCGGCCAATAGCCAAATTTGACAAATTAAATGCAAAAATAAAAAGCTCAAACTTTTCAAAATTTCCAACTCCGAGTACGACTTCGACTCCGGCCAAAAAGCCCCGACTCCAACTCCACAGCACTGATTACAAGTAAGCAAATACTGTGAAGCAAGGTATTGTATTTTGACATACCTGATAAAATTTGTCATACCTTGTAATTCTCACTTAACTTTTGTATACATATCACTGTTTTGTTGTATTTCTTATCAGTTGATAATGTTCGCCATGAGCGAAACCGGTCCTGATCCAATCAGTTTTATATGGAATATCCTTCGTTTCACCAAAAACTATGGCCAAAGAGTAACTCAACAATTTACATACAGTGGAACTCCGATTTTATGTTCTCGCATTATACGTTTTCCCGCGTGCTTTGATTTAAACAAGCGGTTATTAAGATTTTAAAAACTTTTTAAATTTGATGCATCTTCTTCTTCGAATCAGACCAACTGTCGAAGTGAAATTCTTTCTTTCTTCACACTTGTTGTACTTGTATTTAAGTTCTACAAAAAAATAATTATAATTTATTTTTAAATTATTTTTTCCACCGTGCTATATATAGTCAATTCTACCAATTTAATCAATCTAATTAGCTTGACATTTAATATAAACACAGGAACTTTAGTTCCTCAGTTAAACTAATTTGTTAAGCGATATTAGTTTCTAGAAGGCGGCTATGCAATTAGCGACTCTTCTGACACCGGTCGATTCTAAATATTTTACGCATTGAAAATCATTTGCTGTGAAAATAAATTTGGTTATTTAAACATCAAAATATTTCAAATTTAACACCCACAGTGTCATACACTAAATATAATATAACAGTTGTCAAAGATGGTTTTAAAAACCCTTTTTTTATTACATTATGTATGTCGAATTTGCGATATCAGTCCTGTTACATATTATTTCTACATATGTAGATAAGGCACATGGTCGTAAATGGCAGGTGCAATACATCTCTATTAGGGACCTTGCTACTTTCCCAGAAGTATTGGTTCGATCCATTTGTTGGCCTCTCTCACTGTCAAACAATGGCATATTTCTCGCAGCCAGATTTCCTCGCCCTATACCCTTTTTTCTGATTCAGTAAAATATTGTTTGCTCAGATTTTGCGTCAATAAATCTAATAAGAATCCACAAGCAGAAGAGTGCAATACCATTATGTCAAATATTTTGCTCAAAAGCAAAATATTTATCTCCGTTAGAATTATTACTATCGGTTCCTTTTCTAAGTTTCTTATAATTGAAATATGTATATGTTACAGCGAAAGTGTATTATCAGTGATATTATATTATTAAATATACTTTCACTGATCTGGCCGGTGAAAATATATAAAGAAATAAATTTGTATGACAGTGTGATTTCACTAGTCGATCACGGAGAGTATAATATATTATAATGCAATTGGTCCAGCAAAGATGAAATTTCGCTCTTCAGAGCGGTTTGTTCGCGTTGACAGCTGTCAGATATAACGTGTGAATTATATAATTTTACGTAAAAATATGTTCAGAAATGAAGAAAAATTATTATGTTATCCAAGACACCCGTGATTAAGCATAATAACACAATGTAGAAAAGTACATTTACTTACAACCAATTGAAAGAGGCGAGATCAAGGACCGAATACGAAAAGAATTCGCAAATACAAAAAAATATATCATATCACGAAATTCAAGTGTTTCTTAACATTTGCGAACCATGCTTTCAGAAGCGAAACAGAAAAAAAGGCCTGGTGGTGAAACCAATGGTTTTTTCTCACTTTAATAGTAGATGCCAGGTAGACCTGATTGATTTTCAGTCTCAATGGGATTTAACAAACATATTTGTTGATCCCTGAAAAATATCTAAGATTACACCAATTTTAAGCGTATTAGTTGAAAATTATAGGCCCTCTTTTTTAGAGAGATGATAATGCATCACATGATACTTAAACAAATTGAACCATTTCTAATCTTTCGGTCGGTTCCTGTGGTCTATTGGCAAGAGCGTTGTCCTAGCCATCAGGTGGCTTCCGGGTCAATCCTGTTAACATTATAATTCCATACATTTATTTAATCTATAAAAAAATAGTAAAAAATAATAGGTGAACAGCATGGATTCCAAGCCGGGAGATCAATGTTCACTATATTTATAAATGATATTTTAAGTCATTCAAAATTCTAAGTTCTTATCAGTCGCGGATGATTTGAAAGTTTTTTCTGAGGATTGTCACCTTGAATTATTGTCACCGTCTCCAGTCTGATATAGATAATATAATAGAATGGGAAAGAAGCAAAAAAACTCGATTTAATATTGATAAATGTAGTCATTTATCACTGATTTTATTCTATCGCTATTCAATTAATGGCTGAATTCTCACACGGATTTCATCAGTTAAAAATGTTGGCATATAAGTTGAGAACAAATTAACATTCAATAATTATCTACATTAATATTACTTGCAACAAAAACATTGCAAATGTTGGGCTTTATCCTCTGTACTACCAGGATAGTTTCTGAAGTAAAAGTTTTGATCTTAATGTTAATTAAATATATTTTTCACTCATATCCGTAAACTATAATTTTTTTCTTCCAATGTTTTAATTTTTTTCACATTGCAAAAGCAATAAACTTTTAATTTGTATTTTTATAATGTAAATTTTTAATAAATACAATAAAAAAAATCATGGTAAAGTCACCAGATATCTTAAAGTGAAATGCCAGACGCAAAAAGAAAAGCCTCTATAATAATAAATAAAATAATATTTGATTTATAATAATTAATAACAAACATATTATGTTTATTTCAAATTATTTTTGCTCGTTCTGGCAAAAGAGACGTCAAAAACTGGTTGAATTTGAAAGCTGTCAAATTTAGTTTCAATATGATTTAACTGGCAAGTGCCAGTGATAATATATTATTGCGAGTGATAATATATTTTCGCTTGTAGTAAAATAGGCTTTCACTGAAATGCCAGTGATAATATATTATCACTGATAATATGTATATACATATAGGAATTCTGGACTTAGATTTTAGGTATTTCTACCTTATACATTTACAGATAGAATAAAATTATGACAGTCAAAATAATAACCACTCATCACGCGCAGTACAGATATTTTTTAGAAAGATCGGAATAAATTCACTTCAATACAATCAAACGCATGCAAGTGTGTTTAATATTCATTGTAAATTGTTTCTACTCTCTACGAGAAATAACCGTTCATTTTTCTAGCCGTAAGTTTGATCGCATACGAATGTCAACGTGGTATAAAGAAAGGCTCAATCGCATGTTACGTCGTGACAGTGACACTCACACACTCAATCGATGATGTGTGATATACCCACTTCAGAAACTCTCGGTCCTATGTTTGAATTGAATTATTCGGTCATTCGCTGACGTTTTTCATGAGTCCTTAAGATAAACTGCTATTATACTATTTCGACATCAACTTGAATTGACTAAAGCCACTTCATTAAGTATTTATAAACTCATTAATATTTTTTAAAAATCACTATTATAATACCATCTTTACATGATGTGTTATAGCTACATGCTCACTCGCTCAGAAGTTTTTTTAGTACCGTAAGGGAAAGGTTAACGATCA
This sequence comes from Himalopsyche kuldschensis, assembly GCA_028554975.1. Taxonomy (NCBI): domain Eukaryota; kingdom Metazoa; phylum Arthropoda; class Insecta; order Trichoptera; family Rhyacophilidae; genus Himalopsyche; species Himalopsyche kuldschensis. Next base: position 302,793 of record JAHFWI010000060.1, on the reverse strand, counting down.
AAGAACAATATGTCAAGTAAATACATTTATTACCATCTTATGAATTAGCATTTCGAGAAAAATTGTACTTAATTGTTTTGAATTTATTCAAACGTAACATTTTAATCACGTTCATTTGAGAAAATAACGCATTTAGCTTTTGTGGAAGAATGGCCCTTCAATTATTTGTGTTATACGGTCATATTGTAATATTTGACCATGCATGGACTGAGGATGTCATTTAGGATTAAGCTGATTCATATTTTGTAACACTTGGACTCTTAAGCCTACTGAAGTATAATTAGCACGGTTTCAAAAAAAGTACCGATTATTTTTAAATATTTTTTTAAACTGATTTTATAGATTTAATTATAAGAAGTACACAATGAAAAATAGCAGAAAGAGGGCCCGGCCCGCTTATTATCAACTAGCGAATCTGAACAAATATATTTCTCTATGAAAAATATTGTAAATTTATTACTTCAACACAATATAATTATTTAAATATTGCATACAATTTTAATAATAAAAAAAATCGATTTATTTTAAGAATTTCGCATTTTGAGTTGATTTTAAGTAATGAAACATATCTACCGTGTTTGTATAGGTAGCTAATCTTTTTTTACTTGTTTTTTTCCGATGTAGTCCTATGAAAAAAGAGGATCGGGTGGACATTGTGTACCTCCATTCGGGATCGGTTAAATTGCCATTGCGTCGTATAATCTTATGACGATATATGTATGTATTTTTATTAAATTTGATTCTTTATGTCTTGAACACTGTTGTAAAATTTGATTATAAAAAAAGCTGTTTTCTTGATGCAAAGATTTTTCTTGTCAAATACAATAAGCTATTGAATAGAAGCTAGGTTTTTACACAGACATTGCATTGCAAGTATTTTTTGAAACGGCAATAAATCTGAACATTTTTAAGCACTAATTTCATATGGTTTCATAATGTAGCTTATCTTAATCAAAGTTTTCTGCGAGGACTGCTTGTTACAACATTGCATTACCGCTATTCAATCTCTCAAAACAGTAAATATTATAAGATTTTTATGTCAAAGTGTAAAATTTGTAGAATGTCGCCTAATTTTTGACATTTTGTATATCCATGAGTTTTTCATTCACATCAAAACATTCGCTATTTCATCCAGGTTTCTATAATAAAAATTAAAATTATTGAATGACTTTAATTCTTTTATGTTTATAAGCGGAGCCACTACATACTTATTTATTCACTATGCGTCTGTTCAAGGTCATTCGTGCATTTGAAATGTATGAAAACGCCGATAGGTGACACCCGTTTCGTTATCGACACAACTCATTGAACAGTACAAAATTAAATCGATACAAAGTTAGTATTGCCGTTCTGAATCATTTTTGCCATATAAGGAACTACTATAATATTTAAAATGTGCATTCATTCAAAAAATAGTATGCCGAATATTTAATACTCAATAAAAGAAGGGTTTTTTGTATAAATCAGGAAGCGGAAGTCTGCAGCGAGCTGTGTGAACATCGCATGTCAGTACGAAAGTAAAATTCTTCCAATGACAATTTCTAGAGTTCAAGGTTATACTGAATTGTTGAATTGCGTAAAATCATACTGTGAAGAAGTCGGTTAGAACTTTCTGACAAAATAACTGCGCCGAATTGGTTTTTACTTACTCAAACAAACTTTTTAACCAGTGCTTCTCACACTTAAAATCTTTCCCACCTACACGATGTAAATAAATATTTTGCGATAAACTGTACAAATTTCTACCACTAAAAAATATCAAAATAAACGAAAACAAAGAAATTAGCTGTTATATGTGAACTGGGTTCCAATATAATGCCACGATTAACCAACAATATTTCATTAATTGAATTGAACAAATCTGAAATAACTCATGGAGAGTTTTTCGGTTAAGAATGACTTATTAAGAATATATAATAACATTTCCTCCGTTCTCGTTAAATATTGCAAACCAAAATAAAATACATTTGCACTGAAGTCTATTAATTAAGCAAACTTTGCGATCGTAAGTCCGAAGATGCCTCTTAAAGAGGCGAAACACGTGTCACAATTAGTAACACAATACGTCGAATATAATCAAAGTTATTTAAATTTTATATTGCACTGAAGTCGATTGTCTATTTTAATGAACTGAGCGATTAAAAGATACAATAAACTCTTGTTAATCATAATATTTCATACTCAATATTTGACTGTAAAAAATACGATAAACATTTATTTTTATGGAATTACTTGAGGAACATGGCTAAATAGTCTATTTTATGTTCTTGGAAAGTTTTTGATGTGTTTAGTTCGGTGATATCCGATATAAATCGCATTCCCTCTTTTATGTTTTCTGTACTGATAGCGATTTAGTAAGATATAACAAGTTGAAATGACTGTGCTCAATTCTCGTGGGGATAAACATATTTTTTTACCTTCGTGTAATAGAGATATTCTCTTCTAGATAAATTCCAATTAAATCATTAATTTCATTTAAAATGGCTTTTAACATTTTACTCCCACAGTGGTTTACTCTTAGTTGATTAAAAAAACCCACTACTATTGCTCACCTATAATAATTAAATTGAAGACATTTTATATTGTTAAATTACAAAATGGATTACGGGTTTTTTCCTTCTAAAGGAAACAAGGAAGGGGGTGGAAAATAATAAACCTTTTATTTTTATTTAGTATGTTTTTTTCCTTTGGGACTCACATTAAGGTGTTCGCTGTCAGATAAAAATAACAATGACGTTAAACATTACAAACTAATAAACTTTGATGAAATGTAATCAGTTGAAAATGCCTTTTGAATTAAGCAAACCGGTTCTAATCCTAAATTTAAATATTAAATAAGCAAACAATCTTTTTTATTAAGAGTTTTTATTTTCTAAAAAATTTTTCATCCCTTTTTATTTACTCCACTTTTTTAAATTAGTTGCGCCTATATTATATATGATATGTATATAGATACGTGTGTTTTTATAGTTCGATAAAATACTTAATAATTATAAATATTTTAATCTTTAACCATTGGGATAGAGGGAAGGGTGAGGGTTTTATTGAAGGAAGAGAATCACCGCATTTATAATTAGTGAGGGGAGAAAACGCCGGGAAGGAGCTATCCACATAATTTATTGAGAATCTTTGGTATTCAGACTGTTATTGATTAGAAGATCACTATCTGAGACTCTCTCTCTCTTTCGTTTACATTTCTGTTACAAGAAGATAATACTCGAGATATTGATCAATTTTACGACACATGGAAGCTTCTCTAATAAGTGAAATACACACAACAATTCTTCAATTTTACTCAGTAACTGGTCAGCAGCGATTACATATTAGTCGAAACACATAATGACGACTAATTTCAACTGTTGGTGTAATCTGAGCATTAATCAAATGAAGAAAAATACAGTGAAGTTGTTTTTTAATGAGCTACCTCTTTACACAACTGAAACAAAACTGTCACGAGGCATATGAAAAAATTTAACGGAACTCATAGAATAAAAAAGAAATTGTGGGAAAACCTGTATTATCCGGTGCCGAATTTTACAGGATCGACTAAAACCATTACAATATAATAATTAAGCATGTACAGTGAAACCTCGATTTTACGTTTTTCAAATTCGCAAGAAAATTCACGAACAGATTAATCTTTATTCTCGAAGTAGAAAAATATTTTTATTTTTTGAAGGCCAATAACGCTTCCGTTTATGTAATTCCAGGTTCATTATTGTGTTTTCGCCATATTCTTCTACAGAAGACACCACAGTAATCACCGGAAACATTATGACCACGAATCGCTAACAATTGCACACTTGCAGTCTACGAAGTTTTTTCTACGAACCGAATGGATATGGTCGAATGAGAATATGATAAATATTCAACAAAAACGGTCAATCGAGATAATATTTATGACGAAGTCATAATTTTTAGACGATAAATCGAGATGTATTTTACTGTATTTTAAATATTTATTACTGGTAATAGTTTCATTAAAATATGAACACGAATCCAAAATAGCTCTAATTTAAGGATATGATTTTTGGCTTATTTATTGGTTATAAGCAAATATATTTGGTTTCACTAAGTGCAATCACCTTCAGTCGTATGATCGTTGTGCTAAAATTAACAATGTATTGTAGGTGTTTGCGTGGATGCGTTGTCAATCCTGTTTATTTGCAACGGCAATGTACAGTGTGTTCACGGTATATGTCCAATAAAATTAATAAGACATTTTTTGCTCTTATTCCACTTTAAATTTATTTGGTTTGAGAACGGTTTCGCTTATCCCGAGCATTTTCAATTTGAAAGGACTCAGTTGAAAATGTACGCGATGAGCGAAAACACTCCTTATCTAAATTAGTATAATGATGATTTTTTAAGATACATAATGCAATTCCACACCTTAAAAGATAGTGAACACCTTAAAAGTAACAAAAGTAATACACTTGTTTTTTTTAGTATCAAATGAAACTTGATTTTAAAATTAATAGATAGTGTTGTTAAAAATGAACTTGTTAATTGATTGAATTAAAATTTACTTGGTAGAATTCCATTAGTTTTACAAAAAGTCAAAAAAAGTAGTTTAAGAGGGCGTAAGCCGAAATAGCTATCAACTGTGTGTTTTATTTAATGAAATAAAAGAATGTTTTTTTATATTATTGATTATAATATCAAATTTTTCATACCTTTTTCAGATAAATACGCTTGTCAGTATTTATACACATCTAATAGAAAAATTATCTACATATTATTTATTGTTGATGCACCGAATATGAAAAGACATATTATTTTGATTATATGAACTAACAATTTAAGAGTAAGTATATGTTTTCTAAAGGTTCGCTCTTATACGTATTCATTATAAATCTTATATATAAAACCGAAACGGCGTATGTATGTATGTGGGTCTGTAATTCCCTTCTGCATCGTTGTTGCAAGTTGCAATATAAAAATGTTTATTATTTACGTGAAGGTATTATTTGACATTTCTTTGACAGCAAATTAGATTTTTTCCTTGAATTTGGACATTTTAATGGGCGAGAATGGGGCTGTCATCAAATTAAATAAAGTTTGTGATTTTATTTTAACTCTATGTTGGATGTTAGATTTTGTGATATAATTATGTCGAATGATATAACATTAAATAATTATTGGTCGCTTAGTCCGAGCGACGCCGGGTAGCAATACTAGTATATTATAAAATGTAATTCATGCAGACTGTGGCTTAATAAATTGTTCAAGTCAATTTTAAAGCCTAGATTGAATAAATAAGCTATCTAACTATCATTTGTCAAAAACACAAAGCTTTCATTATACTTTGTAACAACCCGATATCTTCGGTATACCGGTTGAATAAAACAATCCAATCATCATCCTTTTTAGATTTTATTTGTTTAAAATCTGTGAATCATATCAAATTGTTTGTGCAATTTGGATGGAGGATAAATACGTGGAACGGCTAATTAGCTGATTTCTGAACAATCACGGCATTGAGTAATAATTTATTTTTGACTTTCACAATTAGATGTCGATGGCACAGATGTGATATGCCCTTTGAATGAGTATTTGGCAAACACCATTTTATCATACAATATATGTTTACGGCATAGATATGGATGAAATAAGCCAAACTAAATTATTAAGTTAATATTTTTCTAAATACACCCATCCTTCGCTTAACTTGATACTCGCTTAGCACGGTTTAGCTTTAACACGGTTTCAGTTTCAGCCGAAAAAAAATTGTTTTCGACGTTTTTGGGTAATAATGATATAGAATCAAGATAACCTATAAACATGGATATTATTAAAATCGCTCGTGCAATAGGAGGTGAGGGATTGGAGAACTTAGCAATCAACGAAATTGATGAATTGCTTGAAGAACAAGAGTTAAATGAAGAAGAATTAATTGATATGACTACAAGTGTTCCTCCTGAAATCAGAAGCGATACCGAAAGCGACAGCAAAAGTTCTGGTCCAATTTCAACGATTACTGCTCAAAAAATAAAAGATGGGTTGCAAATGGCAAGAAATATAGAAATGCATTTTCTAAATAATGATCTAGATATGGATCGTGCTTTGAAATTTCAACGAGACATTAAACAATGCGTTGCCAGATATGAAAGATTTACAAGAATATCAAAATAGATGAACAATAACAAATTACCGATTTTTTTAAACGACGACGCAATATAACAGAAAATGTTATTGAAAGTTGTAGTGATGATGACATTCAGCCAGTAAAAAGAAAGCAAATTCCTATATTAATATCTTCTTGTGATAGTTTCATTGAATAATATATTTTCTCCGTGTTAGTAATATTTCAATAAATTTTCAGAAGTTCTAGATACTTAATATTTTCGATGGTTTCGGCGGTAACTTTGTGGAAGTTCATTTTAATATAAAATTTAAAATAACTTTGATTATTCCACGTATTGTGTAACTAACTGTGACACGTGTTTCGCCTACTTAGGCTAGACTTACGCTAGACTTACTATCGCAAAGTTTGCTTAAGTAATGAAGCAAGATAAATTCTAACATTTTAACATTTTAAATTATGAAATTACAAAATGGATTACGGGTTTTTTTCCTTCTTAAGGAAACAAGGAAGGGGGTGATAGAATCAAAACAATGCAATAACATAATGATACTAATAAGGTGCAAATCAATCAATCAATTAGATTGGGATTTTTTTAATATATCTTTTTAAAGGGACGCAAAAAGAGGACTATTCAATCTTGAAACAAAAGCAAACAAATATATTTCTAATGACGTTAAACATTACAAACTAATAAGTTCTTTATAAACTAATGCGCTGCAATCAATCAGTTAGGTTGGGTGATTACTCTACCGATGGGGAACAACAACACCCCCCGCGTTTTATACAGTAAATAATTTTTAGAAATAAATAAAACTCTTACTAAAAAAATATATTATTAAATAATATTCTTAACAGGACAGGATGCTCGCCTTTGTTAACATTGTTCCCCATCGGTAGAGTAATCACCCAACCTAACTGATTGATTGCAGCGCATTAGTTTATAGCTTATTAGTTTGTAATGTTTAACGTCATTAGAAATATATTTGTTTGCTTTGTTTCGATTCTATAACCCTCTCTTGCGTCCCTTAAAAAGGAAAAATCCCAATCTAATTGATTGATTGATTTGCACCTTATTAGTATCATTATGTTATTGCATTGTTTTGATTCTATCACCCCTTCCTTGTTTCCTTTTAGAAGGAAAAAAACCCGTAATCCATTTTGTAATTTCATAATTTAAAATGTTAAAATGTTAGAATTTATCTAGCTTCATTACTTAAGCAAACTTTGCGATAGTAAGTCTGAAGATGCCTCTGAAAGAGGCGAAACACATGTCACAGTTAGTTACACAATACGTGGAATAATCAAAGTTATTTTAAATTTTATATTCTAGAATCTAGATACTTATTATTTTTATACCTATTTTTTCGCACTATGTAAATTCGTTTTTTACAGTCTCATAATTCGGAGGAGTATTGATTAACCCGAAACATGATTGCTATACTATTCACTAGAAAGGCACAATAAATAATTGATAGATTATATATGTACATATTATATCTTATATATAAAACCAAAACGGCGTATGTATGTATGTGTGTCTGTAATTCCCTTTTGCATTGTTGTTGCAAGTTGCCATAAAAACGAATATGAAAGAAAATTTGTTTGAATTTTTATCGGCGAAGACATTTAGTCAAAATGTAATAAATTAGTCTTCTACCAACTTTTACCCGGCTTTTATTAATATAATAATGTTTATTATTTACGTGAAGGTATTATTTGACATTTCTTTGACAGCAAATTAGATTTTTCCTTGAATTTGGACATTTTAATGGTCGGGAATCAAATTAAATAAAATTTGTGATTTTATTTTAACTATATTTTGGATGTTAGATTTTGTGATATAATTATGTCGAATGATATGACATTAATAATTATTGGTCGCTTAGTCCGAGCGACGCCGGGTAGCAATACTAGTTGAATATAAAATTTAAAATAACTTTGATTATTCCACGTATTGTGCTACTAACTGTGACATGTGTTTCGCCTCTTTAAGAGACATCTTCAGACTTACTATCGCAAAGTTTGCTTAAGTAATAAAGCAAGATTAATTCTAACATTTTAACCATTATCGAAACCATCGAAAGTAGCTAAATTGATGTTTAAGAATTCGAACCTGTGACATTGTTAAGCAATAAGCAATCAGACAGAGTTGTGACATTTGCATGGGTAAAATGCAGAAAATTAAAAGTCAACCAAAATGCTGTTCTTATTCTTTGCTTTTTCTTATTGTATTGTAACATGTAGTGACAAGTGTTTCTCATATTTAAGAAGCATCTTAAGATTATCTAAATTAAAGTCACTTTAGTAATTACTGAAGTCTGAAGATGCTTCCCAAATATGCGAAACACGTGCCACTATGTTCAGTGCAATACTTGGAATAAGTAAAGTTATCTCATTTTTATCAAATTTGAATCTTTTGTATTTTGTATTTTTCCACTGTAGTCAGTTCAAGTTCATTCAATCCCTGGTCGTAAGCGACAAAACTCATGGAAAAGTACAAAATACAAATGATTCAAATTTGATATTAAAATTCTATCAAGCAATCAGTTTAATCATTAGTTGTGATACCGCATGATGTTGTAGGGTATCATAACTCTCTCGGACGATCTTATTATCACCTCAATCAATGATAAGAAGACCTAAACGATAAATATAACGCGAATAAATTCACAAAAATGTTATAAAATCTTGTAACCGACTTCTAGAAACGACGTCTCTCGTTCAGTTCAGGTGCGACCGCTTCGCGTCGATTGGTTGAGCTCTTACCGACACTAGAATCGTACTGTATAAATACGCCTGTTTAAAGCCGAATTATGTCAGTTGTTATCGTTCATCCAAAGCCGACAGTCGTGTCGCCTCCTGTCGACGGCAGGAAGTCGCAATATAATTGTTTTGGTCCTACGCTTTTAAATGTGGTTGTAACTGCAATGGTATTTCTATAGTCGCAACTGCAATTGTATCTGTGTTTTGTAATCGACAATCTAATTTGAAGAAATTAAACTAGCCCACTCTCAGATAGAGTGCGGTCAAGATAATACCGATTGAAATCTTTACAAGAGATACCTTTCGTCCCATCCTGTCCCTAAGTTCCGACACCGAACGCCTTGGAAGGATGCTGTCTGTTCCTGTCAGATTGAGGAAGAAACTCTGGTCGTCTCAGTTGAAATCCTCAATTTTATGTTTTTATTAACTAAATTACATTTCACCGTGTCGACTCAAAAATAGCAGCTGCATAAATCAAGTAATGACTAGCACTCAGTTAAACTATTTTGAGCAGTCATTTACATACACTTTGGAAATCCGAATTTATTAAAATTTATATATTTCGGTGCAAGTTTGGTTTACTTACAGTTTGCGTATAAATACGCCTTTTCTATGCCCCACAGCTATTATTCCATCACAGATTTATTTATAGTCGTTCCATTGGTGACTTTAGTAATGTTCTATTTCCCGTTGATTTAGGACGAGCGACCTCCTCGGCGATTCACTCCTTTACTTACTCACAATTTTCTCTCTCTCTCCAAACCGCTTGTCTTATCCCCTTGACACGTGGGTGATTCCAAGAATCAACCAATCGTGGACACATCTCTTTTTGTCCGAATGCCTTCTAATTAAATTTGGTAGTCATATTGGATTTGACTTAAATAATCCTTCTAAAAACCTTTTGTCGCTTGATATTTGGATTTGTTGAGAGATAAATTTTATTACACTGTGTTCAAATACAATTCAAAACTAATGAGAAAACTACATTACTTGTTTTTTTGGCAAGCCACTTCTGATATACAACATGTGGACAAAAAGAAGCATTTCAACTTATCGTGTTTACTGAGGTCTCAGTTGTACAGTCTTATTTTTTAGATTTAGTAAAGATTGACTAATATTGTTGAGTGGTGTCATCAAATTTACTCGCCACGATTATAGAATATCATAAGAGTATAAAAAGGAACGATGTATACAAGGGTCCGAACCTTCAGATAGCTCTTTGTAAATTTATTTAAAAAATAATCTCCTTTTTCGTTTTTTATTCTAGTCATTTATATATTATATAATATGTACATATATAATCTATCAATTATTTATTGTGCCTTTCTAGTGAATAGTATAGCAATCATGTTTCGGGTTAATCAATACTCCTCCGAATTATGAGACTGTAAAAAACGAATTTACATAGTGCGGTACACCTTGAAAAGACTGTTTAACTGCATATTGTGGTGGCAGGTATAACTTAAGGCAGGGGTTACCAACCTTTTTGAACCTTATAGCACATTTTAGAATATCGGTCGGGCGGCAGGCACCATATATTTTTTCAAAGCAAAATTTGCTTTGAAAAAATATGTAAAAAATTAATAACAAATAATTCACAAAAAAATATTTTTTAAATTATTGTTTATATTCTATTATATAAAATAAATATAAGTCAGTGATATCTTTGGCATTGCATTTTATTGGCCAGTGCCTCATAATTAGGGGAGTATGATGACGTTCCTGTTAACAAGCAATCATAAATATGTTCATCGGTGAGTCGAGATCTAAATTTTCATTTTATTAAATTCATTGTTGAAAATAATGATTCACAAAGGTATTTGGAACCAAAAAATGATTTAATCTTATATGCCGCTTTTTTAAAAAATGGAAACTTTTTTCCGTCCACTGTATTTTAGAAGTCCTCATCTGATAGTAAGGATTTTAACATAATATCACTCTGAGGGTCCAAAATCTCTAACTCCAGTTCTTCTGCCTTTACTTGAACAAGCTCTGCAATATATGCAGCTATTTCCATTATATTCATTTGGCAACTAAAAGGATTCTAGAGCTCTACTACTGGGTTACTCTAGCAGTGATCTATATTGATTTATGCCGACAAATGTGTTCGAATTAGTAATTATTTAATTATTTTTGAAAATATTTTATTTAATTATTTTAGAAACTTATTCAAATATAATAAAATACATGAAAATTAAAATGAAAAATTGTTGTCGCGGTCGCATGAGAGCGGGCACGGGGTTGGTAATCTCCGACTTAAGGTATCACGGGAAAATCAGGTTATATAAGTATGAATCTCACGAGATCTAAGGAGTGCTCTACTAATTCAAAATTTACGAACTAAATGTCAGCAGTAATTTGTTATATCTAGTCTAAGTGACGACGGTTGACGCTTTTGCATTGTTACCTCATTAAGGGCGTCCCAGAAGCCATTCGGGGGGGTGTGAAGTTGGCGCAAGATGGCGTGCCTTCCCTAAGGAATGTCTGTGGGTGAGAAAGCCTAATTGTTGCACTGAGGAATTTTCATTTCCTGAGGCTTGTAGCCCATATTACTTGTAAAACCTATTATATCAAAGTCGCTATTTAATATATCCAACTTGGGATTGTTTCGGTGGCAACGCTACCGTAACACTGCTACTGACAGTTATATGCTGCGTATCAGTGACAGGTAATTTAAATGTATACGATCTATCGTGTGAATAGATTTGTAAACCTAAATTCAAATTCAAGTGTTAAAAATTTCATATAATAAAAAATATTAATTTTTTTGTTATTATTGAATTTTTTAATCATAAAATAACGACGAGCTAGACATCGAGTTTAACCCGTGCCACGCGTCAATTAGACACACAGATACACAACGCTGCAATTAATTTATTTTTCCAAATTATGTTATTATGTTATTTTTCGTTTTACCCTAATAAATGGATTGATATTGATTGCAGGCAAACACATAAAGAGTATGTCATAACACTAAAAACCCGAAAGAAATACCACATGAAGTAACAATTCATTAAACAAACAAATCTCTAACTAAAAAAAGCAATGCAGGTCGCCATTATATTATATGTTATCTATGATAACGACCGTCTCAAAGTAAGAGCCCTGTGACGAACTCATTCGATGGCCGTTGTCATTATTGGCGGAAAGCATTATTTTAAATAAATAAACCACATTTCATCGTACTACTTCCACATATATTCTGATAGGGATAAGTCACGAGTCTCCCCTCACCACACTTAATCTTTAACTGATATTGCGTCACATTTTTTTAAAATCCATGTCCCCCAATGTGGAGCATATAGCATACTAACAATTTTTCTTTACATCTTAGACATATCAACTAACTGCTTCAGAAACCTTTAACAAAATATGTTTTGACCAATAACTATCCCTTTCAAGGGGTTCACTGTGAATACTTACACACCATTTATTGTGCTTATTACACAATTAATTTACTAAGATCATGACCGGTTTCACTCATCCCGAGCATTTTCAGCTGAAAACGCTCAGTTTCAATGTTTCAGTGTGTTCTTATTTTTTTTGTTGAAAATGCTCACGATAAGCGAAGCCGGTCATTGCCTAAATAAATCAACTGTGGAATAAGTACAAAAGATGTTTTATTATTTTTCAAATACAATAACTATTTATATGTTTGAAAGCAAATGTAATATTATTATTTATTATCATGAAATATAGCTGCAATAGAATTTATTGCCGTGCTATAAAATAATAGTTATGTATTAAAAAACTGTTACATATATTATTATGTTGACAAAATGGAGACGGTGCGAATGACGTTTGCTGAGCTCCCTTAACACTAGACTCTATATTTTGCGTCTACATCGTTAAGCATCGCGTAATAAAGTTGAGCGGTGGACCACGCTATTTTATAATTATCGATTACATAAATATGTATTTTTAGCAAAAACTTGTCAAAAAAAAATATTAACTCATTATAAATTACTCAAAATCGATAAAAAGTAATCTCGATCCGCATATTGGCACCAATTTATACTGAAACAAATAAATCATTATGTTGTAATAATTTAAAAAAAATTCCGTGTTGCAATTAAAACCTGTCCCAGTTTTAAATTTTACCAATTAATGCAATTCATTTATGAAACACTTTAGAGCTTTATCTAATTTCGCAATGTCAAGTGTCATGTTTAATTATTTGCTTTAATACATTTATTTAAAAAAAATTTTGCATTTTAATATAGTTTCTGACTGAAAACACGTATCAAGTACGCCTCTATTTATTTAAAATTATGCATTTTCTACATAGAATAGACCTCCTTAAAAGTGGCATTTATTAGAGTATAACATTCATGAAATTGTAGTAAATCAAAATCGGTCCCTGTGGTCTAGTGGCAAGAGCTTTGTCCTAGCGATCAGGGGACCCGAGCTCAATTCTCGGCAAGGTAAGATTTTTTCAATTGAAAAAAGAGATCTTGGGCTGGGTGTATGTTATTTATCGTTGATTTTTTGCACAACTGATTCATTATTTATCATCGAGTTAATCTCGTATGACTTTCACAATTGAGAATATTTGGCGCATTGGCGTAAGCTGTAATGCCAAATATTTATCTTTTAAAAAAAAAAAAAAAAAAAAATGTTGCTCTATAAATACATCCACTGCGTAATAAATAAAACACTTCTTTTGAGTTATCCATCCTCCCGAGTTGGTATTGAATTTTTTTCTAACCATGTCCGCATCCGACTTGAAGCATATGGACTCCTCACGGAGTTTATCTCAACATATATTTTACTACGAATACTGCTTGTTACTCAGTTACTTAACTTCTCTTTTTTCGAAGAGAGTAGGGATTGAAAGGATGCGAGAACTAGAGACAGGGTTGGTGGTTAGCTAATCGCTGGCATGCGTCGTTCTTTGGGATTGGAAAAGTAGGAAAGGGATTTTTCACAACACAAACACCCGTTGCCTCTGAGCAGAATCGATTTATCGACGGAAAGAATCTGCTCGTACCGGATATTGAACCCGGGCGGTCTGATACGGTAGCTAACGACGTTAACCACTGCACCATGGAACGGTCAAAACATATACATATACATAAAAATATAACCTGACTGTAATTAAAACATTTTTTTAGTTAGTCATCAGTCCACTTGTGGTCACCCATCTATAGTACTCCTGATTTGCGACTGAAGCATATTAGTGCGCCCAACTGGTACCATAACTGTGTGACAAAGCAACCCTTATAAACGTGAACATACATAAATTTATGTAACAAACATTTAACTACATCAAATAAATAATCGTATGAAATTCGCATCACAGAATTAGCGACTTTGGCGAATTATTACCCCTTTAAGACATTATGTCTTTGAGATATAAGTCTTCGAGACATAATTTCATGCGATAATTTGTATGCTTATACCATTGAATCACTATTACATAGTTGAGTTTTACATTGTGATAAGCATTAGATTTTGTTCAGTACGATAACTTTCTCAACTGAGTACCTGTAAAACTGTCTTACTTTGGATGGTAGGATTGGTAGGGTTACTTACTTGCTTAACGTCTTTCACACTTGCAATCAACACATTCTTAGCTTTTAGTATACAACACTGCCAAAACATTTTTACCACATAAAACAGGGTTTCACAATAATTTTAATACTGCTAGTCCTTAAAAGAGCTCGCGATCCGATTAGGAATAGCTAGAGCAACCTTTAATTCAATGTGAAAAGTCTGGGACTCACGGCTGTGTTCGGTCAGAAACAAGTGCTACTTGTTCTACGCATGCATACTTACTGTGCTGTTTTACGGTTGCGAATCATGGCACATTACAAAAGCACAGGATAACCGCATACTGGGCTTCGAAAACAGATGCTGGCTGCAAATATTAGGAGTGCGGTGGTTTAACTTTGTCAGGAACACGGAGGTGTCAAAACAGGCAAACCAGCCCTTTGTTACGTCAAAAATAAAAAGACGATGCTTGAACTGGCTTGGACATCTGCTGCAGATGCTCCAAGGGAGCCCATGCTCTGCCGTCTCTCCTATCAACCTATGTAATTGATCTCGTATATGGATCCCCTTTATATGGATTGCCGCTGATGACTATCCATACGATGTAGTCAGTGGAGCTACGGAACGCCGACATGACATGGGAGGAAGGAATTAGACTGGCGGGTGACAGAGAATCTTTGAGGAACCGTGTGAATAGAGGTTGATATGAAAAAAAGTCCTTAAGTAATTTTATTGCCAGAGTTGATAATATAATATTATATCCTCCTGACTGTAAAACACAAAAAAATATCCGGAGGCTTATATTGTTTGTTAAAAGTAGCCGCTTAAAGTTTTTCAATTTTACTATTATAATAGCCCCTGTCTCAAGTATAAGAATTTCGGCTAACTTGAGAAAATACTTTTTGTGTCAACAAAATGAATCGTTATTTTATGAAGATCCACAAATCGAATATATCAAATTATAATAAAACATTTTTATTACTATTTTATGATTCACAAAAAGTTTCTCGAAGTAGCTCAGTTTTTCGGTATTCGGTTACATCCATACATATGAATACATAATTGTCTTTTGTAATGTTATCTCGTCGTTTAAAATATAAAATAGTTTTGACCCAAAATAATAAAAAAGAAATGTTCAGTTCATTGTAGGTTTATTAATTTTAGCAAATTGTCTAAATTTATAGATAGCCCCACGTGATAGCTTAATAAATAAAATTTGAAAAGGATTGATCGATCAAAAATCTGAAATTATAAATAAAAGATGACTGCCAGAAATCTTTCTTTGAATATATTTTATATCCATGGTGTAGCGATTTGGATGATTTTGAAATGTGTTTTTAACATAAGAAAAATATAGGATTCGTTAAATACAATTCTAACATGAATTAATTTATGAAATTCCATAAGTCTACTTAAGTCAGAGTTTGGGTAACTGCTACCAGTTGATGATGAATATCGTGAAGTATGTTTAGGTTGAGAAGCTATACCTCAACGCTACGTTAATTTCAAGTCGTAGCTGTCAAATAAGCGTAGCACTAACGTTAAAAATACGATCGTTGTCGTAGCGATATGCTACAAAGTAAGCCATATTTGCACGTATAATAATTTACCACAAGATGTAAGCTATTTTACGTTTTTAATTAATATTAAAGCTTGTCAAAAAGGCATTGGGTGCGTTTTAAACATGTTTTTGTATCTTTATTGATTATTTGCAGAAATACTAACTATTTAACAGTATTTTTGTCCATAAAATGTTGTTTTGTCAAATTATTTTTTCATTTGAATATTCTTTGTTCTAAGTTATTGTTATGATGTAAGTGCTAGTATAATGGCTAAGAGAGTATGCATTTTGTCCTATTTTATATGTGAAGGGTTTCATATTATGAGTGAGTTTCAAACTTGTCTTCGAAAATGATATGCAACGCAACACATGTCACTGCAGTTCTTATAAGGACCCAAGAAATGAAGACATTTCGTCGACGTTTGATATGCATTTAAAATGAAGAACCTCAAAATTACTTCGCGTCTGAAAAATTTGCTACTGTATAAAAAGATAAAGATGATGGAACGATTCCTCTATATAATATCTTCGACTTCATTTATAAAATACTCAACGAAATTGCGAAATTTTAAGTCTATATTGATTCCATCACATACTGAACTTTAAAATACGTGTTTAAGTAGTATACAATATTCATGGAATATACAATATACAGGTAGTCCTCGACTTACGACGAATCGCGACAAAAACAAATAGCATTTTTTTAAATTGCATTACGGTGCGCCTTTGTCAACCCTGATTCACGCGTAAACAAAAATAACTTAATAATTTTAATTAAGATTAAATTTCTGAAGAGAATAATCAATAAATCGTGCCCATAAAGACTGGCAAACGGAGTAGATGTGACAAAAAAGAGAAGTGCAATAGATTTAGAAAAAAACTTAAAATAATTAAACAATATGAGAGTGGTAAAAGGGTGAAGGACATAGCACGCGATCTACATTTATCACATTCAACGATCTCTACAATTTTGAAGAATTAACTAAGTATCAGTGGAAGCTGTTAATGGAGCAATATCCATAAAATATATAAAAACAAAAAAAGACTTAGGACCCATTTACGAAATAGAAAAACTATTGGTTATTTGGATGGAAGATTTGATAAAAAAAACGAATCCCTCTTAGCCCTGTGACCACAAAGACAAAGGCCTTTGGAAGCTTTACTTCATATATCATTTTCCCACTCGAAGTTAAGCCGGGTATTGTTTTGCTGAATGAATTGTGTTGGGGAAAATATCGGAAATCTCGGGTAATTTTCTGTCAATAATTAACAAAATTGTCATCTCTATGATGTATTCCATTAATCAATAATAGTTGTTTAACATAAACAATTTGCAAAAATGGATTCGGATAACGAAATCAAAAAACTTGTTAAAAAATAATTATTAATCCCGTAGAGCAGGGGTTACCAACCTTTTTTTTTTTACCTTAGAGCACATTTTCAAATATTGGTCGGGCGGCGGGCTCCACATATTTTTTCAAAGCAAATTTTGATTTGAAAAAATATGTGAAAAATTGGTAATAAATAGTTATTGTTTATAAGTCAGTGTGATCTTAGGCATTGCATTATATTGGACAGTGTCATAATTAGGGAGTATGATGACGTTCCTGTTAACAAGCAATCATAAAGATGTTCATCGGTGAGTCGACTACCATTTTATTAAATTCATTGTCGAAAATAATGATTCACAAAGATATTTGGAACCAAAAAATGATTTAATCTTATATGCCGCTTTTTTAAAAATGGAAACGTTTTTCCGTCCACTGTATTCCAGAAGTCCTCATCTGATAGTAAGGATTTTAACATAATATCACTCTGAAGGTCCAAAATTTTTACTCCAGTTCTTCTGCCTTTACTTGAACAAGCTCTGCAATATATGCAGCTATTTCCATTATATTCATTTGGCAAGTAAAAAAATTCTAGAGCTCTACTTCTGGGTTACTCTATCAGTGATCTACATATATCGTTTTATGCAGACAAATAAGTTCGAATTACGTAATTATTTAATTATTTTTGAAAATATTTTATTTAATTATTTTAGAAACTTATAATAAAATATAAACAAATATAAACAAATATAATAAAATATATGAAAATTAAAATGAAAATTGTTACCCGCGGGCAAATCCCCTCCGTTGAGGATCCCACCAACCGAAACCGGTATTTTAGTTCGTACTTTTTTCTTTAGTATTATCTAGTTTATTATCTTTTTAGATACCCTGACATTCTTAAAAAGTATTTCTTAGCAGAGAAGAGAATTGGAGCAATTGAATATCGTTGAACTGAAATCTGCAACCTGTATGTATCTATGTATCTATGAACTACGATAAAATATTGGTAGACAGAGTTTGTATTTTGAATTAAATAACTAGTATATACATACACACATATTTTGTATGAAATTCAACTTACGACCAATTCGACTTACGACCAAAGTCCAGGAACGTATCTCGGTCGTAAGTCGACGACAACCTGTATTATAAATTTTTATTTTCATTCACTCTTTTTACTCATCGTTTTACCCATTTTAAATGCTCTCAAGAGATTACCATATCAATAATTAGACCTATTACAAGTATTGGTTTCAAATGACCGCTAAGTTTATTTTATTTCTTCCACAAATTAACTGAATAATGTTATGCAATACACACAAGGGACAATTCGCAAAAAAAAATCATTTCTTCAAATGTTTGTGTAATAATATATCATTCGTTTAATAATATATCATTCCAAGAAATGTATTGATCGAGTTGAATTTAGCATTACGAAATAAATGTAATTCCGTGAACCTAGTTAACGAGCAAACCTAAGCTGACGGATTATCTTTTCTCAAACCAAAATTGACTCGCTGAGTATATCTATTTTTATAAAAAAGATATTTAATTTATCTAAAACATTAAATGAATTTCGTTTAAATAAATACATACTTAATACGGTAAAAAATAACAATATATTTTAGTTCTACATAAATTTATTATTTGTTGATAGCTATTTCGGCTTACGACTTCGTCAGAACTAATTAGAAATAGCTATCAAGAAATAAATAAAATTTATGTAGAACTAAAGTACATTGTTATTTTTTACCGTATTATAGTGGAGTTCTACCAAGTAAATGCCTACTCAATCAATAAATACATACTTAGTTGTCGATGCACACATTCAATGTGTCAACTGTTTTGCTCATAGAATTGAAGAAGATCGTATATAAAACAAAAATAATAACACATTTTTTTAGTACTTTTTCCACATCTGATTTATTTCATCAGGACCGGTTTCGCTCATGGCGAGCATTATCAACTGATGATAATCATAAAAATAATAACACATTTTTTAGTATTTTTTCCACATCTGATTTATTTCATCAGGACCGGTTTCATGAGCATTATCAACTGATCAGTTGATAATGCTCGCCATGAGCGAAACCGGTCCTGATGAAATAACTGTTTGACAGTGAACACCTTAAAAGTGATGATAATCAGTTGATAATGCTCGCCATGAGCGAAACCGGTCCTGATGAAATAAATCAGATGTGGAAAAAGTACTAAAAAAATGTGTTATTATTTTTATTATAATGCCTTTCCACCAAGTATTGACAGTGAACACCTTAAAAGTATATAAAACAGTTGATACAAATTATATTGATTCTTACTAGTCGGTGCGTATGACAAAATGTAGATCCATTCAATGATAGTTCTGAAAATAGCGTCATTTCAAAATTGCTGTCATGATTTTTTTAAACACTAATTTTGATGGAGTTATTATGAAATTATTTGTACAATCCAGTTTTTGACCGTCATTTACGTTAATTTTGGTACAATTTAACCGGATTAAATATAATGTTGAGAAGTTAACTACAATATGTTTATGCGTTCTCGTCAACGATCAACAACGATTATATCACACTTTTAATTATTTAATCACTATTATCTCATTGTAATTGCGTTTAAAAATAAATATTATAACCGAAACATAGAAAATGAGTTTTGAGAGGCATTCAAATAATCAGTGACTTTTAACCTATTCAGGAAGTATTTATTATATTCGACCTTCATTATGACATTTGATTAACCTTTAACAACTACATGGATCTGGTATTTGTGCTTGAGTTGAAGAATAGGACATGCTTTTTTAGACCACAGGTCGTCACATGTCCATTAGAGCCGAATATTAGCAGCTCAACGCTAATTTTTATTTATTTATTAAATAAGAAGATATTTACATTCAAATTAAAGTGAATAATAAAAGATAATTCGTATACTTTCAATGGATTCAGCGGTACCTTTGTGGAAGTTCATTTTAATATAAAATTAAAAATAACTTTAATTATTCCACGTATTGTGTTACTAATTGTGACACGTGTATCGCCTCTTTCAGTGGCATCTTCGGACTTACTATCGCAAAGTTTGCTTAAATAATGAAGCAAGATTGATTCTAATATTTTAAATTGATAAAAATACAAAATTGAGTTTGGGATTTTTCCCTTTTACGGAAAGCAAGGAGGGGGGGTTATAGAATCAAAACAAAGCAAACAAATAATTATACTACTAATGACGTTCGCATTACAAAATATGAACTAATGAGATGCAATCAATCAGGTAGGGCTGTGTTTAACCCTTTAATTGGAAATAATGTAAGCATTGGCTAGCAACCTGTTATATTGAGGATATTATAAATTTTATAATACTTTTTTTTTGTTAATACTCGTATTTATTTCTAAAAATTCTAAGCTCTTCATTTAAAAATGGGTTGAAAAATCCCCCTTTTTATTTATTATTTATAATTGTAAATGTGCTCGAATATTATATCTGTAAATTCAATATTTTGCAGTTATCAGTATATGCCCAAACAACATCCCGTTTGTAATTAAATTTCATCAGTTTGCTTATGCTGCCAGTGAGAAAAACTGGTCCTGATAATTATATGTGGAAATAGTGGAAAAAAATGTTTTATTTATTTATAAAAAAAAAACTTATTTATATTAGTATATCTATGTATATTGAGCTTCTCTTACATGGGAAGGCGCTGAGTGATTTGGTGTCTCACATATATAATTTATATGTATCATATTCTAAATTGGATTTTTTAAAGCATATTTTTTTACTAATTTTAAATTTAAACCATAATAACCGGTTTCGCTCATCACGAGAATTATCAACTGATACTTTCCACCGAGGGCCGACAGTTAATACCTTTAACAGTGATAAATGAATATGTTGTCATGTGGAATGTACAGTCAATAAATTCTAAATTTTTTGAAATCTCGACCAGATTTATCCTTCGACGATACTACTATGAGCACATTTTTGAAACGGAATAAGAACGGTAAACATTTCAAAGGAACCTGCATTGTATAGTGACCTATTTATTGAATACTATGCCGCTTATCTCCTTCTCCATTTTCCTGTGATTTGCCTCCCTATGGGAATTCTATACACCCACAACTATTCCTCTTGACAATAAAAGCTGCAAAATGCTGCATTGTAAATATTCACTACGTTTTGTATGCATTTTGTTTGAATAAATCATTATTCAGTTTTATATACTTGTGTAAGATTATTTTAATTTTGTATACACACTGGGTTTATGTATAAAGATATGCCATACAAGATCCTTTTCATTTGCATAGCAGTGTTATTTTGCCTTTTAACATGAGTGAACCGGGGAAAATTGGAAAAATATCTCGCGGACCGGCATCAAACAGATTCAGATATTTATTATAATACGGTCTGAAGAAGGAGTTTAAATAGGTAAAAGTAAAAGTTTCTATAAAATATTTTTTAGCTCAGTGATATAAATGTAAAGATTGAACATATGTGTAGCATGTTCTTTATTTGTATGAAATTCAACTAACGACCGTTTTAAATTGCGTCCAACGTGCAAGTTGAAAACTTTGCATGTTTGCTGTGGATAGTGAATAATAAAAAAAACGTGATGACAATGTTCATAGAATTTTGATTATTAAGGCAAATAAAATATAAATTATAAATAAATTGTTGGTGCGACATACGTAGCTCTTTTTTTCTAAACAAAATATTCAGTAATAGTCACTTGAAAAACTGACTATGAAGCAATTAACTTCGAATAATTTACGTTTATACAAAAAAAATGCAGTCCATATGCTACACCCTGCAAGTTGGCGTGGTTGAAAAAAGGTCATACTGAAATTGTGCAAATGAAATCTTCAGAAACACGACATAACGAAATATAAAATTTAAAATAACTTTTATTATTCCACGTACATATTGTGACAATTGTTTCGTCTCTCAGAGGCTTCCCCGGGCTTACTATCGCAATGTTTGCATAAGTAATAAAACAAGATTGATTCTAAAAAATTTAAATTATACATTACAAAATGGAGTTTGGTATTTTTCCTTTTCACGGTAAGCAATGAGGGGTTATAGAAACAAAGTAAACAATGACACAGCTTATTATATGAGCAATATTTGATAGCGTATGGCAATTGCATGCGGTATTAACTTGGCAACAATTGACCTGAATTGTGACGCTTAGTAATCATTGGCCATCCAGATCTGCTTATTCTGCTACAGACAAATAGAGTGGGTGTGGCTGAAGAGATATCTCGCCTCACAGTATGTATATATAATTATTATTTAACCTCAATTAGGTTGCGCTTAGAAATTACAGTAAAATAAATAATCATTTGACTCCGCTATATCCACTCAATTATTTTTTTTACACCGATTTGAAATAACACGGTCCCCTAAAAATAGTTACATGTTCTAAATCGATTCCAAATAGCAAACAAATTCAATGTTTTCAATCAAGAAATCTAAAAGGTGTAATCAAGCTGTGAAACAAAAAACCAGGGTATTATTTGCTCATAGAATATTTTTATTTTATAAAAAATACACTATTTCAGTGTGTTTTTAAAAATGTCACTTCACTTGTAGGATACTTTAAGTCATGAAGAATATGATACTACAAATAACTATTTTTTTCACTTCTCAGTGTCTCGATTAAGCCATTGGCACATATGTTTTATTATGATCAGGTTCGATTTCGCTCATAAATTTCTGCCAAGAATTGAGGGCTTATAACTTAAAAGTGATTGATATCTTAGTAATAATACTATTTGTGTAGATATGTAAAACACTTTCGCTCATTTAAAAGCATCATCAGGCTTACTTACGATACATTAACTTATTTCTATTTTCCTCTTAATTGTGGACGACGTGAGTAAAAGTGTTAAAGGCCTGGTCGGAGTCATCTATTATAAAGATGACTCCGACTCCACAGCCATGCCATGTGTATTTCTAATAAACTAGTAGTTTATTTTATTATGTACGTGTTCGAATATTATTTATAATCAAATTAATAGTACACACACTGAATATGTTTTTTCTTTTTGTTATCTAAAGTTCTTCAATGGCAACATCTAAGCCTTGATCTGTTTCACGACTTCAGTAAGTAATTAATAATAAAATTATTCTATAAACATTGCAGGAAGATGCGTCAAAATATAAATCCTGATAACCTTACGTAACCCCTGTTTAGATATCTACCATTTATTTCCTGATACCATAAAACTTTTACAGTGCAATACTTTTATCAAATTACAATATAAATCGAAGTTATCACTCGAAAACCCGATTGGATTAGTTTTTACATATCTTATCTATAAAACCGAAACAGCGTATGTATGTCTGTGGGTCTGTAATTCCCTTTTGCATTGTTGGTCATTAAGTTGCCATAAAAACGAATATAAAAGAAAATATGTTTGATTTTTTTATCGGTGAAGACATTTAGTCAAAATGTAATAAATTAGTCTTCTACTGAACTTTTCCCGGCTTTTATTAATATAATAATGTTTATTATTTACGTGAAGGTATTATTTGACATTTCTTTGACAGCAAATTAGATTTTTTCCTTGAATTTGGACATTTTAATGGGCGAGAATGGGGCTGTCAATATATGAAAGGGGCTGTGAAATGTCAATGCCAGTCTTAAATGTTAATTTTAATTCCATTTTAATTGACCTAGACTTTTGAATTTTGAAAAAAATTGTTTCCACTTGGCCCGTCTGAATTTACGCGCCGAGGTGAACATAACCCCAATCTGGTCCGAGCGAAGCCGGGTAGCAATACTAGTAATATATAATATGTATACGCATCTCCTTTCTTAGGCGAATAATTAGTAAATCGTGCCATTCCTGGCTTGTATACGGAATAAATTTGATAAAAAAGGAGCAGCACAATTTAGATAGAAATGAAACAACACAATCAGGTAAATAGAAAAAAGTGAAGGACGTTGCTCGCCATCTGAAACTATCACAAACAACGTTCTCTACAATTTTAAAGAATAAAGTAAGAATCAGTGATGCAGTTAAATGAACATCATCTATTAAATCTACAATAATTACAAAACAGTAGTCTTGGACCCATCTACGAAATGTAAATCTATTGGTGATTTGTATGGACGATTTGACACAAAACAAATCCCCGTTAGCCTCGAAATCATTTATATATTTAAGAAAAAGCAAATCATGGCAATACAGCTGACGGGAATACGCAATGCATTTGACAAATATAAATACATGTATTTATATATATCCATACATACATGTAAATACAGAATAAAAATCACTAATTAATTAAAAACAAGATGAAAACTTTGTAGTCATAAAAACAGAGAAAAAAATTATAAAATCATATTAGAAATTTTCAAAGATGTCAACCGAGTGAGTTCTGACAAAATCAAATTTTATGTATATATATAGTATTCGTATATCATAAAATATAGTATTCGTCTGAACTCACTCACGTCAATATGAAATATGTCGACATCCGAAGGTTTATAGCGCGGAGCCTTTTTGAAGACCTGGATTAAAATAAAATAACGTCAGATATGGTTTTTTGTCAGTAAATAACTACAAATTTAACAATAAAAATTGTTTATCATGATTTTTAAAACATTTTTAAATACATACATAAAAACTTACGACCAAAGTTCAGGAACAGATCTCGGTCGTAAGTCGAGAACTACTTGTACTCAGTTTAACGAAGTCACATTCAATTTCATAGACATATAGAAATTATTTCTATTTATCTATGCAAAATTAAAAATTGAATGAACATGTTATTTTCTTGCTATGTTCTTCATTAAAACAACTTACTTATTACTTACTGATGTTACAGACATATTTCGGGTGTATCGAATCAAATGCATGAAATTCAAAACGCATTGGAATTGCATTATCAAATTGAAATGATTAAAATTTAATACTACTAACATAGTTTATGAATGAAATTATTTAAATAAATAAAAATTCCTACAGCTATCACGAAAGATGATTTTTAATCATATTGAGCATTTATTTAACGTAAATTTAGCTGTCAGGTTATGTTATATTCATGATCTAAAATATTTTGTCCATTTAGTAAAAGTAATTTATAAATTTCAAAACTTTGAAGATTTACAGTTTGTGGTTCAGTTTATCCCACGTAAATTGTTCTCAACAATTTGCATGTCATTTGAATTTTATAAATTTTATACGCTTTTGTGTGTTATTCGTGCACAAAAAATGCGTATTTCGGTTCGTTCACGCTGTCATTACAATTCTTAATTTGCCAAACGCGAAACCTGGGTGATAATTAATTACATGTATTAAAGTGCGTATTGTTAAATATTTGAACGATTTTATCAAACTGGCTGGATGTTACTAACGGTGCAAAGCGAGAGTGGTTAGTTAACTTATAGTAATTTTTCTAGTCTCATCTTTATACTCTCGTTATCTCCGAATAACAATAAACAATTTCTGTTGAGATACTCTATTAAGAGTTCACATGATTCCAATTACGAGCTGATATGGTTTAAGTCAGGGATCAGTCTTTTTGAGATTGGATTGAAATTTTTAAGAACTTGGCGCGCTGGATGACAAATAATTTCGTGCTAGAATCCTATAAGAATATTAATTTACATATTATAGTATAATGATATAATGTAAACATTGTTTACACATGTAATTTCTATTTGAATTTACAATAGAACATATTGTCGTATCGTATATTTATAATAAGTTGTCTCGCTTGAATATTGTTTTTAAATCGAGATTTTTTGAGGGCCGGATGAAAATATTTGGCCGTAGTTAACCGAACGGTGGCTTTAATAATTTAAATAATTGTTAATTTTGCTTGCAGTGTGTGGTGTCTGTAATATCGAATTTTGAAAAAAGAACGTTTCGGTACAAAATACACAACAATAATACATATATATTTAAAATGTAATTTGTACTATACTGTTAAGAATTCGATGCAATGAAAAAAAATGAATTAAAATTTTAATATTGTACTTTTCCATGTCTTTTGTCATTAAAGTCCTGGGTTTCGCCTTTTGGCGTCTTCAGGCATTTCAAGGGCACGAATGAACTTGAACTGGCGTGTAGTAAATAGTTTATATCGTATAAAAATAAAATAAGATTGACGTAATCTTAATGAATTATGAAAAGTTTTTATGAGTGTTAATGAATTAAGTGGGTAAATTATAATTATTAGGTATCTTCAATGTAGCATTGAAAAGACTAATCACCAGCTAACTAGGCAATGCTAACAAATATATTTAGTGGGTTTTATTCGACTAATTATTAAAGAATTGTTTTATATCAAGTGCTTGAATTTATAATCAATGATATTTATTTAAAGCGGTAAAACAATGGTGAGTTTTGAAGATTATGTAGCTCTGAAAATTGGCAAACTATTAAGCTGCACCCTTTTTATTTATAATATTTCCTGATGAAATAATTTGTGATCGCCTGTGTTTTTATGTAGTATTTTATCAAAATTCTATTAATGTTTCTAAAATATCTTTTGTACTGAAGTTTATTTAAGTGGAGTATTATTTGTAAAATAAAGTCCTGTTTTTATTAGCAATCCTCAATAGAATATTCATCAATTAAGTACTTCGACTGAGGGTGCTTGATGCAATTTCAATATCAAATTTGAATTGTTTGAATTTTGTACTTTTCCATGAGTTTTGTAGCAAACGACCCGGGTTTCGCCTTTCGGCATCTTCAGGCATTCCAAGTGCAGGGATGTACTTGAACTGACGAAAGTTCAAGTACATACAAAGTTCAAGAACAAGAATGCCTGAAGATGCCGAAAGGCGAAACCCGGGTCGTTAGCGACAAAACTCATGGAATAGCACAAAATTCAAACAATTCAAAAAAGAATATTCATCATAAATACCAGTCTGCGGGAATAACGAAAGTTTTATACGCATTTAGAAAAAATATTTTAAATCACTGTATTCCATTATACTAAGTAAAACACCTCCAAACTCCTTTATTATTATCAAGTCTAAAAAAGAAATTGATTCATGTACGTATTCAGCCAGTCTTAATTGTACACAATGAGTAACTAAGCTCCTTTCTTATTTTCTACTCGGAACGCAAGCCAAGGTAAAGACATGAAAAAGGATATAAGATGAATAACAATTTGTAGGGAAAATGTTTTTACAACCCTTACATAGAGGTGTACGTGATTTGGCACAAAATACTCAACGTAAACATAGGGATAGCAATACCAACGAATATATCTCAACCGGTATTGCAAATATCAAAACCGCTATTTTAAGAAATTGACAATAATGTGGTCAATAGCGATCCCAATATCAGACGCACAAATCAATAACAGCTTAAAATAATTGAATATGCATCGTCGTCATAAAATACTGATTTTCATGTATACAATAAATACATTTAATGTTACTTTGAATTATTAAAATGAATTTTTACAAACGAGTTCATCCAATGCCGTGACCTTTCAATCGTAAAAATAATACAGCTACAAAAAACAGTACTATATAATGTTAATTGAACAACCAGCTGCTTAAGAATCGAGATCCCGGTTTCAATAATACCGGCACATGAAATCCCTGCGTATGCGTACCTGCTGCTTAGAATTTACACACATTGTTCCTGTGAGTTACGTTAAACATTTTTTATAAAATTTAAAGTGAGTTATTTTATGCGGCATATTGAGAATAAACATACATAATATTTGGACATTTTAAAACAAAAACAATATTCTGTAAGACCACTGGTTAAGAATTATATCGCCAGGCGTAAAAGGTTACATATATGTATGTTGGAAAATCAAAGCATTTAAGTATTATTTCTTAAAGAAACCAACTTGTATTGACCGTGTGGGATTAAGTTGAATAATATGTTCGAATTTAGTTAGAAATTGCAAAAGAAACATACGGGTTAACTTGTTGTGTGGGATTTATTTTCTTTACAGGCTAGTGAGCCTCGTTATTTGTATGGAAATACCGTAGTGAGTTTATTTCGGTATTACGTAAAAATTCACGATCTAAACGTGACGAGTTTAATTAAATAACAATTATAAATTATGTTGGATATAAATTCACAAAAATTCATTAAAAAATCTTTTCTTCATTCGTTTCTTTAATTCGTACTTTACTCACGATTAATTAAGGATTTTGACTGAAGGTGCTTGATGGAATTTCAATGTCAAATTTGAATTGTTACAAAAATATAAGTAGATCACCAAGTTAAATTGCTATTAAAATGTAAATTAACGAAAATTTTAAGTAAACAAGTTTCAATGAATGGAGCGGGTTTGCTATAATTATAGGAATTTTTGAAAATAGTAATGACCAGATAATATCATAGGAATATCTAAGGAATAAAACCCTAGAATGGCGAATCCCGGGTCGTTAGCGACAAAACTCATAGATAAGTACACAATTCAAACAATTCAAATTTTTCTTACGATTAAATGAGTTTTCTAGCACTTGCCGCTTTACTAAGGATAAATGTGACGCTATCTGTGTCAGCTTGCGATGACTCCAGAGAGATGATATTAATCTTTTCCTCGTTGGAAAATATGCTCTTTCAAAATCGCCTGCATCTTAAGAATTCAAAAACTCTATGTAAACCGCCAAGTTGAAATGGGAAGAGGCAGGGGTGTGACGACACACTTTTTGAAGTAAAGACCGCCCCGGGAGTATTATGGAGATGAATGTTTTGTTTAGCGACGGCGTTGTCACATCTACGAGGGGTGAAAATCAGTGTTGCTAGCAGTGTATGCTTTTAAATAAATATATTATGTGTCTACAGTATCTACACTGACAAAAAATAATAATCATTAAAATATCAGAGTAACTTACTGACTCAAAAGCGTTGTTTACGACTGACATTTCAAAGTGGATATATCAGTTTTTACTGGACCGCATTGAATTAAATTTAATGTCCGTAGAATCAAATAGATGTGTCAACAAGATAACCTCACAATTAATATTGATTTATTTGGAAGACTATCTTATCAGTGTCGAATTAAAATTCACGACTCAAATAATATGTAAATACACACAGCTGTCAAATGAATTTACACAAAGTAACCGCAAATATGTCGAATGAAAATATTAATCTACTTTTCGATTCTTTTGCGAAAATGTATAGAAAATACAACGATAGCGCACTTATAGCAGCTGGTTAATATGTCGTGCAGACAATTAACTGCTGTTATCTTTTTATGACTTACGTTGAAATTCACATAAGTTAGTTGAATTGCCGCATACATACTTGTGTAGGCATCGAAGCGATTAATAACGAATAATTATTTAAAAAATATCTCAATCAGGCAAGCCTAAACCCTCGCCCGCGGGCCACATGTTGAAGGTTTTATGCGGCCCTTTAGAGGTTTTCAACTTTATTTACAGTTACATTGTTATTGGTAAAATACATTTTAAAAAATGTATTTCTAAATGTAATGAGTTTTTGGAATTTTTTCCTTGGTGTCATATTCCGCAGCGAGGCATTCATAGTACTGCCAATTTCAAAAGACACGAGAAAATGTAGCACCATACATTTACAGACCCAGATCTTTATCAAAAATATATCCTTGAGGATACATAACGAAATTAAGGCAACAGGCAATGTGCACAGTTGCATTTGGCACCACATATCGCTGCAAGTAAGTTAAAAATCGTTAAGTCGAACTGTCGAAGAGATTGCCTGATATCAATCGAAAAATCAACTGCGATGCGCGACGTTCAAATTACTAGTTGATTGAAAAATAAATGTGAAAAAGATTATAAAAACAAATAAAACCATTTTAACTGCGAGCTGTTTGTTTAGTACAAAAATATAATGTTTTTGTGAAGATTTAAAACTATTTAAGGGACCACAAGTTTAAAGACATGAATTATTTTATTTAGAGATTTAAGCGTTGGGCATCGCTGATCTAAATGGTTCGCACAGCATTTTTGCCGTTTTTTAAGAGTTTTACTAATAAGAATTTTACGAATTGGGGTCATCAGAAATATTTTCAATATATAAAATTATACTTTGTAACGTTGTTGCGCTGAGTCACGTGTTTCGCGTCCTTGGAAGTATCTTCAGACTAACTGTCGTGAGGTTCATTTATAAATAAAATGAACTTTGATTCTAAGCAGATTATATTGCTAACTATTCTTAGAACTAAATGCAGGTTAAACACAATCAGTAGACTAACAAAGTTTATACGGATAAATAAATCTTCATACAGTTACCACCGAATCTATCGATACATTACTTTTGCAAACTGTTCGAAACCGAAGGGAGGGGGTGGAATCATCAGTCTCATTTACTTACGTAATTGTAAAAATTCCCATTTGTCAATGACATTAATTTAAATTTTTTTCTTTAATTCCCGATCAGTTTTCATTCAGGAGTCATAAACATTTTAATTATTCATTTAATTTCTGTATTTTTTTATCTGTAAATTCTAATCATTCTTTTTGGTTAATCAGTGCTAGTCTTTCTCAATTCGGTATAAATAACCCTGTTGGATTTTATATTTTATCAGTTGAAATACTCTATATGAGCGATACCGGTTCTGATCTTTGCGAAATATACGTGTGAAAGTAGTACAAAAAAATATGATTTATTATATAGTTTTAGATTGCAATTAAATATACGAATCTGGCAATAATTTTAGGACTTTGCTTTAGATTTTAATTTTCTTCTCTGAGTATGATCGTATTTTAAAGTCTTTTAAAACTAGTGCCAAAATGTATAAGTCAAATATTACCTTCTTTTTAGATGTTAATTTTACAATACATATGTACATTAAGCCCACAAGTGTATCAATTTTTTTCACGCCTACCGGTACTACGGTATTAAACATAAATTATTACGTATGCTGAAACCTTTTAATAGCTTATTTTTTACATTTTATGAATTGATAGTACAATATTAAACGGATCCGCTTTAGTTGAAAAAAACCAGTGTATAACTCAAAATAAGAAAGCGTATAGAATGATTATTTTATGAATTATTAATAATATATTCACCTTAAATTAAAATTTATAAGTGTAATTTAAAATAGGTTGTACCTATAACATATTAAAAAAAGTCAAATTTGCGATGTTTTGTGCATGTGGATTATAATATAAAGCTTCTAACCAGAAGGCTATTATATTCAGTAACCTGATGTTTCTTCTTCTTTTTTTCTAAGGTAAAAGTAAAAATAGTGTGTTTCAAAAAGCTCAGGTTTTGTATGTGGCGTGGCGCTGTGAGAATATCCCGAATGACGCCCACAGTAAAAAGATTGCCAGAGTTAGAATTTTTTAATTCCCTTATTTGATATAGACTGAACGCGTGGGCTAAGTGCGATAGATAGATTCTTATGTCAGATGGGAGAACATTTAGTTAGTATGAACGGCTGCCGCACACTCGAGTGAACTGTAATAAAAGTCAGAGTGTAGTATCGAATCATTGGCGGAAAATAGAAACATAGCATTATCCCTTAAATCGATTGAAATATCGATTTGTGAAAGTATCTCGAGCAGGTTGGACGCACTCAGCTGCATGCACAATTTAGTGCGGTGCTACAGCTGTGGAGATGAGCTCATTACAAAATTCGTAATTGTTTATAGTAAGAAAATTACTTGCACACATTGGCTTATCGAACTTATCGTGCATTAATAATACAAACTTCAGGCTTTACCTGCGACGAGTAAAGAACGTGGCTTAACTTTCCCCTCAACAAAAGCCCCACACAGTTCACTGAAATCTGAATCTTACATACGGGCTTGTTTGCACCCACCACGTTCGTATCCGATTACGTTCTTATAGAGTTTCATATACAAGATGTTCTCATGCATACAATGCTTATAGCAAAACTCGTGCTACTAATTTTTTAATGTTTTCGTTATTTTTTTATCGATTTTTTTATACACTTGGGCCTCGTATAACGCGGTTATATGGTTCCACAAAAACGTTGTGTAATACAAATCCGTGTTATACAAAGTTTTAAGTTACAAAATTAGGGTTTGCGTTTTAAAATATGTTGTAATTATCTCTTGAATTTCGAGCTCCTTTCCATTATAGGATCATTTTCAATAAAAAAAATTAGTCTAATAGCCAACTCCAGGCCGTCATTTATTGTTTTTAAGTAAACCTAATTCGCTGAAACTGCTTTTGAGTCATTAACTGTGGTAAGTTCATCCAACACTTCAACTATTTCTTCTTCGTTCAACGTACAATCCTTCAATATTTGATGTCATGAATATTCATGTCATAAAAACCTTCTCCACCAATACCACGGCAAATGTTTATTGGATTTTTTTTCCCCTAAGCCGTGTTATGTAAAGTGTGTTGTATAAAACTATGTCACAATTTATACATCAGTGTTTTATAAATCCGTGTCATACAAGGCCCAAGTGTACTTCTCTAGTTTCCCTACAAACACTTTCATAAGTTTTCCATTGTTAAAAATGTGGAAAAGTATAAAAAAATGATTAAAATAAGACATTCAATATCAAATTAGTTTCGTTTGAATTACAAAATAACTTGCCATAAGTTTTGTCACTAACGGACCCGATTTCACCCTTCGGCATCGTCAGGCATTTTAAGTGAATCGAAAAGAGCTTGAACTGATGTGCATTAAAAAAGTTAGTAAAAGCGAAATATATTTAGTAGTGATATTACTTTTCTGACAATCACTGATATTACTTCGTATATGTATGCAATCGATATATGTATTTTTATATCTGTAAATGCTCATTCGTGCGATTTTCAAAGATACGAAAGGTGAAATCTGTGTTGTTGCTGACGAAACTCATGAAAAATACATAGTTCCAACGTTTTTTATTCGATGTTTTTCTTGAAATGTTGAAATATTGTTTATGTAATGCTTTGCTATTTCTTTTTTCCTAGAAAATGATATATTTTGAAGCATACTTGGTAGAAAGAAACGCAGCCAATCGTTAAAATACCAGCCAGCCTTTAGGTTCTTCAATTTCCTGATAAAGATTGTCGATGTACACACAGTAGCTTCAGCGAAATCTGATTAAAAAATATTTTTACCTACAATGGAACGTAACACGCAATAAGTTGTACTGGCAGAACTTTCTAAAAACTGGTGTGTCATATCGATGGCTGCTACCCTCCTCTCGCTGAATTGTTCCATAACAAAAACCTATACCATAGTAATTATCTCTTATATTACACTTATTATTGGATATGTGGTCATATGATTTTTTACAATAAATTTCTTCAGTAAATACGTTGGCTATGGAGGAATTCAAAACACAGAGAAACGACGCGTATTCCGCGTTTCCGTAATCAACGTGTTAATAATGCTCACGATGACTGATTGCACGTGGAAGTTGTATTAAAAAAATGTTTTTATTTGTATCATGCTTTTCCGCCACGAAGTGACCGATTACACCTTCAAAGTAATTTTTATTTTGGGTGAGACCTTTTAATCTGAAAAGTCTAAATCCCGTTTTTCCTTTTAAGGTGTTCACTGTAAATTATACGTACCCATAAATTTATTTCATCATCTTATGTAAGATTTTCGTAGTCTGAAGATATTTTTGGGCGAGGCGAAACAAGTATCAATCATATTCACTCAACCATGAAAAAAAATGTTGTATCATCATCAAGATATTAATACTATTAATACTTTAACTTAATTATGGAAAACGAAGAAATTTTAAGAAACTATTTCTACCTTGTTTTCATATTTGACATCATAATGAGGCTTTGAAAATTTATTGCATTACAAATTCCCAGAAATTCTGCGTAATTACGTCTCAGTATTTCTTAATAAACAAAACAATCTTGATCATAATAATCACATCTCTTGACTAAATCGAGACGCGTTTAATGAATGATTTGTTTTCTTTACTCTGAATCTGCTTTGTCTATAGAATCTAATAAGAAGTCAATATTTATGGAAAAAATAATTAACTTAAGCGATTCATTAAAATAATTGGTAAGGAGACGACAATACTCAAATGTGTTCTGATTAAATGAAGATTGGAAGGTAAGGCCTTTTATAGGCAAAGGTCGATATTCGTTAGTAATAAAATACTATAATTTATTAACCAGTCGCGTTAAGGTTAAAATATCTACTACCAACGATAGTAAAGTCAAAACGTTGTCGATAATATTCTTTCTTTACAAAAATTTTCAAACGGCGGAAAGTTTGCGTTGTTCACCGAGAATCAACGTCTTTATCCGCGTGTCATTAAATTAGCTTTAACAGCTTTGCAGCACAGTTTGCATTTGGACATGAATTATGAAGGCTCTTTTGCCATTTTTGAGAAAAAGAAGTTTTGTTATCATTTAATATATAATTACAAATACACTTAAAAATATCAAAATATTGATGTTTCGGATAAAAAATTAACATTATTTTTCACTTAAGAAATGGGTAGTAATATTTTCGATGGTTTTGGCAACTTTGTTCATTTTATTCATTTAAAATATTCATTTTCCACTTCTTTTCGGGGCATTTCAGACTTACTATCGCAAAGTTTGCTTGAGTAATGAAGAAATTTTAACATTTTAAATTATGAAATTACAAAATGGATTACAGATTTTTTTTCCTTCTAAAGGAAACAAGGAAGGGGGTGAGAGAATCAAAACAATGCAATAACATAATGATACTAATAAGGTGCAATCAATCAGATAGGGATTTTTCCTTTATAAGGGACGCAAGAGAGGGTTATAGAATCGAAACAAAATGGTAATAAGTTTATAAAAATATGGTTTCAGTTCGAAT
Organism: Himalopsyche kuldschensis; assembly: GCA_028554975.1. NCBI lineage: Eukaryota > Metazoa > Arthropoda > Insecta > Trichoptera > Rhyacophilidae > Himalopsyche > Himalopsyche kuldschensis. The sequence continues at coordinate 267,854 of JAHFWI010000060.1, read as the reverse complement.
TCTAAAATATTCATTTTTACTTCTTAAGGATTTAGCGGTTTAAGGGTTTAGCGGCGTCATTGATATTTCGCCGAAAATCTGGTAATTTACCTTGTCTCACTTTTATAGATTATTTTATTATATCACTCCACCAAAATTCACAGTTTAAACCATTTCAATGTCTAGTTGCATCTAATTCCTATTCAGCAACTCCAGATTCATTTATAGGTGAACAATTTATCGTTTAACATTTTGAATAAATGCCTCATTAAGTTTATAAACTTTTCAAATAATACTTGCAAGCTCTATGTTAGAAGTCGGGAACTTTGATGTGTGCGAGAACATCAATAAATTGTACGACCAGAAGAAAGCTTTCCCACAAACTTTTAAAAGCTCTCCAGGCCGCTAAGACACTTGGCCGCTTTCGAAAACTTCTGCATTGCGGAAAGTCAACTTACTGTACTGAGTTACTGAGTGTTTGGATTAGTCATTTAGAAATATTTTCTCAACTCCAGAAACGTTATAGTCATATACTATATGTGTTGCCACTACACTAAAATCAACCCGTTTTATTATACTGAGCATTGTCAGGAAAATAAAATGAGTCTTTTTTATAACATCGTTTGACTAGAATATGCTTATTTTTTACATTTATTTGTCACATCAATTTATATAGTGAATGCTTTGCAAACTCTTTTTTGAAACGTTTATACCGATTTCAACTCGTAATAAACCTTCAATTAGGCACTAAATACAGAAAAACGTAAAATCGATACCTTAATTACATGAGAGAATAGATTGAAATTATATTGGTTCTATCATTAACCATTATCAAGTTGAATCACCGTTACGTATATGTTCTATTACGTTTTTTTAAATAAAAATAATCACACGCTATCATAGCTAAGTGAGTTTCAATAATGTTTCTGTATTTGTAATAGAATTTATACTTGTTCTTTCGTGAAGCAAAGGTATTCGGTGAACAAGTGAGAAATAACAAAATAACTACCTTTTGATTCCGGACTTACCTGCCACGGTGTTTTGTTCATGAAAAACATTGATGTGATAAACGACATAATACCAGGTAATGAAATGATGTGAATGCCAAAGATACGTGAAACAGAAATTTACGTGACCAATTACTTAGAAATCCATGAATACCTCTGTCCGCAAAACACAGGCGTAAGAACCATAAGTAGTATAAGAATATCGTAGAAAATATATTCACAAAGAGATTTTCTAGTCTATCGATTCCCCTCTTGATACAGGTTTTATGGAAGATGAAAATGAATTCTGCTCCGAAGAAAATGAAATAGACGATAATAATAAATGAGTGACCGACTCTCTCAGAAAAAGAATCTCAGAATCTTTTCCTTAAAGCAAATGAGGAGAAGTTCTTTCAAGGAAAAAATCAAATTCCTTAATTACTAGTATAGGAAAACAAGATTTCCACCTCGCTGGCTGTTTGATTTAATATAAAAGTATCCGTTTCATTGTTAAACAAAGTCACCAAGCGTGAAAACTGTATGAATTAAGTATGATTGAGACAATTTTGAAAATTTTTAATCGTAAAAATGCCTTAAATGAAAACGGTCAACTGAATCAAGTTACCATACATATATTTTTAATTAAGTATTTCGACTGAGGGTGCTTGATGGAATTTCAATATCAAATTTTTTTTGAATTTTGTACTTTCGCCTTATTCAATTTAAAAAATTAGTTTTATATGGATTTTCACAATCGATGTACTATTCATAAAATATTATCAACCGATTTTCTTTCCATATTATATGTATTTGAATAATCTTATAGCATATTCAACATGGAAATATGTCAGAAATATTTCTTTTTAACTTCCATGACATCTATGATATTATATTTTTATATTTTTATACTATTTTATACGATTAGTCTTAAACAGAGTGGCTTGAATTGTAAATAAATGACAATTACGGCTAAATGACAATGAATCAAAGATTTGAATAAATTAAAATGTTTCGTTCAAATTAGGAGTTCCAACATTAATCTCAAATGACGTTTAAACCATTAAATAAACGTGGTTTTCAAGAAATTGGTTGGCTTTGGAATCTTTTTTTTGAATAAATGCTAAATAATATTTAAGGTTTTAAAAAATAATTTAAACACTGTGGGGGGTGGGGAATAGGGGACAATTTTTAAAAATATTAATTTACTACGCGTAAAAATACATCCGTTTAAATGAAAAACGGTCAAAACTCATGGAAAAGTACAAAATTCAAAAAATTCTAATTTGATATATTTTTAAGCTTAAAGCAGAGCCTTTTCATTGTATTGAAAGCAATGGCAGCGATGTATTATAAAAATATATATTTTACAAGCAAAAAGTTATAAAATCGTAAAATTGCGAATTTGTCCGGTCCGTGGCGCAGTGGCAACGGCTTTGACTTGCGTGCCGGACCGCCCGGGTTCGATTCCCGGTACGAGCGGATTTTTTCAGTCGATAAATCTGTTCAAAGGCATTGGTGTTTGTGTTGTTGAAAATCCCTTCCCACCTTTCCGATCCCAAAGATTGACGCATAGTGACAGCGATTAGCTAATCACTAGTCCTGTCCTAGTCTTCGTATCCTTTCCATCCCTACTCTCTTCGAAAAAGAGAGGTTGAGCAACTGAGTAACAAGCAGTTCTCGTAGAAAAAAAACATATATGTTGAGATAAACTCCGTGAGGAGTCTGTATGCTCTAAGTTGGGAGCGGACATGGTTTAAAAAAAAAATTGCGATGAGTATTCTCTTATTGAGTATTATTCTTGTAGGATAGGAGTTGTTATTCTTTTAAGCACATATTCTAGATCAGTGATTCTCATGTGCGGCCACCAAAAGATATTGCTGCGGCCACCAAAAGCTTCATAGTTAATATTGATATTTAATACAATGGGTTAAAAAAAGTTAATTTGTCAACAAAGACACTGAAAATTAAATATTTTGTATGCATTGCATTGTGCATCAAGAATTGCTTGTTAGAAATAACTCAACAGATATATGTTTAAGGTCTTTTTGGCAAAAAAGACTCATCACAAAAATTTGGTGCGGCCACCAGACATTTCCGTAATACCGCTGATGTTCCTAATGCGGCCACAGCCAAATTTTGCGTGAGAACCATTGTTCTAGATTGAATATTAAATTATAAAAATATTTTACGACTGAATTCCAAGATAATAACTTACGATACTAAAGTTAATGAGTAATAGGTATCAGTATGTATTAATGAAATTAAAAGTTTATGAATAGCTAATTGTATTCTTTCAAGAGACTCTCGTAATAAATTTCTGCGTCATGCCTTTTGACTTCGTTTAGTTCTAGTCTAATAAAATATATAATTGAATATTGACACAGATTTTGAAAACAGCATTTGAAACTAAATATTTACCTCGTGTTACGCTCTTTAGCAGTTTATTTTAAAAAACAAGAATGAAACCTAACTCAAATGAATTGAAAGAAACTTGTTTTAGTCTATATTACAAAACTTTAACACACTTTTGTTTGTAATCCAGTGGTACGTTACAAAGAGTCAGCAATCGAGCGATCTGCTTACAAGTAGCATTTGGCAACAATCTTAAAAAACAGACACTCATCCGCGCTTGTTTCTTTTTATACCAAATGTATACACTTTTAAGGTGTTCACTGTCAATACTTGGTGGAAAAGGCTTTATAATTAAAATAATAATACATTTTTAGTACTTTTTTTCACATAAAATTTATTTGATCAGGACCGGCTTCGCTCATGGCGAGCATTGTCAGTTGATAAGAAATACAATACAACAGTGATATTTATGGTATTTATGTCCACTTCCAAAGTGGAGCATATGGACTTATTACGGGAGTTTATCTCGACGTATAATATTCTACGAGAACTGCTTGTTACTCAGTTGCTCAACCTTTCGTTTTCGAAAAGACTAGGCATTGAAAGGATACGAGGTAAGGACAGGGTTAGTTATTAGCTACTTGCCCTCGCTACGCGTTGCATTTTTTTGGTATCGTGAGGTTGGGTAGGAATTTATAACAACAAAACACCCATGCTTTTGAACAGGATCGAAACAAGGACTCGAAACCGTGAAGTCCGCCACGGAAAATAACAACGTTAACCACTGCACCACGGACCCACACATTGAAAAATAATATATATTCTACAATGATTTTTCAGTCTTGAAGTTAAAAGATTTTTGAATTAAAGTTGAAACGAAGTGAAACAGAACACATCAAAATAAATGAATATTTCTTGCATTGAAAAGTAAACATTGATTTAAAAAATGTCATCTGTTGAAAATGCTCGTCATGATCGGATTCGGTCCTCGTCATAGTCAGAATATTTTTGGAAGAAGTACTTTAAAATGTGTTTAAATTGTGTCATTTATTTTTTACACTAGATCATGGGTAGCCAACCTTTTCAGCAGCCTTGCCAAATTCTGGAAATGAGATTTCCTGCCGGGCCGCACAACATTTTTTTTTATTATTTAAAGCAAACAACACATATATTGTTTTTTTAAGAAGATATAACATCAATGAAAATCAAACATATTTATGAGATTAGAGTTACGGAATACAAAAAATAATGAATTTGAGTGAATCGTCTGATTTAGTTTGACAGAACTAAGTACATCAATGTTGTTGCTACACGCAAACAGTTTTCCTAATGCTCATTAGAAATTCGTGTTCTCATTTGAGATTTAATATGCTTCATTTGGCTAAAAAGCTGTTCACACTGGTAAGTTTTTCCAAAAAGCAAAATCATCGATGGAGCATGTTTGTTAAATGCAGGATTTTTATATTTGTCCAAATATGTTTTGTTAAAACTCTTCCAAACCAACCTGATTAAATTTCTCCTTTAACTGTGCATCACAACACATTTCACAATGTTCCATTTGTAAAATTCCTGGCTATAAATTCATGACTATGGAAAATGGCGTTGCAAATGCAACAAAAAGAACACGGTGCTTCCTAAAATCTTGAAATCGGTTTCAAAATCCAGGTTTAAGTCGTATATCATCGAAGCATATATATCTGCCGATATTTGTCTGACGTCTGTCTGGCTGCAATAACGATGTAGGAAATTGAGTGAAAATTTTTGTCCATAACTGTTGTTCCCAAAGCCCAAGTTTCATTTAAACGCCTTGTAGACGAGTATTAACAACATTTAGGTGGCTAACTATATCGACCAGAAACGCAAAGTCGCTAACCCACCACTTGTCTTCAAATTCTCGCATACTACTCGACTTGCTTGCGAAGAATGATTGCATTTCTTGCTTCAAATCAAACATTATTTTCAACATTTTGGCACGCGTCGGCCATCTTAATTCTGCATAAAATGTAACGTCATAATGCTGTGAATCCAAAGATTTGAGGAACTATTAGAACTGACGGTGATTCAACCCCTTCGAATTTATAAAGTTCACTGTTTTGATGATCACCTTCATGACATGATCGATTTTAAGAGACTTGGAACATAATTCTTATGATGAAAAATGCAATTATTATTTAGCATCGAAGTATTGCCAACTTTGCAGGCCTCATTTTCAATCAATTTTACTAAGCCTTCGTGTTTCCCAACCATTCCTGGAGCATCATCTGTTGTTAAAACCGACAGGTTGTTGAGTTGTAACTAAAAGTGATTTAATGTTGATGTAACAACTACTAACAAATCTCGTGAACAAGTTGTGTCCTTAAGTGGATACAGTGCCGCTAATTCTTCTATTTTAATAAGATTGTCATCAACACCCCTGATAAAAATCGCCACTTGGGTGGTATCTGTTAGATCTGTGCTTTCATTCAATGACAGAGCATAAAATATGAACTTGGATACTCGATTTCTGGAATTGTCTTCAAAATGGTTTCCAATGTCGTCGACACGCCTGGTAATAGTTTGACGAGACAGGCTTATTTTTGAGAAATTTAGGTTTTTATAAAATAGGTTTTGTGTACACTAAAAAGAAAAAATATGTGCATATGCTCCGCGGGCTACCAGGAGACACCCAGCGGGCCACACGTGGCCCGAGGGTTTAGAATCATTTTAATAAAATAAAAATTGCCACTGAACGACGAAACACGTGTCACAAGTAGTTTCACAATACGTGGAATAATATAAGTTAATAAAAATAATAAAACATTTTTAGTACTTTTTCCACATGAGATTTATTTCATCAGGACCGGTTTCGCTCATGGCGAGCATTATCAACTGATAAGGAATACAATAAAACAGTGTATGCAAAATTTAAGTATGAAAACAAGGTATGACAAACAAAGAATAAATGGCTTTTATTCTGTTACAGGAACTGACTCATTTGAACTCATTACCGGGATTTCCATCTAATTATGGTTGACAGACATGTAGATTTATTTATTTTTATTAAATTAACTTAATTTTGGGCTTTTACTTTGTTAATGTTAATTCATACTTAATTGATTTTTGATGTGTTAGTTTTGCATTGCTAAGAGGTCTTAACATTTTATTTTTAGTCTATTTTTCTTGAAATTTGCTTTAATTTATTTGCTTAGTTGATTTACCAATTGTTTGTCATACCTTGTTTTCATACTTAACTTTTGCATAAATACCACTGTTTTATTGTATTCCATCAGTTGAACCATGAGCGAAACCGGTCCTGATGAAATAAATCTCATGTGGAAAAAGTACTAAAAATGAATATTTTTATTATAATGCCTTTCCACCAAGTATTGACAGTGAACACCTTCAAAGTGATAATATTTATAAGTTATTTAAAATTTTATATTTGTTTTGTTCATTTAAAATATGGTCCCTCAAATTTATTTGTACGTCTTCATTAATGTTAAATGTTGGCTCTTTTGTCATTCAATGGTTGATGGCGGTTGATATAGTCTATGAGCACGCATAATTATTGGTATTTTGATACAAAATTTTTGAAATAACATGCATATGTACGTTTCTAAAAAAAAATATGTTTCCTCAACCGCACCCAAAATACGGTTTGAATAGGAAGTATGTATATTAAATTTCATATGTACTTTTTGATGGTCAATCGCTCAAAATCCTTTTCATGAAAGGGTGAGATTAACCCCCCACATAAAATTCATATAATATTATGAAAAGCTAGAAAGATACCCTTGTATTTGCTTTATCATTTGGGTCTGTGGGATCAATGATAACAGAATGTGTTTTTAAAATAAATTAGGTTTCACTACTCTGGTTTGTAAAATAAACAGAGATTTATTTTGCGATAATATTTTTGAAGTTCATCCAACCTTTGGCCTTGTATGGATGAGACGTGTAGGTGAGATAGATGAGTTTCGTATGACAAAAAAAGTATATTCGCTATGTCGGAAGCGAATCGAAGATCTGGCCAGACTCGTACATGATGGATGGATTATGTTGAATTAGATCTAAATACATTGACTGCCCGTAGCAAGAGAGAATAAATAATATGCTCTGGGTAAATCTAGATGGGAGTAAATTCTTCTGCATGAAAATACCAACTCTGTGAAGCTACAAAGAAATGGAATGTGTGACATGTCACGTTTAATAATAATTTTCTTTATAGATACTATTTTTTCTACGAACGAACTATATTTTATATTCTAAAAAAATATAATAATTTGAGGAATCAACAATTCAAATTATTTTTCTTGAGGTTACCTCTGTAGCTAAATGAGTTAGTTAATTTCAACAGTCAATGATTCGCCTTCTGGTTTGTTTTAAGAGAAAGTTTTCACTGTCTATTATCACGCAATGTAAAAATAATAAATTACCAGCTTCGCAAACTTTGTTAATAGACTCGGAAAACAATATTGTATTTTGACACTGACAGGTGACAGCTGATTTTTTTTTGCTGTAATTAATTGCCTTGGTTTGTAAAATATATTGGACTATTGGATATTGGGCTAACCAATCGTGTCAAAGACAAGAGGTATTGGAAAGTTTACCTTAGAATTGATATAGACACAGGAGTAATAACATGATATATTAGCGAAAATAGACGGTATGCTTTCATGAAGAACGATGTTATAAGGAAAAGACATCGCAATTGCATGAAATAACATTTCAGAAGTGAAGTTGAAGTCCTAGATATTTACTATGAATGTACAAGTAATACTGATATTTCTGGCACTTCTTATAACATTTTTTTTTTTTTTACTTTCACTTTTTGCAATAATTACCTGGTATTAATAATTACGTGGCAAACCGTCGAATTAATGAACGGCCTCTACGTGTAGATAAATACAAATTGTTTCCGACTGCTCCTAATTCCTACCGCCCGTATACGCCCGTATACGCCGATCACTCATGATCGAGGCAGTCCTCATTGAAGTTGATGTTGTATGTATATTAACATTAGAAAAAACCTACGTATCCTAGGCAAAGTTTTCAGTATACTGTACTAATTGTGTACACATTGCTCAGTCATTATTTCGTATATGTATTTACATGAAAACGATACTTTTCATTGCGATACTGGTGTATTATATTTTAATATTTAACAATGATCGATAAACTGATATCACCAATTATTATAATCAACCACACGGTGAAAAGTGGGGAAAATAAATATCATATCTCGAGGTCAAACGAAATATATCATATCTCGTGGTCCAAACAAAATATTGCATGTCAAAACATAATAATTATCAGTTTGAAGCGTTTAAATTTTGTATTTTGGATTCTAAAAAAGGGAAATTTTAGTGGATTTTCGATTTTTTAAATTTTTAGTTGATTTTCAAAAACATTGATACAGCTTATAAATTTAGATGCTGGAAAAAAGAGATGATACAATTGAGGTGCTATTTTGAAGAGTATGATATTACTCCCTGGTCAAATATGACTACCAAAACGACTTTATTAAAAATATTACTTTATTAAAATCTGATTGCACCGAAATGCACTCGATTTAAAAACTGTAAAGGAATGTAGTTGAACTGCGCCGCCACTTCTGCATCCTAATATAATGTCAATGCTCTAATTTCATACAAACCACACCAATTTTTATTGTAGCGCAAATAAGTGCAAAAAGTTAGTTTGGGACCGCAATACGATTTGCGATTGGCCGCGGGTTGGGCATTCCTGCTCTAAGACACGCAACGGTAATGAGGGCAATGATTTTAATTGTTATTTGTTCGAATGTACTTTATTAAAGCAAGCCCTAATACATGCAAATATGCATTTAAAATATATCGTCAATAATCCGTAGTTTTCAACTTCATATAATATGATAACAAATCAGTGGTTGATTTTACGTGGCTGAGTTGTAGCAATGTAATTTAGCTCTTCAAAAAATAAACAATATCTACTTGATAGCTATTTCGGCTAACACCTTCGTCAAAAATATGTATTAAATTACATTAACTAATATACAGAATATTGAGAATTTCTCTTGTTATATACCCAAAAATGAAAAGCACGTATACTAAATGTAATACATTAATACACAAATTAAAATCCAAAGAAAGATAAAACCTGAGGTCTTAAAAACAACAAAACGATTGAACCGATGAAAAATTTTCGCCCTTTATCCCTCCTGAGATCGCTACTGAGTCGCTTAGTTGCCATGTAAAGTTAAAAAAAACTATTTTTGTGTAGAATCTTTAATCAAATGAATGGATTGAATTTGAATTTTTATTGTTTTCTTAGAACATGGCTCGGATAAAATTATTGATAAACGAACAATTGTAATAAATTTTTGTCTCATAAAAAGTGATGTATTTTTTTGGTAACAGTTATTACGAAATTACATTATCATAAAAAAATATGATATCCGTTTATTATTCAAGAAAGCACCATTCTCTATGTTTCCGATCTTACAGTTGCTATGTATGGCTTGGTATTCAAAACCACGATTGTTTGTGATGCTTGTTCCCCTTTTAGCTAAATTTGAAATAGGCGTTGAACTACTGTTTAAAAACTAGTTCTGAATCTCCATAAGGTGTAAATATGTTCCTAGGTGTGAGCAGTCATGGCTTTGAAAAAACGTCTATTTTGGATAATTCAATTGTTAAACTGATAAAAAATCACGAATAATTTATAAGTAAAACAAGAATCTGTTAATATATATCTTTTAGTTCAAATTGTTTTCGTAATGAATAATTTCTTATTTATTTTTGAGACAACCTCGATCTCGGCTCTCTCGGTAAATGAGAGGGAGCCTCCGATCCGACACTCGGGCTGAGGAATTTAAGGAATCGGAGTAGGAGAAATAGAATGCTCTGAATTTAAAAGAATGATCTCAAAAGGTAAAAAAGTGCGATTAGCACTCGCAAAATTTATTTAAGTTACACGTAAAGTTTAGATTACACAGATTTTAAAACGATACATTTGACACTGAATTTAGTTGAAGATAGCAATATCTCTATAACAATTCCTTTATCGCGATTAGAAAGGCGATATCAGAAATTAGATTTTACGAATTTATCGAGATATGATAAGGAGCTTGATGGTCACTCCCAGGATTAACACGTTTGGGAGTTTCCTCAACCACTCTGTAGGATTCATCTGGCTAGTGCACACTCAAGGCTCTCTAATCTCTGACTCTGATTTTTTTACTAATTAATTGAAATAAAAGCAGTTCTTATATGCCCCTTACCATCCGTTTTTAGCGGATGATGTCCCATTGATCGTTATCTAAACGGAGCAGATAACCGCAAGAGATGCGTTCGCCGTACCATTTTTTTCGGTCCAGCGGAGTCTGCGTGAAATACCACGTATCTTACGCACTCAGGGCGTGAAAGAGATAGAGAAATTTAGAGCGAGGCGTTGGTCGCAATACCGACTCTGAGACGCTGCGCCGAAATGTCTGTTTTACAAAATATAAATATCTTTCTATATTGAATTGCTATAGATTTCAATATAGAGCAGGCATGGGCAAACTGCGGTCCGCCGAGTGTTTTTCTGCGGCCTGCCATCATCCATTCTACTTCTAAGTAAGAATATTTTTTTTATATTTTTTGAAAAAAATATTGAAATGAAAAAAAGTCTTCAAGATATTGTGTGGGTATACAGATATTCCTTTTCAGTCAGATTCGATGGCTTTGCTTAGAAAAAGTGCTTCGAAGAGTTCGTGATATAAAAAATATTATAATTTTATTTTTGGAAATTAAGAATGTTACGGACTTACCCGATACTGATGAATAGGAATTTGTGATTTTACATTTACTCTGGACATCATGCCACACTTAAATACTTTTAACTGCGTATTATGAACGTTCTGAATGACGATTAATCACAAAGATTTGATGACTTCCGAAAAATTGAGACAAGTTTGGCGCTAGTAAGCGATCCATTTTCAATAGATATTAAAATTGTATTGAAAGAGCTACAGCTTGAGATTATGGATCTGCAATGTAATTTTAATTCAGAAAAATTCGACCAACTTTGATTTTGCACGAAAAATGTGAACAGACATTTTTGATCATGAACCTCAGCTTAATTCTGATTCCATCTTCATCTATCACCATTTACAAGCAGTTTTAAAAATATAAACTACAAAACGAGCACCTGAATTTAAAAAAAAACTTTGAAACAGCTTCATTCTTCTCATTCTTTTGAGCTTCTCATACTTTTTTGAGAAAAAATGGTGCGCAAACTCATGCGATATCATTGGTGACTGCTCTGAAACTTATTTAAGCACAATGCATTTTTAAAATTCGTTGAATAGCACGTTTCCTAGTCGTAAATTTTATCACAGAGAACTCTGTAACTACTATGTCAAATAAATGCACTTCAGACGTCTAAATATTTTAAATGCACAATAATTAATACGAACTGAATATAGAAATACTATTATTTTTGAATCAAAATGGAAATGTTTTACGTATATTTTTGCAAAAAAAAATTTTTTAGGTCGAATTTGATAAACAATTTTTGTTTTTTCTTGTATTTTGGATACTTTTTTCTGCGATTTTTTTTATTTGCGCTACTTTTTGAAACCAATATATCACGTACAAAACGATCGGGCGTATATCTAAAAATGGTATTTTACTTGCGGCCCGTGGCTCATTTTGAATTCTTGTAATTGGCCCTCCATCCGAAAAGTTTGCCCCCCCCTGATATAGAGTATTAATAGAATGAATTTACTTCCTGATATCAACTTAAACTCATAGACTGAGGTGAAAAATAGATCGTTCGAGAGAGTGCTGATGACCTACCATATAAAAAATAAAAAAACCATTCTTTTTTACAACTTTCACGTATATTTTGAAAATATCAGTAACGGTTTCGTCCTATTTTGTTTTCCAGACGACAATTATGAACCATAACCAAATTGAAAAACTTTTTTTCACAATATTAGATTTATTGATTGAGTAGGCATTTACTTGGTAGAACTCCATTATAATACGGTAAGAAAAATAACAATGTATTTAAGTTCTCGTTTTTTATATAATAAGTTGGTTCATTAAAACTAGCTAGAAAACTTATTTACTCTATCTTAATACAAAAAACCGCTTCTTTAAATCAATTAACTACTTAGGGAGTATTAGTGAAAAAATTCACCACGAGATTAAAGACTCAGTAAATGTGGCATTTAAAGTTAATAATAATAATTTAGGCACACACCTTAAAGACAGGATTAATAAACTTGATAGAAGCGGTATATATAAGAAGACCTGCGGTACATGTATGTGATTTAGTATATGTGGGGCAGACCGGGAGAAAAATCTTGACGCCGGGCAAACGAACATGTTAGATCCTTTAACAATAAAAAAACTGATTCACAATATGCAAATCATCTCACAGAAAAAACACATGACCCAAATTCGGTCCCGATTTGTTTACATTCCTGTAATAAAAGCCTTAAGCTAAATGCATTGGAACAGCTAGAAATTAGTAGGTATAAACAATCCAATGGAATTCTTAACGACCAGATTATTAGTAACGCTTCATCTCTACTAAATCCTTTATCAAGCAGTTAACCTAAAACAATTTAAAAAATAAAAATAGATGCACTTAAGACATTGTAGATTTTAAGAGGTTTCACACGATAAACAACCCAAAAAATACCTCTATTATTTTTATCTCACCATTACTTTAGACCAACAAATTAAACTTATTTAAATTCTTCCATGTGACGTTGGTATGGTTTCAAATAACACAAAATACAGATGTATTTTTTCTCACCCTGTCTAGCATAAATTATTATTTAAATTCTTCCATGTGACGTTTAAAACATAGTTTCTGACAGAGAGGCGTAAGGGAAATAATCCATTTGTTGATAAGCTATTTCTAACGCCTTAAAAACATAGTTCTAGCGAAGGCGTAAGCCGAAATAGCTATCAACAAATATATAAAATAATTTATGTAGAACTAAAATACATTGTTATTTTTCTTACCGTAATATTAGATTTGATAAAAAGTGATGAATTTATGTTTCATTTTCGAGCTTAATAAAGCGCTTCAAAAATATATACCATCTGTTAAAAGTGATGAATCATCCACATAAGCATTTCATCAATCAAAATTTTTTGTTTATACCAGCCGTAACAAGAAAATAATACAAAAATACAATTACTCCATGCGAATGTAATGGAACAAATATCTTCTGACATTCACTTTTATACGAAGTAGAAATTCCATGGATGCACCAAAGCATGACATTAATTATTATATCACGCATATTGCATAATTTATGACTGCATTTTATGATGCGAAATAAATTTTCGTAAAAATATAATATGTACATGCGCATTTGATGGCTATGATAATACTTCACGTATTTTTTTCTAATAACATGATTACTTTTGTGTTGCTTTGATTAACACGTCCTGCAAAAGATGTTTTTTCCAATGATTATTAATTTTTGTGTCTCACCGGATTTTTTAATTAATATTATTTATATTCAGAATTACATATGCATATAAATTTATCGTTGGATATTTATTTTCCACTGTGATAAATTAAAATATGACGGCAAATCTATAATTTGTTGGAAAAATCAAAACAAGAAAGTTTCCTGTTTGTTGATTGAATTAGCATTGAGAGAACTTGGTAGAACTCCATTATAACACAATGAAAAACTAGCATTGTATTTTATTTCTACAAAAAATACAAGATCTATGGTTGGTAGCTATTTTGGCTTACACCATCGCCAGAACTATTTTGGAGACGGTGAAGCCTCGTGACGTCGAATGTTCCGTATTGTGGTAAAAGAAAAAATAAATACTTATTGCTGTGTTCGACTTAAAAAGTTTATACAATTGTTGAATTTTATTTACTGCTTTTCAATCAAACAATCCCAAATAAATCGACGGAGCGAAATAAAAAAAGTTAAATAAGTATCCTTCAGTATTGCCATCACACGTGGTTCGTGCTTTGTTGCTCCAATTGAACGTAGCTTTTACGTGAGAAAATCCCACCACGTAATATTCCGCGTTAAAATTTTGTTATTAAAGCGTGCTCGTAGCTTCGATGGTAAAGCACCGTTCACATTCACAGCGTGCTCTTGCTTTAATGCATCATTAATTGTGATTATTATTTTTTATAATGCGTATTAATTGCTCATAAGTGCATTACACGGTGTTTTCTATTGTTATTTTATTTTATTTTAATTTTCTTGAAGAATTATAATAAAAAAGAATCGTGGTCTTCCAGATATATTTTGAAATGATCAGGACCGCTACAAATTAATTAATCAGTTGATAATACTCTCGATGAGTGGAACCGGTTCCGTTTATTATAACGTATATTTGGTAAGAGTAGAAAAAAATGTGGGTTATTTCGTTGAATAATATGGAATTTACAGTTGAGCCCAAAAGTGTACTAAACTTTTAGATAATTATTTTTTGGTACAATTTCAAAGATGAATAAGCCACATACAAAACATTTAAATTAACTTTTCAAAACATCTAAGCATGTTAAGTTCGCTTTAAATGTGTTAACTTTTTCTTCTTTGTGGAAAGGTTTTATTCACTTTTAAGGTGTTCACTGTCAATACTTGGTGGAAAGGCATTATAATAAAAATAATAACACATTTTTAGGACTTTTTCCACATCACAGATTTATTTCATCAGGACCGGTTTCGCTCATGGCGAGCATTATCAACCGGTCCTGATGAAATAAATCTCATGTGGAAAAAGTACTAAAAATGTGTTATTATTTTAATTGAAAGGTTTTATATTCAATTATGAATTTCGACTGTGGGTGCTTGATTTTCAACAGCAAAATTTAAGTCATTTGAATTTTCTACTTTTCCATAAGTTATGTCACTAACCACCCGGGTTTCGTCTTTCGCAATCGTCAGGCGTTTCAAGTGCACGAATGAACTTGAACTGTCAGTTCTGTCCCATTTATTTTACTTTGCATTTATGGCATGATGCACAAAACTGTGCATCTAGCGATTCTTGCGAAATAGTAAATCAACAAATTTTAAGATGCTCCATTAGAATTCCACTGGTAGTAATCTAAAATATCTTTATAATTTTAACGAGGAATACTAGATTATACGACATGAGTGTGAATGTCACTCAATTCTGTGCATTTTCTGGTTTTATACGTATGTACGTACATTTCGTAATCCTTATGCGAGGAAGGATTTTAGGCTTAAAACGGTGTACAACTCAACTTCCAATTCAATCGCTCTCTCGTAGGTCTCCATGTTTGCTTTTAGTTCGTGTTTATGTTTTTGTCCCTGCCTCTTTTACATTATTATTTAACCGTTCCACTTGAACATAAATATCTACTCGCTTGCTTGCCAAACATGTTTCGATTCCATATCTCTTAAGGCGCTTATTGAGGGAAGCGCTTTTTCACTAGATAAATGAAGGTCTATGAATGTAATCGCTTCAGGCGTTTATACATTCTAAGGATTCACGAGGTCTTTGTCGCATGACGGATTGATGGAAAACCGCAACTTGCAAGTAGCAAGAGTACCATCAGCATTATATGAGCAACATTTGTGCTTTGAAAATATGCAGGCAGACTTAGACTCCAGAGAGCAGTTGTTCTCATGTGTGGTCACGGTGGCCACTTGCAGCCACCAGCAGCCACCAGAAGCTTTTGCCGCGGCTAACAACAGCTTCAGAGGACATATTGATGTTTTTAAAAAATGAGCTTCTAAACGTTAATTTGACCAAAAATACTGAAAATTAAATATTTCGTATGCATTGTATTGTGCATCAAAAATATTCCATCAAACTATTATTGAATGGATGGCGGATGTGGAATGAACAGTGAGCAAAATATTCAATGCCATTAAGACCATTAGAAAATTGACAAACAAGCTGCGGCCATCAGACATTTGCGTTGAACCGCTTATAATTACAATGCGGCCACAGCACAATTTTACGTGAGAACCACTGGTCTAGTTAAAGTAATTAGTATGTAAACTTTACAAAGCAAAATTGAAATCATAATGTTCTAATCAATATTATAACATCATTTAGGATTGCGACTGAAGGTACTGGGAGGAATTTCAATATCTAATTGAAATGGTTTGAATTTTGTTCTTTTCCATGAGTTTTGTCACCAACGACCCAGGTTTCGCCTTTCAACATCTTAAGGTATTTCAAGTGTTAGAGTGAACTTGAGTTGACTTGTAGTAAATTGTTTCTATAGCTTTTATATAAAAAATAAGTAGATCACTAATTTTAATTGGTATTCCATGAATAAGCGAAAGTTTTAAGCAAATGTGAGGGTTATCTATTATTATCAGGTATTTTAAATGTACTGTCGTAAAAAATAATAACCAGCGAATAGCATGCAAATAACTACGATTAAAATAGATGCGTTTTATCCAGCCCATTATTAAATAATTGATTTATCTCAAGTGTTTGAATGTATATTGAATTTTGTTTGTATTAATTAATATTGAAATAAATACCGAAAAGAACAAACTACCAACGATTTAAATAATAACATCACTTTGGAAACATGCAAACGAAATGGCGAGTTTGTCGACAGCGCAATGATTTGAATTAATTATACGTAATGGTTTTAATGACACAATGGCTTACATTCCAATTCGGTATTAAAATTCCTTTGATAAGCATACGCATAGTTTCAGTTTCACTAACTTCGGACAACCTCCACATTGTATTTATGGCTCTGAAATTTATTTCATCGTTTCTGATAAATCTCGTTATTTCTCAAAGTAAGCGAAATTTGGCTTACACCACTGTAACTTTTACAGGGTCATGTAGCAATGGGGAATCAAAATGATATGATCACAATATTGAATGAATCAAAATTAATAAAACATCGATATATTTTCGTCGAGTGTTATTGAAACACGAATATTAATAAAAATAATAAAACATTTTTAGTACTTATTTCAAATAAATTTTATTGGATTTTATTGGTTTCGCTCATGGCGAGCATTGTCAACTGATGACAGTGACTCAGTTGACAATGATCGCCATGAGCTAAACCGGTCCTAATCCAATAAAATGTATGGGGAATAAGTACTAAAAATGTTTTTACCATTCCACCAAGTATTGACAGAGAACACCTTAAAAAAAATTGAATAGTTTATAAATATGTTTGCCAAGAAATCTAAGTTACGTTTTAAAACTTCTACTTATTTTTTACAAATAAACAATTTTTAAAAATTTCCAGTCATCAATTGCAACAACTCGACTGTTCTTATTTGAACATCCACTTGGCTGATTTATATGTTGTTTATGGTTTATATGTCTGTATTTTATTACAAATTAAAATTCAACTTTAGATGAACCATTATAGCTTGACTAATAGTGAGGCCGTCACCATCGCGTGAGTAATCTGCAATACTCGACCAAAATTGTTTATTTACTTACAAATTTTATATGCAAAATATAAATAAAAAAATCGTTGTGTGCATATATTTTTACTAAAAACATCAACTTAAAACACTATGTTGTCAGGCACCTCCAACAATAGACTCAAGCCTTTAGCGGGCGTTTTTTAGCGATCAGCGCAAAAATATGTTACTTACTTAAAATCAACACAACTTCTAAACGAAACGATATTTTCGATTGAAATTTTCAAAGAAATCATAAATGATACTTATTCATTGAAAATAAAACAAAAAACACGCTTTTTACATCATAATTGCAATATATTTCTAGGCCGATTCCGATTCCCGAACCGAACTCTTCCAAATCATTATTCCATGAAGTCTGATAAATTATCGGCATACACTTCATCGTCACTATTATTATTTTATGAAAGGATAACTTCTTATGCAATGTTAATATAAATTCAAATAACAAAATACGAAACGGCGAACAAAGCAACGCGAGCGGAATGAAAAATATTCCAACATGTGTCAGGCCTCAAACTGAACAAGCAACGGGGATCGCAAAATAAATCTATTAGACAGTTTATTTTTTTGTGTTTATTCGCTCAAACTTCGACCCTTATAATCTGGCAAAGAAGTAGAACTAATTGTAATTAGTTGCGGCGTGAAATGAAACGCCGGGAAACAATTGATTGCTGACCTGTTCAAATACGGCATTCGCCGTGTCCCGCATTCAACCGACAGTCCGAAAAATACGGCAAATGCCGTGTCCCGACCACAACGTCTTAAATGGCTTTTGAGAATACATATATATCTACTCTACAGGAACAATTTTAGTTCCGAATTCAGCGGCGGTCTAGTAATGATGGTGTACCTATATTATTTTTGATATTGTATTTTCATAGGCCTGCAATTACTGTTAGCTCTAGTAATTGAATCAATATGATAGAAAAAACTGTTATAAAAATGTATAGCACTATATTCTGATTATAAATATGTATATCTTTTTCATTTCAGGTAATGATCACTGCTGAGCAAAGAATTTAAATCAACTCAATATAACCAAAGTGTAAGTTTTATATGAACATTTTTGCACTTCAGAAAAATTACATGTAACCATATAAGCTTGGTGCTATGATGAAAAGTAAAATGAATATTTATTTATTCAGTTCATATATGTAACCTAAGTTTAAACACAGTTTTAGTAGTTATTCAACAATGGATATATAAAATGAGCATAATCAACTGAATTGATTTGATAATGCTCGAGATGAGCCGTATTATCCCGAGTTCTACCAAAAATTACTGAATTAATAAATTTTTTATTATTGGTGCACAGATTGGATGCACAAATTATTTAATTTTCTGTTTTATGAAAAGTGCCCTGTCGTTTATTTATTCAACTTTTTCTGAAACAGTTCGTAGAAATATGGGCTAAAACGATGTTTTTTGATTTTTTGAGATGAGCGAGACCGGTAATAAAATGGTCAATAGTTTTTTAACAGGAATTTGAAATTCCGGGACAATTATACATTTGTTGACATTCGACCGGGACTAAAACAATAATTTCCGGGATGGACCAACCTTGCAATAAAATTAAAGTTATCTGTTAAAGTGCACTATTCTAATTCTTTGAAGCATTCCAAATTTAAAACATTAATTGTGAAGGATTAATGATTATTTAAAATTTCTTAAAAAAGGTAATAACCAAATAACCGATACCATCTTTGCGACTTGATTTGCAACCCTTGATTTGACTTAAATCCGTTCACGTTGGGCAGTGGCAATCCATCAACGGCTGACGGTTGATCGTTCATCGCGAATAAATTAAGCCGCTTGGAGTCAACCAGCACGTCAATCGATGAACGGTCAGGCGGGGTTTTAATCCGGAATAAAGATAACGACCATCACAGCGGAAGACGATGAAAAATTTGACACCCCTAATTTATCGTCGTTGCGCAAAAGCTTTTAAATGAGTGCTTAATGAACTTATGTTTTATTACAGGAAAAAAAAAGCAAATTTAGCCTTACTATTATAATCTCTATTCTCACAGCAGCTACTTTTTTTCCTCCAATGTTTTGTGAGTTGTTGCAAACGCTGTTGGAGTTGGAGTCATCGCGGCGCTTTGGACGGAGTCGTAATTGGAGTCGGAAATTTTGAAAAGTTTTAACTTTTTATTTTTGCATATGATATGTCAAATTTGGCTATTGGCCTAATTAATTGGTTGATTTATAATTGAAGTCACAAAAATAGGAAATGTAAGAAGAAAACGTGGCGAAACTAAACTTTTTTTAGTCGGAGTCGTGTTTTAAGTCAATGTTGGATGTGGAGTCGGAGTCGTAATTTTTTTTAATGACTCCTCAGCCCTGTTGAAAGCATTTCATCATTAACTTATTGAATTGTTTCAAGGAAATTGAATAAGAGTATGCCATATATCCGAAATAATTTAATGCGTCACCTGAACCAATGTTCTGCAACCCGTGGGCCGCAGCCGGTTTGCAAAAACTTTCATGTTGATAAATTGTAAAAAAATATCAATACATGCCGTACGAACCGAAAATTACTTTTTATTCGAATACTAAATAAAATTCTATAAAACATTAACTTGACATTTCAATGGTCTCTTTTTGAATTCTTACAATACAGAAAGTTCTTGACTTGCAATGGGTTATGTACCGTCACCTTCGACGTAAGTCATAAATTCAAATGTATTAAATACGTTCAATTTTGACATTACTTGGGTCATCCGCGGACAAATATTTTGTAAAATAGTTGAAAGATTTAGAGTATTTAGACTCAGTCATAAGTCTGAATAATTGTAAATATAGAACTGACTGTAAATATGTGCATCTGCTTAACGCCAGTCCGTGATATATTTGTCCAATTCTCACCGGTTTGCGGATTTAACACTGACTAAAACGGCACATGGCCGATTTTGCAGGAACTGGTGTCTTTTTTTATTTTCTCCACTGATGGCAAAAATAATATTTGTGCTGTGTTTTCAGTGTATTATAGAAGATAATAATATTCATTTTATTTGAGGACTACAACTTTAGCTGCTTGATGGAATATCATTGAATCAAATGGGAATGAACCCAGAGATCAACTTTTATTCTTACTGATACCATATAATAAATTGTGCTAGTGCTAATTTGCACTTGTGTTACCCCTTTGAGATCGTTTAAATCAGAGCCTCCTAATTCTCCCCCCCCCCTCCACATCATAATTTCCTCTTCCCGAGGGACAGATCGAGGGCCCTCTCTCTTGTTACGAGAGAGCTGAGATCAAGGTCGTCTCATTACATATAAGCGAAACAAACTATTTACCATGCGTCAGTTCAAGTTCACTCGTGCACTTGAAATGCCCGAAGATGCTGACAGACGAAATCCAGATCTTTAGCGGCAACACTTATGGGAAAGTGCAAAATTCAAATGATTCAAATTATATATTTGTTTTATCAAATAGATTTTGATAGTTTTGGAAGCCCCGATTCAGAAGATTTGTATTTTTATTTACTCAATCAAAAGCACCATTTTCACGTTTCTAAAGTTAAAATAACTACCAACAATGTTGATTTAATCTTGCAGAACTAAGTACACTTCTTTTTACATTATCATCATGAAGTTCTACCAAGTTGACGCAAACTGGACAAAAAATATAAAGAAATATAATATTTACGAAGAAGTTTATTCAGTTATTATTATATTTTTGAAGCCGATAACAGAATTGTTGAACACAATGAAAAGTTTCTGATCAGATTGTACTAAATATTATATTATTACATAACAAAAAATATAAATCTTATTTTTATCTTAGTTCGTGTATGATGTATATTATATAAGAAGAGTTACGGAATAATGTCCGTTACGGTGTCTCGGTAAATTTGTTTCCACTTGATAGATCGTCGGTTCGATTGCCTAGTATTATTCTACACAGAAGTGGTCAACTGTTTTTTTAGTTTCCATTTATTTGTAAGTTTTTCATTTAGAAGATTTTGCTAACTAACGGTCACTTCTTGGTGGAAAGGCTTGGTGGAATTGATGTCAAAAGATGACCGAGATTGTCAAAAGATTGACGTATTCACTCGCCTTTAGTTTTAAACTGTAAACCTACACTTCGGTTTCGATTTGTTACTTTCGAAAATTTCTTTTAGAAAAAAAAATATATACATACACCCGTGACCCGATCCACTTTTTCACGGGCATGCGTTCCAAAGAATACCGTGCATCAAAATAATAAAGTGTCCTCGCAATTACTGGTAAACGGAATAGATGTGATCACAAAACGAGAAGTGCTATAGTGATTTAGACATTATATTGATAACAATTCAACAGTATGAGAGTGGTAAAAAAGTGTATGGCCAGTAAATATAAAACTGTATATGTATGTAATATTACAAATCTGACTTAATTTAACACATATTTTGTATGAAATTCAACTTACAACCAATTCTACATACGATCAAAGTTCACGGTCGTGAATCGAGAACTACTTGTACATGCTTGATCATTTCATGAATACTCAAATGACCGAATGATTAGAAAGAGATTATGGAACAAATCTTCGTTCACAAGATAAAGAATTGCAATACCAGTTTTGCGTATTCAAAATTCCGGTATTACGGCGTTACAATATGAAAGTAAAATCTTTGAAAGGGCATATTCTGCAGCTGGATTTATTTATACGACCAATGAAAATTGATAGATTCCAGAAATAATGAAGCCTTTTTTGTATCATATCGAAGCTGAAAGAAAATAAATGTAATTCATTTATGAAAATTACTACTTTATTATCATGATAAAGATTTGACTTTTCAGGCATGATTAATTCATTTTTCATTTTCCTCTATTTTTTTTATTTAATATTATATTCAGGTGTGTATTTATATAAAAGTCTGATATTGAAATCTCTCCACCTCTCGTGCCATGCAATTATGGCACATATAATTACAACACATTTTTAACCTTTTAATAATAACACACTTTTGTACTTTTTCTATATTTATGAAGATGGCTGTAACAACTATTACATACATGATGTGATTTTTTGTTAATCAGAAAATATATTTAAGAATTAAACTTTTTAATTCCAGCAAGGTTGACCGCCGCTTACTTTGATTCATAGAGTGACCCATCACTCACTGAATGTCGCGTGACGCAATCATTTACTGAAAATGTCGCAACTTTTGACTACATCTGTATCAACTAGGGATTGCAATCTCAATCTGAATTTATTACTTCGGTATTTCAAGATTTGAAGAGTTCAAATCCGGGATTTTGAAATTAAAATATTATTTTTGTTCCATAATCTATAAAAAAATACAACGACAAGATAATCGAATCAAATTAAGCTACATAAGCTGACACTGATAGAACACAATAATTTCCTTTTTAAAAGATTTTTTATTTATTTCAAGCAACTTTTATTTAGATCACGTTCTCTGATCTTCCATGACGTTCCAATAATTTCACGTAAAATTAAAGTTTGCAGATTTTAACTTGCTATTCGACATTCAGTCTTCTGTTGAAATTGATTGAAATATAGAACAAATTACATTTAAAAAAATATGTATGTATATTGCTTATTTATTCTTGGTGATTTCCTTTCAAATATGGGTGTCACTTAATAATAGTTACAATAATAAAAAATCAATCAACAGACCAAACTAAGTTTCAGACTCCAAAAACGAATTCAAGCAATCATATTTCCCGAAATTGAATTGGCATTTATTTAGTAAAACTTCATTATTATAAGGGGGGAAATAGCAAACAACTGTAGTAGTCCTTATGTAACGCGGCCTTAAATATAAAACGACCTTTAAAATTTAAGCAGGCCTGAAAAGAAAAAGTACAAAGTATGTAAAAAAAAATGATTTTAAAAATCTATAATCGGAGCTTAGAAAATTATGAGTTCAAATGTTGAAAATAAGAAAACCCTCTTTTTATTTTTCCCATACGCGAAAAACAGAAAATTCCATATGAATAATATGATATATGAGAGAAAAACACAGTCGGTTAAAAAATTGATATGTTTTGATTTAATTCGGAAAAACCTTAAACCTTGAATATATTCGAGCTTATGACGTATTTACTTATGTAGTTCCACCAGAATTTATAAAACGGTTGATAGCTATTTCTGCATCTTGCTAATGTCAGAACTTACTATTCGACGGTGTGATAGTTTTCATGTATATTGCATAACTTTTGTGGAACTAAATATTTTTAAATAGGTTTTTAGAAAAATAATTACAAAGTTCTACGTGACAAAGATTTGAATTTTGATATTTTATTCTTCATAACAGTCTATTTACAACTTTTTAGCTGGTATGTAATACACTTCATGGAATCAGAGCAAAAAATTTCAATCCCGAATAATTCCAAGTTAATACAAATAAGGTGGGATCTCTTATATCAACAGAGTAGTAATTAATCTAACAAAATAAAGCTTTATTGTTTCGGACATGTTTTTACACATTTGATTAATTAGTTTTGTAAGACTTTTTAATAAGAATACGCGATTTATATACATAACTGTATTCGTAATTATAGTGGATTATTGAATTTTGGTGTTTTAAGATAGTGTATGCTAACGAGTGTTTATATCTCACAGCTCATAATGTTTTGATTTGCTGGATTAATAAAGAAAAATAAATTAAATTGGTTTTTTAGGGAGTATTGGTTCGCTAGCCCTTACCGAGAAGAAAATAATGACTTAATAATAAACGAAGTGACGTCGAACCGAAATTGTTTGGTGGGCCGGAACAAAAAAAAATCAAGTATTATGGAAAACTGGCGTCGTTTGCTTTGATTGCAGTGACTGTGGGCTTAAATCATGGGGGGGTATGCCAGAAACCTTCGAAGGAGTGAACTCGAAAAATTCTTGAGTTTAAAAAAAAATTGAGGGGTGGAGGTTAGGGGATGGTTGGGGGGAAGGGTTGGTAAGCCAGAAACCATTGCGGGAGTGTACTCAATAAATTTGTAAAGTTTCACATCGATCGGTCGAGCGGTTTAGTAGTCCATAGCGGAAATACAGACAGACAAACATTCATTTTCATATATATAGATTCTATAATAATCCACTTGATTCTATAAACAAGACGTAGCTAGAGTTTTAAATTAACTGACGTCTGGTCTTTTTTAAACCAGTGATTCTCACGTAAAATGGCCATATTGTAAAAATCAGGACCCTCCGGAAATGTCTTGAGGCCCCACAACATTTTTGATGCGAGTCTGCTGCGCATTTAATCTTTCCTCACTTTTAATTCCACACCTTCCATTATTTAGGTAACAATTTTGCTACCAAATACTTGTTGGCGCCCAATATAATTAATACTACTTATTTCATTTGTGTTATGTTTTTGTCAATTTAAAATTTCACTTAAATAACAACATTTACTATGAAGCTGTTAGTGGCCATAGCAAAATCTTCTGGTGGCTGCACATGAGAAACACTGTCCTGGACTGTGCTTATATCCTAAATCGGCCCTCAAAACAGTTCCCAACCGCTGAAAAGATTTTTTTGTAAAACAAATTTTGTAATGAAAAATTCAGGGTTGGCACAAACTGAAGTATTAGTTTTGAGGTAATGGCTGTATAGTCTTTCTCATTCATTATTTTAATTCAGTTTAAGAAGAGACTCGTTCTCTCATATTTGTTGTGCAGCACACATAGAAAATATTTACAACAATATATACAATATTTAATTTGCAGAATAGTGTTCTGTTGTACTGTTACATTGCTAGTATAATCTCCACGTTCGTCGTATTTAAAAATAACGGTATAAATAACCGATACATATTATTCATCACTCTGATTTTCTTAATATGGCATTCACAGTTCAAAACACGTTTCTCTGTCGATTCTCCCACTGTTACATTGATATGGCGATAGGTTGCTAACGATATGCTTTGAATTTAACTCTTGGTCATGTAATATCTCTGTTACAGCCCATGTGCTCAACATAATTCAATATTCCTGAGGGAACGGGCTACGCATATGACAATGAAAGGTTTAATCAACCACTCAATCATTTTAGTTCGGGCTAACCTCGAATGCTGAATCAATGTGACATAGCGTCTGCCGCTAATGGAAGAGCGGCCACTCGCATCAAGCAGGATAGTAACAAGTTCGTTGATCGCAATACAATTGACGACATGTTGTGTCCCATGCCGACGATTGCCCAGTCAGTGACCCGAGCATGCGTGAAACTGCCGCGATCAGCTGATGTCAGCTAATTGCCTTGCATTGATTTAAATGCGTCATATGCATTTTGAATAATCAACAACAGGATTAGTATCAGACGATTTCACGAATCAACTTATTTTTGGGCTTTTACTTTGTTAGTGATAAGTCATATTTAATTGATTTATTATGTATTAGTTTGCATTGCTAAGAGGTCTCCAACATTTTATTTTTAGTCTATTTTTCTTGTTCTTTGCTTAGTTTTTCTACCAATTGTTTGTCATACCTTACTTAACTTTTGTATAAATATCACTGTTGTATTTTATTTCCTATCAGTTGACAATGCTCGCCATGAGAGAAACCGGTCCTGAACAAATAAATTTTATGTGGAAATAGTACTAAAAATGTATTATTATTTTTATTAATCTACCAAGTTTTAAGTTAATCGATAGTGTGCAGAGCATATTACTGTCAATTCTTGGTTGAAAAGCATTATAAATATTTCAATAAATAAAACACATATATTTTGTAACTTTAGTTCTGGACTGTTTTTTGCTCAATGCGAGAATTCTAAGCTTCATTTGAAAAATAGTATGGCTGGGTCGATTTCATGATAATTTTTATATAATTCCAAAGACAAAAACACGTAAAGGACATTTAGATAACAATTTATGTGTGTGAAATTTATAGAACCAAACAGGCGCCACCAAAAGTTATTCAATAAAGACGTCGTTCAGCTTTATATTCAATAAAAAATCCCATTCATATTTGTACTGTTGTGTTTTATTATCTCTTTGACAACAGCAATAAAATACCAAATTTCTCGCAAAATTATTAGAAAAATAGACAAAATGTAATGTTCTCCGTGGTAAAGGGTTTTTTGTCATAAAATTATTCCCGATCAATGGCCAGAATCGCGAATAGAAAGTTTAGTTCGTTATTTATTAATTGGTATCAAAATAATTTGTATTTTCTAAATATGTTGTCATTCTTCACTAGTCTAGATTAAGCGTTGAGAAACCCTCTCTCAGTAAAGAAGATTCAATGGCTGAATAATCGTTATTTTTTTCGTCAAAATACGTAATGCTGCAATAATTTATAAGCATTCCATAACAGCTAAAGCTATGATGGATGCGGCTAATGTGACAAAAAATATTTACACAGAAGCATATGAATAGATTATTCTGCATGCCATCCCATGTTCGGATTCATTCATTTAAGCCAAGATCGTCTGATTATGTATCGCAACCGTCAACCATGTATAACAAACGATCTTGCGACACAAATTGGCTGACCTGGACAAAGCGATTCAATTTTCTTCTTTTCTATATTATTCTCTAAGTATAGTGACATCGTGAACCGTTAAATTATTTGCACTACAAGAGAAATAGTTTATAATGAGTTTGTTTTATGTTCGTAGTCTCGCGACGTTTTCAACAAAAAATAGAATAAATGTAGGCTACAATTTATCGGAGTTTGAAGAGATTGTATAATAAATATCGTAGGCCTACTACCTACAAAGTCCGAGATATTTTAATTGACCAAGTACCGTTCAACTACATTAACTACTGTGTGGCAAGAGATTTTTTTAAAATATTCAAATTTATTTTGGCGAACTGAAATGAGCTGCTCCAGAGCTTGTCATTTTTTAGGTGACTTTAAAAATAAGAGTTGTCATAAGAATTAAAATTACAAATTAAATTCGCTTAAATTGTACTTTTTGTCGGGTTTTTAATCCTGGTTTCGCATTTCGAATGAATTTGAACTGACGAACAGTAAATAGCTAGAATCGCTAAAAAAGATGAATATAAGCAACATATATTGAAAAAAAAGGTTTTTATTACCCTTATAATTTACTAAGATCATTACCGGTTTCGCACATCGTGGACATTTTTAGCTGAATCAGTTATATATTCTTAATACAATACTTAATTGTGGAATAAGTAAATAAATGTTTTATTATCTTTTGACATAATGCTTTTCAACCAAGTTTTGACAGTGAGCTCATTAAAAGTGATGATATTACTATGTTTGAAAAAAAAAACATAGAAAAGTACAACATTCAAATAATTCTAATTTATTATTGAAATTACATGAAGCAGCACGTTCAGTCAAAATCATCATTTTTTTTAGTTAAATAAATTAAAACACACAGAAGCGTTTTTGAACGATTCGGACGAAAAAAGGAAAATGTGTCTTACATATGTACACATAAAATGTTTTTTTTTTATTTAAGCCACAAGAAACTTTTGTGACATTTTGATCCTCCTTAAGATTATTGATCGATCGTTTACGAATTGAGTAAGATATGATTTGTTGGTGCTTTAATTTTTTCAAGTGTTCGCAACGCGTCACATGTTGGAAGATGTGTATTTTTATATAAAACTAGTATTGCTACCCGGCGTCGCTCGGACTAAGCGACCAATAATTATTTAATGTTATATCATTCGACATAATTATATCACAAAATCTATCATCCAAAATAGAGTTAAAATAATATCACAAACTTTATTCAATTTGATGACAGCCCCATTCTCGCCCATTAAAATGTCCAAATTCAAGGAAAGAATCTAATTTGCTGTCAAAGAAATGTCAAATAATACCTTCACGTAAATAATAAACATTATTATTAATAATAAAAGCCGGGAAAAGTTCAGTACTAGACTAATTTATTACATTTTGACTAAATGTCTTCGCCGATCAAAATTCAAACATATTTTCTTTCATATTCGTTTTTATGGCAATTTAATGACCAACAATGCAAAAGGGAATTACAGACACACAGACATACGCCGTTTCGGTTTTATATACGCTATGTAGATGATATTATAATTTGTTGGCAAGGCACGGATAGGCAGTTAGATATATTTCTAAACAAGGCTAACTTGATACACAAAAAAATTAAATTTACACTAGAGATAGAGGTAGACCACTGCATTAACTTTCTAGATTTAACCATCACTAGAATAGAAAATCAACATAAATTTAAAATCTTTAGAAAACCAACCTTCTGTGATACTACTATTCATTCCAAATCACTTCACCCTTGGCAAATTAAACTATCTGCATACAATGCAATGATACACAGATTACTGGCTGTACCGATGAATCAGATAGATTATTATAACGAATTACATACTATAGAACAAATTGCGCGTAATAATGGCTATGAGAAAAGGTGATAACAAACTTATTATATAAAAACGTTTAAAACTAGCTAGAAAAACTTATTTACCCTAACTTAATACAAGAAAACCGCTTCTTTAAATCAATTAACTACTTAGGGAGTATTAGTGAAAAAATTCACCACGAGATTAAAAATTCAGTAAATGTAGCATTTAAAGTTAATAATAACTTAGGTACACATCTTAAAAATAGTAAAGACAGGATTAATAAACTTGATAGAAGCGGTATATATAAGATGACTTGCGGTACATGTGATTTAGTATATGTCGGACAGACCGGTAGGAAGATAATCATTCGCGCAAACGAACATGTTAGATCCTTTAACAATGGAAAAACTGATTCACAATATGCAAATCACCTTATAGAATTAGCACATAATCCGAATTCGGTCCCGATTCGTTTACATTCCTGCAATAAGGGCCTCAAACTGAATGCATTGGAACAGCTTGAAATTAATAGGTATAATCAGTCCAATGAAATTCTTAACGATCAGATCTCAATTAATAGCTCACCTCTGTTAAAACCATTAACAAACAATAAACCTAAAACAATTTAAAATAGATGCACTTAGAAATTGCAGATTTTAAGTGCTTTCACACGATCCCCTAAAATACCTAAATTATTGTTTCCCACCATTACTTTAGACCAATAAATCAAACTTATTTAAATTCTTTCATGTGACGTCGGTATGGTTTCAACAGAAAGAGATTATGTAGGAGGCACCCTGTCTAGCAAAGGGTATATAAGCTATCTCTAATACACGTTTTAAACATAGTTCTGACGAAGGCGTAAGCCGAAATAGCTATCAACAAATATATAAAATAATTTATGTAGAATTAAAATACATTGCTATTTTTCTTTCCGTATTATAATGGAGTTCTACCAAGTAAATGCCTACTCAATCAATAAATATAAGAGTTACTGTACATACATATATGTACATACCTATCTGCGGACCACGTTTTTAATTCACAAGGTCTTTATAATTTTGAATAACTTTTTAGGTTATGTCATGAATGAAAGGCTGACTATAATTAATTCAAACTGGTCCACTTGCTCGAATTTTTTAGGCTGTACAATATAATGTCATTATTGAAGTTGTGAAATGTTGTTATATTTTTTTATTTACAGTTACGAATATTCAATCAGACTCTTTTTTTATCTTCATATTATAATAGTCAACGGTTCATTCTTCACAGTCCTTTCTAGATGTGTCCTTTACGTAGTAACGTTTACCCGAATTGTCTCGTGAGCGTTCAAAAAAGAAAACTTGCCTATTATTTTTTTGCTGCTTGATCTAGCAGAGACTAGGAAACAATTATACCCTGAAAAAAGAAATAACTGTGTGACAAATAGTAATACGTGTTTTGCTTCTTTCAGAAAGTTTAATATCAAAATTTAAGAAAATGTAAGATGCCTACAATCTTTAACACATCAGATTAAATTTGATGCAAAAGCTTTATCTTAATCTTTTCGACTATTAGATTATTCAATTAATTAGAGTTAAGGATTGTTTTTATATTCGTACGTTAACGAAAATCAAGAAACTGACAGGGTTAGCAAATTATTTTCCTTAAGTGTGTCAAAGACATCATCTATTGGAATGATGTTTGAAATGATGAGAATATGAGGAATTTGTTGATTAAACCGTATTAAGTACCGTAAAACTGGGTGAATAGAGACTGGCAGATGAATAGAGACAAAAACAAGGATTGAACTTTAGCACAACTTTACTAAGTATCCAATGTATTTGTTACTATTTATACATAATTCTTTACAGTGACTATAATACTATCTCTCGATTGACAAAACCAAACCAACTAAATAATTGGCCAAAATTGAAACAAACGTGTTTAAGTTCGATGCCTGAGCATCCCTACTTTTTGACCCCTTATAAACTTCTCTTTTATTACACGAAAATAAGAAATCAATCATGTTTGGTTCATAAGTACCGTAAAACGGAATGGATAGAGACTCGTATAGAATAGAGGTTCATATATTCCAATGATTACAATCTGTATGTTTGTCTCTATTCACCCGTCATGTCTCGATTTACTCTCTCACGTCTCTATTCACCCCGTGCATAGAGACATCGAACGAAATTGACTGTGTCTTAATAACGATAGTGAATAATTGAAAAATATTGCCATGCATGTATAGTAGACCTATAGAAACAAGTTTCAAGCCATTCATAGTTGAATTATGTGGTGCAGGTATGAAGATACATAGCCGTGAAGGGGAAAAGGTGTCTCTATTCACCCCGTTTTACGGTATCATATAATTAGGTATAGGTATAAAACGTGTACAATTATTGTTGCTTAAATATAACTCTTTTTGTACTTAAAATTGTTACATTAAACTACCATTTGGTTGAGTAGGTACTTGTGGTTTTTGCACTGCTAAATTTCTTATAAGTTGTTATCAACTGCACTTTAATGATGAATAATATTGAATTATTTATCCCATTGTAAAGCTTTATATATTTTACATCTCATCGTCAAAGTAATTTTAAATATATACTGAATGCTGCATTGAGGCTGAAATATTTTCTTTTTTTCTTCCACTTATCGAAACCCACTTTTATCAGAAATTATCGTCATAAAATCAAAATTACCTTTATATTCATATAAAATGATTAAATCTACGAGCATTACTTTACCGCGCAATCGATTGAACACATCAACACCTTAATTTGAAAAGGTTCTAACTCCACTCTACCATTTTTTGAGAAATAAGCGATAGAAGTTTTGATTGATATTATTTTATTTAAAATGTAATACTCATTTCTAACAAAGAGCAAGTAAATATGTTTATTGATTGAGTAGGCATTTACTTGGTAGAACTCCATTATAATACGGAAAGAAAAATAACAATGTATTTTAATTCTACATAAATTATTTGATATATTTGTTGATAGCTATTTCGGCTTACGCCTTCGTCAGAACTATGTTTAAAACGTGTATTAGAGATAGCTTATATACCTTTGCTAGACAGGGTGCCCCCTACATAATCTCTTTCTGTTGAAACCATACCTACGTCACATGAAAGAATTTAAATAAGTTTGATTTATTGGTCTAAAGTAATGGTGGGAAACAATAATTTGGGTATTTTTGGGTTATTTGATCGTGTGAAACCACGTAAAATCTGCAATGTCTGAGTGCATCTATTTTAAATTGTTTTAAGTTTATTGTTTGTTAAAGGTTTTAACAGAGGTGAACTATTAATTGTGATCTGATCGTTAAGAAATTCATTGGACTGATTATACCTATTAATTTCAAGCTGTTCCAATGCATTCAGTTTTAGGACCTTATTGCAGGAATATAAACGAATTATGTGCTAATCCGAATTCGGTCCCGATTCGTTTACATTCCTGCAATAAGGGCCTAAAACTGAATGCATTGGAACAGCTTGAAATTAATAGGTATAATCAGTCCAATGAAATTCTTAACGATCAGATTACAATTAATAGTTCACCTCTGTTAAAACCTTTAACAAACAATAAACTTAAAACAATTTAAAATAGATGCACTCAGAAATTGCAGATTTTACGTGGTTTCACACGATCAAATAACCCAAAAATACCCAAATTATTGTTTCCCACCATTACTTTAGACCAATAAATCAAACTTATTTAAATTCTTTCATGTGACGTAGGTATGGTTTCAACAGAAAGAGATTATGTAGGGGCACCCTGTCTAGCAAAAGGCATATGCTTATCTCTAATACACGTTTTAAAACATAGTTCTGACGAAGGCGTAAGCC
Organism: Himalopsyche kuldschensis; assembly: GCA_028554975.1. Lineage (NCBI taxonomy): Eukaryota > Metazoa > Arthropoda > Insecta > Trichoptera > Rhyacophilidae > Himalopsyche > Himalopsyche kuldschensis. Next base: position 235,043 of record JAHFWI010000060.1, on the reverse strand, counting down.
GAAATAGCTATCAACAAATATATAAAATAATTTATGTAGAATTAAAATACATTGTTATTTTTCTTTCCGTATTAAATATGTTTACATGTTACTTATTTGAAGCATGGTTTTTCAAAACACAAACCGTTCTACCTGGAAAAAATGATCCTAATGATGAAATAGTGATGATAATGTGAGAGCTTTATCAAATAAATGTATGAAAAAAGTGTGCACGCTTTCTGCCAACTCCATTGTTCAATAACAGATGACTCTGAAGTTAACACCCAATATAAATTATAATGAACACAACTCTTTTCGACCAAAAGGTTATGCTAAACAAAAATGACAGTTAGAATATTTTCAAAGTAAGGTAATGACATGTCGACTTATCGTCAAATGACTTTAAAATTGCTAAATTCAAACCTACCCACGTAATATACAATTCTGAAGATTATTATTTGGAAGAAAAAACGAAAGCTTTCTTTTGTTCGACTCGAATGTAAATCATCTTATAGAAATCCAATTGAGATTGGATGAAAATACGTAACAGACTAAATAACAGTAATAAATGTTTGATTCAATCCAGTTCTTACATATAGCTTTATGTTATAGATGTACAATTATAACTTGGCCGTTAGTGAGGGCGCTACCATCGCATGTTAGGTGTGCAATACTCAACTATAACTGTACATTTACTTACACATTTTTATAAGCAAGATATTAATAAAAATATATTTATGAACATATTTTTTTTTAAACAATACAACTTAAATGGCTTTTGAAGATTAGTTTAGAATTCGGCGACAATCAAGTTATGATGGTACATCTAAAGATACTATAGTATGATAATAAATTTAGCTGTTTAGCAGTTTACGGGAGATGATCATAATATTATATGATCATATTTACACTCATCCCCCGATTATCGTGGGATCATCGAATAACATATTATTTATATCATCCCTTGATTAAAGAATACCGCGTTTAAAGTTCTTTTTAATACGCACAATATTATTTTATGATGAGCATGAAAACAATGCGTCAAAAGTTGATCCAAATATGGAACCTGCCCATATTCCAAAACGACTCGCGAAATACACAGTATAGAAAAAGTTAACAAAGAATTTACGAAAAACAAAACACAATCAATAATGACTTTTTTAAATAAAAAAAACTAAAGATAAAACGGATATTGTTGCTAATTGTGAATTTGAACATTTTCTAACGATGACGAAAGTGACTTCAAATCATTTATGAAGAAAATGTGAAAAGACGGAAGTTAATATTCGGATGAATAAGTTTAGTTTTGTTTTAAAAGTTATATTGCTTAAGTCAGGCATGCCAAAACATTGGCCCGCAGGCCAAATGTGACCCATTCGAGGTTGTCAACTTCCCATACATTTTTTTGTTGATAAAAACATTTGAAAAATCAATTATTCATCAAAATTTCACAAATCCTAGATGATAAATTTTCTTAATTAAGGCAATAAGCAAAGTTCACTACAGGTGCATTTGGCACCACATCGATGCGAGTCATTATACTCAAAGGTAAAATTCTTTATAAATACGTCGGATACAAACTATTTTCTACGCGTGTGTTCATGTTTATTCGTGCACTTGATACGCCCGAAGATGTCGAAAGTCGAAACCCGTGTCTTTGCCCGACAAAACTCTTAAAAAAGTAGAAAATTCAAGCAATTCAAATTTATTACAAATATTTATATTTTTCAGATACATGCATTAATCTGTATGGAAACCAAATGATTTCAGCTGGGTATTCCATAATATAGGTAATTACTAAAATTTTGAAAATATAATAAAATTATGAATAACTATTTCCGGTATTACGAACTGTGGATTGCTTTGATGATCTTAAAACTTTGATCTACAAATTGAATATGATTTCCATGTCGTTTATACGAATCTTAATAATATAGGTACCTTTTTATGATTTTGTAGAAGACCCTTGCACTTAACGCGGTTTCCATTTTGGTGTCTTTGTGAACAGAAAATCTACCGCGTTAATCCGGGGTCATGTATATCATATAAAATAAGGGTGGCCAACGCGGGGCCCGCAGGCCACGTGTGGCCCGCGAGAGTCTTAATGTGGTCCGCGGAGCATATACACACATATTTTTCTTTTAGTGTACATAAAACCAATTTTCTAAAAAAGTAAATTTCTCAAAAATAAGCCTGTATGGTCAAACTATGACTAGGCGTATCGACGACATTAGAAACGATATTAAAGATAATTGGAGAAATCGAATATCCAAGTTCATATTTTATGCTCTAGCATTGGATGAAAGCACAGACCTACCAGATACCACCCAAGTGGAGATTTTTATCAGGGGTGTTGATGGTTATCTGAACAAAATAGAAGAATTAGCGGCACTGTATCCACTTAAGGACACAACTTGTTTACGAGATTTGTTAGGAGTTTTTACATTGACATTGCATCGCTTTTCGTTATAACTTAATGACCTATCGGTCTTAACAACAGACGGTGCTCCGGCAATGGCTGAGAAATACGAATGTTTAGTAAAATTGATTGAAAATGAGGCCTGCAAAGTTGGTAATACTTCGATGGTAAATATTAATTGCATTTTTAATCCGGAGAATTATGTTCGAAGTTTCTTAAAATTGAGCATGTCATGAAGGTGATCATCAAAACAGTGAACTTTATTAATTCGAAGGGGTTGAAGTACCGTCAGTTCCAAGAGTTTCTCAAATCTTTGGATTCACAGTATAATGACGTTACATTTTATGCAGAAGTAAGATGGCCGACGCGTGCCAAAATGTTGAAAATAGTGTTTGATTTGAAGCAAGAAATGCAATCATTCTTCGCAAGCAAGTCGAGTAGTATCCCAGAATTTGAAGACAAGTGGTGGGTTAGCGACTTTGCATTTCTGGTCGATATAGTTCGCCACCTAAATGTTGTTAATACTCGTCTACAAGGCAAAGATCAACTAATCAATTACACGTATGATCTTATTTCCGCATTCCAAATGAAACTTGGGCTTTGGGAACAACAGTTATGGACAAAAATATTCACTCACTTTCCTTCATCGTTATTGCAGCCAGACGTCACACAAATAGCGGCAGCTAAATACGCTTCGATGATATACGACTTAAACCTGGATTTTGAAACCAATTTCAAGATTTTAAGAAGCATCGTGTGCTTTTTGCTGCATTTGCAACGCCATTCTCCGCAGACGTGAATTTATAGCCAGGAATTTTACAAATGGAACATTGTGAAATGTGTTGTGATGCATAGTTAAAGGAGATATTCAATCAGGTTGGTTTGGAAGAGTTTTACAAAACATATTTGGACATGGAGAAATATCCTGCATTTTACAAACATGCTCTATCGATGATTTCGCTTTTTGGAAACACTTACACGTGTGGACAGCTTTTTAGACGAATGAAGCATATTAAATCTCAAATGAGAACACGGATCACTGATGAGCATTTGGAAAACGGTTTGCGTGTAGCAACAACATCAATCGTTATGAACATTGATGAACTTAGTTCTGACAAACAAAATCAGACAACTCACTAAAATTTATTATATTTTGATTATTTTTTGTATTCCGTAACTCTATATAATAAATATGTTTGATTGTAATATCTTCTAAAAAAAACTTTATACTTCCTGTTTGCTATGAATAAAAAAATTATTTTGTTGTGTGGCCCGGTAGGAAATCTCATTTCTAAAATTTGGCCCGGCTGCTGAAAATGTTGGCCACCCATGATATAAAGGCTGATATGATATACATGTAGATTGAATGTAATAACTGTATACATACATATCATAACGGTTTTGATCGCTTTAATGTGTTATGATTATTTAATGCGTAATAAATTATTTTCGCACTGGATTTGCAGCCTACTTAAGAATACGCTGATAATATATGCTATATTCAGTAATTAACATAATTTTCATTAATAAAAAAGAGGTTTAATGATTCTGCACAATCGTTTTAAGAATGGAATTATTGTTCTATTTTTAAAGCATTCTCATGAAAAAACGTTACCAATCTTAACACTAGAGTGAAAGGTATATAATTATAGATTAACTCTGAGACAGTGATGCACAACATGCGGCCCGAAATGATATTCCATGCGGACCAATATGACAACGATCAATCACATTTTTTCTTCAGAATTTTTCGCGGACGATAGAAAAACAACATGAAATATAATAATACAATTTTCAATTTCTTAAACACTAAAAATAGCGATAATTCAGTCACTTTTACCATGCGACCATCGAACAACCCGATAATTAATAAGCTGGTCCTTCTGCCAAAAAAAATGTGCATCACTGCTCTTTCTGAAAGATGCTTCCAGCCAGTGGAAAACAGGTGGAGAGGGGGAAGATTTTTTCAAAGCGTATAAACTATTTCTAGAGGTGGGGGAATTGTTTTTTGAACATTAGTAAAAAGAGAAATGGAGAAACCAAGATTGGGAGCCCCTGATTGTGTTATTTTAAAAAGGATTTGAAAGGATTGATAAAATGAGACAATTCAGAGTATTGTATAAATATAAGTATTGTATTTATATTATTTTTACATGATATTGAGACGACCTAGATCTCCGCTCTCTCGTAAAAAGAGAGAGGGCCCTTGATCTGTCACTCGGGAAGAGGAAATTATGATGCGGAGGGAGGTAGAAGTAGGAGGCTCTGATTTAAACGATCTCAAAGGGTAACCCAAGTGCGATTAGCACTAGCACAATTTAATTTGATATTTAGACGATTACAAAAGTTACACAATTATAGAAGTTATACACAGAATTTAGTTTTAAATTACAAATAACGATTGGATACCTTCGCCTTGACAAAGGCGTTATCAGGATTTTTATATGGTTAGAGAGAGTATTAGTAGAGTGAAAGCGACCCTCGAGACTTACAAGGAAGGGAGTATCCTCGACCTTCTGCAAGATTTATACGACTGATCCACAATCACCTCTCTCTAATCTCTCTGTAACTTAAACTGCTTTTTGAAAGGAAAACAGGCACTTATATTCGCCTCCTCGTCCGTTGTTAGCAGTCTAGGTTTCTGCGAGCGTGATCTGTACAGCGCAGAATCGTTGTCTTGAGATGCGCTATCTGTACCGTTTGCATGCGGTCCAGTGGAGGCTGCGTGAATTACCACGTATCTCACGCAGTCAGAGCAAGTAAAAGAGTAAGATATATTTAGAGGTCCTGTATATTATTTATTTTAACGGGGACTTGGGCTGTAAGCTTATTTAGAGCGAGGCGGCTGTGCGTATACATCCAAGGTAACGCCGCGCCGAGATGTCGCTTTTACAAACTTTAAAAATTACTCTATATTGAATCGAAATAGATTTCAATATAGAGTATGATTAGACTGAATTTACTTCCTGATATCGACTTAAACTCATAGACTGAGGTAATAGATAGATCGTTCGAGAGAGTGCTGATGTCCTGAAAAGCAATACGGTATCAATATCTATCTGTGAATGCTATTGATTGTGCAAGATTTTATTTTGGATTTGCCAAAACATAAACCTGTAACTTTTTATCAGTATACGAAACTCAAAGTTACCAGGCCTATTGTGTTATTTGGTCATTTTAAAACAAGCTAATAGAGCAATCTGATCTTTGGCTTACAGCTCTTTGCATTTAAAATTTAGGATTAAAGATCAAATGAAAATGTCACACTTTCCATTTTATTCATACAATTTTGTTCGGTCACCGTTTAGTAGAACAACATACTCATTGCATTTAAATGGTTATTTTAATATTGTTCGTTTATCTAATGGAATCTGTACCATCATGTTATATTTGTTGCCGCATAGAAACCCAGCCAGATTAATGTGCATGATGACCTTTGCATAATTTATTTAAATTTGTGATGTAATCATATATCATTTGCTATAAATGATTTCAAAAAAGACCTAATAATATGAATAACACAATGCACTATTCTCCATATTAAAATTAGCATAGGAAAAAATAGCAGCTTTTATTCAGTCGTTATCACGCATTTTTGCAAAATAGCTGTACATCGTCAAAATAGCTGTACATCACCTTTCAGCTCATCGATCAGAATGTTTCAGTTTCAATTCTTAGCAACTGCAATATCAAATTTTATTTTTTCGGTATAATTTCTGATAACCATGATGCCGTTTCTCTTTGACCTATTTATTATGAACAACATCTAGTGAATTGAAAATTGTTTAAATCAGTTTTTAGTGCTCTCGATGAATGGAACCGGTCCTCTTACGAATTAATCTAATGTGGAAAAAGTATAAAAAAAGGTTTTACTATTTGTTCATATAATGCGATTGCATTGTAGTATTGATAGCGAACATCTAAAGAGTGATAAATCAATATGTTTATTTTATATAAGTTACTTTGTTTGACCAACAGACATTGACAATATTCTTCTATTGAATATATTACAGTGGAACCCCGATCTTACGTTCTCGCATTATACGTTTTCCCGCGTTGTCCGTTCATTTTTATATAGTCCCGTAAAATGCCCGCATTAACCGTTCCCCGATTTCTCTCTTTCCTTGATTTTATGTTTAAAAATTATGGTCGCGTCACAAATATTATCCTGATTAACCGTTTTTGTTGAATATTTCAAAAAAATCATTCCAACCCTTCCAATCGATTCGTAAAAAAATTGAGACTGCATGTGTGCAATTGTTTTCGATTCATTGTCAAAATTTTTCCGGTAATTACTGAGAAAAACACAATAATGAACCATGGCATGACATTAACAGCAGCGTTTTGGCCTTCGAAAAAATAAAAATATATTTCTATTTCAAGGATATGGATGAATCTGTTGAAAAAATATAAGAATTTGAAGGGAATTTGTTTAAATTGAAGTGGCAAACTGCAAAAAAGCAACGTATTGTTAAAGTATATTGATTGAGTAGGCATTTACTTGGTAGAACTCCATTATATAGTTCTGACGAAGGCGTAAGCCGAAATAACTATCAACAAATATATAAAATATATGTAGAACTAATATACATTGTTATTTTTCTTACCGTATTATTGTTAAAATATTTTTTTAACCGATTCTATGCCGGTAAAAATCAATATGGCCGTACACAGGAGGCCGCGATTTTCTTTCAAAAAATAAATCCTAATATAATTATCGATGTATTACACATTAAAATTCAATATTCTTTGAGTTCAAGTAGTACAACACGCTCTCAAAAGATGTCACTATATGCAAGTTAAATTCAATTATTTTAAATAGGAACTGGTGACTTGTAAATTAAGTACAAAGGAGAGCGTAAATTTACGCGCATTTTGTATGGACGGCCCCTTGAACACGGACTTGTAGCGCGTAAATATACGCTTTAGGCAGAGATCAGGTTAAATGCATGCTATAGGTGTAATTAGAATTTTTTCAAAAGTTTATTTTTTTTAGTTCATATTTTAAACTTTCCCACATTTATCGTTTACCACATTAATCGTATGTTTTTTACGGTCTCTTGAAAAACGTAGAATCGTAGTTTCACTGTACATATTTAAGAAATATACAATTTACTATGCAACAAGTAAATTTTCCGTTTTGTATAAAATGGCGCATTATGAAGGAATACAAAGCAGGAGCGCTCCAGAATATCTTGATTTATCTGTCTATCTCTTACATATCAGATACCATAATAAATACATTTTATCAAAACACGTATATAGAGTGTGTGTGTGTGTGAGAGAGAGAGAGAGAGAAAGAGAGAGCTGAAGTACGGTTGAGTGAATCTAAGCCAAATAAATAACTGTCTTTCTCTCTGCGTAAAAAGATTGCATTAGGCGTTTTTCATGTCAACTGGCAATAATGTTATAAGTTGTACGTTGGTTATTTCCATTGATATTCCGTGGGTCCAATTTACTGGAAAAATGTACTTATGTATGTATTTATATGTTTTTAGAATAATTGTAAAAGATACGGTGCAATATTAACAACTTGCAATCTAATAACGCTGTCACTCTTGTGATATTATTTCGACGTCGAAATAATTGCTGGTAAACAACCGAGTTTTTACTAGCCGTGTTAAATAAATGAACACGCTAAATTATTTCACTATCTATTCTCGAAACAAAATGGACGCAGAAAGACAGCTGACAACTAAGCACCGTTCTTTTGTTTCACTTGATTCCTGCCACATTTTTTGACGCTTCTCGCTACAAAAAGTATCTTTTGTTTAAGCTGCAGTAGAATATTCAAAATAAATTTCTTTCGACGAATAACTTTGACAATTTGTCGAACAATATTAATTTATAGGTGCGGTATATCTCAAATTACAGCAATTTCTCATTATAGCAATCGACATTTGGGTAATTGCAGATGATGACGTCCTTAAAAACTTCCGTGAAAATGTTAAATGTTCTGCTTACATTGTTTAAGATGAAATATGATGAAAAAAGTTACTGATCTGATTGGTTTAATGTTGACATTAACTTAAAAATGCGGAAATGGCATATCTTTGGAAGAGATTCAGGGTGGGATTTAGCAACGGCTGGCGAGTTCTTCACATTTTCAGGATCTGTTAATTTTAGTCATATTTCTTGTACCTTGTTTGATATACCTTTACAATAATCTCACTTAATTTAATATAGACAACACTGCTTGTATTTATATAACGACAATTGGTAATGCTTGCGACAAACAAAACCGGTTCTGATTTTCTCTTTCCACCAAAAGTTTACAGCTAACACCTTAAAAGTGATAAATCGTTTGAATCATGCGAAGTCGTCTCATAATGATAAAAAATTATTTCAAATGCAATCTGCTTAGCCACTTGTATGTTTTCATGAGTTAAAAATACTCGCTCACAAAGTAGATAAGTACTAACTACAAATTAAAATTTTTTGAATTTTGTACTTTTCCATGAGTTTGTCGCTAACGACCGGGTTTCGCCTTTCGGCATCTTCAGGCATTCAAGTGCACGGATGTTTGTGCTCAAGAAGATCCGTGCGCTTAAACCCGGGTTTTTAGCGACAAAACTCATGGAAAAAATAAAAAAATCAAAAAAATTTAATTTGATATTAAAATTCCATCAAGCACCCTCAGTCGAAATACTTAATTATACTAACTACAACTTGAATTTTTTCAAACGCCGTTCTTATTTCAAAATAATTCAACCGTTTTCGTAATGTGATACTCTTCTACCCTTAAATGCATGATCTTTTGTTTTTTGAAAAAAAAAATATATTCTCATTCCTTAAGTTTTTTAAAATAAAGGAAAAATAATAAAAAAAATAAAAAATCATTTTTAACCCTTTGAAGTCCAGTGTCCACACGTATTGGACATCATTTTTTTACTGGCAGGTCCAGTGTCCATAACGTGTGGACATTTTTAAGGTACTTTTTTATTGCGATTTTAGTATTTTTTTAAACTGTGAAAGGAAGTAAATGTTCTAGAAGGAATAATATTGCTTTAGTTCTAAGAAATACACCATTGAATTGATTTCTGGAATGTGAAAAATAAGTTTTGGTTGGGGTGATTTGTTCGCTCGCTCCAGGTATAAATTCACAATTTCAAAAAATAGTCTTGAGAGAACTGTGGCACCGTGAACATCTCATATTTGTGAAGTGATTGGACATTTATTTTATTTTAAGTGAGTTTTAAATATTTTGTTTGTTTATATAGTATTTTTATATATATGATATATTTTTTTAAATAAATGTTATATATTTTTTTTAAATAATTTTTTTAAGATTAATGTTTGTAAATTAGTTTTACCTTAAAAGTGAAAGTAATAAACATCATTTGTATCGAAAACAAATTTTTATTTATTTTACCTTATTTCCTTCAATTTTTACCATAAACATTTTTTTCATAAATTCACTGAAAATCGCCTTTGGAACACTTTTGAAAAAAAACTTTGGACTGCAAAGGGTTTTAAGACATATTTCAATACAAAAACAGTTAGTACTCGAACGAAGCCACTATACATTTAAGGTATAAAAGTGCAAGCATATTGAACATAGTATCAGATTTAATTTTTAATGTTTATCCTGGATTTTTTTTAAATATTATTGTTTAAAAATAACTAAAATAAGGAATGGAGTATTACGAAATATTTTTTTCCAAAATACTCAAGATTTTCCATTGCAACCTGGCATCAAACATAACGGTTTTGCTGTATGTTTCAATTCGGCCAGTGATTTCTACCATTAGTCCACACACCTTTTTTAGGAAAAACGATAGGTCTTCCTTACATTGATTCATCCACACAGTCTCAGCTCCATGAGTATTTATCAAAACCTCATTCAGTTTATTATAAAAAGAATTAATTTTATTCAGCTTATCGTGCTTAGATTAATCTCTGGAAAGCAGATTTTCATTTTTTTTTCATTTCCGATCCCACCGTGGAACATATGGACTCGTCATGGAGTTTATCTTAACATATTTTTTCTACGTGAACTTTTTGTTATTAAGTTGCTCAACCTTACTCTCTTTTTTTAAGAGAGTAGGGTTTGAACGGATACGAGGACTAGAAAACGACTGGTGATTAGCTAATCGCTCTTGCTACGCGCTGATTTTTTGGGTTGAGAGGGTGGGAAGAAGTTTTTTACAACACAAACACCCATGTCATCAAGTGAAATCGTTAGATCGACTGAAAAAAATCTTTTACAGGGATTGATCCCCGGTGATCCAACACGGATCCTTCGATTTGACCACTCCTCTATGGACGGGTCTTTTTCGATGTAATTTTAATTGTTTTTTCCAACAATTTCTTCCACTTTATCGTGAGTAAAAAAAAACGTGTACGGTGTTTCCACGCATAAACTTTACTGACAAAATGACGTGCTGCCCGAAAAAGGTAAGCCAGCGTTTTTCGACATCACATTATATAATACTTTCCCAGGAAATTGTTAATGTATATATTTTTGAAAATTAAAAAACAGCTTCATTACCTTATGATTCATCAATATGTAACGACAGGTCTTCATTAGAATCAAAAGTGGAAACATCCACTTCATGATCCTGCAAGCCTCCTCCATCTATCTTTGGTCGAATTTATAGATCCAACATACTTTCATCGTCTCTGAATTCCATTCCATTTTCAGTATCAGATAAGTTGTTAGCATACTAAGCCTCCGTGTCAGTCAAAAAATGGCTTTGAGCTGTTGTTTTGCTTAAAAAGGCAAAAAAGTAGCAATCAAATATATTCTTAGTATCGTACATATATTACCCGTAAATGCATGGTGTCATCAAACGAGTACAAATGAAAATATACCTTTATTTCTTTCAAATAAAAGTAAATAATGAAAAAATAACATTTAGTCATGTTATCTAAGCTTCTTAAATTGTATAAACATTTTTTTCGACATGTAAAATTGTTTTTTATTCATATAAACAACACTCTAAATATCTTCAAATGGCGACATCCAAAAAATTATCAGATCTACTTGCTCAAACTTGAATACACAAAAAATACGGTAATATAGTGAAAAACAATCAAATTAACTGATAGCTGGGTTGTTAATTATGATTTTGGGAAAAAACCAACTGTTAAAATTGTAAGGTTCTGACATGAGATATTAAAGTATACTTTGTCTTCGAACGAGTAAACCATGCATTTAAGGGTTAAAGTGGGTTTGCGTCAAATAATACTTTTTTAAGAATTTTGCTTTAAAAACTAGCGAACTACCATAATTTCATAATATCGTATACCTATACGTTGGTATAAAATTTACTGATTTCATTTTACACGCCTTGTAAGTTTTCGCGTCTGAATGCAAGGTCATGTTTATGCTCGTAAAAAGAGTATAAATTTTTATATTTATGTTCTGATAGGAAACGATTACAGTTTCATCGTTTTGCAATATTTTGCTCAATCTCTGAAGTATTAAATTTAATACCAAGGGAGTTACTCATTTTTGACTCAGATACAGATAAAAATACAGTTTAAAATTATGGCAGATATTATGATTGGATCGTATAATATTTGATGTAGATTTCGATCGTTTTTGACGTTTCCATATTTTTCCGCTTATGATTCATCTTGCGAAAACACATTTGAAATTAAAATGAGTTATTTAAAACCTTTTGATACTGAATGGTGAAATTAGATTATCCAAAGAGTATACTTAAAGATCGATAAATTTTGAGGCTTAGCTCTAAGTTTTAGCTAGCACACACTAATTTTTTATCGTAAAGGAGTCATATATTTAATTACTCTGTTCATTTTTGAAAATGGTTCAATTGACAATAATACTTCCTTACTTCTAAATATACTTCCACGCAGTTAACGTTCTTCATACAAAGATTTTTTCTGATTTATACCAAAAGTGGCAAAATTAAAAATAAATTTCTAAAACGTTACCAAAGCATTCATAAAAGGTAGGTTTTCGTTTATTTTTTTCAAAAACAAATTTGGTTAAACCATCACTATATTGCAAAGTATACAAACCTCACAGTGTTACGATTTTACCGCTTTTTGTGTTTAGTAATAATACTAAAAGTTTTCGCAGTCTCATATTCACAATCATGTAACTCGAGTACTTTTGCGACATAGTGCTATCTGCAGCATTTTCTAATGTGGGTTCAGATTGTATTGGCCCGCCACGTGTGAGAGAGGCCATCTGAAAGAGGACTGATCCGAGCTCTTGTTAGCATACGGGCAATATCCGCAAAAAACACTGTTTACAGTGTACAAGTATAGGCACTCAAAAACAAGGGATCTTCGTTAGGCTTCAAAATCCTTCCCAAAGCGTTTTCAATGTGTGTACCAAGGGAGGTTTCCATTCGTAGTGTGTTAGGCTTATTTTGATTTAACCGGAAAATGTTGTATAAAAAGGATTTCCGGTTCGCTGATCATGATTTCTCTGTTGTTTCTTTCTGATACATGTTTTTTGATGTTCACTTTCTTTATAACATACGAATAAGAATATTTCATTCGTCATTTTTTTACCAATAATAAATCTTACTTTTATATTTTGATATAAAATATAGCTAAATAAAATTACATTTTGTCAACTTTATTATTCCACTACATGTGTTACAAAAAGTGAAAAGATTTTTCAAATATTTTTACATCGGATAAAGTGTATGCGATTTTTTAAAGTCAGTTTTATGAGGAAATATTTATTTATACCTGAGAAATCAACTATAAAATTTGACTTTGCTCTGACTTGAGCTCGATACTATTGATAAATCACTTTAAATGTGAAAACAGCCAACTCTCGGTAGAAAGGCATTGTTTGATATCCATAAAGCACAATTTGTAGTACTACTTCCACATATATTCTGATAAAGATCAGCACTGAATAGGTACGAGACTATTTATAAAATAATGATTTATATTTAACTTTACATTTAATTATTACAATTATTATGAGTTATATTGAGGAGACGTCATTATTTAAGACCTACAAATAAGTAATTTTGTACATACGGTAATATCGTTATTTCCCTATGTATAGCAGATGGTTAAGTAAATAGCACTGGAAAAACATTAAAAACTAATATAATTATAAAAGAATGATCCACTGAGAGGTTTTAAAAGTTGTAGCGATTGCATTCGATATTTATGTAAATTTAATTTACTATATTTTTTATTAGATGTAACTAAAATTCATTTTTCCCCGTCTGATCAAATATTTAAGACGCGTATCCTGTTTTTGTATGTATATTATGCTAAGGTGTTGCATTAATGTCATTCATTAAAACGGAATCACAAAATTTTCGCTTTTTTTATTTACCGAAATTTCGAACCTGAAAAATGCAAAATACCGATAGAAAAACGTAATGCGGCTCAGTCATCCAATTATTGTAGTCATTTTATTTTAGAGAATCAGTTACTCAAGTTTTTTTTATATAAAATATTTTAAATCGCTACATATTTCATATGAGAAACGGGTATTGCGATCCTGATTTTACATTTTTTTTTTAAATTTGATTCATTATTTTTTCCAATACCGGTATTCATTTTTGCAAGACCGGTATTGCATTACCTAATTATATTTGAGACAATAGCCTATCATTTTTCTTTCATCGAATAACTTTACTAGTAAATTGATATCTCAAGCGAAATTCACCATGAGATATTCCCTGAGTTCCTCGCCTAGAAGACAAAGGGCCCCCACAAAAGAAAGATAATTTCCGAAATTTAAGGACGAAAGTGTTGTTTCAAGCCGAGCTAGTACCTTTATACCTAGTCACCTGAAGAACGAGCTTTTGTAAAAAAACTTTCTAATTTACGGCTCCTACAGAATTATTTCAATAAATCATCTTTATCGAAGATCTAAACTTTCTAGATGACTATTATTTTATGCTGAGCAGAATATTTATTGTCACTGAAATAAAATAGAATTTTATCTTTAAATACATTTTTATAGATTTATCCTTGGCTTTTCGAAAAGCGCGGGTCTCTTCATAAACGTTTCAATTTAAAACACGGGCAGAATCAATTTGATTTGAATCGCAGATGTCGTCAAACTTTTCTGTAAAAGTTAGAAATAATTTGACCGTATGAGTTTTATGCAATATGATAAATACAGGATACACGCAATTGCACAAGCATTCGGAGTGTTTTGATTAAAATCATTTTATGATATCGGGAGATTTTTTCGCTAGCCCATATTTAGATAGAGGAACTGACGTAAGATGGATTGAATAAAAACAGTGATTACTAATTGAAGGTCAGCTGATATTTGTTAGCAGTACCTACAAGGGGAAAAATTGGAAAATTCGTCAAATTTAGTTACTGAAAATACCCATCGATTTAACCAGGCTGATTTCGGCGAACAATTTTCTTCAGCGATTTGTACGAAAAAAATGATAAAATTTAACAGTTTAAGCTTGCCCAAACATCCAAAACAACCTTTCTTGTATTTAAAATTTCACACTACCTCACAAAACCTGCATTTCTGTCATAATGAGGAATATAAAAATCTACGTTACAAGGTTGACTTTTGGGATATGCGTTATGTTATATCCCGTGGACCGTAATAAATTAGCTTTATTCAAACTATACAATATATTTCGATGCGGATACAAATTTTTTCCATACCTAGAAATTTATCCTTTGGAGTGACCGATTCTTTTTTCAAGAAAGCTGTGCCTCAAATGAATTCGTTTATTTGTTTATCTAAAGAATTAGAAAGCGTGCAAGTTGCGGTGCTGGTCATTGTTCGTAAATTATAAGCAATCTGTTACTTTTCTATTTATTTTACCCACATAGGCGGATTTGTTTTAGATATAAAATTATTTTTAGAAGAACTATGGGTCGCGCGGATATTTCGCAAAAAATGCTCGGGCGTTTAAAGGTTAATAACAATAAATAAAAGTATTAAAATTTACGTCTAGATTTTTTAACAGTTTTTATTAATAATCTCTTCATGAGCTTTACCCGCATTTTTAATAGTGTGCTGGGAACGATGAAAAGCTTTAATCATTATTTTATATATATTGAAAGCAATCTCAAATATTATATATATATGTATAATATTAATTTATTATTTTTGATGCATTCACGAATTTTTACCTACGTTTATTTTGTGGTTTTTACCACAATAACTGATAAAATTGAATTATCTGTCTCATGTTTTATAACTCATTCGAAAATAATGTAAACAATAATCAAAGCAAAACCGCAGATTTTTAAAGGTTAGATAACGGAAATTAATGAAACGATTCTATGAATAGAATACAGAAGGTTATGTCATTAACGTGGCCAAACAATTAGGTTGCATGAAATATATGAAATAAAATATTCAGCACTATTTTTTTATAGTAAACTTTTATATAGCACGAATGGTAACAAGAGATTATTGGTTGTAACTTCACAAGATATTCCAAGATTCTAAGTATTTTAAATGAAAATATTATACCAATAATTAAACAAAATTCGTATTGATATTAGAAATATTGTTAAATTTGGTGGAAGAACAGCGCAAGAATTCAAAATTTCAGTGTAAATATATGTCATTTATCAATTGAATCTAAGAATGGAAAATACATTCTCTTTTTTTACAAATTTATTCAGGTATAATATCTTTCCCACTAGGAAATAACAGTTAACAGGCAAAAAGCCTAATATTTAAGATATTTCATAATGTTACGGATTTTTTCGGGTGCGTTGAATCAAATGGATGAATTTCAAAACGTATACTTGTCGAATGAAATGTCAGTATTCGTTGCCCAGTTTTATATTTTAATTAAAGCCTTAGTCCTGAGACACTGGAAGAATACAAGTGAAATTTTACCTTCAGAAGCAACGAGTAATTATAAATGAAAAACCACCAGGTGCTCGCGAAGGAGAATAGCAATTGCTGAGAAAACTAGAGGTCTGTTGATTCTCAGAATACACTTATAATATAATAATATCACCATCTTCTGACGTGTAAATGAATGCTTAGGCGACAGTGCAACTTTTTTTTTGATAAATATGTTCATCCATACAAACGTATTTACACTATTTAAAACACCATCTTTCCATGATGTGAAATGACAACGCATCACCGAGGCAGTTTTTTACAGTAAGGGAATGATTAATAAGTGCCATTTGGTTATGACCGACTTAAATCTCGATAGCGACCGCACATTGACTCATGTGAATTGAAGTATCGTGAAGTATGGTGGGTAGCATGTAACATGGTTGCAACTTTATGAATTATTTGGAACTATATAATCACAGCTATTAACGGGAAAATTTTCCAAACAAAGTTTATATTTTCCTTAACACCCGGCACGCCAAGCGGTCTCACCAAAAACCGAGCAAGTGGCGAATATCAAAGAGGTGCGAGCCCATTCATAATGTATATTTTTACGAAGGAAACAATTAAATTTTAATTCGGTTTTTCATTTGGAGATTTGCCTTTCTAAAAAGGATTCCTCATCCGCAAACAGATAATCTGCAATTATAATGCTCATGGTGACGTAAATTTCTTCGTCTTATTACATTTACAATCCACAGGGACTAATAGTTTTTACAAACAAGACAAAAACCCAATTGGAATTCCAAATAAATATATACGAGAAACTTTAGGTATCATTATTTTTAGGATTTTCGGATATTTGGGGATTTTGGAAACACAGACATTCATTTCTCCGCACAGAAATCAATAATTCGATTGAAAAATGACTGCCCGGACTGGGATTCGAGCCCGACCGCATCGCAACCGAAGCCATTGACGTTGACGCTCGACAACTGCTCTGACGATTTGACATCGAAAAAAAATTACTCCTATGATATATTTTTTATTATCACTCGATATATTTGATTTGCGTCAGATATGTTGATTAGTTAAGTGATGTAAATGATGCGTAACCATTAAGGGAGAAAGGGTAGCTTATCAATTTTCAGATTGTTCGAGGGCCGCATGGATAAAAGTGATTACATTATCGATAGTTTTAGTGTATTATATATAAAATTTTAAATTTTATTTCTTTATATTATTCTACCATCGTCCGTGAAAAGTCCTGAAGACAAGATTGTGACTGATTTTAGGCCGCATAAAATGTTATTTCGGGCCCCAATTGGCATAGTACATAATAACTGCAGTACGCTTTGTATACAAGTATTTTTTTACAATTGGCATGAAATAAAAAAAAATCAAGATTAGATGGAGCAACCATCAGAAGACTGATAATTATGTAAGGAAGCATAACCAAACTGATTGATTTACGAAAATAATTAGAACGTTATTAAAGCTGTCAAAATATTCTCGACTTAACAACGTGAAAAAATCTCCCGATAAGCCAACGATTCAATATTGGAATAGTCTAATTTCCGAATGTTTGTTCGGTGTCCCAATTCTCTGTCCACATTTTCTCGCGCCTCTGGTTCGTAATCGAAAATATCTACCATAGAGACATTACTGACAAAATATAAGCCCAGTATGTATTGTATTTTCGTACGTTTTTATATTTATACGATATTATAATTTTTTGTGTATTAAATAATTTTCAATTATTTGCGATAATTCAGAAGCGTTTATGCGCTTCAATGCAGCCACCTCATACAACACATGCACCACTGTGGTGGCTACTTTCAAGCAAAATTACACGATAAGAAAAATAAATTAGGCCATTAGAGCAAAATACAGTGAACGAAAGCTTTATATGCAATATAAGGATCGAAATAATCAAGGTTGAAATAAAGGTCAACGTTGTGAAATTCATGGTAATAATTATCGGAAACAATGATTAGTGATCTTGAACATTCTGCGATTTATACTAATATGTGAACTGAAGACAAAATTGAGACTTTATTTATCTTGATAACTTTTTGTCGATCTTGGAAGCGCAATTATCTGAAATACGTGGACTTTCTTTATTATCCAATGGTTCTGACTATTTTATTTTCAACACATTTCAAAAAACAATTGTGTACGTTGGTTAACATGACAATTTATTTTTCCCCCAAACCGGGATACAAAAAAATATTGCTACTTTCGTACAATACAATTCACTAGATAGCAATGTTTTATTCACGTCATTTTCAGTTACTTTTTTTATTTATTATTTGAATATAATCAGTATGTCTGTGGAGGCGCATAAAAAAATGAGTCTTCACATATAAAATCCATAAGCAAGCAATCTCTTTGCAGTTTTAATTACGTTATAAACTATATGCGCTCCACATCCTATTCATACTGGTTCGAGAGAGTCCTGATGACCTACAATATCAGGCGGTATCAGTATAATATCATTTTCTCTTGGCTAATAAGACATAGACTTTTTAGCAGTTAGCGTTGTCACATATGTATTATAACTTCTTATTGATTTTGCGGTTGGGGTTTATGTATCTAATCATCATTACGTGACTTATTCGGTCGTTGTTTCTCAACACACGAGCCATACATAAGTCATGTCAATTCTCTATAACGAGTTTGATTTTCGTTGCTATGTTTACAACTGTACATTTGGTCCCAGTTTTCCAATTAGTTCTGAAAAACAAAAGCTTTTTGTTAGGAAAAGATTTCACAAAAAAAGATTCATTTTATATCAATAAGTCGTGCATTATTTTTATGTTTGTTACTTACAATAAAATAAAGTCTTCCAGATGTTTTGACGAACATTATTATTGTGTTTTTTATTTTATTTTATCTGCTACCTATGTAGAGCATATGGCGACATTGCAGCACCTACGAGATTCTCTGCCACTTGTCAGCAGCTTCGCTTCCTTTAATTACATGCTAGTACCTTTCGGTTTCGTCGTGAAAAACCTATCAAGAAAAACCTATCTGTAAGACCGTAAGATCGTACACCCCCCGAAGATCGTAAGTCAGAAAAAAGCAAGCATGGTTTGCTGGGTCCGTGCTGACGTGATCAACGCCGTTGGCTTCCGTGCCGGATCTCACGGGTTACAGTCCCTAGAGTAGATTTTTTCCGTCGATTTTTCGGATCCTGTTCGAGGACATGGGTGTTTGTGCTGTTAAACATGCCTTCCCAATTTTGCGATCTCTTTATTATAATATCTCACTTTCATGTTCGTTAGTTCGCGACGCGTAAGCGAGCATAACGCATATCAGTTACTTGATCATTTATTTGCATTATAAACAAGATGCTTCATTTATAAGTTTTGAATTTTAATCTGTAAACAGTGAATATATATTTTTTGTCAATGTTTTGTGTTGTGACAATCTCAATTTGTCCATAGATTTTTACGAAATTGGTAGGGAAGACGTTTACTGACCGGCTTTGGTTGATGCCTGTAACATGCAAGCTCATACATATTAATATTTGTTTACTAATGAAATCTCTTTTTTTAACTACTTATATTGAAATCGTGGGCTCTTTGCTGTAAATAAAATATCCATTCATATGTTTGGTTTCAAAACGTAGTCAGGACATAAGTATGTGATTTTGTACAAATTCTTAAGATATAAATTAACAAGTTAGTAAATAGTACGCTTAAATGCTGCGTGCGTTGAGACAGGTGATAAAATATTGAATCGAATTTCCTGCGAAATTCCATTACGACTAATCTCAAGTCGAATAAATTTTGTGTGTTGATCGAACGCAACCCGTTCGTTCGTTTTCAACTTCCTTCCGCTTTATACCCTCTTTCCATTTCGGTGGAATGTTTAAATCATCCACGCAAAGGGGCTCTCAAAGTATTACATATTGTATCACCATCTTTCCATTTAAGAGATGTAGATATTGTTTTTTATTGCCAACCTATTTAAAGTGAACGGAACTATTCGACACTTTGAGATTTCGGTGATAATGCATCGATATTATTTTAAATATGTATATTTTAGAATTTAGACCGAAGATGCTTCATAGAATTTCAATATCAAATTTGTATCGTTTGAATTTTGCACTTTTCCTTAAGTTTAGTCGCTAACAACACGATTTTCGCCTTTCGGCATCTTCAAGTATTTCAAGTGCTCGAATGAACTTGAACTTACGCCACAGTGCAATTTAAAGTTCACTTGTACACTTGAAATGCCTGACCTGATGCCGAAAGACCAAATCCGAGACGTCAGCGACCAAACTCATGATAAAGTACAAAATTCAAACGATTTAAATTGTAATATAATTTTTTTGTTTTATATTAAAATGAACTTCCACAAAGTCCATCGCCGAAACCATCGAAAAGATTTAAATTGTATATATAAACCATACCTTTTCAAAAAGAATAGTACAAATTAATTTGTAGCCAGATGTTTTGTGATCTAATTACTATCACGGAGTAGTGAATAAAATATAAGCTGCTCCATTAATACCAAAATGAGTGCAAAAGGTGATGAAAGTTCAAATCAAAACACAAGCTAATTAATCCAAATTGCCAGCAATTACCTTTAATCCTAGATGCATTCACGCATTATAATTTGTCTTCGGCTTCGAGTGTATTATTATGCGGCCATTTATTATTGGTGTGATATTGATAGACTTACAGTTTCAATAAGCTTTGTTTTGAGGTCACAGGACAAGTTCGAATAGGAGGATGTCGTCATACCAGGCACTAAGGCTACCGCAAGGGAGACGATATAAGTCCGTTTGTGAGTTTATAGTCTGCGAGTTCGGCGGTAATTCAGCTCCGAACAAAAATTTTAGTTGGTCTTCCTGTCGATATTACTATTGAAAGCGTTACTTTGAAAATAACTTGTCAGATCGTGATTGTGTTCTCTTTAGTGTTCTTAGTTTGAGATAGGCATTCAGACTCCGGAGAAAGTGTCTCTACGACGGTCGTATGGTAATTCTTGACCCAAGCCAACCGATCGGCGTAGGCCGCAGTACTTAAGGATTCTTATTTATTGTAACGGCAAAGGTTTGAAGTATTTCAATGTTATGTTTGGTTATAAAAATACAATTGAATTGTTATTTCTCTACGATCAGATCAAGATAAAGGTAGAGAGTTGGGGATAATTTTGAGTGCAATGGGGAAATGAGTGTTTAAAATTCACTGTACTGCACTTTAATATACCTTTGTGCCAAGTGGATTTAAAGTAACATTAATTTGTCGGGTCCGTGATGCAGTGTGCTGTTTACGCACGCCACTGGTATCGTATCCACAAAGTACACTAAACGTTTAGTGTACAAATATTATATGTTGTAAGATTTTATAAATAACGAAAACTCTTGCAAAACTTCCAGTTAAATAGCCACGTAGGACATGAACTAGGGGAAGTCAATAAAATATAATGTCATGGAAATCAATCATTCATTGTTATAAAGAAAGAATTGCAACAGGAAATGAAGTTATTATCTAATGACCAAAAAAAAACGCGTCGGGTCGTAGTTATTTATCCCTGGCCTGAATTACATAAATGATTTTTAAGAAACATTTCATACTTTTGTCATTACTAAAAGTCACTGTCTGATAAATCGAATCAGCAGTTTTCACTCTAAATCAGGCATGGGCAAACTGCGGCCCGCCATCATAAATCCTAATTCTAAGTAAGAATATTTTTTTAATATTTTTTAAATTTTCCCTTTTCACAGTCAAATTCGATGGCTTTGCTTGGAAAAAGTGCTTCGCAGAGTTCGGGATATAAAAAATATTATTATTTTATTTTTGGAAATGATGAATGTTACGGACTTTCCCGATACTGATGATAAGGGATTTATGATTTTGCATTTACTCTGGATATCGTGCCACACTTAAATACTATTAACTCCGTGTTATGAACGCTCTGAATGACGGTTTTTTGGTGCTAGTAAGCGATCCATTTTCAATAGATATTAAAACTGTATTGAAAGATCTACAACTTGAGATTATTGATCTGCAATGTAACACCGAAGAGAATAATAAGTTAAGAGAATTACATCGTCGTGACGAAATCTGCAAATTTTACAATGATCCTAATTCAGACATTTTCGATAAAGAACCTCAGCTCAATTCTGATTCCATCTTCTTCTATGACCATTCACAAGCAGTTTTTAAAATATCAACTACAAAATGAGCGTCTGAATTTAAAAAAAATGTTGAAAAATTGCAATCTTTGAAACAGCTTCATTCTTATATTTTTTATTGAAAAAATCATTTTTCGTGATAATAAATAGAGTACACCCAGTCTTCTTTTTAAACGATTTTTTTCAGGAATTTCGATCTTACATGATTTTTTTGGACGACACCGTAATTTATTCGTTGGTAGGCGATTTTTATTTAACAGACAAAATGGTGCGCAAACTCATGCGATATTATTGGTGACTCTGCTCTGAAACTTATTTAAGCACAATGCATTTATAAAATTCGTTGAATAGCACGTTTTCCGGTCGTAAATTTTATCACAGAGAATTACTATGTCTAATAAATGCACTTCAGACATCCAAATATTTTAAATGCACAATAATTAATACGAACTGAATAATCACAAATAAGAACCAATGTATCACGTAAAAAACGATCGGGTGTATATATAAAAATGGTATTTTACTTGCGGCCCGCTGCTCATTTTGAATTCTTGGAATTGGCCCTCCATCCGAAAAGTTTGCCCCCCCTGCTCTAAATAATCATTTATTTAAGGTAAATTGAACAATGAAAGTAAAAAAGCTTAAGTAAAATTGCTATTTTTTCTTAAACTACGTGTATTGTCAACTGACCCTATTCACGATAAAATCTATTGTATTACATTGCTTTTTAAATATAAATTGCCGTTCCGTGTCAAGAAAACGGTTTTTTACAATGAATCTAATCACCAATGCGCTAAATATTTTTTTATAAATCACCTTCTCGATACTCACTAAAGTAGAATATTCACAATGTCAATTGATATTTTGATTGATAACCGAAAAATTTTATTTTCAAAATACAATCTAAATTGAAAACATCGTTCTTCCACTCGATGTGTTAATAAGTGACTTTGTTTTGGGCACTTGAGAAATCTCTTTTAATATCATCCTAAAAAGTTTTTAAAAGATGAGTAACTTGCGAGGTATAAATTTTGATTAATTTACACATTAATTCGATGTGAAATTTTATCACAAATTTTAAGATGTGAAGTTGGAAAATGTATGTATTCAAGAAATACCGTGGAAAACTTATTACCTTTACAAATAATTTGTTACTATTACATTAAATACAAAATAAACTAGCGTATGTTTTATATTCACGTGTGTAACTTTTCGGTTCTCAATACAATTATTTTAAAACACTGTTACCTTCGTTGTTTTTTTTTAACTAGAGAAGCAAAAAGAGTTATGCTTATTAGGTCGACGCTTTTTCTTAGACACTGCTATTTCGGATTCGTTAAAGTTATATCGTGTATCAAGATCAGTCGATTATACATAAGTTAACCTTCCCAGACCCTGTGATCACGGAACAGAGCTTGTATCACTAGACTACATATGCTGGCTATAATTCTAGGTACACGAAACCGGCGCTGAATAGCTTTTTTTTCTCTCAAGTATTCCATGAACAGAGTGGTAAAAGCTCAGTAGTGTTATCATGTTTATTTCATCTGTATGTCAATAGTACCGAGATTTTGTAAAAATGATTTACATATGTTTTTGCCTTCTCTCATAAAGCACTATCATTTCGTAATTCTATCTTTTTATTACATTTTTTATGTAGGGAAATTTTAATAGCCTTAATCTGAAACCGATATGAGCGTCGGGAGGCTTTATTGGGTCCAACCCCCTTGGGAATTCCTTAAGTATGCCATCAAAATAATATCCTTTTTTGAGAATGTGTATAGAACTATAAAATGAAAATTATTGACAGTAAATAAATTCAGTATGCTTTTGACAAACATTCTAAAAATATTATTTGCAAATTATATTACTTTTTAAAATATATTACATTATAAAATAAAAGCAAAAGATTTATTTTGTAGTATGTATAAGATTTTGATAAAGTGAAAAATTTCATTGCTAGACTTGAATTATAGCTATCTTTTTGTTAATAGTATTGAAAATATTGAGTCAGAACCGTTGCCATTTTCGACGAAATATAATTAAAATAAAAAACTTTTGCTCTTGGTGCTCAAAAAAGTATAATGCGTGTTTCGATTTTTTTTGAAACATTGTCAGACTGAATGAGCTTATATCACGGTGCTGATTTTTATCCATGATATTAACAGATGATAGGATGGTTAATTGTATTATTGATCGTGCGTATAAATAGCGAAGACTTGCCAACTAGAGCTTAAAAGTATTTTTAGCCTTTAAAGAATGTCATTCATCTTCAAATAATTCTAGGGGTTTTCTTTGGAAGATATTTTGTAGCATCTTAAATTTTTTCACATTTCACATTGCTTTTTACAGAAATTCTTTTGTTTGCTTTGTTTATTTTTTATCGGATATGCTTATTTATGTTTTCTCCGCATTTATTAAATTTTAAAAATACATATTAAAAAAGATTTTTGAACTAACGTACCATGTTGATGCTAATCAAAAAAATGTAAAAAGGATAGGATTTTTTTAGTTTTACGTTGTTCTTTTAAGTTTAATGTAAAAGATTCATAATTTGATGGTTATTTCAAACCACATGTAACGAAATAATCAGAAAATATAATAAGCCAATTATATTATATTTTATGTTTAAGATTTCGCATTTTCATTTCAGTTCAGAAGAATTTCAAAATGTTCTTGATATATTTTATTAATATGTATTTGTAATAATCCTTATCTAAATTCACGTCTTAATGAAATTTAATAGCCTCCCGGCAGATGATTGTACTATTACAATATCAATCAATTATATTCACTGGAGTTTGTTAATACCCCTCTATAGGTTACAAAGAGGCTTTTGTCGACACCGTACGACAGTTCTGCATTAATATTATCGGATAGAAAATTTATTTTCCTCAAAATTGATTCGTCCATGCGTACGATATTGAAAATAATTATACAGGCTGTCCATAAGTGAAATGTAAATTTATGCAAACGTTTAAGGATAAACAAACTCACAACAACATCTGACAGTAAATGTATGATGACATCTAGTGATTATGATAATGAATTAATAGAAGTTTTATCCTAAAATCCAGAAGATTATGACTAAGTTCTAAGGATATACTTAAAGTTTTGGGCATGCTAAGACTTGATTTATCAGAAAGGTGGTAGTCCCGGAGAGTTAAATTAAGTTTATTTTTAATTATGTTTTTGAGAATATTGACATTGATTTTTGTGGCGACTTTTCTTCTCGAGTCGATTTCACGTGAAAAATTTCGTAAATTTAATAATTTATTTATTTATTAGCAAAAAAATTATATAAAATACATGGCATTACAACAAGCGCCAATGCGCCATGCATTTGTCAAATTAATAAAAATTACATGACATATTACACAAAAATAAGAAACAGAACACAAACATATTATTTACATAAGAATTATATACAATAGAATATTAATATCTTGTGATTTAAAAATATTTTATAATTGATAGGAGTTAATACCAGGGCTGTGGAGTTGAAGTTTTTGGGCCGGAGTCAGAGTCAGAGTCGGTGACGTCACGGGGTTTTGGCCGGAGCCGTAATCGAAGTCAGAATTTCTTAAAAGTTTTAACTTTTTATTTTTGCAAATAATAGTCAAATTATGCTATTGGCCAGATTGGTTGGTTGATGTATAATTGAATACACATAAATAGGAAAGGTATGAAAAACTTGACGAAATGCTGGAGTCGGAGCCGTATTTTTTTAACGACTCCACAGCCCTGGTTAATATACGTAAAATAAAACATAAGGTATATATTATCCTTTGATTTTTATATTACTATTTTCTAGCGGGTTAAATGTGTGGAAGTATTTTAAAATCTAGATTTTTAATTTCAATATAAAAAAACTGATCATCCTGTGATGTAAGATTATGAGGAAAGGAAAGAAAAAACGTTTTGTGGGCAGTTTCCGTAACAAAGGTAATGAGAATAAATATCAGCCATGTAGAAAAAGCTCCTTTTTTCCTTGAATAGAGATGATCGATTTTTTCAATATTGAAAAACTACCTTATTTTATTTTATATGGTGCACAGAGAATTGCCATGCTGACATACTGCTTTTCGTTCAATATATCATATAAATGTTTCAGATATATAATAAATGATGCTTTAAGCTTAAAGTAATTTAAATGAATCATCATCAGCGTTCTAAAAGAAGATTGAGTTGAAAATTTTCAATATTTGTGTCGTGTTTAACTGAGAAGTCAATGTTACTAGGCGTTCCGTCTTTTAAGGTTGCTTTGTTTGCGGGTTTTTGACCGTAAAAACTGTCAACAAATATAAATATAAAAATAACGTATATGTATAAATTTGTGTTCAAACAAATGGATGTACGTGATGTTTACATTCCCGCCTGCAAGCAACAGCGACTGAATAACAATCAGTTTTTGTCAAAATTCAAAATCTGTTGCTGAGATGCTGCATCCATATGCTTGACATTTTTAGTGGTATATAGTTTCAATTGTATTTGATCAACTATTGTGAACACAATGACTACTATTGAACAGTGAATGCTTGTGTAAAGAGTATTAATGTTTCTCAATCTTATTGACATACCCCCTAATACGAGAGTAGTAAGGATACATAATAAACGTCTATTTTTTAAAAAAACACACCATTGTTTATATGGCGTTTTTCAATGAGGACGCATAAATTTGTTTGGTAACAGCCATGTTGTCAAAATGAAATCTGTCATTTTTTTTTGAAGTTTACGACTATCACTATGAAGGTCGTAGCGCTGAACAACGTGTGAATAACATCAAATTTTATTTCATGCAATATACTTCTTTGAATAAAGATGATTTCATATTAAAATTGTAATGTAGAATATATCAGATACACTAGGGAAACAAATAAAGGCCCTCGGTTCGCAAACTTGACAATAATCACAATATGCAATCACATTGAATAATATTAAAATATAATTGTAATTACAATGTAACCGTGTCTTATGTCAGACGATAAAAACTTTTTTTTATTTAAAATAGAGACGGTACATTAAGTGCTACGTAGCATCAGTAAACATTATTATATTAAACAATTTTAATAAATAAGCTGTACATAATTAGAGCGTGAAAAAAATAATAGTAGATTGAGCTGCTTATTCCACATAGAAATGAATTAATTCACTCTAGTTCGGGAGATTTATTACAAAAGAGAAACTCGCGTTTTTTTATCAATCCATCCATCAATAGCCGTTATTTGATTAATACATTTATTCCGTGCGGAATTGCGGCTTTTAAACTGGCACCAATAAAAATAAGCGAGAAAATTATTTTTCAAGGCGGCGGCGCGGCGCGCTTGGCCGATATTTCTGCAATTTGTGATTTCCTTAGACTTGTTTTTTTTAGCAAGAAGTGAACGAATTACATTTAATAGATTTATTTCTCATCGTGTACCAAACACCTCACCATCGTGTAACCATAATGTTATATCAATCAGAATTTCCCTTTCAAGTTTTCAACGCAATTAAAAACAACTCTTTATCAAGGTTCTGTTGCATTCTTATTCAGCTCCAATTTATTGATTCTCCATGTTTTAAGTTGGTAACAATTTATCTTTAATAAAAATTGATATACATAATTGTTATTTCACATGCTGTGTTACCATGTGTCACACGTGCTACGCCTAGTTGAGTAACATCTTCAGACTAGCAATCATATTTTTTTACGTGATAACGTCTTATAAATCGATGAACGCCCGCTGCACGCACGAAAAAACATGACTCATTGTCCCGTTTGTCGCGTTACGCCGAAGGCAAGCGTGCGAGCGAGAGCGCGGATAAGCGATAGAGAGGCACGATCGGCTTACCTTTCGGATTGTGCCGCATCTATCTCTCTTCCACTCGATTGGTCGATGCGTCTGAGTAGAAAAGAGACAGCGGCAGCACACAACTTATACATTTACAGTACCTACGAGTGATCTGTTTACAACTGTTTATAAAGTGAAGTGAAATGTTAATGTGGTTTTCATTGTTTATATTACAACCACAATTGCGGCAATAAAAGTAATTAATCCTTGAATTAATGAGTGCGAATAAAATATATCAATAAAAAATTGTATTTCATTTCACTCCTTCTTCGTATCCATACAAAATAATGATAATTCAATAAAAATGATTCCATTTTATTCATAAAAGTATGCAATCATTTCATCAATGTTTTCTTATGACGTTGTCACGTTAAACTATCGTCCGTAAACCGACTTTACAGACAACCATTTTTATTTAGATTAAAACACAAGTAGTGGAACCATACCAATCTATTAAATGATTGGCAAACTCAGAAAAATTATTACTCCTTATTACTAAATTATTACTAATTATTATTGAGTTTGCCAATCATTTAATAGAAAATGACCATAATTTTAATCAGACTAGTAATTTAGAAATACTCCACCGAGTAAATAAAAAAGGCTTAAAGATGAATAGTCTAGAATTTTTAGAAATAAATAAAACTCTTAATAAAAAAGAAATATTATTAAATAATATTCTTAACAGGACAGGATGCTCGCCTTTATTAACGTTATTTCCAATTAATAGAGTAATCACTAACCTATCTGATTGATTGTAGCTCATTAGTTTATAGTTTAATAGTTTGTAATGTTTAACGTCATTAGAAATATATTTATTTGTTTGCTTTGTTTCGATTCTATAACCCTCTCTTGCGTCCCTTATAAAGGAAAAATCCAAATCTGATTGATTGCACCTTATTAGTATCATTATGTTATTGCATTGTTTTGATTCTATCACCCCCTTCCTTGTTTCCTTTAGAAGGAAAAAAACCCGTAATCCATTTTGTAATTTCATAATTTAAAATGTTAGAATCAATCTTGCTTCATTACTCAAGCAAACTTTGCGATAGTAAGTCTGAAGATGCCCCTGAAAGAGGCGAAACACGTGTCACAGTTAGTTACACAATACGTGGAATAATCAAAGTTATTTTAAATTTTATATTAAAATGAACCTCCACAAAGTTACCGCCGAAACCATCGAAAATAGCAAACATTTGTCTTCAACATAACAGTACTCGGTTACCCTGTGCCTTTGCAAGGAGCAATAACTCGCAACCGTAAAGTAGCACCGTCAGTTTTTATGCGCTGAAAAAGTGGCACTCGGTTCTGACAAAGTAAAACCGTGAGTCCCAGACATTCCGCATTGAGTTGGAGGTTGCTCCGACTATCCCCGATCGGATCGCGAGCCCCTGTTGGGTACCTATTGGTTTCTGGTGCCTGATGAATTCGACACTGCCAGCTCACATTAAAATATTATGACTATACCACTCCTCAAAACAAAATTTTCACTCTAATTGTTCCAAATTTGAAATAATTCTTTTTGTATATTGCAAACTTACTCCACAGACTGAATTTGGAGAGAGGTCGAAATATTTTTTGATAAAATTGCCGCGTCAGCCTGTTATGGTATACACAATTGAAAGAAAAGAACTGTGAACGAAGAAAATCTGAAATTTCGAGAATTGCCATTATATCACGAATCTTTGTGACTTTTTTTGATTTTAGACACACTTGAAAGCATTACATAAGGAAATGGAATGTCACTTCAATGATTCAAATTTGTGATTGTTTATAATTTCGGACATTTAAAATTCTGGCTTTGATGATTCGACGAATTCAAAACTGAGAATATAACTTTTAAAGGAGTGTCTGACTTTTTCATTGTTCGTTTCAAGTGCGCATGTATGGTTTTTTCAATTACGTGAAACAATGACACTTTTATGTTGTACCTATAGCTTCTTGTTGGAAAGTTAATATTTTTAATAAATAAAACATACATTATGGTACTACGTCTACATATATTCTGATAAAGATCTAGACTAGTTTCGATCGTCGCTAGAATTATCCTGTGACGTAGTAATTATCACTATTACGCGTAATCCGACCTTTATATCTTCATCGCCTTCAAATGAGAGTTATAATTATTGATTAAAGTATTCAAATATATTTTGACGACTACTTTTAAGTTATGCTGATAGCAGACAGTCCAATTTTTCGTATAATCTTTAATCTTTAATTGAGGTTATAACGAATTTTCGTTATAACCTCTTAAAATATTTTTTGTTTCCACCTTCTACATTAATCAGCCAAGTTGTTTTTATACAAACGTATCTAACAACGCGTTACTGATATTCACGCAGGGCGACATCTGATATTCATGCAAGACTGACGAAATCACCCTTATTAGCGCAAGAGCTTATTAACGCGTCCTAAATATACAATCAGTTGAGCTGTTTCCGTATTTAATAATTCAAATAAATATTTTGTGTGAACTGTAAATTTTCTGCATATGGCTAGCTATTGGAAAAAGATAGGCCTACCATTCTGATTTTTATATAAAATCAATACCGATCGTCGAAGCTGATTAGGAGATATGGAGACCTACAAAAGAGGGTTTTCACATAGAGAAGTGCAAATATACTGCTTACCGATTGATATCTATATATGACCATTTCAAATAACGGCAACGGTAATCTAATCGCTTATTTTAAAAACATGACGCTATAGAAAAAAAAGAATGTGTTGCTTGTTTGCAAACAGCACACGAAAGTCATACGCAATGACTTTTTTATTATCTCTAAAAGAGGTGAATCTATTTCTATTTAATAAAATTAATAAAACATTTTTAAGTACTTTTTCCACATAAAATTTATTCAATCAGGACCGGTTTCGCTCATGGCGAGCATTGTCAACTGAACTTTTTCTATTTACTTGATAATTTTGCTTGCAGTAAAGAAGATGCAAGATTTGTTTTGATATTTCATTGGAATCTATGTACTATGATACAAATACGATGCTTATGGATACTTCAAACGACGGCAAAAAGCTTACGAAATCGTTATCTGACAAATTGCCTGATCGAGCCTTAATTGATACTCCTAAAATAAAATACTCACCCTGTTTTATATTAATATCGCCAACACTCATTAATTTTATCAGACATTATTATTTGAGTCAATTTTGCCGAAGCTGGTTCGATAAACACTCCCAAAGTTAATTGAATTTAACGCTTTAATCAGAAATTATAATCCATCTCTTACATTGCGACTTGAACCTTAATTATTAATAATAAACTATTATACTACGAACACAATACCTCGTCATTATTTTCTTCTGATCAGTTGTTGTAAATATAACGCTGGATGGAAGTTTGCCCTTTACGTCCATGACACTAATCACATATTTCTGTAGAATTTAGAACTAGTTATCAGTGGAGTGGACTTAAAACTAGCAAGGTAGTTTTTATGTTTTAACGGTATTTCCAAAAACTATTGTTCTTTTTCTATAAGTTTGCCTCGGTGCATTTTTATTCGCTTGCGTGATACATACTATTGCTTTCCAAACGTTTATACTCTAATTAAGGATTTCGACTGAGGGTGCTTGATGGAATTTCAATTTCAAATTTGAATTTTGTACTTTTCCATGAGTTTTGTCGCTAACGACTCAGGTTTCGCCTTTCGGCATTTTCAGGCATTGCAAGTGCACGGATGTACTTGAACTGACGAGTAGTAAGCAGTTTGTATCGTTTATATACAAAAATATAAGAATATTTTCTTTTCCTTACCATTAACAAAACGATCTATATTTGAATAATACTATCGATTGTTCATGTACAAATATAATTTGAAACGTAATGAAAAGCAAGAAAAAATGTAACATACATACATACAAAACGTCCCGGAGCTAAATTTCTTACTACAACAACCGGCTTTGGAAAGTTATAAAAAATATGCTGGGCATAATATTTTTATCCTCTGTATTTAGGTATTTGAAAATAAAAACTGCTGACCCTAGCAAAGCAATTGGAAGAGTTAAGAATAAAATAACCATCATTGAATGTTATGATATTCCTTACTTTAATTTTGAATGCTGGCATAGTTTTTATTATATATTTAATTCTATATATTTGCTCATTTTCACGAGTCGCATTTTTTATGCATCCGATTCACACAACTCTGGTTATAATATTAAGCTGTCCACGATTTAGTTGCATATAAGATAAAAAAAAATTTGATCTCTTTATTTTTAAAGGATTCAATGTTATACTTGCCACCAACCGCAATTTACTTATAGTACTAACTGGGCGTATCCCGTAACAATACAAGATAGCGGGTTGACACGATTGCCATTACCCACCGTGGCGGATGGACTTAATCTGCACTAGCTGGTACTGCAATAAGTTACTTTATCGCTGACTTTGCAAGTCACATTTGAGCCGTTTAGTATCAAAAGCAGAACTATCAAATTTCTTACTTTTCGAGAAAAACACGATAAACGTTTTGTTGGTTTTTTGTGCATTATTTATATTTTTCAATTTAAAAACCAGCCTATAAAAGCTTGAAACTTAAAATTTGTATTAACAATCACATTGCAACATTACTTATCATAACGCTGTGCTAGATAGAAAGTCTGATTGACCAAACCATTATACTTTTGTTTCTTCGTGAACCGTTCTGATTTTGACACCAACCATCATTTTCTTTTACGTTATCATACCACATGTACGTGATTTTTATAAAAATATTTTCTTGTTAGCCATACACTATGACCAGAATAATAATGTGACAGCATTAGTACAGTTTCGAAAAATATTTGATAGTTCTACATTTGATACTATACGACTCATTTTACATTTTCCTTTATCACCATTGTGCATAATTTAAGTTCCGTACAGCTCTGTGTCGAGCCGAGAACGTGACGAGTAAATTAGTTTCTTTCCTTAGTCGTATAGCGTCATGGAAGGTGACCGTGAAACAGCGGATACATATACACACCAACTTGTAAGTGAAAATTAAGTTTTTTGTTTAATAGAAAACTAATTTCTTTCCATCAGTCATTTATAATTAACACATTAAAAATGATTGGGTATCCAACGCTGTAAAGCTATTTCATAATAGCCAGTTCTCGACTTACGACGGGTTTCCGTTCCACCACCGTCTCCGTCGTAAGTCGAGGTGGTCGTAAGTCGAGAACTGGCTGTATATAATTTGTGCAAGTCAAACTGTATCAAACATTATTTCAGTTTTCGGTTAAATAATTTAAAATTTTCCATAAATTCTTGCAATATTACTGGCATGTACTCCACCGGATACATATTAGAATTTCCTGTACGAATTCACCGCTATTTGCTGCCAGCTTGTACAAATATACTTCGTCTTGCGCCACCTCGCTTTCATTTGTTTTGTATAATGGAACAGAAAATATTTGAAATAACGTGTTGATGGGTTGGATATGTTGATTTGTTTCCTTTTGCCAACTGCTATTCGATACACATAGGTTTTCAGAATCGCTCGATCGAATCGATGTTAAATGATGCAAAATCGCATAGCTTCCTTGATAAATATGAGTATATTTTAAAACTTGGTATATGAACACCGGTCTGTGGCGCAGTGTCAACGTTGTTGGCTTGCGTGCCAGACCGCATGGGTGCGATTCCCGGTACGGTTTTTCAGTCGATGAATCTGTTTAAAGGCATGGGTGTTTGTGTTGTTGAAAATCTCTTACCACCTTTCCGATCCCAAAGAGCGACGCATAGTGCCAGCGGTTTGCTAATCACTAGTCCTGTCCTATTCCTCGTATCCTTTCCATCCCTAAAAGTAACTGAGTAACAAGCAGTTCTTGTAGAAAAACATGTTGAGATAAACTCTGTCAGAAGTCCATATGCTCCATGTTGGGAGCGGATATGGTTAAAAAATATGAACACAATTCCCTGCTAGCTATGCCGATACACGTACAATTTATATTTTGCATTTAATGCCACCCTGACTTATTGATGTTCATTTATCACGCAATACATTATCATCTTAATTACGCGAAACTTTGCACTCGTAATTATTACTTATTTATCACATTATAAATTCAGCATAAATTAACTGATAAGCACACTACTTATACCTACAATCTACATAGTAGTACTCATTCCACGATAACCTTTTGAACTTTGTTTCGTTCTATTTGATATTAATTATTAACTATGTCATCGAATAGTCCAGGGATGACGACATTTTTAGCTATGGGACGTTACAGAGTACAGTAGAACGTCAATATGAAAAACTACGGATCGAACTTCTAAAACTGTTTCCGGTCTATTATGAAAGTGTTTTATCATATTCATCGTATGCCTCGTTACATAAAAAATTCAAATTAGTAAACCGTATTTTTTAAATAATAAAACAATTGCAGCAGCTTAAACGATTTGACGTTTGTTAAGTTAAGACACGCTAAAATTGTATGGCGAAGCGGAAAAGTATTAAACAGAAAATATCAAAAATGTAAGCTAAATTTCAACGAAAGCTGTTTTATACAACAGATTATTTTTATAACAAGGTCTTACTGTATGTATTAGTAAAGTCAGAATGAGGATAGTTAATGTTAATTAAATATTTGGTGCTTATATTGTGCATATACACACATGTAATCATAAATATGCAACGCATGCATGTTGTTGTTTATTGAATTATAATGTACGAGGGGAGGGTACCGGTCTCGTTCGATCGCGATCTGATAACTAATTGAAAATAAACATATTCCTGGTTATATACATACATACATACTACATATCCTCTAAGAAGTCTAAGAGCAGCAATTCTTTGATTTGTGAGTAAGTTTCACATTTTTATAGTGGTAATATGTTAGCATATTAAAAAAAAGACAACGTCTGAAAGCGGCGAAACATGTGTCATAGTTCGTAGCACAATACGTGAAATAATCAAAGTTAAAAAGAAAAAAAAATGAACTTCCACAACATTTTTATTGATGACTAGTCCATTGCCATCCGAGTTCAATTTTAGAATTGTATGTATGAGCTCTACTTTTGTTACTTAATATTTTTCGTTCTTTAAATTCATTTCAATACAATGATTTTTTATATTCGATGCCGTCATCAATGAATAAAGCAGCAAAATAAATTATTGTCCATCAGCCTAGACGTACGCGTGTAAGTACACGAAATATTACGATTTTGTTGACATTAATTCGTTTGTGCTTGATAAATGAACCAATCTCAAATATTTCGTGATCATTTTTTTCTAATCCCTTAGCTCATCAGGTATTGAAAATCTTCGGAATCCCAGGATTTGAAACCAGAATTGAGACCAAATATAAATCCCTACGGGGCGACCAGTGTACAACGGGTTACGCTCTTGCCATCCCTGACTCTTTGTGAAAATAGTGGGTGAACATTTTTTTGTTCAACTTATCTTGATTTCATTATTTATTGCCTGCTTCGTATTGAGTTATAGTAACATAACTTTTTATAAACAGCGGCACGCAGATCCCTGGAGATCGGCAGATAGTTTCTGTTTGGACTTAGAAATAAATATTCATGGAAAAACTACGGCAAAAACAAACAAGTCGCGATTTAAAATGTATCTGAATTTCAAATGATGATAAAACACGCACATTCTTGTTTTCTTATCGCACAGATCATGTATTCTTTGTTTGCTTAGCTGACTGCCCTTGCCCTATTCAATATAATATCAGAAAAGATGTGTCTTGATTTTCCAGTGAATAAAACATTTAAATAGGTACATATTTATAATAATTGAATATACAATCTTGTCTTTCCACCAATATGTAAAAAATGACTCGCATTCAAGATATATTTGATCTACCAAAACCACTTAACCATTATTCAATAGCGAATGTTTTCTAAATGTTCATTGTAAAACATAGAAAGAACTATTAATTTTATGTAGTCGTAAATACATATGTATGTATGTAGGTGTTTCCAAGCAAGTGTAGACCGATTGCTCGTCCTTGTCTGCAACTTAGATACGGTAATTATCGGTGCCTATCACTAACATGTGCGGAAAAATGTCTACCTCAAATTCAACAAAATATATCATTAGCAATGTATTTATATAATATTTGCAGAAAATATAATAGCTAGCTATTTTTTCACTGTGCTTTAATGTTTTTACCCAGTAAATGTGGATTCAATCAATATATGTATATCATTTTGTATGGATGTTTATAAATCAACACAAAAGATCGAATGACTGAAATGTATTTATGCGTTTAATTGATCTCTATTTATTTTTTATTTATTTAATTTATCTCTATTATTCTACCTAGTGTAAGCAATAGTGTTTCTATATTAAAAATATTATTGCAGCCATACCAGCTCCTAATGGAAAAGGATAGAATTATGCTGATGCTTTGCGGTTTTAAGATCAAATCGGTGGAAGGGAATTAAGGAATCACCCAGACATCCATACCCATGAACACTTGATTTCAGGTCGTGTTAATAATTGTAGTATATTATATTTAAGTATTGTTTTCAATGTTAATTAGATATTATTTGTTAATGGAAAGGAAAAAATGTGTTGAATTAAGTGTCATCATCCTCGATAGGTTAACATTAGTATGTCGTCAAAAAAATGCATTTTATTAAGGCTGTTATTGTAACTCGCATCAAAAGTTTTTCTGGTGATTGCCGATGTTTTCAGTGAAGCCTTTTACATTTCACGCTACTTAGTTGCAGCGAATTAAATGCTTTGCGGCGAATATCGTCGCTTCGTTTCACTTGAAAAACCAATTAATTATGTATGTCATTAGACACTTGCGCCTCGTTGAACCTTCCCTCTCTTTCCATTTCACCATAATAACACTTTTGTTTCCCTTTCATCCCCTTTGTCGGTTTACATTTCCTTTCAATTAATCCGCAATTAATTAACATTGAAAATTAAGCGCAAAAAGACAGATGTGTACAGAACATCAAATGATTATAGTTTGTGTCGTCGAAAATAAAGGGTTGTCATTTTCATCACCTTTGATATGGGAACAATATAATTATTTTTTACTGTCAATTGACTAGCTGATTTCGATATCAAATCATGTCACCTAGTTAAGCATTCGAAAACTGGTTTCAAGACAGAAATATGAAAATAACCAACTCGGCGGTTTTTTAACCATGTACCACTTTGAAACATATGAACTGCTAATGCAGATTATCTCAGTAGAAGCTTTTTTTACGAGAACTGCACGTTACTGGGTTGGTTAGTTGTCTTTATCAAAGAAAGTTCTGATGAAGAATTGGATGGAATTTTTTGGCATAACATATATCTATGCCTTCAGAGTACAATTAATTAATTGAGAAATCAATCTATGAAATTACACGCGAAGGCCGCATTCGTTATCCAAATACGTTGACATGGATAGTATCAATGAATTGAACTAATGTTTCTATAGTTTTTTTTTTCATAGATGTACCGATCAAAGTCGGTACAAAATATAATGTGAATTGACAAAAAGAACTTGGATCAATACTTACTTAACTACATATATTGAAAAATTATGTCCTGACCTTAGCCTCGCACCGCTCTATTGTTGCGCATTATTTGAGCACCGTAGCGATTTTTTGCGATATTAGAAGTGAATAATACTTTTAAATATAATTTACGCTAGGACAAGGAAATGAAGTCAAAACACCTTGGGACGTTTCAAGGTTATGACAAAAATGAAAACGAGGTGAATGCGTTTTTATCCATCAGCCTACAAAATATCCTCCTACACTTCATACAATTTCATCAAACTAATAAACATAGGCTGAAAACCAATTACGAAGTAAAATTTTCCGACTAAATTCGTTTGACTTCTTGATTGTTATTACATCATGGAAGGTGGTCGTGTAGCAGCGGCTGCACACTCATAACGAGTGGTAGTGGGATAGCAAATATATTTATCTCTGAAACGATATAAATTATGTATATATATTGTACTACTTCTATATACTGTATGAAGATCGAGATTCCTTTTTATCATTTTATGCTTACTATATATTTTAGTGCAAGTGGCTTTGGTTCACTACACAACAAGTAGTTTTTCTACTCGTTGTGTAGTGCAGCGCGTATAGATTGCCAAGCTTTAGTTTGACATTGTGAAAAATCAGGAACGTGTGGTTGAATACTTTATTTTAAGATTAATTTAAATTAGAAATTGCCCAGAACAAACAATACCGATAATGACAAATAATTCGTCGCGATCCCTGCCTATCCGAGAAGATTGGCGCCATTGAATATATTTAATTATTTGAATCAGTAATGCACAACCTTTTTGGGAGAAGGGCCAGATAATATATTCTCAGAGTGTTTGAGGGCCGCATTTGTGAAACGGATTATACTATCGATATTTTGAGTGTATATAAAATTTAAAAATTGTATTGTTCCTTCCATCTTCTGAATTCTGAAGAAAATAGGTGATTAATATTACTCAAATATTACAAATAATTGTAATTGTTTCTAATAAGGGAAATTTCATAAAATTACTTTATTGGTCAGTTCTATGTTGAATCTAGTCGAATATTAAAAATTTAAACACACGTACATATACGTACGTTTTAGATATTAACAACACAAAATATCACACACTTTCTCTCTGCTTACGCACCAAGCGCATTGAGCGAATGCTGGCAAAAAACGTGGTACCACCTGGTAATATTATATTAATTACAAAAGATATTTTTTAATTATTGACTTATGCATGGTTTCTTCTTTGTGATAGGTAAATCCATGCAGTTCATCTCCTTGCAATGTCGAGAGCAGGCTTGCCAAAACATTGACCCGTGGACCATATGTGGCCAATTAAAGGTTTTGTGGGCCCTTTCGAGGTTTTTTACATTTTTTATTTTATTGCTGGTAAAATAATTTTAACATTTTTTACTCGATTTTGACGAATTTTAATGTGGTAGAAGAATTTTATCAAAAAGATATCCTTGGAGATAAATTAAGGCATTTAGCAATATGCATTATAGATCCATTTGGCAACAAATATCGATGTGAGTATTTTTAATCAACGCAATAAATCGTATGATCGCAATGTCGAAGCAGATTGACTACCTAATTCAACTACATAGTATAAACGTCAAAATTGCCAGCTGACATTTAAAAAATTCTATATGCATTATTTTATTTGGCTCACCAGGTGAATTCAGTTGGGCATCCCTTGTATGTAGATAACTTGGTGGCATTCTGATTGTATGATCATTTTGAATTATATTGCTACAGCGATGAAACAGTAAGACAATTAAAAAAACGCATCGCGTAGATATGAAAAAAAGCCGTTCTACAAATTTCTGACTGGTTTTCTCATTTTAAATTAATGACAAATAAATACTGTCTCAGTTGAAAATAAAACATTACAATATTTTTTATGTAACTGACTCTCTTATCGGTTTCATTCATAGTATGTTCAATTTTGTGCCACTGGTGTCCACATAAGTAGGTCGAAATTAGTTACAAAATATCCCACCGTTGCATTGGATTCGAGATTCTATTTTATTTTGCATTTATAGCTTAAAACACGTTTTTTGTATTTTTTTTGTTGTGGCAATACATATATAAGAAAACCGTATATTTTTTAATGCTTCAAGTCACTTATCTATTCCCCATTACTGAGAACTAAAATATTTAAATCAGTAATGCACAACCTTTTAGACAAAAGAGCCAGCTTATCAATTTTTTGATTGTTCATGGGTCTTATGAGAAAAAATGATTAAATTATCGTTATTTTTAGTGTATACTAAATTGAAAATTTTATGAATCTTTATCGTTCATCCATTGTTCGTGAAAATTTTTGAGGAAAACAAACGTGACACATTTGACATATTGGGCCGCAGGTTGTTCACTATTTAAACAATTACATCGTTGTAAAACGGTCATATTAAATGCAATATCTAGCGAGGATGATTGAAAATGTATTTATGTCTAAAAGAATCGTACAAAATTTTCTGCAGCTTTTTAAGCGTGACTTAATTAGAATTTATGTAACCGATAAAATCCGATAAGCTATTATTTTAAATTCTGAATGTCTTTGGAGGTTAAGACGTTTCTTTTTGTGATAATATTTAATAATCCTTGTTTTAAATAAATTCTTCTCAATTAATACATACCTTTTCACTCATCACTCACTCACCGCCACAGAGGTATTTTTTAAAAAATATTTCTAACGTGTATAAAGCAAGGCTGTAGAGTCGTTAAACAATTACGACTCCGACTCTAGCATTTCCTAAAAAGACGACTCCGTCTCCGGCTTCCACTGCAACATTGGCCAAAAACACGACTCCGACTAAAAAAAGTTTAATTTTGTTACTTTTTTTCCTACCTTCTCTACTTATGTGTATTTAATTATATATTAACCGACCAATCCAGCCAATAGCCAAATTTGACATATTAAATGCAAAACTAAAAAGTTTCAGCATTAAAATAATTCCGACTCCGAGTACGACTCCGGCCTAAACCCCGCGACAACTCCGACTCTGATTCCACAGCCCTGGTATAAAGGATAAAGTGAAAAGGTCTTCATGACTTCTTTTTTATTTAAAGATGGAGACATTGTGCATGTGCATTAAAATACTCAAAACAGATAAATCAAGACAATACAATGTAGTTTAATTAAAACTTCAAATCGTATTTACATTAAATATGCAAAATAAAATTGCATCGTGGAATCTTCTCCCTCAGTCGTGCACTTGAAATATTATACAAAAGATAACATTCGAAATTTTTGCGCTTTTTACCTCTGCACACAGATAAATAAATACTGGGTAGAATTGATAAACAAAGCCGTTCCTACCGCTGTGACTGTAGCAAGGTCACGGTCAACCACGCCCATTTCCGTCTCACTCTGGCACACCTGTCGCACGTCGGCCGTCTCTTGCACGCGCTATGCTGTGCATTTTACTGTAGAATAAATTTTTTATATTTTATTTACGGTGCGATTTTATTTTAATTTCATGTTATTGTTTTTTTAAAGATAATGTGATTACATTTTAATTATACAAGGCACGGTGGCCACTTAAGTAAAGAGTTTTAATATTATTTTACTGAGTACGCTGTAGGAATTATATGAATAATATTTTTTTTTGCCTTTACTACTGATCGTTCAATTATTTGGATATCACTTATAAATATAATTATATATAAATATAATTATATATTAATATTTATATATATATTAATATTCATTCCAATGTCAGCACATAAATTCGGATAGTTATATTAATCTTGGTTATTCGGCATTGTTTATGGAACCACTTTGAAAGTCTAACTGTCAATTCTTCATGAAAAAGAACTAAAAAAACTACACCTTTCCCCCAATCACTTGTTTGGTTGATTGCAAGCATTGCCACTCGATGAAAAATTGTGTTTGAAATGTATGGTAAGTACGCGATCGCTCGTACTCCAATATTTAATTAAGCAATTCATACAAAGTCAAGTTTTAAATAGATGTTTTATTTTAACATCTCGGTCGTTTCTCTTTTGTCGTGTTTTACAAATTGAAAAATATTTATTTCTTTTATCCAGTATGATTTTGGAAAAAAATCATAGGCTTAACGTTTAGTGATAAACAAATCTAAAGTGAGTGTTTTTGCTGTCGCTTCAAAGGAATTCTGAGAATGTGCTTTATGTGATGTGGTTTTATTTTATTAAGAAGTCACGTTACGGCTTAAATAACAATTTATCGAAAGAATAATTCGACTATTGCTTTTTTATCCAAGAAATTTAGACTCAACAAACTATTATTATTACACATGAACCGATAAGACTGAGCAATATTTTATTTATTTGATAATGTTTTTTTTTAAATATTATATCGGTACATTTTAAAAATTTCACATATTTTCACCAAGAATATTAAGATGCAATTTAACCATCTCTCTCTTATTATTTTTTCCCGGACTAGTCAATTTATTTATCATAAATTGTACATATGCACTTTTTCCAGATCACAACTCCTCTGGTTAGGCGACAAGTTTAAACCTAATTTACGTATGGATAAATAAAGTCATACAACCTCACAGTCTGCCACTAATTTAAAAAAATGAAAAGTAAGCTACGTAACTTAAAATGACTGAGCCACCTGCACTAAAAAATGTATATATTTTAAATTCACGAATCTGATAAAATTGTAGTGTAAAAAACGCTCATTCAAATATACGATCATTATTTCCTTTGAATAATTATTGTATCAAAGTTACCCTCGGTATTGATTTCCGTGCATAAATAGGAATCTAAAATTATTAATGTCAGAGTTGCTCATTTCAGTATCATCAAATTAAATGTTTCAGCGAATTTACACTTCAGATATTTCTCGTCTCAGTCCGCCGCTTGCCTTTTGCATAAAATTATGTTTTTGTACACTCTGCCGACCTCTAAATCAGGACCAAAATTAATTTATTTTGTACCTGCTTGGTTGGTCGCCCGAATTTTACTCATTTTACAAGAAATATGTTCGATTAATGCTTTTTTTTTCAGGGATAGATTTGTTTTTTGTTTCACAAAGAAAATATCAAATCGGTCACTGAATCATCATGTCGAATGTAAAGAAAAAATATTTTACAGCAATATGCGTATTCACTCAAACCTTTTTTACAGGGTATTGGAAATTCAGGGCTGTGGAGTCGGAGTCGGAGTCGGGGATATTTGAATGGAGTCGGAGTTGGAGTCGGAGTCGTAAAACGAGCAACGACTCCGACTCCGACACCTTTTTTTACCATTTTTTTTTTAAATATTTTTCTAAAAATAGCTGTGTATAGAAATGAACGACATCGGCGTCATGACTCATGTGTCGCGCCGAATCAGTGAATCACCAAGTTGCAATGTAAGGGTTTTTCACTAAGGGCGCTCAATTTCTTTTTTAAATAAAACAAAAACGAATGAAGATATCTAAAAAAAAATTATTATGTTTTGAAGTACATTTAGTGGCAATTATGTATGAAATTCAATTTCCCTCGCATGACCACCGCGGGCACGTTTGCAGAAGTTCATTCGTTGAATCCAATTTTCCACCATTTTTTCACATAATTCGGCCCGAATCGCACCAATTTCGCGTTCAATATTTTCTCTTAGCTCTTGTAACGTTGCCGGCTTGTTGGTATAGACCAAAGATTTAATATAGCCCAAAAGAAAATAGTCCAATGGTGTTAAATCACATGATCTAGGCGGCCATTGAACTGGTCCATTTCGCGAAATAACACGCTCACCAAATTTGGTTTTCAATAAGTCAATTGTTGCGTGTGCCGTGTGACTGGTAGCGCCGTCTTGTTGAAACCACATATTGGCCAAGTCCATACCTTGCAATTGAGTCCAAAAATAATCAGTTATCATGGAGCGATAACGATTACCATTCACAGTAACATGACGATTAGCATCATCAACAAAAAAATATGGTCCAATGACACCTCCGGCATGTAATCCACACCAAACAGTGATTTTTTCGGGATGCAATTGTGTTTCGTGAAGCACGTGTGGATTGGTGCCTGCCCAATAACACATATTTTGCTTGTTTACATATCCATTGAGTCAAAA
The DNA here is from genome assembly GCA_028554975.1 of Himalopsyche kuldschensis. Taxonomy (NCBI): domain Eukaryota; kingdom Metazoa; phylum Arthropoda; class Insecta; order Trichoptera; family Rhyacophilidae; genus Himalopsyche; species Himalopsyche kuldschensis. The sequence goes on along the minus strand of JAHFWI010000060.1, from coordinate 191,416 downwards.
ATGAGCTTCGTCGCTAAAGATGATTTTTCGATGGAATTCAGCATCATTTTCAAATTGTTGTGCAGCCCAATTGAGGAATTGGCGACGCTTCAAATGGTCAAGCGGCTTTAGTTCTTGTGTCAACTGGATCTTGTATGGATGTAGGCCAAGATCTTTTCGCAAAATTCGCCACAATGGCGTCACAGAAATGCCCAATTGTTGAGAACGTCGTGTCAGTGACTCATTTGGGTCATCAAGAACAGATGCTCTAGCGGCGGCAATATTTTCCTCACTTCGTGCATTTCTTTTTCTCACTGGCACTGGAACATTGTGTAGCGACAATGTGCTTTCAAATTTTTGCACCTAAAGTTGAATTGTTGATGTGGCAGGCAAGTGATGAAGACGATAAAATGGTCGTAATGCTCTTAAAGTTTCGGTGAGCGAACGCGAATTTTGGTAGTAGATTTGAATAATTTGCAAGCGTTGCTCCGGTGTGTACTGCTCCATGATGATTTGCCAACTAAGTACGAGTGTTAACCTCAAAAAAAATTGAGCGTCAAAACGTCAAAAAGTACGAGTGTAGAACCTGAAAAGTTTGAGCGTCCCTATTGAAAAACCCTTATTTATTTAACATATAAGATTTAAGTCTAAAAAAAAGTTTTCGTCTCTTTCTTTCTCATTGTTTTGAAGGAATATCCGATATTTTTTGAACCTGCTTCTCGAAATGCAGATTTGATAGAAGCAATGCTGTTTTTAAGAATGAATTCAAATAATTGAGGTTTGAACTTATTTTATTTTTATTTATGCCTATTTTTTCATTGTTTTTTTTTTATCTTTATCGATTGTTGTGCGTTTAGTTTATTGTTTTTTTTAATTTTATTTTCGTTTATTTTTTGTTTCGGAGGGAGAAGAAAAAAAACCTGACAAAATAATACTTTTTTTTTGTCGGAGTCGGAGTCGGAATCGTAGTTTTGGTAAATGCTGGAGTCGGAGTCGGAGTCGAACTTTTTTTGACCGACTCCACAGCCCTGATTGGAATACATAATATGGTCCACAAAAAAAAACGAATTCAATATTTTTACACGAAATATTTGTTCGAAATTTCTAACACGGTTCACAGAAAGAAAAAAAAAGTCAGTGACCCAACGTTATCATGTCACAGCCACAATCGGCCGCGCGTGCATAGAGCAGGTCAGCTCCGTTCTTTTAATCACCATTATCTTGGGGCGACAAATACGGAAATATACAGCAATATTATAAATTCTTGTCTCACATCAAATGACCAATAAGTAAAAAACTAAGTAAAAGTCAATCAACAGCAAATAGAAAACGCGGTCCCCGCATGCATATAAAATAGTAATTATAAGATATTTTTTTAAATTGTGTAATTTAAGCGTGTACGAAAAGAATTGAGAGTAGATTATATTAAATAATAAATCGATAATATTCAATAATACATAAATTATATTCAATACTACATAATGATAATGGTATGCAATACGGAAAGAAAAATAGCAATGTATTTTAATTCTACATAAATTATTTTATATATTTGTTGATAGCTATTTCGGCTTACGCCTTCGTCAGAACTATGTTTAAAACGTGTATTAGAGATAGCTTATATACCCTTTGCTAGACAGGGTGCCTCCTACATAATCTCTTTCTGTTGAAACCATACCTACGTCACATGAAAGAATTTAAATAAGTTTGATTTATTGGTCTAAAGTAATGGTGGAAACAATAATTTGGGTATTTTGGGGTATTGATCGCGTGAAACCACTTCGCGTCTGCAATTTCTAAGTGCATCTATTTTAAATTGTGTTAAGTTTATTGTTTGTTAATGGTTTTAACAGAGGTGAGCTATTAATTGTGATCTGATCGTTAAGAATTTCATTGGACTGATTATATCTATTAATTTCAAGCTGTTCCAATGCATTCAGTTTTAGGCCCTTATTGCAGGAATGTAAACGAATCGGGACCGAATTCGGATTATGTGCTAATTCTATAAGGTGATTTGCATATTGTGAATCAGTTTTTCCATTGTTAAAGGATCTAACATGTTCGTTTGCGCGAATGGATATCTTCCTACCGGTCTGTCCGACATATACTAAATCACATGTACCGCAAGTCATCTTATATATACCGCTTCTATCAAGTTTATTAATCCTGTCTTTACTATTTTTAAGATGTGTACCTAAGATATTATTGACTTTAAATGCTACATTTACTGAATTTTTAATCTCGTGGTGAATTTTTTCACTAATACTCCCTAAGTAGTTAATTGATTTAAAGAAGCGGTTTTCTTGTATTAAGTTAGGGTAAATAAGTTTTCTAGCTAGTTTTAAACGTTTTTTATATAATAAGTTTGTTATCACCTTTTTCTCATAGCCATTATTACGCGCAATTTGTTCTATTATATGTAATTCTTTATAATAATCTATCTGATTCATCGGTACAGCCAGTAATCTGTGTATCATTGAATTGTATGCAGATAGTTTAATTTGCCAAGGATGAAGTGATTTGGAGTGAATAGTAGTAGCACAGAAGGTTGGTTTTCTAAAGATTTTAAATTTATGTCGATTTTCTATTCTAGTGATGGTTAAGTCTAGAAAGTTAATGCAGTGGTCTACCTCTATCTCTAGTGTAAATTTAATTTTTTTGTGTATCAAGTTAGCCTTGTTTAGAAATATATCTAACTGCCTATCCGTGCCTTGCCAACAAATTATAATATCATCTACATAGCGGTAGTAATACACGATATTTTTGACAGACCGGTAGGAAGATATCCATTCGCGCAAACGAACATGTTAGATCCTTTAACAATGGAAAAACTGATTCACAATATGCAAATCACCTTATAGAATTAGCACATAATCCGAATTCGGTCCCGATTCGTTTACATTCCTGCAATAAGGGCCTAAAACTGAATGCATTGGAACAGCTTGAAATTAATAGATATAATCAGTCCAATGAAATTCTTAACGATCAGATCACAATTAATAGCTCACCTCTGTTAAAACCATTAACAAACAATAAACTTAACACAATTTAAAATAGATGCACTTAGAAATTGCAGATTTTAAGTGGTTTCACGCGATCAATACCCCAAAAATACCCAAATTATTGTTTCCCACCATTACTTTAGACCAATAAATCAAACTTATTTAAATTCTTTCATGTGACGTAGGTATGGTTTCAACAGAAAGAGATTATGTAGGAGGCACCCTGTCTAGCAAAGGGTATATAAGCTATCTCTAATACACGTTTTAAACATAGTTCTGACGAAGGCGTAAGCCGAAATAGCTATCAACAAATATATAAAATAATTTATGTAGAATTAAAATACATTGCTATTTTTCTTTCCGTATTATAATGGAGTTCTACCAAGTAAATGCCTACTCAATCAATATAATGGTATGCAGTTGTAAAATTGGGTAGATATTTAGCTTATATATATAAGCGTTTTATGAGTCATATCAGATGTGACAAGTCGAAATGACTTTTTACGCTAATATCAAATTTCTTGAAACGATCTCGTTATTTTTTCCATTACCACCATATATATCGTTATCACAAATTCTGTGTAGGTCCTTTTTTGCAGATGTGCCCAATGTTTGTAAACAATATTTAATTTATGGCTGAACATTTTTCGATAGGAAAAACTTTTAAGACTGATGTTCGGCTCACGAAGTTTTTCTACTGGGTATTTATTGTTGTTTTTTTATGGTTAACGATGACGGTTACTTTTTATGAAAAGTCATAAAATATTGTTTGCAGTAAAGTGTTCAATTTGATCACAGCTTAACTAAATCCAATTACCAACTCACTGAACTGATCAGCTGAAAATGATCACTCATTGGAATTTGTTCTTTTCCATAGGTTTTTCGGAAATGTGGTAATTTCATTTTTTTCTGTGACTATTTTATACATTGCATGTGGCATCTTTACAAAACTAACTGTCAATACTTGGTAGAATGGCATTTTTTTAAATATATCACACATTTTTTGTACTTATTCTATATTACATTTATTTGAATCAGGACCGGTTCCGCTCACAGCGATGAGATCAGCACATTTGATGAGATCGTGATGAGTGAAATCGGTCGTGATTTTAATAAAACTAATGTGGAAAAAGTTAAAAAAAATGTCATTATTTTTAAGCACAATATTACAATTCACTCTATTGACTAACAAAATAAAATATTTCGTATTTTCCACAAGTTTTTAACGCCTACGATACTTCTCTGTGATATATTATGCCAAAAAGTAATCTAAGATAATTCAAATGAGATTTATAATGAAGACGGGAACATTGATAATGTCTATAAATGCGACAGGCGGGTAAATCGAGTCTCCCTAATCGTGACACTCTTATGGGAAACGTCTACTTTTTTTTCAAAGTTTTCATCCTTATTTTTTTTTCAATTGGGACTCTCCGTTATCTGAAATTGGAAACCGGCTCTATTTATTGAATTTGACAAACATAATATTTTTCCAACTTTGTTCACGGACGGGGGTCAATACACGGCTTATGAAAAGGTTAAATATTATTTGTTTTTTTGTAAACCTTATGATCCTCGGTGCATCATAATATATGTATTTCTAAAGACCTGACTGACCATAATTAAGACGTTATTTTCTGACCTTAAAGAGAACTCTATTATCGTGTTCGAATCGGAGGTGAATTGGAAGGTATGGAAGTATGAATACCGGTAGTCCTCGACTTACGACTATTCGCACAAACGACCAAAAAATATCATTTTTTTTAAATTCCATTACAGAGCAGCGACGGACAAACTGCGGCCCGCCATCATAAATCCGTATTCTAAATAAGAATACATTTTTATATTTTATAACACAAATATTGAAAATCAAATAAAAATTCTTCAAAATAATTGAGTGAGTATACAGATATTCCTTTTCACATTCAAATTCGATGGCTTTGCTTGGAAAAAGTGCTTCGAAGAGTTCAGGATATAAAAAATATAATATATTTTTTTATTTTGGAAATGAAGAATGTTACGGACTTTCCCGATAGGTTTTTGTGATTTTGCATTTACTCTGGACATCGTGACACACTTAAATATTAACTCCGTGTTATGAACGTTCTGAATAACGGGTTTTCACAAAGATTTGGTGATTTCTGAAAAATTTTGACCAGTTTGGCGCTAGTAAGCGATCCATTTTTAATAGATATTAATACTGTATTGAAAGAGCTACAACTTGAGATTATTGATCTGCAATGTAACACTGATTTAACAGAATTTAACCGTCGTGACCAGGGCTGTGGAGTCGTTGAAAAAAAGTCCGACTCCGACTCCAGCATTTACCAAAACCACGACTCCGACTCCAACTTTGTCCAAAAACACGACTCCGACTAAGATAAGTTCAATATCGTCATTTTTTCCCCCTAATTTTCATATTTAAGTGTATTTAATTAAATATCAACCTTATTAATGCGGCCAAAAGCCAAATTTGACATATTAAATGCGATAATGCTGTTCACTATATTTATAAATGATATCGTAAAAGTCATCAAAAATTCAAATTTCTTATTATTCGCTGATGATTTGAAGCTTTTTTTAAGGGTTGTCATCTTGGATGATTGTCACCGTCTCCAGTCTGATATAGACAATATAATAGAATGGGGAAGATGTAACAAACTCGATTTTAATATTGATAAATGCAATCTTTTATCGTTTACAAGGGGATCACGAGTATTATTTTGTCGGTATTCAATGAATGGACGAATTCTCTCGCGGATTTCATCAGTTAAAGATCTTGGCGTACAATTTGAGAGCAAACTTACATTCAATAATCACATTAAGACTACTTGTAATAAAGCATTGAAAATGTTGGGCTTTATCCTCCGTACTACCAAGGACTTTCCAGGAGTAAACATTTTGATACTAATTTACAATTCTTTAGTTCGAAGCCGGCTTGAGAGTGGATCGATTGTTTGGGCCCCAAGAGGTGCGAAATATGTTCTTATGGTGGAGAGGGTTCAGAAGAAGTTTTTGAGAATTCTCTATTTGAGGACATACGGATACTACCCATGGCTTTATCCAACCGATTTTCTTTTAGGCATGCTCACGTTCAATAGTTTGAATACTCGAAGAGAAATGTACCTGGCCACATATTTCTTTCGACTTATCCGAGGCCAAAATGAGAATTCTACCATTCTTGAGAATGTTAAATTGAATGTCCCTGATAATTTTTTGAGGAATCGTGAACATGAGTTGTTTTTTCTTCCAAGGGGTAGAACCAGTCTGCCAATGGGAATGTCACTGGGAAGAGCTTTAACAATTTTAAACGGCATTGCTTCGGATGTCGACATATTTCATATTGACGTGAGTGAGTTCAGACGAATACTATATTTTATGAATAAAAGTTGATTTTGTCAGAACTCATTCGGTTGACTGCTTTGAAAATTTCTAATGTGATATTAATAATATTTTTTCCTCTCTGTTTTTTTATGACTATTGTAATTTCATCTTATTTTTAATTTTTAATTAATTTGTGATTTTTATTATATATTTACATGTATGTATGTATATATATATAAATGCATGTATTTATATTTGTCAAATCCATGGCGCATTGGCGTCAGCTGTAATGCCATGATTTGCTTTTTTCTTAAATAAATAAATAAATAAATAATAAAAAGTTCAAACTTTTGAAAATTTCCGACTCCGAGTACGACTCCGGCCAAAATGCCGCGACGGCTCCGACTCCGACTCCGGCCAAAAAGCTCCAACTCCACGACTTCGACTGCACAGCCCTGGTCGTGACGAAATCTGCAAATTTTACATTTCTTAATACAGACAAATTCGAACAACTTAAAGATTTTGCACGGAAAATTTGGAGTTTTAAAAATATCACCTTCAAAATCAACACCTGAGTACACCCGGTCCTCTTTTTAAACGTTTTTTTTTCAGTGATTTCGATTTAACGTGATTTTGTGGACGGTACCGTGATTTATTTGTATGTACGCGATTTTTCTTTTTACAGACAAAATGGTGCGCAAACTCATGCGATATTATTCGTGACTTTGCATTGAAACTTATTTAAACACAATGCATTCATAAAATTCGTTGAATAGCACGTTTCCCGGTCGTAAATTATATCGCAGAGAGTTACCACGTCAAATAAATGCACAATAATTAATACGAACTGATTATAGAAATATTATTTTTGAATGAAAATGAATGTTTTAGGTATATAGGCAAAAAAAAATATCACGTGAAAAACGTTTGGGTGTCTTTGTTTGTGGTATTTTACTTGCGGCCCGCTGCTCATTTTGAATTCTTGGAATTGACCCTCCATCCGAAAAGTTTCCCCCCCTGCCGTAGAGGTTCCCACAAACCGAAACCGGTATTTTAGTTCGTTTTTTTTTCTATAATATTATCAAGTTTATTATTTTTATATCTTTTTAGATACTCTGACATTCTTAAAAAGTATTTCTTAGCAAAGAAGAGAATTAGAGCAATTGAATATCGTTAAACTGAAATCTGCAACCTGCCGCTATTAGTCTATGTATCTATATGTATAGATACGTGTTGATACAAATTAATGTACAGGCGGACATCGACTTTCGGACGTTCTACTTTCGCACATTTCGAAAAATATGTTTTGTAACAATTGTTTATCAATTACGCGTTCGTGCATCTAGACAAATTGTTGTATATCATGAAAAAGTATGGACACACCGCTCCTCTTTTTATTCGATATCCGTCAAAATACTGCACGATGGGGGTGTTTTATGGAAGAAACGCCTTCTGGCACACTAGGGGAAGTGAATGCCTACATAATTACGTAAAATTTGCATGCTAGATTATGAAAAATCAAGTCGTTATTACAATTTAACATCAGTCAGCCGCGTCAGTGCTCCCTGTCCCTGTGTCTAGGTGCGAAATTGTTTATGTGTCGACTTGACATGTGTTGACGTCCCATGTGTCGACCTGACTTGTTTCGAGTTATCACGGAACCATTGAAAACTCATGACGGATCGAGGTATTTTTTTAAAGTAAAAGGTAATCTTTTTTTGCGAAATAACTTCACATCTACACTTTGTCTATGTTACAATTTTAAGGTATCAACTCGACACATACTAAGCCGGATCGATTTTAAAGCGTAAACAAGAACCTGGTTGAGAAGCATTTACTATAAAATATTGGATTCGAGTGTATTTGAGTTTTCGAAAGATTTTGATAAGCGCTGCAAGAAAAATATTAAATACATTGATATCAGCAACGGACTGTGGAGCCAAAAGTGATAATGCCAATATTCTGAATAATGAAATATCTATTTAAATTCACAATGTAAATTTTCGGAATAATGTCGTAAGCATATAATGTGACATATAAAATACCTCCTGTGAGCGACAAAGAGGATTTCTTCGATATTTTTACAAAGCTTTCAAAAAGTGGCTTACTTGTTCATAAAGGCAGCATAAGAAAAATAGGAAAAGCTCTTGAGACATTTAAGGTATCTTATCAGCCAGTGAAAAGACTTTTTTTTTAAAAAAGCTGGCTTATTTCACTCATTTATTTTACTGACTCGCATACGTTTTTGTAGTAATACGGGAAAAAAGCTTAAATTTAATCTTCAGTGGGTGGAAAATTAGGGATTCACATACTTCACTTTGCTTAATTATAATTTTCAGCGAAATTTTAATATATGTATAATATAATTGAATTTGATGAGACGTATTCTTTTTTTTTATTCCACCTTAGAGTATAATAGGCTTTTGCCGGTATTGTCAAATATACTTTAATTATTTCATTCTTCTCATTCTATTGGAAACAGGAAGAAGGCAAGACACAGATACTAATACTTCAAATTACAATAATTTTGTGCTTGGAGAAGGAAAATCCTTGGAAAATAAATTATATAGCGGGAAGCCACTTGTCTTCCTTGGCGATGCCCGCTAATAAACCAATACTATCAGTTATGTAACAAATTTATCACTTCGAAGATGGTCTTGATATAACCTTGAAGTATAACCAGGTCTCGTCCTCATAAAATACGAATTCTATTCTATAACAACGTTATTCACAGAGTATGACCGAATCAATCGAAAGCAGTTACTAGATTTTTTGAGACGATTTTGGAGTGATTGTAATTTCTTCTACAACTCTGATCGTAATATGATGCTAGTATTATAAAAAGCTTTGCTCTTCGCATACATAATAAAACCAATAAAGCTTAATTCCGCACGACTAAACAGAGCTTTCGGCGAAAAAGTTTTCCCAGGAAATTACTCTAATTTGCAACACATGCATCGTTTCGCCGGTCGTTCGCAAGCGTTGTGCGGACTGCTTTCAATTTGATTTTTAAATTGGCCTTCTTAAAAATTCAGGTTCTCTCCATAACCATTGAACAAGTAGATTGCCGACCGGACCTTCCACTGGAGCGAGGGCGCTGAGGCTTTTTTCTTATCAGCCCAAAGCTTTTCAAAGTTTCAGTAATTATTTTTCTATTCAATTATTTCATATAGTAACAAAAATTAATTTAATTTATCATTTTCATTGCACAATTCTGGTCCACGATAGGTTTTCAACGCCGTTGGCTTCGGTTGTACAGCTCACGGGTCGAATCCAAGTCTTCGAAGCTATTATTTTTCAATCGAATCATTGATTTCTGTTCGAATACATGTTTATGTGTTGACTGAAATTCCCTCTCACACCCATCTGATCATAAAGATGAGATGAAACAAAAGCAATTATGTAATCACTAGACGTGTATTTTTTACCCTTACTTTCTTCAAAAAAGAAATCAACTGAGGTACAAGCAGTTCTTTTAAAAACGTATGTTGAGGCAATTTCCATTAGGAGTACATTGGTAATACGCATGGTATAAATACTATAAACAATAACACGTTTGCTCTTCGTGTGGAATATTTGTATTTATAAAGGGGCTCCTCAACAATAGGTTTTTTAAAATTTTTATTGAAACCAGTTGCTTATTGAAACAATTACAATATTGCTCGATTGCTCTATTTCGAAAAAGTCAGGATTTAAAAATAGGTACAATGAGAGCAGTGATTTCCAAACTGTATGCTACTAGGCGTTCCTTTTTTTTGCGCCAAATAATTTTAAATAAAATTTTAATTCTTTTAAATACAAAAACTTACGATTGTTTGTGCTTTTTAAATGTATTAAACAACTCAAACTATTTTTTTTGATGATTAACAAAAAGCTTGCTTTATTCAAAAGGTTTTCAACCAAAATCATTCTACATTCATATATGAAATATTCAAATAATGTAGAAAAGTTTAAGATTTCTTGAAGAAAGTCGTCGGCAGCAGGTACTATGAAGGCGGGTAATTTGTAATTTAAAGGAATATAAGATTGACCCCGCCCACACCTGAGAGCTTACGAGGGCGGTTTTCAGGGGTCGGCAGGGGCCGTTAATGCAATTCTGAGAAAATTTTCGACCCCCTCAACTTCTCGTTTGGCCCGTTGGCTGGGATTCAAATTACTAACAAACTCACTGGAGGTTGCTATCGACACGTTGCCCAAGATTTTTTTTATAAGAGCTTCCTCTTTTATGAGCCTTGAAAAGCCTTGGTGTGCTGCATTATACTGCAATTAATTTGTATGTAAAACTATCCTTTTAGGATAAAGAAACTCTTCACTTTATATGGATTAGATCATGGGTGGCCAACCTTTTCAGCAGCCGGGCTAAATTTTAGAAATGAGATTTCCTACCGGGCCTCACAACAAAATTTCTTTTATTATTCAAAGCAAACAAGAAAAATATTGTTTTTTAAGAAGATATAACAAACATGAGTATCAAACATATTTATTAGATTAGAGTTAGGCAATACAAAAAATATACAAAATATAATAAATTTTAGTGAGACGTCTGATTTTGTTTGTCAGAACTAAGTGCATCAATGTTGATATCGATTGATGTTGTTGTTACACGCAAACAGTTTTCCAAATGCTCATCAGTGATTTTTGTTCTCATTTGAGATTAAATATGCTTCATTCGACTAAAAAGCTGTTCACAAGTTTAAGCGTTTCCAAATAGCGAAATCATTGTTAGAGCATGTTTATAAAAAGCAGGATATTTCTCCTTGTCCCAATATGTCTTGTAAAATTCTTCCAAACCAACCCGATTGAATTTCTCTTTTAACTGTGCATCACACACATTTCACAATGTTCCATTTTTTAAATTCCTGGTAATAAACTCACGTCTTTGGAGAATGGCGTGGCAAATGCAGAAAAAAGCACACGATGCTTTTTAAAATCTTGAAACCGGTTTTCAAATTCATGGTTCAAGTCAGATATAAACGATGCGTATTCATCCGTCGCCATTTGTGTGACGTCTGGCTGCAATAACAATGTAGGAAAGTGAGTGAAAATTTTTGTCCTTAACTGTTGTTCCCAAAGCCCAAGTTTCAATTGGAATGCGGAAATAAGATCATACATGTTATTTATTAGTTGATCTTTCCCTTGTAGGCGAGTATTAACTTAAGTAGCGACCCACTCATTGTCTTCAAATTCTGGGATACTTCACGACTTGCTTGCGAAGAATAATTGTATTTCTTGCTTCAAATCAAACACTCTTTTCAACATTTGAGCACTGGTCAGCCATCTTACTTCTGCATAAAATATAACGTCATTATGATGTGAATCCAAAGATTTGAGAAAATCTTGGAACTGACAGTGATTCAATACCTTCGACATAATAAAGTTCACTGTTTTGAAGACTACCTTCATGACATGATCCATTTTAAGGGACATGAAACATAAATGCTCCTGATGAATAATGCAATGAAATTTTTGCATTGCAGTATTACCAACTTTGCAGGCCTCATGTACAATCAATTTTAGTAAAACGGAAAGAAAAATAACAATATATTTTAATTCTACATAAATTATTTTATATATTTGTTGATAGCTATTTCGGCTTACGCCTTCGTCAGAACTATGTTTAAAACGTGTATTAGAGATAGCTTATATATAGATGCACTCAGACATTGCAGATTTTAAGTGGTTTCACACGATCCAATAACCCAAAAATACCCAAATTATTGTTTCCCACCATTACTTTAGACCAATAAATCAAACTTATTTAAATTCTTTCATGTGACGTAGGTATGGTTTCAACAGAAAAAGATTATGTAGGGGGCACCCTGTCTAGCAAAGGTATATAAGCTATCTCTAATACACGTTTTAAACATAGTTCTGACGAAGGTGTAAGCCGAAATAGCTATCAACAAATATATAAAATAATTTATGTAGAATTAAAATACATTGTTATTTTTCTTTCCGTATTATAATGGAGTTCTACCAAGTAAATGCCTACTCAATCAATAATTTTAGTAAACATTCGTGTTTCCCAACCATTGCTGGAGCACTATCTGTTGTTATGCCCAATAGGTTGTTGAGTTGTAAGGAAAATTGATTCAATGTCGATGTAACAGCTCCTAACAAATCTTGAGAGCAAATAGTGTCCCTAAGTGGATACAGTGCCGCTAATTCTTCTATTTTGTTAACATGGACACCCCTGATTTGTTGACATCAACACCCCTGATAGAAATCGCCACTTTTGCGGTATCTGATAGGTCTGTGCATTCATTCAATGCATATAGCATAAAATATGAACTTGGATGCTCGATTTCTCAAATTATCTTCAATATGATTTCCAATGTCGTCGACATGCCTAGTAATAGTTTGACGAGACAGGCTTATTTTTGAGAAATCCGTTTTCTTTTCTGGGCACAGAATTTCAACAACACTCTCCAAACATTCCTTAATCATTTCACCATCTGAATATGGCTTTTATTTTTTTTCTAGTATCATGACTACTTCATAACTAACTTTTACATAGCATCTTGACTCTTGAGCCGCTCTATTAAATATCTGACGTGCAGAAAGTTTATTTTTTAATTCATTTACTTGGGCTTGTCGAAATTGCCCTTTGTACTTATCAAACTTATTAGCATGTTTAGTCTCGCAATGCCGTTAAATGTTATACTCTTTCAAGACAGAAACAATACGACGGCGTTGCGAGCTTCTGCAGACTGGCGGTCGGACGACTTATCCCGCTCCGCATGCCGCATTCACGCTCAAGGCTAGCCACGCAAGATTAACGTGCGCGCTTTTTAAATTCAGCTTAACGTTGTGATTGTTTGCTAACACGAATAATTGAAAGCACGAATAATAGAATTGCTTTCGTCAAGAATTGAAAAAAGCCGAGACTTCAGAATCCCTAATACAAACTTCGCACGTTGGAATGTTCTTTTGGTGGTTTTATGTACACTAAAAGATATTAATGTGTGTATATGCTCCGTGGGCCACACGTGGGCCGCGGGCCCCGCGTTGTCCACCCTTGGATTAGATGTAGTGTAGAAAAAATGTATTGTTCTTGTAATATATTGAACATTATCTTTCTTTACTCTGATTTGAATAGTCAATGTACTATTTTACGACGCTGAGGGAATTTTAATAACATAAATTAAGCTGTCAACTGTCACCTCTTTGTGCAAAGGTAATATTTAAAATTTATCTTTGCGAACATTGTCAATGCGACAATCCCATAAATGACATTTTCACAATGCTAGCAATGAGTGGTACCAGTTTTGATATTGGTGAAAGTATTATTGTATATTATGTTGTATTTAATAAAATAAGCAATCATTTTTAGTAATGAATTGAAAAACAAATTGTCAATGAAGTTCCATTTTTTTTATATTTAAATTGAATATCATTCGAAAAAATATTTTGTTATATAAATATTTTTGAAGTTTTTTAACAAATTGTGTACTTGCTTCTTGGTACTATTTAAAAAATGACTTATAATTCTTTTCTTGTAAGTATAGAATTGAAACAACTTACGATTGAAATAAAGTATAGTTTTTACTAACATAACACAGTCATTATTAAAGACTCAATGTCGGTGCCATGGATATTTAAATACCTAGCTTAAACGTTATATTCGTTTTTATAAATATGATCAAAAAGCATTTATCGAAAATACAAAATCGAGACTATCTTCTATATTCTGGTAGGCATATATGAAATGTTGACGTTAGGTAAATTCGTCGGTCAAAAGTAATGAACAGTCGTGTTTCATGTTACGTTTCATTTGCGAATTGGAATTAGTGTGCGTTTTGAATAATTTTAATCTCGCACAGGTACATGTTTTGGGATGTCGCCTTCAAATGCTTGATGAGATTTAAATATATCATCCGAATCTAATGATCCAAATTTCGCTTTCCGACATCTGAAGTCATTTTAAGTGCACGGATAAACTCAATTTTTCAAAATAAATTCATTGTGAAAATACTCATGGTTAACTACCAAATTCAAACGAATCAAATTCTCATACATATTACATAAACTGATTTACGACCTGAAAACGTATGTTTTTTGCTATTGCTAATATCTCGTCATTAATACGATTAAATGGAGTCTTCCTTTTTAAACGTGAACACAATTCTATTATTCTTTCGCAGAGTGCGTTTTTTTGATAGACCAAGTAGAACTTTTCAAAAATCAATCATTGAAATACCATTTCTTTCGTTTCCCTGTTCGCATTGTTAGTGCATTTAGAAGATTACATTTAGGATAAAACATTTCGGTAGCTGAACTCCCTGCGCAGGCTTACGTCAGGGGGAATTCCATTTTCCTATAGTACACATATTACCTCGAAAAATGAGTGAATATTTATAGAATATTCCGTATGTTTGTTCGGTTAATCTTGTAAAAGAAAATATTTTTATATAATTCATACTCTTTTTATTTGTAAAACTAACTAATCATTTTTAGTACTTATTCTACATACAATTTACTAAATCAGGACCGGTTTCACTCGCAGTGAGCATAATCAACCCATAAGAAATACTAAGATACAGCAATATTTATACAAAAGCTAAGCAAGACTAACAATTAATTATTTTTAGTAAGATTTGAGATATAACTTTAGTATGAAACAAAAGGTTTTATGGCTTCTCCCTTGGCCGCTGATATTTTTTTATCGATTCACGGATTTGAAGTAAATGCAGTTTTACTTTGGCTCGCTACGAATAAGATAATTAAAACGCATAAAAATGATATGTGAAGGTAGCATAATGTATTTTTTTTTTATATAAACAACATTTACTCGCATGCATTAATCCGTTCTCTCGAAGTCTTACTGCAAAACCGTTTCATAGTTTGATGGTATAACAATCAATTTAAACTGCATACATACACTTGCAAATATGGGTCACCTAAGCTAACAACCATAATTCTCCCTTCACGTGAGATTTAATATCTAATAGGGTTATAGAATTTGCATAGGTTTCTCTAGAACTTAAATTTTTAAAAATTGTTACTCTAATATTTTTTATACTAATATTAAAACTCGCACTTATCAAATCAGTTATTATATGTTTTGATAGCTAGATTTCAGAAATAAAATATGTCAAATATCTTTGACTTGATTTCATTCGACACGCATTTGTATCATATTTTAATTAGTTGTTACCATTTATTATTTCAAAAAAGAAAAATATTTTATGCGATGATGTTGCTGAAAAGATTCAGCCTGGATTTATTAAGCTCATAGACATCAATTTTCTTCTAGAACTTTTCATTTGTTATATGCAGGGATTGAAATAAGGTTTCTCTTTAATCCACGCTCAGCAATTTGATGGATGAAAAGTAACATTAGTGTAAAAATGTATGTGAGTTATATACGACATCTGCAATAATTATGTGAATTTATAAAATGCGTAAAGGTTGTATTAAATACTTTCACAATCACTAAGCTTTACAGCAAGTCTTGAAAACTTCTTGTTATTTCCCATGACCCGTGACCCGTTAGTACTCCGGGAAATCCCAATGAGGCTGTTGAATTTTCTCCAAGACTTTCCGTCGAACAGAAAACGCCAATTTAGAGATAGCAAAAATCGTATTAAATTTCTTCATTGAGCTCTCTAATGTTCTCGTTCGTATAAACCGTTGTGTTTAACTTTGGTTTGAAGATGTTCCTTTTTATTCTATCACTGAAAATAACATGATGATGGATTATGCGCACAATTTTAAATTTGTAGACATTGCCATGTTATGAACTTCATTATCACATTATAACGATTTTACATTTAAAAACCAACATTATTTTTTATTTTATCTGTGCAATTCATTATCCAATTGATTAAACTTTTTTAAATCAAAACATAATTAATCTAGATTGCCAACAATAACTTTTACACGCTATTGCTTTTATTCTTACATATAAATGATACTAACTAAACACTAATGAACTTGAATTTGCAGTTCAAGTTCATTCGTGAATTTGAAATTCCTTTAGATGCCAAAAGGAGAAACCTTAGTCTTTAGTGACTAAATTCAAAGAGTTCTAATTTGAATTCTCACTGAGCATCTTCAGTAAAATTTATAATTATAGTAAATTTAAATTTGTTGATTTTCTCATGTGGATGCTTTAAGCTGTAAATCAATATTTTAAAATAATTTAGGAGAAAGCTTGTTTTATTAAACTAAAATTTACTCATCACTTTATGATATACGATGGGCTTTTTACGAACTGATTTTATGATTCAACTGCATATTTCAAAATAATTACCCGCTTAAATCCTGGAACCGATGAAAATTTACGGACAGTAACATATGAAAATAATCCTCTTAAATAAACCTCTATCACTTTTTATTCCAGTTATTAGCTGAAAATAATGTGAGCATGTAGTGAACGTTATTTTTTCAGGAACTGTTTCAGCTTGTGTGAAATTCACTGAATATTGATAAACCAAATTTGCCTGTAATCCCCCAAAATACGACAGGGATGCAAAATGTCAGCTCAGCAGCTTCGTAAAATAAATATTTATTGGAATTGATCACACTATATTTTACACACATTTTTTCATGAATTTGTTTGTGGAACCAGTAAATTAAAACTATTTTATTTGAAAAAAAATATGACTTACATTTCGCAACGTACACCAAATTTGATATACATATTTAAAATATGTAATAAATATTTGATATGAAAAAGGATTTTTAATAGGAGATTAACACACTTTTAAGGTTCACTGTCGATACATGGTGGAATGGTATTATAGTAAAAATAATAAAAAAAAATTAGTACTTTTTCCACATAAAATTTATTGGATCAGGACCGGTTTTGCTCATGGCGAGTATTGTCAACTGATAATAAATACAATGACACAGTGATATTTATACAATGTTTAAAGTAATAGGATATTAAAAGTAAAGTAACAAAAATAATACTTTATTCTGTTAGGTTCTAGTAACATTTTAAAATAAGCAAATATATGAAAAAGACTCTCAGCAACAGTAGCATTTTATACTGTTCCATGATTTTTTTCGCTTACGACCCGGGTTTCACTTTTCAGCATCATCTGACATTTCAAGTGGACGACTGAATTTTACCTGAGAATTGAGGAAACTTGGGGTCAGTTCAAGTTCATTCGTGTACTTGAAATGCCTGTAGGCGAAACCCGGGTCGTTAGCAACAAAAATCATAGAAAAGTACAAATTTCAAACACTTGAAATTTTTCAGATTATAATTATAGCCCTTTTGATATATCGAAATCATATTTTACACAGCAATTTGTTTGCTATTGCTTTTAAGTATTGGGTAGTTACAGTCAATACAATAACATAAATAAAAACTGGATATCAAGAGTCTATAGGATTTAAAATTGCCCATAAATTGCATAGTATTCCTTGCACATAAAAAGTATAGGTGCAAGAGAAGTATGTAGGTCAATTGGTAAGCCCAAATTTTGGAGGCTGGATGAACAGGGAATCCATGGCGGCCGGTTATACCTACCATAAAACATTGACGCATAACAGAGAAGGCATTATTGTCCATCCTGAGTTGTATGGGCAATGGTAATGATCTGCAACTATAGATGTACCAGTATTACTTGACCGCCGCCAATTACTAATTACAGTGGTGATCATTTCAATCATTTAATCTACCGTGTTGGACATCAAATAGATTTTAATATTGTATTACATTTAACCTACAAATATCATTAATTTAAAAAAATATCACGACATATTAATTTGTTTTTTCAAAGTATTCATTCAAGCATTTACGATACTAAGGTAATAAGCAAAAGCTCGCCTACGATATTTCAATTTTTTTACATTCTGTACACATCGCTTTGAATCTTCACGTATATCCTAATATTGGAAGCAACTACATATAAAGCCGATTCGATTACATTTTGACACGACCGAGGTGATGCCTCAAGCGACCTGTTGCCTCTACGCCTCTACGGATCTACGCTCTACATCGTGTGCTCGAATACCGATCACATATCTACAAGTATTTTTGTACGCAAGCTTTTTAGAATGACCAACGATACAATTTTAACTATTCTGAAGTGTCATCCGTACAGGTTGATATTTTGAAGTGAATTTTTTTGATACTTTGTTTATTTAATGGATTCTAAATGTATTTACTATACATACATTTATCTGCGATAGATAACTGATTAAAATCTTTTATTTTTTCCTCATAATAATAAGATCTTAATTCAGTGATGCACAACCTGCTGCCCACGAGCCCGGTATGACATTTTATTTGGCCCAATATGACAAATACTTCATCACATATTTTATACAAAACTTCTAACGAGCGAAAGACAAACGATTGATAACCAGGCAATAATGTAAGCATGAAAACGTTTTCAATACACAGAAACCACTTGACAGTAAACTTGAGTACTATACTGAAGTAAGCAACCACATACATTAAAACCGATATCAAAACACATGCCTCCAGCATGCAGCGTTAAAAATTTCACTAGGATTGATACTTTTTATGTTCAGATGTGCAAATATGCACGTGATGGTCTGAAGAATAATTTTATCAGTTTAAGCAATAAATCTAATGTACAAATTTTCAATTTCAAATCAAATATACAGCCAAATACATAGGTTATCTGATATCGTAATTTTTTCTCACATATACTCATGCGGCCCTCGAACAATCTGAAAATTGCTAAGCTGACATAAAGATTAAGCATCACTGTCTAAGTTGAGGAAAAATTGTTACTACGAGTAACGATGCCGTTAAAATCTTTTGAATTTCGTTTGATAAAATAGCCAAAGGAACTGACAGGAGATTGGGATAAGATATGACAAAATTCGCTCAGGAATCCGATAAAAAATAAGTTTGATACATTCCATCCGTAAGTATTCAATACTCCAAAGTATCAACAAATACGATAAAGATGGGACCTTTTTTTGAAAAAAACGGGATATAATGATGTATTATATAATTTCGTTCATATAATCAGGCTATGCAAGCTTTGTGAAATAATCACGATTAATTTGTCCTATACGCTATTTTACGTCATTGTATTCGAACTGAATCTCGATTGCAGCACGTTCTACGTGATTATTCTACGTATTGAATTATCTTGTTGGTAAAGCAGAAACTGGTTGTTGTACTATTTGTCAAGATTGGGCAGATGATGCAAATATCAATTAAGATGCTTTATTAAAGAATGCTGACACAATTGATCCCTTGAGAGGTGAAGTGAGCTAAGTAAATACATGGTAAAACAATCCATGTTTTTTAAGTTCAATCATGTTTATACTTCGTTTTTTGTGGAACTATCTCAACATTTTAACACGACTTGGAAGCTTACTACATTCATAAATATGGAAAGTATTCCAGGGAAATAGTGATTGAAATAGTGCTATAAAAAAGATGACATAATTTATCTGCAAACATATTATTTGAGCCCTTAAGTAGTGAAGTGAGCCAACTAGCAATGTAATGAAATTTTTGTATAAACTCAGAGCATACTTTTATTTTATTAATAAATCTGCTGTTCACCTTTAATGTATCCACTGTGTATACTCGGTGGAGTGGCATCATTGTAAGAATAATAATAATAATACATTCACGTTGGATTTATTAAGATCAAAACCGGTTTCGATCATCGCGAGCATTATCTAATGATGGATATTTATAAATAATACTAAACAGTATTTTATTATCAATTTTAGCATTACAATTTGATAATGACAATACTTGTGTTACAATTAATTGTATCAAATAAACCATCATAAAAGAACCAGTGATAAAATAAATTACAGCCTAAAATGAATGATAATTCTATTTTAACATTTTCTGCTCAAAGTATTGAAAACGTTGATATTACTTATACCTAAACCACTTTTAAACGGCCTTGTAGAAAAGTCTGCCTTTTCAATATATCGATATCTTTAGGGATCGACTCCGCAAAGAAGTAGAATGTCTTTAAAGCAAGACGCTCAATCACGATGCTCCCCTATCGCGAACGAAGGCACATTTCATTTCGAATCACACGCCATTTTCACTCGGATGCCACAAAATTGAAATGAGATCGTTGAGAATCGAGAATTGTGCACAGGCAGATATAACCCGCACACGACAAGTGATGATTTATGAATCTCAAATAGTGTCTTAATAATTTATATATTGAAATAAATTTTAATTGTTATTTGAGTACCTAGCAAGGAACGTTTTATTTAGTATTTCAAAATTTTTTTTTTTTGAAGATTCAATTCTTTAATAATACGTCGGATAAAACCCACATAATAAATCATTAGGCATTTCCGTTCCATTATCTGTTAATTATTTTTTACGATACTACATTAAAAATATTAATTGAAACTCATTAAAATCAAAATTTTCACTAAGGAACCTAGATGGCGTTTGTTAAAATAAAATTTATTGATCTACTTTTATATTATCTGTAAAGATGAAAAATATTTACCACGTTTCAGCTACATTTCATTCGTGCACTTGAAATGCCTGAAGTTGCCGATATGCGAAACCCAGGTCGTAAGCGACAAAACTCAGAAAAATCCAAAATTCAAACGATTCAAATTCGAAGTCGAAATCCTAAATTTAAAAAATGAAAGTTTTATTGATTGACTTGGTAAAAAGAATTTTTAAACTGTCTCTTTATGAAGCTATTAAAACTTAACCATTTACTATAAGTTATCTCCATGCGGCCCGACATATACTTTTGTGTTCCCAGTCCTTGAATTTTTCGTAATTATAAAATCATATCAAGAGTTTCTTGAAGTTCATTTTTCATGGTAATAAACAAAATAATTATCTTTCATTCGTTTATCACTTTGATCCCTCCCATGATATGTAAGCGCTATTTGGCGTCCATCGTATAAATGGTAGTCTAAGACGCCATAATCTCATCGCTCGAAAGAAAATGCAAGCAGTGTTGAGGCTCTCCGGAGGCATATAAAGCATATGACCCAGTCAGTTCAAACACCTCTTTAAGACCACTGACGTAACAGGACGTTTTTCAGTTGGTTTTGACTAAAAATATACGTGGAGTCAGACGTTCAGTATGAAGAATATGAATACAAAAAGATCTTAGTGTCAAAATGAAAATTATTTTTGTCATATAAAATTCCATAGCGTTTTCTTGGAAAACGATTGAATATTGCTGAATAATGCGTGTTTTGAATAGATGTTAAATACCAAGGTGAAAATTACGGACAATTACGGAAGGCTAATGCAACTAAATCAACTTAATACAAAACTAATTTACGTTCATTACCATAAAATAAAAATCGAGATTAACTTTCAAATCAAGATATACATAATATAAATTTGACAAAATTTCGTACTCTATTACAAAAATGTAAAATTACGATGTTAGAACTGAATATAAGATGTTTTCTGTGCCTTTTCTACACCAGTACATACATATGTACAGTGAAGCCCCGATCTTACGTTCTCGTAATATACGTTTTCCCGTGTGGTGCGTTCATTTTCTATAGTCCCGGCATTTAGTTCATATATAAAACTTTCCCGATTCTACGTTTTTCAAGGGACCGTATAAAATAATTAATGCGGGAAGGTTTTATACATGCCGGGACAATAGAAAATAAACTTACCACGCGGGAAAACGTATAATGCGAGAACGTAAGATCGGGGTTCCACTGTATATGTATAATACATATATAGCAAAGTAAATGTATGTATACTTAAACGTAGCTCTAGATAAGCCAAAATAGCTATCAAATATATATTTTATATTTTTTATAGAACTAAAATACATTGCAATTTCTTCATCGTTTTATAATGGAGCTCTACTAAGTGAATGCCAATTCAATCAATCATTGGATGTTTAAATGATTAAGAAAAGCGCTAAAAATTTACCCCGAATGTTCCGTGAAGCGTTATCTTCATGTATGCTGTCATTTGTGACCCCAAAGCGAAGGCACGAAAGGAAGAATCATTTCATTTATCCAAGATGCGAGTGTACTCACCGGCGCAAGGGAAAATGATAAGTTTATCGATATAAATTTTCCATTCATAACATTGTCGCGGTGCCAAAGTGTTGAATAAATTGGACGAAAACATTTTCGAGTGATACGGTTGGGCAACTGAAATGGAAGTGTATGTTTTGAATAAATCTGTACTATTTTTGTTGATAGTTTACATGAGGATTTGAATATACAGTAGAACTTTGATTATCCGGACTGATTGGGGATGAAGGTAGTCCGGATAATCGAAAAATCATTAAGACGGTAAAAGACAAGTATATTCAGTATAAATCATTTTTATTTCTTTAAATTAATACATAGCTTTAATAAAAAATTATGTTTTATTGAAAAATTCAAAAATGAAAAAAAAGATGCCAAAGATTTGTTGGGTAGTTTCTTCCAATTTAAACCTGTCTCGTCAGCATTGTAAATAAATTCTTCGCCGAATCCTTCCTTCTCCACAAACAACTTCAATGTGTCTATGAAAGTGTTTGCTAAAGGTATGTCATCAGAAAGCATTTTCCCATGATTCTCAAGTTCCTTGATACCATGTCGTCCTTTGAATTGTTCAAGCCAGCCTGAGCTTGCTTTGAAGGTGGGATTTCCATTTAATCTTGTATTGAAAAATATTGCTTTTTCACATAGTAATGGACCAGATATTGGGTGTCCAGATGATCGTCTTTGTACCACATGAAAATACACTCTTCAACTTCTTCATTTCGTAATGTTTTCATAACTTTACGCTCTGAGCTTCCATCTTCTGACATTAAACAATTGGTAAACTTCAAGATTTTTTACTTTGTTTTTTTATATCCGAGATTGTTCCGAGACGTTCCGACACCATATTTATTGGAAAAAAGTCCCGATTCACCCCGTTTCAAAGCATCGATTATATCCAATTTGTCTTTTAATGAAACTACGACACGTTTTCTTTTCGTTGACATATCGGTAATATTAAAAATAAATATTTGAATCGTGATCAATTTTTCAAGAAACAAACGTTCAATGCGTATTGAATTTGGACGATGACTGACCCATATTTTACACAGGACTTATTGTTAGAACAAATGCAACGGTCAAAATATTCAGACTGCATTCCATCACGAACGTAAACAGTGGACGCAATTCACCACGTGCATATCAGCAAATTTGTAATATTTTTGTTTATTTTGACCAATCCGGATAATCGAAAATCCGGATAATCGAAGTTCTACTGTATTTTATTTTCTGATCCTGTAGCCGGGTGGTCAATGCCTTTGATAATTAGGATTATTTGGTTACGGTGTCCAAGAGCTCGAATCCCTGTACGAACTCTTTCATAATTTGATTTTTCAAATTTTATATGGATTTGTATACAAAGGTTGTGGTGTTTAAATTATTTAATATTTTTTTGCCATTTACTTCTATTTCCAAGTTCTGAGAAAAAAAGGTGGAACTTGTGTTATCTCCTGAACTCCATTGACGCCTTTTTGCAAGCAGAAATGGTTTTTAAAAATTAACCGTAATTTTTATTTTTTAACATATCCGCTCTTTACTTGGAGCATTTGAACTACTTACGGAAATTATCTCAACATATTTTTTTTTACAAAACTGCTTGCTTTTCAGTTAATAAACCTCTCCTTTTCAAAGAGATTAGGGATCGAAAGGATACGATGACTTGGAAAGCACTAGTGGTTAGCTAGTCGCTTTCGCTACGTGCCTCGTTATTTTGCTATTAGAAAGGTGGGAAGGGATGTTTAACAACACAAGACTCATTGACTTCGAAGAGAAGCGATTTATCCACAGAAAAAATTTGCTCGTGACGGGAATCAAACACGGGCGGTCCGTCAAGGATGCCAATGCCGTTGACCACGGCATCACGGACCGGGCAAAAAATCTGAGCCACTATTTATGATCATGATATCCATATATAAGTCGGATCAGACACTTTGGATCCGGTGGTAGCGGGAGACAAGAATAACAAGGATTGCAAAAACAATACCTAATTGTGCAAGAAATCTTTCCTCCGCCTGTATAAGAGCTTTGTTTGCAAGGACATAAGCAGTGACTAAATATAAATTTCTTGCGGCCCAATATGTCAAATGTCAATCACCTTTTATCTTTAGAACTTTTAATGAGTAAATTGATATATTAATTTTGATATTACTTATTGTTATAATATAAATGGAAGATCAGTGTACCATTGCACCTTAACAAGAGCCGTCCCTGCTCCGAGAATTAATTGAGGATGCTAACCTTTTTTTTCAAATAGATTTTAAAGTTGTATATCGCGTCTATTATTCTAACCCAACGTGACTTTACTGAAAAGTGTATTCGATTAATAAAACATAACTATAGTGACAGAATATAAATAAACCAATAACACAATAGAAGAAAAGTTGTATGCCTCAATGTCGCCAGATGTGGACAAGATACAGCTTACTGTTATATACCAGTCGCTTTGTATGCGTGGCGCACGCCCTTTGTTTTGATTGCCAATAAGAATGGCTGGATTCGAGGTCAGGTGCTATCTCAAAAAGGCATCGGTAAACGTTGATTTATGAAACCATTATATAATATTTATTATTTTTCTATAACACGTTCTATCAATTCAGTGTGGATATTTGATTGGCAGCTTTTTTTAAAGTTATACGATCGCCAAGAAATAGTTAATGTAAAATAAAGGTGGTTAACATGGCAATTCCTACTAATCTAAAATTGTGGTTATTATCCACAGGGCTGTGAAATCGAATTCGGAGTCGTGGAGTCGGGGTTTTTTGGCTGAAGTCGGAGTCGGAGTCGGTTCGGTGTTTTGGTCGGAGTCGTAAATTTTGAAAAGATTGAACTTTCGATTTTTACATAAAATATGTCAAATTTGGCTATTGACAGGATTGGTTGGTTGATATATAATTGAATACACATAACTATAATAGGTAGAAAATAAACGTGACGAAACTAAACTTTTTTTAGTCGGATTCGGAGTCGTGTTTTTGGTCAATGTTGGAGTTGGAGTCGGGGTCGGAGTAGTGATTTTGGTAGATTCGGAGTCATATCTTTTTACCGACTTCACAGCCCTGACGTCCTGTTATTTTCACAATTGGTTTCACAGCCCAACGTCATGTTATTTTCATAATTGGTTTATTTTGATTGCTTGATCTAATACTATTATATCATTATTTACTTTCGTGTAAAAGATATAAGAAGGGTGATTTGGCAAGATTAAGCCACTCGTTTAAAATTGCCACACTATTACTGATAAAAATACTCAATTTTTAGGATTCAAATTTGATAACGAAATTCCATCAAGCGCCCTCAGTCTAAATTCTATATACAATTTTTTATGTTATTGTTCAAATATGTACAGCTTTTTTAAGTTTTCCTGTGTCTTTCGAGATCGTCAGGAGATTGAAAACAATTTTTATCGTTAGCTATCAGCTATTCTTAGTTGTAAGAAATAATCACCTCAAAAATTTCGAAGAACCTTCTATCGAGACGTCTATTCAAGATTCGTATTGAGTGCCATCCCCACGTATGCGAATACGGTCGATAAAACAAATATTTTTTGAGTGGCTCGAGTACCATTTATTATTGATCAATTCCGTTACGTTATCTGCATCCGGTATTGAGCATCCTTTCTGTATTTACTCTTGTTATATTGAATCTCGCAAACATTATTTAGTTGTCAAAGACATTTTCCTCTAATGAAACATACATCTTACACAAAGTGACATTTAGACGATAGTTTTATAAATTGCTTTTCTGTCAAAAAAACTTTATCGTTAAAATATAAAATTTTCGCAAAATTATGGCTATAAATTCATTTGATTCTCATTTTAAGATTTTTTCATTTCACTTTTTGCATATTGTTGTGTTTTTAATGAGAGTTCAATATAAATGCATGTTGAGAAATGGTTAAAAGTGAAAATATTTCATTGATAGTTATGACATAGAATATAATATTCTATAATTATAGTATAGCAAAAACGACTCTCAGTTCATCGCAGTAATAGTTTATACCAGTTAATGGTATATTACTAGGTTTTTGAATGAATTGTTTGTTACATCAAACCACTTTAAAACAGTGGAAAATAATTGAGCATCTGAGAAGTGAAGTAAACTAAATGGTTCTTAGAAAACACTACCCAAACACCTATGTTATGATCAGAATCGTCTTATAAAATGGTGCATGGACTCGAATCCGTTAGGTCTGTCACGAAAGCCAACGAAGCTTCCCACTGAGCCACGGTCCCGACATAGTTTTACAGAATAGATAGTTTTCATTGTCATCACATTGTTCCCGGGGGATATAATCTATAGCGAAAATAAGTATAAAAATGAAGCAAGGAAGACAGGCACTATAGGAATTAATGTCAATTAATGGGAATTAAAAAAAAAATAACCATGGAATTCATGGATAATATTCGAAGTGATGTTTAAATTATGTGTTTTTAAGTTAAACAATGAAGATGATGTAATATCTTATTTTAGCCCCAAACTATGTCACTTAACATAAAAAATGGTCTTTTTTCAATCCACGGAACTGGGTGCTATACTCGTAAGACTGGATATTTTATAAAGGTATTTTCGACCGCGCCTGGATCGCGAGAAGAATGTGACTTTGGTATGCGGCTAGTCATGAATGTTTATGTAAAATCCCCCAAATGGCGGATCACGTGAAAAGGGAATTGCAGACCCCAAAGCGTTGTTGGACACTTGTGGCTCACTCTGCATAATCAAACCAAAAATGGCAAAGAATTGTCTTTTTCTTTTGATGTTGTCAGATTTATTTTGTATTATTTTTTAAATCTCTTTTTAACTTTTTGTCTCAGTGATTTTAACTTATGTCCACAATATTAGGAAATTAAATCTTCTAGAGTGTTCTTGCATTGTGATATCAGTTGCTTTGTATTATTGCTTCTTTTCAAATTTTTTTCTGAAAAAGAGTGTAAACAGCCTCCCTTTGATCGACTGCTGGAGAAAGAAGCTTTTAAAATTTTGCAGGGGATTTTTATATTTTTGATGCCTAAATCAATATGAATCAAACCTTTTGAGATTTTTTTTGATAATTTCTTTGCGCTAGTAACCCGTCCATCGATATTTATGGTCACTCTTGGTAGTATTTTGTAAATTGCTCAGTCTGTTATACAGAATCGGCTTAAGTGAACGTAAGACCATTCAGATGCCATCTAGCACGACTTTTATGAAGTAATAGTTAACTGATTCGTGCGATTGACCACTAGTACATATAGTCTGGTTTCAGTTAAGTACAGTCTAAGGCCTGGAAAAACAAAATTTGCTACTTTGATTAAACCAGCTTCCTATTATCTTCTTTAGTTCTTGATTATATGAGTAATAGAAAAATATTGCCCTCACAATTACTAAGCTTTTTTTTTACTTTTTTTTTTTTTTTTTAATATTTGGCATTACAGCTTACGCCAATGCGCCAAATATTCTTAGTTGTGAAAGTCATACGAGATTAACTCGATGGTAAATAATGTATCAGTTGTGCACAAAATCAACGATAAATAACATACACCCAGCCCAAGATCTCTTTTTTTCAATTGAAAAAATCTGACCTTGCCGGGGATCGAACCCGGGCCCCCCGATTGCTAGGACAAAGCTCTTGTCACTAGACCACAGGGACCGACAGCTATATCATTGAAAGTCCTTAGCATCAAAAAATTGCTAATTCATTTCACAATATTAACAATTGGCAGTGACTTTATTTTATTTTTATATATAAGCTACACAAAATATTTACTACGCGTCAGTTCAAGTTTACTCGTGCACTTGAAATTCCTGAAGCTGAAGAAAATTGAATCCCCGGTCGTTCTCAACTTACGGAAAAGTACAAAACGATTCAAAGTTACATACTGTTTTCATGAATTAAACAGGTCAATTGGGCTTTATAGCTAGAATTTAAAATAGCAGCTCACATACTTTTCTGTGTTTAATAATAATTATTTTTCTTTTTTTACAGGTATGTTGCTGGGTTCGGAGTAGTTGCAAATTAATTGGGACACTGCATATATAATCTACAATCTCAAAGGCCATAATATTACTACTCTATGATTGTTTCTGTAAGTATTCATTATCGTTAGATATGTTTTTGCTTATACATTTAAAAATAATATTTGAACATCAAACTAACCATTTAAAAAGCAAGTCAGAGGCTTAGATAAAGGTAGATCGTTTGTGTAGGAGTAACTGTGGTATAATCGGAAATCTTGGAAACTAGAAGAGACCTATTAAGAACAGGGGTACGTTGAAAACGGTCACGTAGAATAGGGCTTCCCAAACTAAGGGTTGTGGGGGGCACAGAACTTCTGGGAGGAGGAGTGGCTTTACACATGGTTTTGATAAAAAAAAAAAAAAAAGAATGCAGGTATGATATATACAATTGTGTCAATGTTAAAATAATAAGATTCATAACATAAATATAATTATCTTGTAAAAACTATAGATTTTAAATAAAAATTGAAATGTTTAAAATACGCCTTTTTTCAAATCTAAATATTTAGTTGCATACATCTTTTGATATCTAGCTTATTTCGTTCACATTGTCGGGCAATGGTATAACAATGTTTCAAAAGCACTGGTATAGAAGACATTTTGCTCTGTGGTTTAGCGTTTTGAATAACGTTAGTGTGGACCTTTGAAAGCATTTTAGTAAAAACAAACAAATTTTGAGTGAAAAAAAATATAACGTATAATATTATATTATAAGTATATGTAGGTACTCAGCTAAGTTTTACGTTGTATACTTATCGAAACAAAGTAACATGTTCATTCAGGGTGTTTTCTGAATAAGTTTCAGTTTGTTTATTTTCGTTTAACTCGCAGCTCACAAGGCTTTTTCATTTTAGGCATAACACAAATAAAGTGCCCACGATAAATTCTTGCAATGTTTGCTTTTATGCGAATTTATACGTTGAAGAACAAGTAGACAAAGAAGTGGGAATAAATCATTACTCGGGTATATATTAAGTGTACCTACTCTTTCTTTAATGCTTATTGCAAGAAACTCTTACAGACGTTCCTTAAAATTTCAACGATAGAATCTTTCTTACCTTTATGCTTAGTGGACGTCATGATGTAAAATGATAAGCTAGTATTTACTGGATTTTTTTAGTACGCCCTTCATATAAATACATATGTTAAAATTTTTCGGTATTAACTTTCAATATTTTGTAGCATAACGTTATATTCAAACATATTACCAATCCGATACAATTACGGTAACAACAGCTTTAACAATTGTTTGTCATACCTTTATTGTTAGTCTTGCTTAGTTTTTGCATAAATAACGCTGTATTTTTGTATTTCTTATCAGTTGAAATGCTCGCGATGAGCAATGTCGATCTTGATTTTAATTCATTTAATGTGGAATAAGTTCAAAATGTGTTTTTATTTGTAATAAATATGGCTATTGAAAATTTATGTATGTATATGTTACAGTGAACTGTGTTCTCAGTGAAAATTTATCAAGTAATAGATTTGTATGACAACATGATTTCACTGGTCATGAACGTTGAAATTATTGGCCCAATTTGATGATTTGCCGGCCTAAAATTTTGGTTTGCTTCAATGAAACAACACTACAAGTAGTCCAAAGAGAACCAAAGAAAAACAGACAAAAATTGGGCCGAAGATATGGCGGTCAAATTTAAGATTTCAATGATAGCTTGGAGAAGAATATATTTTCACTGAGAATACAGTTTCACTGTAACATATACATATGTAGATGCAGTCAATGATTTTTAAGTTTATTTAAACTATTCGAAACAGGCGATGCAACCCGCAGTCAAAAGTAAATTTTATTATATTTTCTACTATACTTTCGATATAACAGCGTCTTGTCCAAATTAAATTTATAGATTTTCAATCAGACATTGAGAATATTTTTTTATTTTTTAAATAATAGCACGCTTGCGAGTGCTGTGAACAATAACAAGAATGAGTCCTGTCCTAGTCATCGCATGTTTTCAATCCCTACTCGAAAAAGAGAGGATAAACAACATGTTAAGATAAACTCCGTGAGGAGTCCATATACTCCATGTTGGGAGCGGACAAAGCGGTAAAAATATACATATATACTTGATTGAATTCCACTTTTAAGCAATAATGTTAAAAAAGAGACAGTACATATTTATTTTATTTATTTAAATATATTTTTTTTTCACTTGTTGGTTAGTAACTCATCGATGCTTAAGCAGTTAACATATACTTTTGGAAAATATAAATCAACAAATGCAATCAATCATATGTAAGTGTGACCATAACGAAATCTTAATTTAAGATTATATACATTTTGGAAAACAAATAGTGATATTATATTTGATATTATTCATAATTAATAATATCATTTCTGATATTACAACTGCAAAAACTTTTGCATGTTTCTCGAAATTTACCTTTCACATCGCTCTAATTGTTATACAATGGCATCACTACTAGCTCGTACCCTTCGTATGAAAGTTAACCTTTCATAAATAATACTCATCGTACCAGTGTCTAAAGTCTAAAGCTTAAAGTTCATCTAAACTAACCCCATAAAAGCCTCCGGAGTTACGTTTACATTTCATCACAATTCAAAGATTCAATTGTTTTAAACAGTACTTTAACGCAAACGTTCATAAATTTTGAAGAAATATTAATGTGAGATTGTTTCGTCGAAATATGCCGACTCAAAAGCTATTGTAGTAAACTCATAGTACGGAAAGAAAAATAACAATGTATTTTAATTCTACATAAATTATTTTTAAATATTTGTTGATAGCTATTTCGGCTTACGCCTTCGTCAGAATAGTTCTGACGAAGGCGTAAGCCGAAATAGCTATCAACAAATATTTAAAAATAATTTATGTAGAATTAAAATACATTGTTATTTTTCTTTCCGTATTATAATGGAGTTCTACCAAGTAAATGCCTACTCAATCAATAAACTCATAGTATTCCTGGAATACCTTCTGTAATTATCTAATGCTAACCTCCATGGCCTATTTAATGAACTGCGAAGTTTAAACATTCGTTCAATCTATGTTCAGCATCATCTATTTATTTGCAAATTCAGTTGAGTTTCTAATTTCAAATTAATTGATATGCGAAAGCTTGCAAGATTTTGCAAGCCAAAATCTATAAAGAAGGTCAATTTGATAAACGAATTAGAACTTATGAAATACGAGTATATGTGCATGGCAATATATTTCTTTTGGCTTATCCGAGACCAAAATTTAAATTCCACCATTCTTGAGACTTTTAAATTGAATGGTCCTGATATTATTTTTGAGGAAGTGTCAACATGATTTGCTTGTTCCTCCAAGGTGTAGAACCAGCCTGCCATTGGGGATGCCACGAGGAAGAGCTTTACCGATTTGAGACGGTACTTCTTCGACATTTTTTTCATTGACGTGAGTTCAGACGATTAATATTTTTATGTGAATAGTTGATTTTGTTGGAACTCACTCACTTGATTTCTCTTTCTTCTTTCTGCTTATCATATCTTGTTATCTCTTTTCACATTGCAAAAGCAATGAACATATAATTTTTGTATATAATTTCATATAACGCAAGTGTCGTTTCCTTCAAAAAACAAAAGTTTTTTGTTCGCCAGATGGCAGTGATCTAGTTAGTCATTAAAGTAGCCCAAAAAAGCCCGCCACCTCATCGTTTACTTTTTCTTGTTTATCTCAACTGCTTATTTCATTGGTAAGTTCTATTAATTTATAAGAAATACCGAAAAATAAAAATGTAAAAGGTTTTTAGCATTATTTGATTGAATTGGCATTTACTTGGTAGAACTCCATATAAAAGTTTTCGCTCAATTTATAAAGGTTAATAAGTATAACCTGTTGTGACCAATATCGAATAAAGTATTGAGATACCTCTTGGAGACGACAAGGGAATTGAGGAAAAACATATATATATTCACAATCACTTGTGAAAAATTCTGTAAATAAACAACTAACCTAAATAATATAATTATCATATACCACAGATATCGTTATCATTGTTTCCTCTAAGCCAAGAAGTTGAATGGATTGACGGAGATTTGGAACATGTTAGCAATAGCACTAAATTTACTGAAAAAAAATATACAAGATATATGCTAAGTTTACACCACTGGAATTTTTCGAGCTCTTTTTTGTCGTGAAGATGATCGGACATCTTCTGGAGGAAACCTAAAAATATCCAGCCTTTATAAACTGTCCAAATCCTTCAGTAAAGCTCGAAGAAATGAAATGTTTTTTTGGGTATTAATACCCTTTGCTAAATGTGTATGCATGTAGATTGTAAACAATAAATTAAAAGTAAAAACAAACTATTTGGAATATTGACGTCATGACAAATGAATATTCACAACGTGCATCTTAACAAAAAAACACGGGGCCTGTAAGGACGAGCGTGACCATATGGTCTCATAGCTTTTCTACAAGAAAGCATTGTGTATTTTTTTTAAATTATTTTTCCTATACGTATAAGACTACATGTTGATAAAATTTAGCTTAAAAATCTATTTTTTTATCAAAAAAAAATTCTCGCCTCTGGAGGGTTAAGAGGCCATATCCTCCACAATGGGATCGGACATGGATTAAAACACAAATGCTTTTAATATGTTAAATAATTTATGATTCTCTATTCTGCGAATATTTGAGATATTTAAAACAATATTTATTAATCGGGTCGTTAAATTCATTAACTGTATTCAACTGCTGCTCAGCTACAAAGGAACATGAATTGTTATACAATAATAAACAATTTAAAAATGTAAAAAATAGCAGTAATAAGAGCTATAGCGTGATGCTGAAATGGCTTTGAACTGTAATATACACCTATTGTAAAATTATTTGTTTCTGCTTTTGCACTTTGCTTTCTAATGTAGTTATACAAAATAAATTGATTGTAATAAAAATAGTAATACATTTTTAGTACTTTTCCCACATAAAATTTATTTGATCAGGACCGGTTTCGCTCATGGCGAGCATTGTCAACTGATTAATTATTTTTATTATAATGCTTTTCCACAAAGTATTTGACAGTGAAAACCTTAAAAGAAATCGATTATATTCAAAATTTCAACATAAATGCAAACAAAGAAGTCGACACTTCGTTTCTGATGTTGCAAAAAATCAGTTTTTTTTAATAAAAGCTCCCGGTTTTACTCGTTTAACATTACTCTCTGATCCCCGAAAGCTGTTAGGTGAGGTTAGACACAAATTCGTCAATGTTACCGCCCTGTCATACGTGAAAACCTTTTCTCTCTCGTTTTTTTTCCTTTTTTGAGAGAGAGAAATAAAGCCTCGGTTGTTCGCACCGATAAATCTAATAAGGCCTCACGAATTTCAAATACATACCTTTTTGTACCAGAGGTTTCAAATATTTTCCTTAGCTTTTTTTGTTATATACAAGATAGAGTAATAGGTCCTAGTGCAGTTTGCATCAGAGTCCTTAATTTATCATATTATGTGTTCATGAAGCTCGTATATTTATTTATTTTATCACGAAGTGAATTATGTAGACTAAATAATTATTTTACTTCTTTGATCTTGAGCTCCAAGGAGTTATAGAATTGCTATATCAACTTAATTAGATACGTGTATCCATTTTAAGGTGTTCTGTCAATTCTTAGCGGATAGACTATTTTGATTTTATGAAAGAGTTTTAGTACTATTTCACAGGTATTCTGACCAAGATCAGGACTGGCTTCGCTCGCCGTGAGCATTATCAGCTGATGAAATATACTGTGAATCAAGTTTATTTATACTAAATTATTCTCGGTTTAGATACATAGATTAATTTAAAAAAATGAGTTTTATTTATTCAATGTATGTAACAATTTGTTACCTAACTTGGAAAAGATTCTTACTGATATTTTGGTCAGAAAACTTTGTTTTAGCCGTATTCGCCATGTATGCTAACTTCAGAATCATGCATATGTAATTTAAATAACGGAGTTCACTGAATTCCGGGATTCATCAGCACACTTTTTACTAAATTTATTTGATAAAGTTCTAAGAGCGTCATCATTATTTCCATCATTAGATCATTTATAATTTAGATCTTTAATGCTTTGAGCTGTGAAAAAATATCCTAAGAATAGGTAATTTGAATCATTTTTACTTGTTCATTGTAACAAATGAATTTCACAATTTAAGTTTATTCCGAATTTCCTTTTTTATATATTATACTTATACACACAATATTCATATTTGAATTTTAATTATAACAATATTCACCACTTTGCAAAAGATTTTCTTAATTTGATCTTTTAATAATTGAACACATACATTTTAATACGAAAAGAAAAATAACAATATATTTTAGTTCTACATAAATTATTTTATATATTTGTTGATAGCTATTTCGGCTTACGCCTTCGTCAGAACTAGTTCTTGTAGAACTAAAATACATTGTTATTTTTCTTTCCGTATTATAATGGAGTTCTACCAAGTAAATGCTTACTCAATCAATACATACATTTTACTTTTTAATACTTTGAATAGTAAAAACAAATTATTAATAATATAAAATATATTTATAAAACCCTCAAACCAAATCTTATTAGTGGCTGTTCCATGTAGTCAACCCAGAAAAATGGTATAAATCATAATAAAATAAGAGGTCAAAAGTAAAATGTATGTATTGATTGAGTAGGCATTTACTTGGTAGAACTCCATTATAATACGGAAAGAAAAATAACAATGTATTTTAGTTCTCCATAAATTATTTTATATATTTGTTGATAGCCATTTCGGCTTACGCCTATAGTTCTGACGAAGGCGTAAGCCGAAATGGCTATCAACAAATATATAAAATAATTTATGGAGAACTAAAATACATTGTTATTTTTCTTTCCGTATTATAATGGAGTTCTACCAAGTAAATGCCTACTCAATCAATCAATGGAGTATTTATCCCTGAAAATTGATATGAATTCAATATTATTGAGATTAATTAAATTCATTTGATTATAAATACAGCATATCATAAGTTAAAAGCAAAAAGTGTTTTCCCAATGTATATTTTTCCAATAAACCTACATTGATTTCGTGCGTTATTAATTTCAGCATTAACTTAAAGCACACGATACGGTAAACATTCTATGGGATACTAAAATACGGTTTTAATGAAAAACAAACACCTGAATACACTTCTAAAGGATACCGTCTAGTTCATGTTAAAGCTCATTTAATTTTAACTCGCTGGAAGATAAATTAAGCCATGCTTTAACTACTTTTTCACTTTAATTAATATAAAAAACTATTGTCCTTGGACATTATATTTTATGTTTGATTTTTTCTTTGCAAAAATTAACCTGAAAATTATCTATTCTTTTTTCCAAAATTTTATTCAAATGTTGGTTACTCAATTAAAATAATTATCCATTCTCTTAATACCTACGATAAAGCCACTTGTTTTTTTACGTTTATATCATAGCGATACGCAATGGATGCATTCATTTTCTTTGCATTTTCAGTTTAAATGAGTCCGCCTGCATTCAAAATAGATTCACTTATTTTTAAATTTTAGTAATAAAGAAGAAGTGCGTACGATTGATTATAATTAAAATTCAATAATAGTATCGTTTCCATTTCTTAATGTGATCTTTATTATTATGGACGAAACCGGTTTGGATTTTTTTCATAATGATTTATGAGCGATATTTAATATTTTTTGTTTTATTGTATAAGTTACAAATTACTTTGACTTTTTACTATAGAGCAAGAATATTTTCAATAATTTGTTTTTTTACGAATCAGGTAATAAAAATAATTGTCAACCGACGAAACTTTTCATTTGCTTTAAAAAAATTAAAGAAATGCATACGTACGTATAATTGTATCTTATAAATATATACAAATATCTTCACATCGACGATTTTTCAATACTATATGAAAGAGAGAAAACTTATTTTATTAATCAATAATGTTTATGAAATTCATTATTTACTATAGACTTTACTTAGACATTATTAAAATTAAGTACTCTCGTCTCATTGAACTGACAAAATTTGTTTGGCGCACTTTATTAGAACACGTGTGCTCAATATATAAAATTCTTTAACCGATTTTTTTGACATAAAAGACAAACAGCCTGCTTATAAATATTGAAACTAATGTATTCCACCAATATTCCTGGAAAAGAAAATCTTTTGAAATAAATAATATCAAACAAATGTCTAAGTTCTGTTGTGAAACTGACTTTATTTGACTCCCTTTTCGGGAAAACAACATTTTTTTTTGTAATAATGTTCATTACTTTGTTTTAAAAGTTTAAATAAACTTTGCTCGAAAACTTTTGAAAAAAAGAAACAAAGAAAAATACGTTACATTAAAAGTGGAATTTATTATGCAGGCGCTTAGCAAAATCTTAAAAAAAACAACCCTATTTATTTTGTATCAGTTTATAATACTAGCGAAGAGCGAAACCGGTTCTGATGTTTGATGAGCAAAAATGTGCGTTTCATCTTTTTTAATAAAATGCGTTTCACTCAGAAATGAGTCCCATCATACTATTGACCAAAATAAATATCTTCTTAATTTCTTTATTTATATATCTGTACATTACAAAAATCAGATGAGTTGCAATTGAAATTTGAAAAGAGATTAAAACATTGTAAGAAAAATATTTTTACCAGGGCTGTGGAGTCGGAGTCGGAGTCGTCGCGGCGATTTGGCCGGAGTCGTACTCGGAGTCGGAAATTTTGAAAAGTTTGATCTTTTTATTTTTGCATATAATATGTCGAATTTCGCTATTGGCAGGATTGGTAGGATTGATATTTAATTGAATACGCATCAATAGGAAAATTAGGCAAAAAAAGTGACGATATTAAACTTTTTTTAGTCGGAGTCGGAGTCGTGTTTTTGGTCAATGCCGGAGTCGGAGTCGTGGTTTTGGTAAATGCTGGAGTCGGAGTTGGAGTCGAACTTTTTTATACCGACTCCACAGCCCTGATTTTTACAGTAAGAAAGAGACAAAAAAATGCATTGGAAATTGGCAAAGAAGTCAACCGAGTGGGTTTCGAAAAAGTAAAGACATACAAAAATACTCGTTTCAAATCACTAACGTCCATGTGGAATATGTCAACACCCGAAGAATCGTTATTAGTTCGGTTGATTTCGCCGAGGTCTTTATATCTTCCACCTTTCACCAACTAAACGGAATCGACTGTGTTGTGTATCGGCTGACAATAAGATGAAGATTTCTCAGAACACTGCGATATTAATAAATCATAATCGATCAATTTCGACTGAAGGTGCTTGATGGAATTTCAATATCAAATTTGAATCGTTTGAATTTTGTACTTTTTCATGATTTCTGTCGCTAACGATCCGGGTTTCGTCTTTCGGTATCTCCGGGCATTTCAAGTGCACGGATGTACTTGAACTGACGCGTAGTAAACCATTTGTATCATTTATGTACACAAATAGTAGATCACTAAGTTAAATTGCTATTAACGTAGTTTATATAAATTAGCATCAGCATCAGTTCAAGTGCATCCGTGCACTTGAAATGCCTGAAGATGCTGAAAGGCGAATCCCGGGTCGTTGGCGACGAAACTCATGGAAAAGTACAAAATTTAATCGATTCAAATTAGAAATATGGTTGTATAGAAATTTTGAATTAAGTTTTCTCTCCTAGAATCGCCAAGGTAATTTTATTATCAGTATAAAAAACGGCTCTTGCTTTCGTTGTTAAGTTGAGATTAGGGAAATGCAGCGCAGCGTGGCAGTATTCTCCCAATTACTGCATCTTGAAGGGGAGAAGTTCAAATTCATAAAAATTCATACTAAATTAAATGGGTGTTTTTTTCTGGATGTTAGTGTTCTGTAGTGTGATTTTGAAAACATTTAAACCAATATTTATTTTTTTATGTGAATTTTTGAGCTAGCTTATTCACTATCTGAGAATCAAATTTGAACCGTTTGAAATTTTCGATTTGTCGCTAATGACCCGGGTTCTGCTTTTCGGTATCTTCATGCAATTTAAGTGAGCGAATAAAATTGACCTGAATGGCCAGTTCAAGTTTGAATTTAATATTCGTATAGTGGAAATCCTCAATTATATCATAAGAATTCGTGTCCACACAAAAACAATATTGATTTAATAACACAGTACGGCACAATGAACTATCATATTGTAATGCTATTCTTAGCCATTGGCGAATCCAAGGAGGGGTGCATGGGGGCCATGGCCCTCCCCTAAGGAGAATTTATTCCATTTAAAATATTATACCATTATATTTTTATATCCGATTAGGGATAGCTGGAGCAACATTTAATTCAATGCGGAAAGTCTGGGACTCACGGTTGTACTCGGTCAGAACCAAGTGCCACTTATTCAATGCATGCATACTGACTGTGCTGCTTTACAGTTGCCTGCGGCGAATATTAGGAGTACGGTGGTTTGACTTTGTCAGGAACATGGAGGTAAGCTTATTACGTCCAAAATAAAAAGGTAACGATGGACCTGGCTTGGACATTTGCTGCGGATGCCTCAGGGGAGCCTGAATCCTGCCTACTTCTTTTATCAACCTGATGGATCTCGACGCCGCGGAAA
This sequence comes from Himalopsyche kuldschensis, assembly GCA_028554975.1. Taxonomy (NCBI): domain Eukaryota; kingdom Metazoa; phylum Arthropoda; class Insecta; order Trichoptera; family Rhyacophilidae; genus Himalopsyche; species Himalopsyche kuldschensis. Next base: position 152,618 of record JAHFWI010000060.1, on the reverse strand, counting down.
GCCTCTGATTACCATCCATAGGATGGTAATCAGAGGAGCTCCAAGACGCCGGGATGACCTGGGAAGATGCGAGAAGGTTGGCGGGAGATAGAGAATCTTGGAGGCACCGTGTGGCGGCCATATGCTCCGAATAGGGAGCGAATATGGAAAATAATAATATATTTTAACATTTATTTCTAAATGTATCATGATTATTTTTAAATTGAATAGCCACCCCCTGGGACAATTTCTGGTCCGCCAGTGTTCAAAGCATATTGAATCCAAGAAGTGCTTTTTGGAATGTTTTTGTACCCAACTATGAAGTTTACTTTATATAATTTTATAGGAACTTTATATAATTATTAGAACGCCTGTCCACAGTCATGTTTCTGAAAAATCTCAAGCGCTAGCGTGTTCTCAACTCTTCGCGTTTCGCTGCAACATTCTGGAAAATCATAACATTCTGAGGAGTCTGAACAAAGTCAAGTAGAAATAGTGTAATGCTTTCTTGCAATTTCCCCATATAAATAATAATTTTTAACATTTTCAATCGACAAGTAAAATAATTTACGTTCTGTGAATCAGAAATGCCTCATGTTTGCGCCACATCTAACCACACTATTTGTACATAGTCTTCCGAAAACCACTTAGAACCCTACTTTCTATGCGGCGTACAAAGAAGTGCCGTGGCTTTTGCATATCCGAAGCATAAAGCCTTGAAATGAATATGGGTATTATACGTCGACTGATTAAATTTATAATCTCGTTAAAAACTACCCCTTCATGCAATTTTATAAGGTCTTCTTGATCGATAAACAGATTACTGAAAACGGTAAGACAAAATATGAATTAAGTATATAGCATTATAATACAAGTAATATAATACTAGTTCTTTTATCAGCAGGCCAACGAAGGATACCAACGTACAACTGTTCATTTCTAAGCACACAGTCTATAACTACATATATTGACATGCGTATAGTTGTTCAAGGTTTTGGGCCTTCTTAATTCTTAATGCTTATCAAATCCGAAACTGGAACTGAACTGATATTATCTTTATTATCTAAGTGGAATTGTGTATAACATCTAGCCACTCTAGTTAACTTTATTTATAACGTAAATCCCATGTTCACGTATTTTGCACACTACTGTGATAATGTTTAAATGTTTCATTATAAAATAAAAATTAAAGGTGACATCGATTCTAGAGGTCAGCTTAAAATCAACGAATTCATGCGTATAGCATACAACCACTGAACAAATGTATATGTGCATAAATAAACAACCACTGAACATCAAAAACAGTCAATATAGAAAATATTATAAAAGAGGCTCTATTTTTTGTGTTTACTGTGCAAATCAGAGGTGGGAAACCTATGGTCTTCTTGGTCTCATGTGCGGCCTTTCGGTTGAATCAGAATATTTGTTTTTCATTGAGTTGCATGCACTTTTTTGTTTGCGTACTTATTTGATAACAGTTAATTTTATTTTTATGTTTAAAATTTTATGTTCTAAAATATAAAGTTTTTTTGGCCCAGTAAAGAAAGATTATTTTCATTTTATGTTTCTTTTTATTTGGCGGGAATTTCAATGAATGATTTCACTGAGCTGTTAAATAGGACGACTTTTACGAATTTTTGAAAATCCTTCTATGGTGTGCTGTTAAAAAAAACTTAATTTTATAGTCCATATAATTTTATGGAACACAAGAATAAAAAGTTTTTTAATAATGTCAAGTGGATTTTGTTGCTGCTCTTATTCTCACGGAAACTTTACCGGATTGTCTGTTGTAAAGACTAGGTTCCTATTTGGAAAAGTATACTCTGAACCTAACAGAATGTATTTCACTTCAAAAAGAAGCAATGCCTCGATGTAACACTTTAAGCCCGGCCCAATTTCTTGGCCCAGCTCATTTTTGACGAAATATATATTTCCTTAATGACGGACAAAAAAGACTATAACGATCAAAATTATAATGTCAAAACATTTCAATTATGAGTGATTGTCGCCCACCAGGACGCTAATCACATCCTATGGGACTGCCCCCAAATGAATTCCGAACGAGCAGAACTGTTTGCGGTGGTCTGTCTTCACACTGGCCCAATAGGCCACGCTGACTTGATTGCAACTAAGGCTTTCTTCATTGCATTTGAAAAATTTGAAAATTTATTTGAGGATCGACATAACCTAGATTCTTCACTATAGTCAATATACTCGTCTAACACGACTGGCTCTCAGTACACGGATTATACACAGGATACTCTGTATCAAACTGATTTCAGTGGCTGAGCTAGTCATTCCAATTTATTTTATAATTTTTATTTTATTTTTTATTTTCAAGCACACTAGTGCATGGTTCAAAATCAGTCCTGTGCAGATCTGCTCGGGCCATGAATTTGAGCAATAAATTTATTTTTCTAAGTCGATAGCGTTGTGAAAGGGGGCCATGAAATATTGGTTGCATATACACAACGGGTGGTGGTGTGAAAAATTAACTTGTTAGTGATTGTTTGAAGCACTCGATTGATTCAATTTCGTATGATATATAGCCATGGTTAATGGCAACTCATTAATTTGCTGATTGACCCGTAAACATTTGGATAATTAATTGAATAGATAAAATTAAAATTGCTTTATTTTTTCTAAATGCAATATCGTAAGAGTAAGAAGGTAATTATGAAACTCGTAACATGTAAAGGCATACTAATTTAAGCCGGTAGTTATAATCCGATGTCGTGCTATTTTAAGAATCGGATTTTTTTGATTGTAAGAATTTATAAATATTCTATAATACTTAATGATATTAACATTCATGTTAATTTAAATCGAATACGTGCACTTGAAACCAGGGTTAGAGACAAAACTTCAAACGATGCATATTTGATATTGAAATCTTGCCAAGCACATTCAGCTTAATCCTGAGTTATAGACAAGGGTTACATAATTTATATTCATTTCAATAAATATTTATCATGTATGATTAGCATTTTGCTTGCGTTTCTTGTAATCCAAAAAAACATTTAAGCGCCAGTTTGATTTGTGGTTGCTTTTGTTTATTTACTTCTACACTGTTTTTTTTAATACCCTATTTGTGTATAAGTAAAGTAATATTTATGGTCAGTTCGTGACCTACCAACGATTTTCCGGCGTCAGTGGTCGTGAGAGCGTTGAGGCAGATGGCGCTGAGTACGGCCCATGCGGACAATAAAATAAATTCTACACCTCTTCTAGAACTCTACAATAGTTCAGAAGCGCTCAAATATTTACCCCTTTTAATGTATTACAAACAATGTATCACGTAGCAACAGTTATGCCGGTGAAATTATTTTAACCGTTATCATTTAAGAGTAAGGCTTGGAAAGAAAGAAATTTATTTAGTAATTTTTTGACAAACATTTTATCAGTAGGTACCTACTACAATTAACCTAGCTAACTAAAACTGGAATTGTTTTAGGTTTTGTGTATTTCACTAATTGTCTGCTGTAGAGATTTTATTACAACAAAATATTTCTTCCCTTATGAAAGTCATATACAGTAAACCTAGTTAAAGAGAAGTTTTATGAAACGTATGTGGCAGTTATTTTTCTTCTAAATGCAAGGTCATTTAATAAATAAAAATGGAAAACATGTTTGATTTGCTGATTTCGGGCAATTACACAATAAATTTGCGAGAATCTAACCTAAAATCTTTTATGCTTGCCTGGTCTCTAACTGGTCTAACTGGCCTGGTCTGGTATAACGTAGTTTTCCGATAGCGAAGTCCAAATCTCTAGGCATTAGGGGAGTCGACTGTATTATATTGTTTTAATATAATATACATAAAGCATAAAAGAAAATTGAGCACAGCATTTGTAGAAAATCATTTCTAATTTCATGTGAGAGAAATAATGCAATCATTTTTAATTACCGTTGCAAAGTGTTTTGCAATCTAATTAGAACTCAGTTTGACAAAAAATCATTTTTGCCCACCTTTTCATTAGAAAACTATCGTGAATAAAACCATGATTTTTTAAAGCTGCATTTATTGCTCAGAATAGTATTTGATTTAACCATTTTTGATTTTAACTGTAAATCTCCTAAAAATATCTGTGTGCTTAACTATTACATACAAGAGGTATTTTTTTTAAAAATCAATAATTAAACTTATAATAAAATTATTGAATTATTGTTTCAATAGATTGCACATGATAAATACATACATTTTTCAAAACAATTTCCGCATCCAAAATGCATATATCAACAGAAGCTTTCCTACAAAGACTGCTTGTTAGTCAGTTGCTCAACCTTTTCTTATTAAAAATATGAAGGATAAAATCTTTTGCAAGAGTAGTGGTTGGCTTATCGCTCTCTTTGAAATCATTATGGATATATCGAGAGGAAATTCCTTTTATGAAACTGAACGTACTGGTATTCGAATCCGCGAGATACGCAACAGAAGTCAACGATATTAACGCGGCTACATTTTATCGGTCATTATAGCCCTAGTTATTTGGATAAAAATATTTTTTTTCATAATATACGAAATTAAAAAGTGTAGCACAAGAAAATGGCAACAAGGAAAAGCGAAGGCTCTAATACTGCTGCTGTTGAGATAAGCTAATTTAGCAGGCACAGCGCATGCGCAATCTTAGTTGAATTCTGTCAAATCACGTAGTTAATTATTGTAGTGAAATTGCATTCGCGTTCATACATATAAACTGTTTTTCCATAGCTACAAGAGCCTTGACTTAAAATATATGTGACATACTGGACGATATTATGAGGCAAGATTCCATGCATTGCATAAAAAATTCTTTGTTATATCTTAAGAAATATATCTACATATTTTACTTAGATATTCTTACACTCGTAAACTTTTCGAACAAAGCTAGGTATCAAATCCACTGAGCTATACGTATTGTCGAGGGATAGATTTGAAATAACATTTTAGTGAGATTTTCGTTCTGTTCAGACATTCAATTCCACAAAGCTACTATAAACTTTTATTTAGAGGTAGATGTTATTTAATTTCTTCGCATGGTTTTATTAATATAATGTAGATTCAAGTTTCCTTGGAGACCGAATTTGACGGAGCTTATTTAACAATTCCGTATAAACGCAATTATGTGTAACTGTGACTATGTAGAATATTCATATTACTAAAAATATAAAGATTTTGTCAATTAAAAATAAATACATATGTTTCATAGTAGTTTCATACTCTTTAGCTCGAAATTAATATAAACATATATATATGTATGTATGTATATTCAAAATAGTTACAGATTTTCAGAACTTATTCCACCTTGAATTTATTGAGGTCAGGACCGGTTTTGCTCTTAGCGAGCATTATAAACTGATAAGAAATACAAAAATACAGTGTTATTTATACAAAAGCTAAGCAAGATGTTTCAAAAATGACAATCAAAATTTGCTTCTACAAATATGAAAGTAATAAATAAAGTAAAATAGACAGAACAGAATAGTCCGTCCTTGTGGTCTAGTGGCAAGAGCTTTGTCCTAGCGATCTGGAGACCCGGGTTCAATTCCCGGCAAGGTCAGATTTTTTCAATTGAAAAAAAGAGATCTTGGGCTGGGTGTATGTTATTTATCGTTGATTGATTGGCGTAAGCTGTAATGTCAATTTTTTTTTTCACTATTATAAAAAAAAAAAAAAAAGAACATATAATAAAAAAAGAAAACCTCTTCGCAAGCAACTATATTAAAAACCATTTGAGTAAGAATGATTATTACCAATATGAAATCCAGCAGGTATGTGCATTTAGCTAATGAAGCATTTTATTCAAAATGGAATAAATCAGGCGCAAAGTGGAAAAAAATACTTTTCCAGTCCAACGATCATGAAGATTCTGAAAAATATTTTCAATTCTTACATTTTCAGTTAGTATTTTTAGGAGAAAAATATCAGCCAAACATTTAGCGTCAACATTCAATAAACCAAACATTAAATATACCAATGACTTTCGATAAATTTTTCAACATCATATGGTAAGTGGCATGCTTTTTATTCATTTCATCGCCTCAGAAGATTCTCATTATAGAGATACACAGGATACTTAATATTATTTAAACTTAATGCTTAATGGCTGGGCAAGACACATTTTGTATCTTCTTTTTTTAGCACCATATTATACGGTTAAAAGGTCAGTATCGTGCAAGTCTTTATCGAACTTGGAAAATGGTTAATTTCGTATAGTGTTATGGAAAAATAAAACAGTGGCGATACACACGAGTACAACGAGTCGTCGTGGGACAAAAAAATACTAATGATTGACACTCAATTTTTTTGTATCAGTTTCGCTCATTTTTATCGCATGTATAAATAAGCTTTCTCATATTTGAATCGTTGAATTTTGTACTTTTCCATAAGTTTTGTCACTAACGACCCAAATTTCGCAACTTTGCGCAATTTCGAGTATTTCAAATAAATGCACGACTCAACTTGAACTGACGCGTAGTAAAGAGTTTGTATCGTTTATATACAAAAATAAAATTATATCACTAAGCTTATTTGTTATTAACGCACCTATTATATCATAAGGCATTGCCATGCTTTTAGCTGGGAATTAATTAAAAACAACAAATTAGCAACATCACAAATAAATACCTGATAATCAATTTTGTTAATTAATCTAGATTGCGTTAATTCCAATTAAATCTTGTTATCTACATTTATGTTTTTATATAAACGATACAAACTATTTTGCTGGTATAACTAGTCATTTTTAGTTCATTAGTACACTTGAAATGCCTGAAGATCCCGAAAGGCGAAACTGAAGTCGTTAGCAATAATACTCATGGAAAATACACAATTTAAACGATTAAAATTCAAATTTCGGAGTCCTAAATTATAGCATTTTCATAAAGTCTTCAATACAGAACAATCAAGATTGTTGTTGCTCTTTTCGTCTACAGTACGTGCCTTTCAATCTTCTGATGTGGAATATCTTCTTTTCCACTTGGGTAAACAGTTCCACAAAACGATGACGTAGGCTGTACGCCATATCCACGATTTCCTGTATCCTTCTATGACGATGATATAGAATACTACAGCGCATAATGCCATTCTAATCGTCAAATCGATGCATTATGCCTTTTAAATCGAATATAACAATGGTGAGTTTGGAAGATTGAATTGTTCGATTAAAATTGGCCAAATATACCGCTTTAAATAAATATCATTAACAAACTTAAACACTTGAAATCAATCAATTCAATAATAATAGGCCGGTCGTTATTTATCGATATTTCTATGTTATTATCTGGTAATTAGTATATGCGGTACTATATTCTAAAACCCAGAAAATGATAGACTAACCCGCAGAGTTCATTGAATCTCATTTTCATAAAATTTTCGCTAGTTCATATAGATTAAAAAACTGTTTAATACGCGTCAGTTCAAGTACATTTGTGCACTTGAAATGACTGAAGATGCCGAAAGGCGAAACCGGGTCGTTAGCAACAAAACTCATGGAAAAGTACAAAACGGTTCAAATTTCATATTGAAATTCTATCAAGTACATTCAGTCTAAATTCTTAATTGCATGATCCCATTTCATTACATAATAATATGCATATGATACACTCTATAGAAATTCGATTTGAGTTACTTATATCTATTCGTGAAAAGAAAGCTTCGTGCTAGGGTATATCAATGACAATGACCAGTCGTATGTTTAAGCCGTATGTCATTTTTTTCCACTCAGAGGTCGCCAAACTTTCAAAACGAATGGACTATTTGAGTCACATCGTCATTCAAATTGCAAAATAGCATAACTGAAAACTTAAATTTCATGGAGTCATAAAAATATGTACAGTAAACTCTCGATTATCCGTGTATGGATCATCCGGTTTGCGGTTATTCGTGCCTGAAAATAAATATTTTTTAATTCAAAGTTATATTTGATTGATTTTTTCAATTACGATTAAAGGACCCATTAATGAATTGCGATCTTGAATATGCGCGATATTTGAAAAAAGAATGAATTTAGCGATGTGTTTGTGTTTACTTAACTAACACTGATTTTTTTTTAACCACTTGTATCTTTTGAATGTTTGAATGTTCGCATATACCACAATAAACATCATAATTTATGGGACTAGAATGTGTCAAGAATTGAAATCCTTTATACTCCAAATGTGTTTCTATTTACAACTTATGAAAACTCTTGTTGAGGAATATGATAATCTGATCATTTTTTGGGAAAAAAAATGACAGTATTGGATGCTATAAATGGGGTAGCACAATCTTGGTCAAAAATAAAGCCACTAACATTCGTTTGATCATGGAGAAAGATTCTTCCTGACATATTATAGAAACAGATTTAATGGATTCGGAAGAGAATGAAGAAAATTTTGTACCTGAAATGATGAATTATTGGAAGATTTTAATTTATTTGAAGACGTGCATAAGGAAAACACAGAGGAGTGGCTCAACCATGATTTAACTTTTTAATGATCCAGGCTTTGAACGCATGGTCGATTCTGATGTCGTTTCTCTTGTTACCTAAGGCTAAGAGGAAGAAAACTACATTAGTACTACAAGCGAAAAAGATACCAATGGTTACGTTAGTCATGAAACGGCATTGAATTGTATTGAGACATTCCTAGATTACGCTGAACAAAGGGGAACTGAATATAATAATGTAACAGCTTTAAGAATATTTTGAAGTGAAATAAGGAATTCTTTAATTCCTTAAAACAGATGAAAATAACAGATTTTTTAAATTTAACATAAAACTTTACTTTTTTATATTCTTATATATGATAAAATATTATATTTTTACTTATTTGTTTGTGTTTTCTTGATAAATAATAAATATATAAATAATGTGTTAAAAATTTGTATAGTGTATATGATATTATATTAGAATATATAATAAAAAATTGATGATTCTGATTATCCGTGTTTTTCAATTATCCGTGACCATCCTCCCCAGCATTAGCCCGGATAATCGAGAGTATACTGTAGTTTAAAAATAGTCCTATGGCAATAAACCAAAAAAGAAATGTAACTAAAATATATTACCTTCATCATAACTTTTGTTAGTTGTTCGTGTGAAATTGGTATAATGTTTATGGTTCGTGTGCAATTTTTGCAGTGTTATAATCCAAAGAAATTGAAAACGCATATATTCAATTTTGCAACGAAAACGACGACATGTCTTATTAAAATATGTATACATTTGTGATCTTTATGATCACAAATTTATACATAGCTTCATTTCTTCATATTACAAATACGATAGAGTTAATTGTGCTTCCAAAAATATTATATTCCATTATGCAGTGTAAATGTGTTTTTGCTGAAATTTGCTATTTCAATCCTTTTTCGGTCCTTTAGTAGAGCGGCCAGGCCCTCGGGCTGTCGTCAAAATTGGATATTCTGTTAAAGTGAATGTAAAATCCAGAAATGGAAACATTTATACATACATCTTATTTGGATTCGTAACCAAATTCATGAACCTGGCCCGTTTCCTCCCTTCTTCCTCTTCCATTTCCAGCCCGATCCTGAAACGGCGTAGAGAAAGTGGCTAGTTAACTATAATTCTTTTCCTAATTTGACCCTTGTATCATTTCCTTCTAAGAAAAGAATCTAAACAACCATTCAGGATGGAGGAGTCTTTATTTATACTATCGACATTGAACACATACATATATGGTAAGTAGAAAAAAAAGATCAACGACATTTTTATTATTATAACGCTATTATATGGTGTTTTTTTTAATTTATAACTTTCAAAAACAATTTAATATATTTTGCAAGGCAATATTGTGCAATATTGTCAAAAAATGCGTCAACCATTTAAAAACACTATTGAAGTGTACCGATATAAATCTCCTTGAAAATTTTCAGGTAATCGTAATTAAGGTGTCGTTTACTTATTAGAAAAGCTCCACTTACCAATTAGAAAATACAAGTAGCAAGGTCAAATGCTATTTTTATAATTACAAATTAAGATTTAGACATGATTGTATATTGTCCTAAATAAGAGCTTGATTAACGCTATTGGACCAGAATATATATATAAAATTTAAAATAACTTTGATTATTCCACGTATTGTGTAACTAACTGTGACACGTGTTTCGCCTCTTTCAGAGGCATCTTCAGACTTACTTTCGCAAAGTTTGCTTAAGTAATGAAGCAAGATAAATTCTAACATTTTAACATTTTAAATTATGAAATTACAAAATGGATTACGGGTTTTTTTCCTTCTAAAGGAAACAAGGAAGGGGGTGATAGAATTGAGGGGGTGAAGTGAGATTCCTTTAGAAGGAAAAAAACCCGTAATCCATTTTGTAATTTCATAATTTAAAATGTTAAAATGTTAGAATTTATCTTGCTTCATTACTTAAGCAAACTTTGCGATAGTAAGTCTGAAGATGCCTCTGAAAGAGGCGAAACACGTGTCACAGTTAGTTACACAATACGTGGAATAATCAAAGTTATTTTAAATTTTATATTAAAATGAACTTCCACAAAGTTACCGCCGAAACCATCGAAAATATCAGAATATATATATTTAAATGTCTTCTTTGGTTCAGTCGTATGAGACACCAGTTGCAAGAGCTATTCGGCCGATCATACGATATCGATACGATCAATCAATACAATTTTAAGATTGCTTTTTAAAATAGTTTTTTGTACTGCATTTCAAAAATATTATGCAGATCATATTTCTGAAATGCATTTCTTCAACTTTTTTTTCACACTAAACTATAAAAGATAGAACTCTGCTATAACGATGAAAAATAAGTTATACAGTTGATAGTAATTCACTTGTGACTGTTCTTATATTACTTCCAACGAGGATGTAAAACAATATGCATATATATAAATAAAGAAAACACATTATACAGTCCTATTGTCTACTTATCATTCATCAGTTGCTTGCAATGAGCAAAACCGGCCCTGATCTTTATCAGAATATACGTGGAAATAGTACCATGCAATGTTGTTTATTTATTTAATCGATGATTTTTCACCTAATCATCACATATTTGTCATCGTGTGCCAAAAAAGCGTCATGTGTCAATAATTCTGTTATTGTCTTTTTTTGTATTCATTTACAATATTTTGCATAAAAGGGTTAACTTATTTAAATTCAAAACACTCAAATTGTGCGGGAAATTTGTGAAAAAGGGTGAGGGAAATATGGAGAAGTATTCGGAGCGAAACGCTTCCAGCGTCAAACGTACGATTCGTACGAACAATAATAATTCTATATTTCAATTCAAAACGATGTATAAATATAATTAAATGTTTTGAAATACTGCTATAGTTTATCCAATACAGTATGGCTTAAAAAATATCGCTGAATACCCGAAGGGACTATTTAATCGGTCGATGCATAGTTCTACACCTTGATTACGCGGTATATGTTCCACCAAAAACCACGTCAACTAACACAGTATAAAATATGAGATATTTTCGGGGAGGAAAAGTATTGCGTTACAAGAAAATGGAATTCATACAGAAAGCGGGATACAATCCAAAAAGAACGCATTTAAAATTTATGATGTAGCTTTTTATTTAAGTGCATATAAATTCATTCAACATGTGTTCTATAAACATACGTAAGAGCAAAAGAATTCGATCAAATAATTTGTTTATAACATTGTACAAAAGAAAAAAGATAATACAATTATTATATTAGGAATGCTCGTAAATATCTTATTAAGTATTTCTTTAAATTCATTTTTAAAATGTATTATATAATTCTTTTAATATTTGGTAACTCCTGTTGAATTCTTTCCAAATTGGAATCGATTTTCATTAATGGATATTCCAAATTTTTTGCCAACTGAATAAATTCTCTCACATTTTTATCTCTAATTTAATTCATTTTAATGCGAGGCATCAGAAATTTAAGCTGAAATGAAATAATTTAACGTAAAAAATAAACATTTATTCAGTGTTGAAAGATGCCGCTGGATCTCTTTACAGCAAAAAGTTTGTGCTGTCTTAAAATTATAAATACTTTAATTTACTGAGGCGTTTTCAAAATTGTAGCAAACTCGAAATTTTATTTTTATGAAAAAAAAAAACTTTCTTATTAACAGATTTCACAATCACAAAAAAGTGAAAATTTTGCCTCACCCTCACAATTATATTCTATAGATATACAATATGCCGGATTTCAGCCAGCCTTCTGTCATATTTGTTTTTATAATGCAAGGGCTATTCGGCTGATAAATGCGCTGCCTGTTGATGTTGACATCTTCGGCAGTGAACTTGATGCTTTGTTTAAAAATTATGTTTTCTTATGTAAATAATATGTTTCTGTTCTGTTTCTTATTTTTGTGTAATATTTTATGTAATCTTTATTAATTTCTCAAATGCATGGCGCATTGGCGCTTGCTGTAATGCCATGTATTTTTAATAGTTTTTGCCAATAAATAAATAAATATATCAAGCTTGAATGAGCAGAAACCGACAAAGCACCAATTGTATCTACTTTTGTTTACTAATCTTGACGGTAATCCACGTTATGCCCACCCCCATCTGCTTCATCTTCACAATCTTCTAACAGGGGGTATCCCACAGCGTTGAAACATTATTCGCGTTTCGATTTTTTTGCATGCATGCACTGTTGTGTGCAGGAAATTAAATAAATACGTTAGTTATTGAAACTGATTTTACTAATTAGGTTCCATTCACTTTCGGTAAGCCACAGTAAACTCCACGATTGTCCCATAATTTGTCTCTAATTAACAAAGGATGACATCATCTACCAACCTGTCAAGCTGAAAGAGTTTGGCAGCAAAATTAAATCACAATAGACAGATATAATTTGACTGCTCCATAAATCATAAGTTAAGGGGTCCCCCCATGTGACGGCTCTTTTTGGGATTTATTTTTGACGAACCTTATCAGCGTAGAATTTTGAAAAATTTTACCATATGTTTATTGACATTTTAACAGTAAGTCAAAATATTTTCAGACTGAAATCTTCATCACAATGTGTGGTGAACCACTCCAAGCGCACCATGTCGAAAAAACGGCCTCCATCCGACCGGCTGATTGGCTTATCGGAAATGAAAAAATCTAACGGCGTTTTAATCTATAAAACTGTAAAAATCCTTTGACGTGGGATCTTTTGAAAATGTGGAAAATTGAACAATTGACAAGTTTTTGAAAAAAAAAGTTCAAATTTCATGATTTTTTTCAACTATTTGGTTACGTAAAAACAAAACGGCTGGAAATTTTTTCACTATCCTAGCTCAAACGATGAAAAAACATGTTTTAATCTACCATTAAAATTTCAAAGCAATTGGTTAACCCGTTCTTGAGATATCGTGGAGGCCAGTTAGGAAAACACAGTTTTGAGAAAAACGCGTTTGAAAGTTCAACTAGGACTTAAACTATGAAATCTTTACTCCCCATCAATCTGCTATGCCTGGTCCATAGATAATTCTTTCTTCTTCCTGTTTTAAGACTTTTGAATCTGCTTGCTTTGCTCTTGCTTAAATTTTGGTTTGTTTCATGAATTGAAATTACATGTGCGTTGAAAGATCTCATGTAACAAGCCGAAGCATCAAAATGTGATCGATGTCCCGCCTCGAAACAAGTGTAGTCAAACTGCAATAACTTTCCATTGACTTCAAATATTGTAAAATAACTTTACCAGCATATTTTACACGTGTTTAAGAATCATTCTATGCAACAAAAAAAAAAGATTGTTTCAAAATATCACATGGGGAGACCCCCTTAAGAATCCGTATATCACAATTTGCAATTTTATTTTCTGAATCAGTGAATTTTCCAGCTCTGGGAAGAATTTTCCTATTGATTCTGCTAAAGCTTTTGCCACACTGCGAACTGCAATTTTGTGGGTCTTACAAATCCATTTTACAAATAAATCTGTTATTTATCTGGGAAATCCACCCGCATATTTAAAATATAAGAATGGATTAACACCTGGCCTCAATCTTTGCTTATCATGTGTTATCTGAATCACTCGTTAAAACGCGGACGAAGGGGTAAAAAAAATACATCAAAATACGGGTGATCATTTATTTTTTTACGTTAAATTTTAAATATAAAATAAATGAGAGTAAACATCATTAAATACATATAATAAATTTAAATAACCGAAATCAACCAATTCTTTATAAAAACGTAAGATAATACTCATATAGTAAAAAAGCTGGCATTTTCATGCTGATAAGTAGGTTTCACCATATCACATTTAAAATACCCGAAAATTTTATTGACCCGTGCAATTAATTCACTGAACATCATTTACATCAAAAAATTTGATAATTCATCCAGTTTGCAATGGTAACAATTAAACTTAGTGACTTACTTTTATTCTTCTATATAAGCGATGCAAGCTATTCGCATCGTGTCAATTCGTGCACTTGACATTCCTGAAGATGCCGAAAGGTGAAATCTTGGTCGTTAGCGACAAAACTTATGGAAAAGTGCAAAATTCAAATTTAATTTAGAAATTTGCGATTAAAGACGTTTGTTTAGTTCAATATATTGGGTTTCATAGTACTTAAGAGCCCTGGAGGTCAGCGAGTTGCATAGAAAAGCGGAAAACCAAGAAGAGTGGAGGAGACAGATTGAGGTGGCTAAGGTTCACCCTGAAATGTAGCGCCACGAGACAAGTTCTATAAAATCAGTTAACACGTGAAGACAGGGGCATCTCTCATCCATTTATCATGGAAATCATATTTATTGAATAGGTTTTCTTAGTGAAGTCGCGTGCGCTTTCTAATTATTCCCTACAATTGCCCAATAAATATTATTTTGCGGGTTCGTTTCGTTTACCTGTTTTAAAAGGTCTAATGTAGTTTCAACCTGCTCGCTGCGGTGCTTTGCAATTGAATGAAAAGCGCAAGCCAAAATATTCGTTATAATTTATATGACGAAACAATTTTAAATTAATCTTGTTAATAGTTGCCATTGGAGTCTGATTATCTAGGAATCTAATAGCATTTGAATTAATGTTACTCTATTATTTAAGCAACCTTTGCGATAGTCAAATAGTGTGAAGACGCCTCTGATGGAGGCGAACCACGTGTCCGACTAGTAACACAACGTGGGAAATAATCAAAGTTATTTCATATGAAAACGAACCTCTACAAAATATAAATTAGGATCAGCACCGGTTTGACGCAACGCGATCATTATCAAGCCAAACCGGATCTGATTTAAAAAACCAAATGTTGAATAGGTACAAAAAATGTGGGATTATTTTCTTATATGTATTATTCGGCTTAAAATATTATGCGGGATATTACGTTAGTCAGGAATGAGGGTTTATACCAGGGCTGTGGAGTGGGAGAAAAAAAGTCCGACTCCGACTCCAGCATTTACCAAAACCACGACTCCGACTCCAACATTGACCAAAAACACGACTCCAACTCCGACTCCAACCAAAAAAAGTTCAATATCGTCACTTTTTCCCTCTAATTTTCCTATTTATGTGTATTCAATTAAATATCAACCTTATCAATGCGGCCAAAAGCCAAATTTGACTTATAAAATACAAAAATAAAAATTTAAAACTTTTTAAAATTTCCGACTCCGAGTACGACTCCAGCCAAAACGCCGCGACGACTCCGACTCCGGCCAAAAAGCTCCGACCCCACGACTCCGACTCCACAGCCCTGGTTTTTACCATACTTATAATACTAGGATTAAACATTAATAACTTATACATATGTATAAAGCTAGTTGACATTAGCCGCACTTCCAAAGTTTTCATCGATGTTTCTCTGAGAAAGTCTAATAAAGCTCAAAGCCTACAGTGGTTTTCTAAGCGTCAAATCCGAAATCACTCACATTTACGCCATGCTCCCGTGGTACTTAAACGGTGGTACCGTAAATTCACAGTTTGATTATAACATTACAAGTGTAATGAATTCCTAGAAAATATCTGTGTGTTATTTACTCGAATAATTTTCTGGATAACTATTTCTACCTAGGGGATATTGATGTTAAAATAATTCTATCACTTAATCAGAAGATCTTTCAAAAATTTCATCAAATTATTAAATTGGGTCAAAACTGAAAGCTGACGACACTTTTCCACAATGCAAATAATATTAAATTGATTAATTCAAAGTCAGATTTATGTATAATATTCAACATATTTTATGTTAATACATCGGTTGCAGAAAAAATCTGAGAAGCAAATCAGAAATCGCCGCTTAAATTATTTTTCATTTTTTTTCTTCTGTCAAAAATATAATCCCCCAAAAATAAAATGTCTTTCAGAAATGAAAAATAATAAATTTGAAGCGGAAAACCAATCGTCACTTACATATAAAGAGAATTAACAAACATCTCTAATCAGCTATTTTTTCCGATATCTGAACAATGTTTTCATATTCTGCGAAAATCATTAGAACAGTGAACCATAAAACGAAAATTTTATCCACCTTAAGTGAAGTCGTAATATTAAAACAAGTTTTGATTTTAACGTTATTATGTAGTTATAAACACATATTGAAAAACAGTCAACTTCCTTCTTATTATGTTTCAGTTTTGCAGGGTATAATTATATCAGTGAAAAATGAAATAAATGATTGTTTGTATCTCTTTTAATGAATATATTATCAATCTTTAGTATTTAGGTATTTAATTTTTAATACAGATTTAAAAATATGGTATGATACAAATATAATATCCCTTTTTTGCCGCCTTTCAAAACGCTATCGGTATAGAAAAGTGAATCTGTTCTTCAGATTTATGGCCCGAATAGATCTGCACGGGACTCATTTTAAATCATGCTTGACCAGCTTGATAATAGAAAATGAATAAATTAAACTCGATTAACCATCTCAGCCACTGAAATCAATTCGATACAAACTATCCTGTGTATAATCCGTATACTGAGAGCACATCGTTTTAGACGAGTATATTGACTCTAGTGAAGAATCGAGATTGTGTCGATCCCCGAATAAATTTGCAATTTTTTCAAATGCAATGACGTAAGGTTTAGTTGCAATCAAGTCAGCTTGGCCTATTGGGCCCGTGTGAGGACAGACCACCGCAAACGGTTCTGCTCGTTCGGAATTCATTTGAGGGCAGCCCATTAGTTAGCCTCACTTGCAATCAAATCAGTATAGCCTATTGGGCCACCTCAATGTTTTAATACACAAAACAGGAAAACAAAAACGGACGGACTAAATTCGCCTATTTCTCCTTAATCTTTATTGTGATGTGAGGCGGCCGTTAATAATCGGCGTAAATCCTATTTTATGTTTATGAAACGCATTATAGGTGGGTGTTAAGACACCTTTGTAATTTATTATGAAGCTTTTCATAACTATTACATACTGTCAATTGTTCAAATTTGAAGTACCACTGTTGCGCAGTGCTTACCGTTCGGCGTCGCCCGCATAAGCCTGGAGCTTTCTCAAGAAGCTTTCTATGCAAATATTTTGCTTGCACCCCGCACCCCTGCGTCTCCTACTACACACAGACTCTCTCTATACACATTCATTCCTTCAAAGGATGACTTCCAATAAGACGTGATGCTTTGTTGGCTGGACCCGCGGACATGTGTTCTAAGAATGTACATACATGCGCCTTTCAGGGCTGACCAATTTTATGCGCTAACGCTACTATTATAGCACTATTGCAATACCCGGCCAAAGTTTATTTAATTTGAATTGTATTATGTAACAATCTTACACACCTAACTTCAAAAGTGAGTGAGAAGCATGAGATTTTGTAACCTTTATGTATATTATTGAAAAACTTATTTACTAAACATTTATCACTTTTAAACTGTTGACTGTCAGTTCTTGTTGGAATGGCATTATATTAAAAAGTAATAACGCATTTTTTCGCATATTCCACTTGGGCTTAGATTTTAGTTATTCTTATTATTTGTACATTTACAGATAGAATAAATAAAAATAATAATACATTTTTAGTACTTTTTCCACATAAAATTTATTTGATCAGGACCGGTTTCGCTGATAAAAATAAAATAAATTCGCAAATAAATTTTATGTGGATAAAGTACTAAAAATGTATTATTATTTTTATTATAATGCTTTTCCACCAAGTATTGACAGTGAACACCTTAAAAGATAGAATAAAATTAAAACAGTAAGAATATTAACAACTCATCGGGCGCAGCGCGGAGATTTTGTCGAAGTTCCGGGATAAATTCTCACCAATACAACGAAGCGCGTGCAAGTGTGCTAAATATTCTTTCTGCTGCATGCTGCGGAGATATCGAACATTTTTCAGGGTCATTTGGTCAAGCCAAATACGAATGTCAACGCTGTAAAAAGACAGGCTCATTCGCGAGTCGCGTCGTGCCAATGACACGCGCACACTTACTCGATGGCGTGTGATATGTGCAGTCTAGAAACTCTCAGGCCTATGTTTGAGTTGGATTATTCAGCTATACATGTTTTCAAGGAATTTAGTTGCAATTATACTACATTTAGACTTAAAATTGAATTGGTTAAAGCCTTTTCTATGATTACTTGTAATTTCCGTTATATATTTCATTTAAATTGTTATAAAAACACCACGATTACATGATGTTTAATGACTACACATCACCAGAGAATACGTTTTTCAGCACCGTAAGGAATAAGGTTAATAAGTCTAAAGACAATTTAATATACATATCTACAAACTATAAAATAAAGTATGGTGAATGTTTTCGCTTCAAATGAAGACACATAAAAAAACTGCGCTTAAAGTCGAGAAAATAAATAAATAGTAGTATTGCAATAAAAATAATAACACATTTTTAGTACTTTTTCCACATGAGATTTATTTCATCAGGACCGGTTTCGCTCATGGCGAGCATTATCAACTGATATTGAATACAATAAAACAGTGGTATTTATGCAAAAGTTAAGTATGAAAACAAGGTATGACAAACAATTGGTAAAACAACTAAGCAAATAAATTAAAGCAAATTACAAGAAAAATAGACTAAAAATAAATTGTTGAAGACCTCTTAGCAATGCAAACTCACACATCAAATATCAATTAAGTATGAATTAACATTTACAAAGTAAAACTCAATTGAACTCGTTACCGGGATTTCCATCTAATTATGGTTGACAGACATGTAGATTTATTTATTTTTATTAAATGCCCTTAATTTTGGGCTTTTCTGAAAAAAGGATTTAATATGTACTTTAACTTTATGTCGTTCAAAAAGATATTTTTTTTCTTACTTAGAATGAAATTCATTTTACTATTTAACAAATGGCTGAGAAAGCGTACAATAATTATGCAAACCATACTATTCCGTGTTAGCCTTCAGTCTTGTATATTTTCGAGCGCGTCTTTGTCGCAGTTCATTTTTCACGTGTCAAAGACATATGTTTCCAACTTCGCTTCGCGTATCTTTGGCGCTGAAATATTAATTATATAAATTGTGTCAGGGAAACGAGCGGCACGACTCCGTACATTACGTGTATAAATGATATATTTACTCCTAGTGCGTATTGTCTGGTTGTTTGTACTACAGTCACAGAGCTTTTAGCAAGTATCATAGATCTCCGAAACAAAGGATCAAAAAAGCTTGACGATAATATAATGCATATCAAACTGAGTATGGCATGAAATAGGTATACGGTATTGTTTCGAGTTGCTTATAAGCACAAATTTCACTTTTTAATATTACTCATCAATTTATAGCGACCATAATTTCATAATAAATCAATTAATACATGTATGTAGATGGTTCTTAGAGAGGTATAATTTGTGTCACACATTTTGTCATGAGTGCAATAATAAAGGTATTAATTTAACCTTAAGGAATAATTATATAATTAAGGATTTCGACTGAGGATGCTTGCTAGAATTTCAATATCAAATTCGAATTTGAATTACCTTGGCGAATCTAGAAGAGAAAACTTAATTAAAATGTTCTATGCAACCATATGAATTTCTAATTTGAATCGTTTAAATTTTGTACTTTTCCATGAGTTTTGTAGCTAACGATCCGGGTTTCGCCTTTCGGAATCTTCAGGGATTTCAAGTGCACGGATGTACTTGAACTGATAATAATATGTTTACGCACTGCATAAGGGTTGCGCACGATGCAATGTGTTTGTGTGTGTGAGAGAGAAAGTGGTAATGTTATGACAAAGGAGACACTGCCTCAGTGTATTGTATAATTCGAAGATTTTTTAAAAAAAATGAAGATCAAGTGTTTTATATACTTACACAAATATTCCGCTATAACAGTACTGTTGATATTTTGAAATATTTATTCTATAATTTGTATTATATAGTTGTACACTTCATGTGTCTAACCTGTATTATAATGAAGTTTTTCCAAGTTTAGGCCAATCCAACCAATAATTTGATTACATATCTGTGTACACCTTTTATATATAAAAAAACGATTAATACAAAAGTGTAGTAAAACATTCATATATGTATATGCAAGGTCAACGGACCTAATAATGAGGAGTAGAAATAACTACAACAATCGAAGTCATTCATTGAAAGCCAGGTTAGTTTAACTAACGAGAAATTTCGTTATATTGTGACATTATGACCGGAGTATAAAGACATCTCTATTTAGTTTTAGTACAACACACGTTCACCTTGTAAGTGTCAATTTCTTAGGCGTCTTTAACACAAAAACAGCCTAACCCGTGAAGACGAATATATGAAAGGGTGGTCGTTATTCGCTACTCGGTAGGGGTTGCTGTAATGAGCGAGGCCTGCCTTAGACACGGGGTTGGGTTCCAATATCACTGGCCATTACCGACCTTAACTTAACGTTGTAATATAAATATATATATATGTACTGGTAGTGTAGACTTAACTAATTAACAGGATGAAATTTGCCAGGTAATTAATATAATGAAGAAAATTTTATCAATTGGATTTTTTTGCTTAGGTAACTAAGTCTTATCGTCTTTTTTTTCTCTTCCATTATCAATGAATCGTCTGTTTAACCATTTGCAATATCCTGGTCTCCTAGTTTTTTCATTTCAGTGAATGTTGAAGCAAGATTTTTCCAAAACTTATTGTTTACGTTTTATTTTGTATGTTTTTTGGGACTTTTGAATAAATCTTACATAAGTCGATCTGCAAAAACTGAATTTAACTCAATACTTAGCTTATCGCTATTTTTTAAAGAATAAGCGAAAGGAATCTAAAATAAACAGTTTACAATTTTTAGAAATATATAAAAGTATCAACAGTACGAAAGTATTATTAAATAATATCCTTAATAGGGCAGGTTGCTCGCCACTGCTAAATTTATTTCGAGTGGGTTTATCGCTTCCCAATTGAAAGGATTTCGTAAACCCGCCAAACTCCATTTTTATAATTGCTCATTATAGAATATTAGAACTAATCTTGCTAACTAAAGCATGTTTGCGATAGTAAGTCTGAAAAACTTGTCGTAATTAGTAACACAATACGTGGAATAAACAAAGTTATTTAAAATTTTATACTTTAAAATGACTATTTACTAGTTTAATAACATCTAAATATAATTCACAATTAATACTGTTTTAATGAATACACGTTTGTTGAAAATTGAAGCTCCATCTAATCACGTCATTTCATGGATATTGGCGTAATTATTGTACCATTAAATTAGAAAATCTTAAGGGTCACTTTACACAGTACGTTCCACGTTGGGAGCGGACATGGAGAAAAAAAAAGAGTATCGACGTAGCTAGTGGTTACGATCGAAAATATCATCCCAGGATCATAATCGAAAACAACACATTTAAATCCATAGAATCTATCCAAAGTTATGCTATAAACCTGAACCAAACAAGATTAACTCTGCCAGTTTTATAATTAATTAACTATATAAAGCTTGAATGAAATTCCACGATGTGTCACTGGGCCATATTAACATATAAGGCGGCTTAATTCTCCCTTTAATCCTCGGCTTAAAGGGGCGGCTGTATGATAACTTTAATTAATTAAGAATATTATTATTAATAATCTCCGCCAGACGTTTACGTATATAGGTGAAAGTAAAGGTCTTATACACAGTAAACTTAAAGGACCACAATCCAAGAAATCTTTCGTTCATTTGCACGGAACAAGCATTCTTTATTTTTACAGTCAAGTCGTAAAAAAATAAATTTGATTCATTAAGATACAAAAAACTCGCTTTATAACTAATAATGCAACCTACTGAATATTGTATGGCTCTTCAGACAGTGATATATGTATTTGTAGCCATAAAAATTGAATCGTTTGAATTTTGTACTTTTCCATGAGAACTGACAGTGTTTACCGATATGTATATAGAATTATCTGGTTATAAGTATTTGCGATACTACATTCTAAAATCTCAATAATTATAAACTTACCCACATAATTCATTGAAACTCATTTACATCAAATTTTCGCCAATTCATATACATTACGTTAATTACAATTGAAAATAGTGATCCACTTCTATTTTTGTATTTAAACGATACAAACTGTTTACTACGCGTCAATTCAAGTTCATTCGTGAACTTAAAATGCCTAAAGATGCCGAGAGGCAAAACCCGGGTCGTTATTGACAAAACTCATAGAAAATTACAAAATTCAAACGATTCAAATTTGATATTGAAGTCTCATAAAACACCTTCAGTAGAAATTCTAAATAAAATTTTATACTTGTTCTAAGCCTTCAAATTCGATACTCACTCGATTTTTTTTCTACTCCACTGTTTACTTAGTGAAATGGTGATAGCTTTGTTGGTTTACACCCTCTGTTCTGAATAATACATTGCTATTTTTAAATAAATTCAATCAATTTATATTAAGTGTCTCAAGTAATTTTTAATTAATCATTATTTTAATAAAGGTGCCGGGTGCCAAGTTTCACTCCCACTATCCGCAAATATGACACGGTATCACTATTAATGTGTTCACTGTCAAAACTTGGTGGAAAGGCATTATAATAAAAATAATAATATATTGTTAGTACTTTTTCCACAAAAAAAAAAAAATATTTGATTAGGACCGGTTTCGCTCATGGCGAGCATTGTCAACTGATGACAATGCTCGGCATGAGCGAAACCGGTCCTGATCAAATAAATTGTATGTGGAAAAAGTACTAAAAATGTATCATTAATAATATGACACGGTATGTTCGTAATATCTATTATGACTAGGTTCACGTACATTACTAAACCAAGATGGAGCTTTCTGATTGGAAAACGTTTTCTATATAACGATAAACCCAAAAACTCTTCGACATTCGAAATAATACGTCTGACGATAAGTAGTTTTACTTTGATACCGTTCACTATCAGAAAGTAACGGATATATTCCGTTAAGAGCTCAATCGCTTTTGAATGCGAATTCGATATTATAACAAATAGCAGATCAAAGAGTCCTTACCAACGTTTCAAAATGTTACTTGGATCTTTGCGGATCCCACATAAGCCAAATTGAGGGACGACCTTATTTCTGCCTACGTCTTGCAAAGATAATCGTTTTTCACGCATATCAAAGGACATGCCGTAAGGTTTCAAAGGTGTGGTTCGATAGGTTCTTACTCGTTCAGGTTATCGGTATCTCGTGTAAGCCGTGAAGCTCTTAAGAAACTATAATATATGAATATAATAATAGATATTAAAATATACTCTACCTGTTAGTGATACTGGTAAGGCATAAACAGTGAGACGTGTATACTTCAGAATAATTTGACCGATAAACTATGAAACCATGATTAAAATAAAATACTTAAAATCATGGATGTGTTGGTAATTGTTGGTTGTCATATTCGTAACGCATTTTAGAGCATTTGGACTATTTTACGACAGCTTGTTTTAAGTCACTCTTCTCACATTCACTGTCTTTGTAAAGAAAGCAAGATGGAATTCGGAAAAGAAAAGCGGTAAGAGTATAATTCTCTATTTGACTCACTTTTCACTCACGCTTAAAATTATCAAAAAATCTTTAATGCATATGCATTGGCACAACATTTAAAAATCAATTTGCAAACATGGACATATCTCAATTGATTGAGCCTATACGCAATCAGTTGCGGGGCTGGAATATATGTGTTCTTTTTTAAAATATATCCCTGTTTTAAGCACATTTTATCATTTGATCAATCCTAGTATTTATTTCTGCCTTTACTATGTTCGGTATTTATTTCACATATTGCTTAAATTATATTTTTTAAAATACATGTAAATTTTTCATTTTTTGCAAATAAAAATGTTGGTTTGTTCAATATTTTTTTTGTGATCTTTTACGGCGTGCTCTCAAATCTTAATGAAACATATTTTCTACTTGTTAATCTTTTGTTGAGGTGATATATAAAGAATTTGTACTTGAATTCTTGCGTCGCTGTATTTTTCCTATTTAATCCCTTCTAACGACACATACTGGAAAGCTACGCCGTAGATCCCACCTACGCGATCGCTACGGTCCGGATCCGTAGCCGACACTCGGAACACAAATGAAATCGTTACTTCCGCTGTCAGGTTGCATTGTGGCTCTAACGATGCTCGTTGGAACAAATAAGCTCGAGTTACTTACGGCTAATTATATTTCTGTACATTGGAACGTTATACGGACATTACAGGAAGATAAGCCAGCTTGCATTCGATTCAATGCTATAGTTTTATCATACAACGTTACACCGGTGTAGGTACACTAAGTATTGAAATATAGCTTCGTACAAATATTAACCCTAGATTGAAGTTGTTTGGTATATCAATAAAACCTTTTTGATATTTTACCCGATTTTGAAATTATATGTCAGTCAGGGTCGGCATTTTATAAAGAGTAAAATCATATTGAATTTTTGCATTATTTGCCATATCACATGGGTTTTTCCAATAAAGTATAGCCTTTTCAAATTTTTTGATTTTATTTTTAAATTTCCAGTTGAATTTTTTAAGCACTATTTTACAATATTTTTTTAGTAAATAATTTCAATATTCAATATTCAATAGTAAAATCCGTTTCTTTGAGATTTGAATGAGTGCACAATTATTAACGGATGACTAAACTATTCTCATTTTAGGTGAATATGAAAGCTATCATGCTAAATTTATATTTAAATAATAATAGCTAGAATTTACCAACTAAATGTACTTATCAGCCAAAATTCTCGCTTGTTGGATAGGCAGAAACTATTTCGATAAACACAAATTTTTAACCTAGTCTGGCACTGACATGTAATTCTTAACATGTTTTTAGTAGCTAACGTCCTTCCACACAGAAATTTTACCCGTGTTAGTTGACCTGGCTTGGGCATGTGTTGCGGATGCCCCAGATCAGGATTTATCAAACCTGATGGATCCAGACGCTCCGGAAAGCCTCTGATGACCATGAGGATGTACTCGGGGGAGCTACGGGACGCTGGTATGACCTGGGAAGAAACGAGGAAGTTGGCGGGAGATAGATAATCTTGGAGGCACCGTGTGGCGGCCGTATGCTCCGAATAGGGAGCGGATATGGAAAAAAGTTAATTTACTAAAAATCAAGACGGTGAAAAAATATCAATGAATTTAAAGTCTAAAAAAAATAATAGTATATAGTTGATAGCAAATTATATCACAATGAAATAAAATTATCCATAGATGAAATATCAACGACGTCAATACAATGGTATTTTTTATAATATACATTTAATTTTCCAGCAGTAAAATTTGTTTTAATCTACGTAAAAAAGTGATATTTTAAAACTATGAGCGAACCTCTTGAATTTATTTACTAACTTTATAAATTTTATTCCTGCGAAGTCATCAATAAAAGCTTAACTTAAGCTTTCGTGGCAATGAATATCAAAACTTTGGCCAAAGTTATTTATCAAAAAGTTTATCTACAAATATTAATAAATTTATTCAATTATTCCATTGGCCGTTTTCAAAGCTTATCGTTCTGTCAGGTGTTTGCCTGTTTTTCACTCGTTCCGAATTGAAATAACACAAAGTTTTCAAAACGCTGTCATACACCTGTGGAAGCGAGAAATTCATTCAATTTTGCTTTAATAACACTCGCAAATTCGTTACGCAACTTGATGGCTTAAATTAATTATATTAATGTACACATCGGTCTTGATACAGCTTAATCAAATCAAGGCGTGCTTTCTAAGGTATCTATATTTGTTGATTGAATTGGCATTTACTTGGTAGAATCCCGTTATAATACGGTGGAAAAAAATAGCAGTGTATTTTATTTCTAATAAAATACAAGATTTATGGTTGATAGCTATTTTGGCTTTCTCTACCGGCAGAATTATGTTTAAGCGTTGATTTACTTAATATAAAATTTTAAATAGCTTTGATTATTCCACGTATTGTGCAACTAACTGTGACACGTGTTTCACCTCTTTCAGAGGCATCTTCGGACTTACTATCGAAAAGTTTGCTTAAGTAATGAAGCAAGATTGATTGTAATATTTTAAAATGATAAAATTACAAAATGGAGTTTGGGATTTTTCCCTTTTACGGGAAGTAAGGAAGGGGTTATAGAATCAAAACAAAGCACACAATTAATTATATAATTTTGATGGTTTCTGCGGTAACTTTGTGGAAGTTCATTTAAATATAAAATTTAAAATAATTATATTACTAATGACGTTAGCATTACAAAATATTAATTAATGAGATGCAATCAATCAGATAGGTTTGGGTTAGGCCGCTTAATTGGAAATAATGTAAGCAGTGGCGAGTAACCTGTTCTATTAAGAATATTATTTATTAATACTTTTTTTTTGCAAAGAGTTTTATTTATATCTAAAAACTCTAAACTATTCCATCTTTAAACCCTTTTTATTTAATCCGTGTACATTTACTTTGCTATATATACTGGATAAGATCCGTAAGAAGTCCATATGCTCCATATTTGAAGCGAACGTGTTTAAAAAAATTCTACACTTAGCAAATATGACCATGTTTTATTTATGCCGTTTGATTCAGTTAAAATCACTTATTCAGTAATAAATATACTCGAGTTTGATATGCAAGAGAGATACCTTATTTCAGGATTCTCTGAATTCTACAACCGTCATTGTATTTATATCCCTGTCTGGCTGACAAATGTTCTGGGACAGGGAGCACTAAAACGTGACGTCACCTCGTAATTGGATAACGTGCATTGTCCTTTAGAAACCGGTTCTATGCAACTGAGCGTAGGCAAATTCACCTTTGGACACTGTTGATTCGGCGTCTTGATTTCAATTACATTTCTACATTCTGAGCTCTATTGTTATGATTAAGGAAATCTTGATGTTATCTTTTCTGGACAATTTCCTAAATTTATTGCAATGTTAATTTATTTAAATATGATGTAATAATTCCAATAGATTCTTCGTATTGCATTGTCAGTGGTGTTAAAAACACTTAAAATGTTAATCCGTAATTTTGTACTTAAATTCGACTTTTTTTCTTTACTTTTTCAGGTAATTCACTCAAAAGTGCTTGATAGAATTTTAATATCAAATTTGTAAGGTTTTTATCTACTTTTCTGTAATTTTTGTCGCTAACGGATGGTTTCCACCTTTCAGTATATTATATTCGTCAGTAAAAGTTCTTTTGAAGCTACCGAATGATGAAATACGAAACGTTAACGACAAAGCTGATTGAAAAGCACAAATTAAAACGGAGCACATTTCACTCCGTTGGCAAAGAATTTTCATCCAGTTAACGGTATGTTAAACCTTAAGATCTCTTTTTATAAATGATATCTGCTGCATATTATGAGCATATGAACGCCTAATGGATTAGTGTTTAAGAAACAACGAAAATTTACATTAATCTGTTACTAAAGCTTGATATATAAAATATATAAGGTAAATATAGTTTGACCTCTATTTCATAAACTGGAACGCTCGATAAAATATCTACACTATTATTGAATATAATTTTAAGCTTCTCATTCAATTTAAAAACCTAAGATTTTACGAGACAGGTTCTGCTTGAATTCTAAGCTGGAAGCTACCGTTGGAAAAGCTTTCGATGAGTTTAGTCTCCTTACACGTCTACACCATTATTTCAGTATATACTATGACGGGTGATGAAAAATAAATAAAATATAATATTATACTATATGAAGTCTCCTTCCGTAAATTGGATACAATTGGAAAGTGACTATTAATTGTTTTAATGGCACTAGTCAAGCTGCTTTTTTACATTCAGTATCTTCTATGAATCATGCTCTATTAAAATGATATAAAGAATCTTGGTTATAAATTGTCTTCAGTTAAGTTGAGAAAAAATCCACGCACATGTTATATACATAATGGCAAAACTCTTATATTGGAAAAAAAAACTTTTTGCATTATCAATAGAATTCTGTAACATTTAAAAAGCCATTTTTTAAAAGAAAAAGAATCTGGCAGTGCGGAGAAAAGTTGTTTTCATTTTTTTATCTCGAAATACTACAATCTTTCAGTTACACATTTTTTTATTTTGCTTGTTATAAAACTTATATGAAAACATTGTGATGCAAACCATTGATTCTTTTATGTGTTTTATGTTTTTGAGATAAACCATCGCAAACGTGTCCTGTTACAATCAATTCGAAGAATAGATTCAAAAATTCCACATGGTAACTCTTGAAAAGATTTTTGAAATAATTCTTTCAATAAAATTTTCATATTTGAATTCAAATAACCAATAATAAATATAATTTATGGTCAATTTATTTCCACACAGTACTTCACTCATTACAAATTCGTAATCGATTGAAAAATCATATTTGCTTTTTTATCCACATTCGCTCCCAATATTAATCATAAAGTTTCCTGAACCAGCTAGACAGAGAATTTTCTATGAAGAGATCTCGTATATCAGTTTCTAAACCTTTATTTTTTAAGAATATAATAAAAGAAGAATATAACGAAAACAGAGCAAAGCGTTAACTAATCGATCTTACTTTGCTCCGTTGTCAGAATCCAATATAGGTGGAAGAAAAGATAAGGCATCACAAACACCCATACCTCCAATCAGAAATAAATAAATTCGCCATTACTGGGTTTTGATTCCG
This sequence comes from Himalopsyche kuldschensis, assembly GCA_028554975.1. NCBI lineage: Eukaryota > Metazoa > Arthropoda > Insecta > Trichoptera > Rhyacophilidae > Himalopsyche > Himalopsyche kuldschensis. The sequence goes on along the minus strand of JAHFWI010000060.1, from coordinate 123,714 downwards.
TGAGCTCCGCAAGTTAATCCAATGAAGTAGGTACTCAACCACGCATCCAAATATTAAACTACCAAAAATGAAAATCATTACAAATATGGATTAGGAATAAGGTGCGGTTTCGTAAGTATATGTGTTTACGTTGACATTATGTTTAGAACTTCAGTTATGAATAAAAAATGTCGAATAAATAATCTAAGTAGAATCTTTCATCTCTATATATATAAAAAATCTCGACACAAATCTTTGTCGCCAAACTCCTTCGAAACGGCTGGACCGATTATTATGAAATTTTGTATGTATATTTGTTAGATATGAGAAAAGGTTGTAAAGTATATTTCATACCGCTAAGTGAAGGATGTCACTATCAAGACGTATTTTAATATTTCTGACATCTGTCATTATTTATTATTTTTGTGGTTAAATCACAGAGGGCGGGCGTGAAGTTTGACATTTCATACAGCGAATTAAATTTAGGCTTTGTAAAGCAGTCGCAAGAGGCGCTTATCATAATCGTATGAAAATATATCACATCAAAGTTTGTTATTCAACATTGATACAACGTGCATAACAGCAAATTTGTAATATTTTTGTTTATTTTGACCAATCCGGATAATCGAAAATCCGGATAATCGAGGTTCTACTGTATTTCATTTCCCTACTTTAGGATAAAAAATATATTACTTTTTTTTAATTTACATTTAACTTTTAAGAGATCAAAAAATGAATATGTCCGTTCCTTTAATGAAATACATTGAATTGAGAAAATGAATGGTTGGTGTTTTTTGTTTTTATCAGCGGTTATCGTCTACAGCGCTCCATTCCTATTTCTTTCATAGATCCCATCCCCTCACACTTACAATACATTCGTTATTTTTTACTTAACAACCAAAATATTCACTTGAAATAATTTATATGGCAGAACAACGTTTGCCGGGTCAGCTATCTATTTCTATAAAACAAAGCCGTGTAAGTTACACCACTTATAAGTGGACGGCTGGACCGATTTTGTTGATCTTTCATTTTTTGGCTTTGTCACTGTCCCGAACAGCAGAATAAGTATTACAACATCCCAAAATATCCCATAAGATTAAGCTCATTGGATCATCCTGGCTTGGCATTGTACAATGAAGGTTGGCTCGATAGTCATCACGCCTCATCATAGTCATCTGTACCAACCAAAACTATGTAACGGAACACGTTTGGTGGTGAATGTGATTCACGAAAAATGTCCTATGTCATAAGGTGCTTCAATGAAGGGGATCAGCCCGAGTACAACCCATCCATTAAATAGTTTAACAGGAAGCAGTGCAAGAATGCTACGCGATCATTTTGATTCTCTTCAATAAAGCAAATGCCTTGCTGCCGCGTGAATTACATTGATTTCAATGTAATTAAAATACTTCATTTTGATTTTTGCACATTTATTTTCCATATTCATTTTGAGTATTGATTTTGACTTAATAAAAAACTAAATTTAATTCAGCTAATACGTTTACATATCTATTGATTCTGAGGCGGTATGAAGTTCGCCGGGTCAGCTAGTATATATATATACCACTTTTAAGGTGTTCACTGTCAATACTTGGTGGAAAAGCATTATAATAAAAATAATAACACATTTTTTAGTACTTTTTCCACATCTGATTTATTTCATCAGGACCGGTTTCGCTCATGGCGAGCATTATCAACTGATAAGTAATACAATAAGACAGTGGTATTTATGCAAAAGTTAAGGATGAAAACAAGGTATGACAAACAATTGGTAAAGCAACTAAGCAAATAAATTAAGTAAATTACAAGACAAATAGACTAAAAATAAAATGTTCAAAACCTCTTAGCAATGCAAAACTAACACATCAAAAATCAATTAAGTATGGATTTAACATTAATAAAGTAAAAGCCCAAAAATTAAGTGAATTTAATAAAAATAAATAAATCTACATGTCTGTCAACCATAATTAGATGGAAGTCCCGGTAATGAGTTACTTATCAGTTGATAATGCTCGCCATGAGCGAAACCGGTCCTGATGAAATAAATCAGATGTGGAAAAAGTACTAAAAAATGTGTTATTATTTTTATATATATACATTTTAAGTCGCTGTAGTAATATTATTCCAAGCTTTATTACAATAGCAACGCGTTGCTTTCCACAGTAAGAGAGCTCTTTTTATTTCGAAGTTCGCAACAAAATCCCTATATAATGTCATGGAAATTTCGCGAGAACACCGTCGCCATCAAGGCTTCAAAGCATACGGGAAAAGTACCGAGCATAACTGCAGCTTTATGCAAAGAAGGCTTTTACGGATAAGGAGATCCCGACCTACCCGTGCCGAATAAATCTATCCCGGTACAAAAGATTGTGTTATTTTATTTTCTGCGTTTAACAAATACTTAAAGCTCCCTAAGAAGGAGTGAAACGACAATGGGCTTCAATATAAAAATGGTTCAAATTTATAGGAATTTTCACAATTGATATCTCGCGTTGGAAAATATACATACCAAATGATGCACGGAGTCACCTTTGAAGCTGGTGAGCCATGATAAAGATTTTCATTTGAAAGCTTTTGTGACTGTCGAGAAGGGTAAAAGTTTATCTGAAGTAAAAAATCAAAATAATAACTTATTTTACTAAGTGATTTAATTTTTGATCTTGATGAGTGAATTATTTAACGTTTACAATTTTAACTGTAATTTCGAGTCCATGGTGAAGTGTTCATGGTCAACTTCATTAGTTTCCGTGACGGACTTTACGGGTTTGAGTTCAGCATGTTTTCAGGCGATTTAACGATTTTGTTCGAAGACATGGGTGTCTGTGCTGTCTTAGAATTTCGGGCGTAACGAGGGCGACTAGATAACCACGAGGCCTGCCCTTGCCTTATCTTTCCTAGTCCTATTCTTAAAGATCTAAAGCGACTCAGTGACAAGCAGTTCTTGGAGAAAAAAATATTTTTGGATATCTCCATTTGGATGTCATACTGGGAGCAAAAATGGATTTAAATATAAAATTGTGTGACAAAAAATAAAATATTTATAAATCGTTTCAATTAGATTTTGTACCCGTTAACCCAATTTGTTTGATATTTAAGGAAATCTATACGAAAATATTATCCGTAAAACCATCAATGAAAAGTGAAATAGAGTAGGGCCTTAAAGCTAACGGGAGGCAGCCAGTAAATAAGGTCAAGCCTTGATTTTAATTTTCGTGATTAGTTTTAGATGAAAATTTACTCGCTCACCACATGACTCAAACTTCGGTTCCGATTGACTAGAATTGTTATCTCCTTTTGAAAAGATGGTCCATCGTAAAACGAAGTAATATTTTTATGATGAATCAATTTTGCAGTGGGTTAAAGATAGATTTTTTACGTATAAGATATTCTTATGTATTAGTTTTTGTATAAATAACGCTGTATTTTTGTGTTTCTTATAAGTTGATAACTCTTGCGACGCGTGAAAACAGTCCTTATCTTACATGCATCTCATATGGAACAAGTACTAAAAATGTGTTATTATTTTTATTATTATGCTTATCCATGTATTGACTCCTCGCAAGATATACGCCAAGCCATCGCTCACTTGGTATTATTTTATGTGCCTCCAATATAATGAGTCAACGACCCAATTAATTTTAAAGATCATAAAAATATTTTCATGTAAAATTTCAATTCCGCCTAAAAACGGCGAGCTAATAACACTGTCCTGTTTCTTTTTCATTATTCCGAAATTGGATTAAAACTTCCCCGCCTAAATCCTTTTATAATTGGGTAAAATATCTTTTTCGGGGATCAAATTTATTTTTATTTACTCTTAATAATATTATCATTGCTGAGAGCGTCGGCGTTATTCGCAAACGGTTAACGGAACCAACCCACACCACCGCAATTCCATTGGTGGTATCCAAAATAGCATAGATTTAAAGATGTAGTCTTAATTCGTCCATGAGAGCTCTTCACCAAATATATTATAATAAATGGCGTCAAAGTCTTCATCATTTACTTGACTTAAATGTTATCTTGAAATGAACTTTATTGTTATACGGTAAGAAAAATAACACAATGTATTTATGTTATTTTTCTTACCGTATTATAATGGAGTTCTACCAAGTAAATGCCTACTCAATCAATAAACTTTATTGTTGATATGTCTTTAAAAAAGATACTAGCCAAGTGCAAAGCTCTACAAAAAATATTTAAGAAATAGAGTTGATAGTTCTATCCACAACACGCCTAGAATACTAAGCGGTGCCGACAACGTTTTCACCTTATGTTTCCTAAATTATTTGCTATCTTACTAAAATAGATATATACCAAATGAATAGATATTCATATCAATGCAAGAAAAAATCTACAGCTGTGATATTTTTTTTGAATAAACAATAATCTTGACACCAAAGAGGCAAGTTTTCAATATGCAATTAAATTAGTAGCAGTTTATCATAGAAGATGGAGATTTATTTGAAAATGTGTTATTTCTCAATGATCTACTCATTCCATACTTTTATAATACTATACAAGTATGTTCTATTCTTTTTTATATATTTTTTTCGAATGATTTTTGATTTTGTTTTGAAATGATGTTATTTGTATGGTCAAATATGGTTTTGGCATTACGTCAATAAACTAATCTTGGCCAAACGCATAAATGCCTTATTTTTTGATTCTATATACCGCATGAATAAAGCTACACATGTTAATAAATCAGCCAAAAGGTACATAAACGTAATTATTTTAAAAGATAGTCAAAGAGATATTTCGGATAAACAGACAAGTTATATTCGTCTTAGCAGGTGTGCCCTCCACAGCCCTGCATCGGGTCACAAGTTGACTCTCCGATCACGAGACTTTCATAAAGTTTTAACTTTAAAGAGAATTTATTGATCTAGCCTAGGTATATAAGCTATCTCTAATACACGTTTAAAACATAGTTCTGACGAGGGCGTTAACTGAAATAGCTATCAACAAATAAATAAAATAATTTATAATACGGAAAGAAAAATAACAATGTATTTTAGTTCTACATAAATTATTTTATATATTTGTTGATAGCTATTTCGGCTTACGCCTTCGTCAGAACTGTTATTTTTCTTTCCGTATTATAATGGAATTCTACCAAGTAAATCCCTACTCAATCAATAAAATAATTTATGTAGAATTAATATACATTTTATTTTTCTTACCGTATTATAAAGAGAATTAATATGATTTCGACATTAATGTTTTACAAAAAGATGATATACGACTTTTCCAGGCTTAGTTTACCAAATTCGGCATTTGCGTTTCTGAATCGCATTAAGAATGTCACCTGTGTGCGTTGACTTATACAATACGTAGTAAAATTATCTCCTGCATTGATTATATGTAACCCGTTCCGTCTCGACGCCCCATAACCCTGCATAATGGCTGAAATGTACGCCCACACTAGGCGGTAATGTTTATTTTTCGTTGCTTCCAAAGTAGACACACGCCTAGTTCAGTGAGGCGCGTTGACCTGTAATACTTCGCGGCCTTTTACAAGACTCGTTAAAACGAGTGTTTACAAGTTTATAAGCCTGCGATGTGACGTCGTAAAGCTTCACTTTCAAGGTATTTACATATCCGACCAGCCATTTTTTAACTCCATATAAACGCTGCCTTATATCGCTTTACCCCCAGGGAGGGGCACTGTATAAAGTTTTGTTCTCTCGGGGATGCTGTTTCTTATAATAGCAGAAGTATTAATCTTGTACTTCTCAAATCTAAAAAAATCCCATGGTCGAGTTCGTCAACGCTATCAGCTGCGGTTTCTTAGCGAATGTGCTCGGCTCCCAGTCCGTGCATTGTCATTTTTCGATCGATTTATTGATTTTATTTCGGATACATGTACATATGTGAGTACTGTCCAAAACTCCCTCGCACGCCCATCTACATATGTATAAACATGACATAGCGACAGCGATGAACCGACTAGTTCTATCGTGTATTTTTCATTTTTATCAAAATGAACTTCTACAAAGTTACCACCGAATCCATCGAAAGTATTATCGTTTCTGTCCCTAATCTTTTAAAATAAGAATGGCTGAGCAAGCAGTTCCCGTAAAAATATGTATACTGAGAACTCGAGTAAGAGTCGATATGTTCCACATTGGGGCGTGCACTTAAGTGCATATGCATAAAATCAGTCTCTTTTCTCTTATTTACCTTATTCGTGTTCCAATTTTTGGCAGGAATACCCGAAACAAAATGCTCAAGCTTTTTATTTCCATGTGCAGAAGAGAAATAAATACATTTACAAAATGGCTTGAACAATTACGTAGGTATTATCATCAGGTGTTATGTATATTTATATGATTTTCCACAAACCGCCAAAACCACTGGAAATATTCAAATAAAATTTTGTTTTCCAATTGCGCTTTATTCATTAATTATTTCAATTTCCTTTACAGCTATATTACCAAGTGATTTATGAATTGAAAGCATCCCTCATGTTGGTTTGACTAAAAACGCTTGATGGTTTCACCTTTCGGTATTTTCAGGCATTTCAAATGCTTGAATAGACTTGAACTGACGCAAAGAATATAGAAAATCGTTTATATTATATTTGAGATGAAAAGTAATGTCACCAAGCTTTAAAAATTATTAATGGGCTTGTCATCATTCATAGCTTGAAGATGACCAAAAAAGGCCAAAACTCGATTTGTGGGAGACAAAACATATGGAAATTACAAATTCAAACGAATCAATTAATAAATTATTTACAAATACTGTTATCAATAATATTGCCTCGTAAAAGTTTCTCCCGTATTTTCAATAACTAAACTTCTACAAAAAAGCCCGATAAAAACTTAAATTCATTTCACATTCTGAATAAAGTGTTATTAATTTTATTTAATAATATCATAAAATTGAAAACGTTAAAGAGGCTTATACTTTGGCAAAAGTTTTCGTCACTCGAAGGCTCTTCGAGATTTTGAAAGCTGGTACACCGCCCTTCCTCTGCATCCTTCCCTTTATTAAAGGCATTAATTACTTCTTTGTGCACATCCCTAGGGAATTTTTTGGGTAATGTCGCATATACTTAACAAGCCTGTTAATGTTTTGGATGGTATAAATTTCAGCTCATAATTTCTTCCTTATGAAGAATGTACTGCATGCACTTATTGGTGTACATATCTTAAATTAATATGCGTACTCGAAACAATGGGACAAAGATTCTTCGACGAATTTAATAATTATCGTACACACATATTTTTCAAAATCATAAATCTAATATATAAAAATCAATATTTGTTTGTTTGTTTGTTCGTAAGCCATGTGCTGCCATACCGTTTATTCGATCGCAATGAAACTATGACAAATTTATTGCTTGCACTTTCACAGATGATATTGGCATAGTATAATCGACTTACATTAGGTGTTTTTATCAATTTTAAAGTTTTCACTGCCAATACTTGGTGGAATGGCTTTATAAGAAATTATTTTTATCAGGTCTTTTAATATAAAAATCAATGTTTTTACATATTTTATGCGTTAGCATACCTTTCATTTTGACAACTTATTGTTGCACTTGCTCAATGGTTATAGACAAAGTACAAATAACTTTCAGAAGGTGGCACGTATGTAGTACCATAGGCAATCGGCAAAAGACAAATAACAAATGCCATCGATACCTATCAATGTTAGTGTTATAAAATCGAAATTATTTATCTAAAATATTGTGCATCCGAAAAAGTAAATTATAACATATTGTCAATACACGAGATACAAGAAAATACATTAAATACTTATAATGAGTAATTTACAAAGACTGAATATATTTTACAAAGACGAATAAAATTCGTGGGAACCGGAGTTTTTACGCTTAAGTGGTGCAGATATCGATTCCTCTGCCAATCAACAAGAAATTAAGATGTTGAAGAAGTAAGCGAAGATGAAAATTTCAAAGGCACTAGTCGCAACCTGGAACTGACTTTCTTTCGAAAATTTACTGTGAAAAATCAATGGGAAATTTAATGCAATGATATGAAAGCTCTTATATGTAGATTGGTTAAGAGATTATAAAAAATAAACAAATTTGTTCCATTCGATTTTATAAATACTCTCAGTTATTTATATGGTACTAGGCGGTACCCGGCAAGCGTTGCAGTGCCACTCAAAGAAAGAAAGTGTTTGTGTTTATTGATGTGCTTTCGGATGCACAATATTTTGGATTGATAATTTCGATTTAATTTCACTAACATTGATCGGTATCGATGACATTTTCCGTTTGACATTTGCTGTTTGTCTTTTGCCGATTGTATATGGTACGTCACATGCGCCACCTACAGAAAGTTTATTGTACTATGCCTATAACCTGTGCGCAAGTGCAACAATAAGTTGTCAAAATGAACGGTATGTCAGCACATAAATCATGAAAAAACATTGATTTTTCTATAAAAGACTACTGTAAGTTAATTTAAGTATGCCAAAATCATCCGCGAAAGTGCAAGCGAAAAGTTAGTCAAAGTTTCATTGCGATCGGATGAACGGTATGGTGCGAAAAAACAAACAAACGAATATCGATTTTTATGTATCAGATTGAGTTTTAAAGCGAAATATAAAAATAAAATATTTTAGAGTGTTTTGTAATTTTTATTTGACGGTTTCGTTCGATCTTATAACTGGAGTTCCATATGAATCGGAGACGGTCGATTAGGAAATGACTTGACAAAAAGAATATAAGGAAATGTATCAACGACATTGCTTTAACCATTTCTGTTGACAATGACGAGCATATAATAGAGTTCGAATAGCATTTATCTTAATATAAGTTTTCTATCAGAACTGCTCGTTGCTCAGTTGCTCAACCAGCCTGTTAGAGTCAGAGCCAGCAAAATGGTTAGGATAGAAAGGATTGGACTAGAACGAGACTGGTGGTTGAGTTTCCGCTCTTACAAGGATTAGTTTTTAGTGATTGATTGAGTAGGCATTTACTTGGTAGAACTCCATTATAATACGGTAAGAAAAATAACAATGTATTTTAGTTATACATACATTTTATATATTTGTTGATAGCTATTTCGGCTTACGCCTTCGTCAGTACTATTGTATTTTAGTTCTGACGAAGGCGTAAGTCGAAATAGCTATCAACAAATATATAAAATTTATGTAGAACTAAAATACATTGTTATTTTTCTTACCGTATTATTAGTTTTTATGGTCGGATGGGTGTGCGAGAGAATTTTGGACAATAGAGACATCCATGTCATTGAAGTTGCTCGCGATGAAAGAAATTATTATTTTTTATTATAATGCCATTCCACCAAGTATTGACAGTGAAAACCTTAAAAGTGTTCATGTTATCTTATGTTTCTTATTATTAGTTTTAGCAGCGAGTCATCTAATTTTTTTTTAGATGTGGTTATTCCGTATATGGGTAATATACCTTTACGATGTCGTCTTCGGGATTCTTATTCTAAGGTGTGGCCCTTTTATCTAAGAACAATGTTTCATTGTAACGTCACATACAATAGAAAGATGATGCAAATCTTCTTTCTCTATGTATCGCTCGAAATCATATGATGGGGACATTTCACTCGGTTACTGAAGGGAGAGAAAAGTGAAATTGAAGGGGCGTATAGACGAGTGGGAATATTCACATGATTTTTTTTGAATACTAAGCCATCCTTTGATATTGAAATTCTTACTTTGATTTTGAATATTTTTTAGCATACCTACTTGAAATCAAAAATGCACTCTTGAAAATTAAATTTAAATGAATGTAAGTTTGTAAATTTTCACTCCATCTATTTTTCCTTCTTTGTTATGTCATTATACAAATAAATTTCACTTTCAAAATATGACTTGGCTGGTGTCTTGACTTTTTTTGAGTGAAAATTTTGAACCTTATTCAAAACAAAGAGTTATTTCCAGGAAAAACATTGATTGGTATCATTACCAAAAGTCTAAGTTCGTGTAATAATAAATAAATTATTAATTTAGTAATTGAGGAAATGATAATATTAAAAACTACAATTCAGATATAATCAGTTGAAATTCAAAATGAATACAACCGTGCTTATACCATACTTCGATGGTTTCGGCAGAAACTTTGTGGAAGTTCATCTTAATCTAAAATAACTTTGATTATTCCACGTATTGTGCTACAAACTGTGTCACAGGCATTTTCGGACTTACTATCGCAAAGTTTGCTCAAGTAATGTGTTTATTCCACTTATTGCGTCACAAATAGTTTCAGTAATAACTAAAGCCACCTTGCGATAGAAAGACTGATGATGGCTCACACATTAATCGAAAATATTGTTTCGTTTAGAAGTTGTGCTGATTTTAAGAAAGTAATATATTTCTGCGCTTATCGCGCAAAATCGTCGCTGCATGCTAGAATCTATCGTTCACGGCGTTCGACAGCATAGTGTAGAGGTGATGCACGTGTCACTATAGCTTACAACATATCAGAAGGTATTTTTCAAAACTGGTAAATTCTTAAGTTGATTTTTTTAACTGCTAATTATAGATTAAACTTTTGAGAACATTTTTATACACATGGAAAAGTTTTTCATTTTTACACATTATTTGTAATTCTTTAATTTATTCGTTAAAACATATTTTAAAAATATTGCTAGTATTTCATAATATAAATAGTATATAAGTATTATATAGTATAAAATATAACAAACTTATGAGGAAAAAGTAATGAAAATATCTCACTTTCTCAGTGTGTAGCAAATGGATTTGACCAAATTTGAAAACTACCTCCAGATATGCGGAATTAAAAAATAATTGTATTGAAATGTACTTCCAAAACGTTACCGGGCATAATCAGTTTTCTTTAAGAAGTAAAGAATTTCATTGTCATTATTCTTTAATTGCTTGATCGCTTTTTGATGACCTGCACTAATATTTAAATTTTTTTTGACATTCGTTTAGTAGGTAAAAAAACTTTTTTTAAGTGTAAAATACGATTACAATACGGTGAAAATAAAAACAATGTATTGTAATTCTACAGAAATGTTCTCATTGTTATTTTTCTCACCGTATTATAACGGAGTTCTACCAAGTTAATGCCAACTCAATCAATAACTTACGATTATATTTTTTTTGCACAATTACATCACTGCTTATTTGTATTCGCCGCTTGGCTACAATACTAGAGGACTGGAAAAACCGACGCCTGAATCTCAATTCGGCGTCGCGAGCGTCAGCAGGCCGGGCGGTATCGCCGGGAACAAACACATATTAAAGCGAACAAGGTGTGGCCCTCCACCAACTCATTATCTTTAATGAGACCCCATTCAGAAGATGTCGCAGTACAGACATTCAGCGGTTTTTTCCACTCAAGATTTTTCCATCTCATCGCATTGCGTGCTAGAACGGCCATTGAACAACTACATGGATCAGACGTAGTTTCCCTTTCTAATGCCGTTCACATGTTATCACGATAAAAACAACGATTTCGTTTTTTAATACGAACACCACGTACCGAGTCAAATTTGTAATAATATTTTAGAAAATATTATATTAGTTTTATACAATATAAAATAATGTAGAGTTTTAAATGTGTTTTGAAAAAACCCTTTTCTAACATTGACATATCGTCGCTTCCCACGCAAATATCTTTTTTGTGGATAAAAAGGCAGATGTAAATCAATAGGAACTTTAATAAAATCAAGACGTAAGTTTTTTTTAGTAAGAGTTTCATTCGACACCTTATTCATAAAATAAAAATGTAATTAATATAAAATCTATTCTTGAATTTTTCACTTAGGATTTATTGCGGAAATAAAATAAAGCCAATGTCGTGTTCGGAAAAAATATTCAAGTTCATGTTTTGACACTGGAACGCGATATAAGATTATTTTCTATTATTTTTTTATAATTATTTTAATTTTTTTTATTTGAAATTAAAAAAAAAAAAAAAAATTGGCATTACAGCTTATGCCAATGCGCCAAATATTTTTAATTGTGAAAGTCATACGAGATTAACTCGTTGATAAGTAATAAATCAGTTGTGCACAAAATCAACGATAAATAACATACACCCAGCCCAAGATCTCTTTTTTTTTTTTCAATTGAAAAAATATGATCTTGCCGGGAATCGAACCCGGGTCTCCAGATCGCTAGGACAGAGCTCTTGCCACTAGACCACAGGGACCGACATTTATTGACTGCTCATTTAAAAAAAATACTTTTCTGAGGTATCTTGTCCACTTAAATTACATCTCATTTAAAACTAATTGATACTACTCAAAAATATTTGGGAATTTTTCGACATTGATAGTATTACCATATTTTTATGGAAATAAATAATATTTTTGTAATGATAAAATTTAGTATCACAATAAATGTTTCGAGTGCGCCTCCTATAACGCGTATTCTTGGACGTATCGATGGTAAAGGTGATTGTTAATAACTTAAAAAAAACAATTCATTATTTAATCGCATGCAAATATATATTCGAGTTCATGTAACCAATGTTTTATGCAATCTGTCATATTAAATTGAATATAAAGAAGAGAATTCGTGAGCGCGATCAAAGGCATAATATAAAAGTCTTTTACTTTTGTCTGACGTCATTATTCCCCAATCATTATACGCCTCAACTTTCAGAGAAAAATAGACTAGAAGAGATCTGAATTACTTGTAGCCTCCCTAAGATTGGAAAACTGGAGGCATTACAGGATGTTTTAAAACGATTCTTATTTAATTATTTTTTGATATAATTTTGATCGACAGTATATAATTGTATTCATTTTGAACCCTTAAATATTAAACTTGTCTTTCATTTAAATGCATTTGATATCCGATTTTAATGTTTCACAATCAGCAATGAAATATTATTAATTATTCTAAATTCAAGTGAAGTGACTTATGTTATTTTCTTTTATATCATTTTACGTTATTTCATTTTATTTCATTTTCGTGTTTTTTCAATGAAGGGTGAACAAATACCAACATGTTTTATTTCTGCAATGATTATATAATACTAGTATTCGAACCCGGCTTCGCTCGGACCAGTTTGGGGTTATGTTCACCTCGGCGCGTAAATTCAGACGGGCCAAGTTGAAACAACTGGCAACTTAATGACCAACAATGCAAAAGGGAATTACAGACCCACATACATACATACGCCGTTTCGGTTTTATATATAAGATATTTTGGTTCATATGAAACTACTCGAGTACTCGAGTATTTTGTAAAATTTACTACTCGATACTCGAGTAATTGGAGTCTCTACACACACATTGATAACGAAACAAATTTACCGTCGAAACTTTCGCGAGCGAAATCAATTCGTTTGTTTGAACATACGCCGTTTCGGTTTTATATATAAGATATATAGTTGATAGCTATTACGCCCATGAACAACTATTCTTATGTCTTTTTCTATAAGTTCCGTCGAGAGCGTAAACCAAAATAGCTAAGAACTATACATTTTATAATTATTGTAGAACTAACATGCATTAATATTGTTCAACCAAGGTGTTTAATGCTATTTTACTAGCTTTGATAAAATACAGACTGAGCAATTCAAGAATCGTGGAGAAACTTTGATCAAAGATGTAGGGCAATGTATAATTTGTTTTTCTAACATTTTATACATTGCCCTACTATTACTATACTTATATACTATACTTACTACTATACCTATTTTGTAATATTTTCTGCACGAAATTGTTTTTCGAATAAAAGTGTTTCATTCCTATTTATCGATACAACGGTATTTTTTTTGGAATTAGAATCAAAAATGACAAAAAATAGGTCTTCAAAATTGGTAAAAAATAAAATATTAAAAAACGTACAGAATAATGAAATTAAGATTCCTTACACTATCCTTCGACAACGTTGTATATTTTAGAAGATGATATGACTCATTTATAATATCTTCGATGGTAAAAATTATAGAGTTTTTGATTAATAGGTTTAGTAGTCACGGATATATTCTTGAAGACGGACTATTGGTCGTACTCCACGAGTGATAAGGCAAAATTATTGAAGATCTACATGAAAAATTTGTTAATGATGTGAATAATAAACAGCCTGTATGTATTTATTTGATAAACATATTAAATCAGTAATATTATATGAATATAAAAAAGGCCGCATTCACTGGTCAATTACTAAATTAGGCATATATACAAAGAAAACCAACGAACTGATAATTTTTTTCCAGACCACTTTTATATACATAAGTACGTAATTTCTTTGGTTCGTTACTTACCTTGTATGTACGTACAAGGTTCCTGGCGGAGTTATACAATGTTTGAAGTTTTTTTCTTTTGAAAATGTTTATCAAAGTCACGCTGTACATTTATCCACCCCTAGTGTTTTGGGTGTGGCAATACGGTAGGGTGGGTAACACAAGAGGAAGATCTCATCTACGTAGACTTTGAAAGATTTAACGTTTGACAGATTCGATTGTAAAGGATCACTATTTGGACTGACATGTTACGTTATTACATTTAATATAACAAAAGATTCATCGGAACAGATAATAATATGGAGGATTCAGCTGGTGTTAAATGATATGGGAGTAAATTAATGTGTTTTCGATATTTTTTAAAAATATACATATAAATATACCTTAAAGATATTTTACAATTGTGTTCTAGATATAAAAATGTGCCCTCGTGATCAAATAAGCCTAAATGTAATTCCCGGCAAAGATAGTTTTGTTTTAGTCTAAATCTCATGTGATTTATAATCAAGTTATTACAAACCTTTAATCTATAATGAGATATTAATTTTACTCAAAATATTACTGCTTCTCACAAACACATAAAAGTTTATAAACAATTTAAAATATCTTTGATTATTCCACGTATTCCACTTAAATGTTTAGTCTTAAAAGTTCTTAACGATGTAGCATTACGGGTGAAGAATGTGGTGGCGGATACTCTGGAAAAAAGAAATTTAGTAACTCGATTGGTAAAAAATTTGATTATCACATGCCTAAAAGCCTTGGGAAACCAATCCATAGTTAAATTTAATAATTGGACGATATTGTATATCCAAGGCTATCTATGTATAGTTGAGCAACTACGCCGTATACATAATAGCCTTATTATTTGCCTACGACACCGACAAAACTTTTTTTGATCATGCCCATTCCCAATGTCGATCATATATACTTGAGCCCGTCTCTCTAAAAACTTTTATACGAATACTGCTTGATACTCGGTTGCTCAACCTTGTTTTTTTAAAATGTAAGTATGATTAAAAAAGGGCTAGTGGCTAAGTAATCACTTTTGCTACGCCCTATGCTTATGATCAAAAGATTTAGAGGGTTTTTCTTTAATTTGAATCGTTTGAATTTTGTACATTTCATACATTTTTAAGCTCGCACATTTCGTACAAGCGCCTGACGGTGCCAAAAGGTGAAACCCGCGTTTGAAGTGTCAAAAATTCACCATTCAAATGATTCAAATTGTATACCCATTTTGTTGAGTGATTCATATGGAATGCGCATAGATAATATTAATCACAACTCATGACTCCAGTGCAGGACATACTTAACTTTGTGTTCAAAGCTACTGCCTTAAAATAATTAATTGTACATACTAATTGACAAAAGCAAAGTCTGATGTTAGATATTTTTTAATTTAAAACTCGTTTAAGTGAATAAGTATACTAACTTAAAACTTTATTAGAGCACTCAAAGAAGTGTATAGTTTTTTAAGCACGGGGATGTTAAAGGTATCTTAATTTTGGAAGATTTATGATTATTTGTAATATATGATAAAACTTAAATATTCTTATTGATATTTACTATATACATTGAAGTAAATAAATCATAATATGTAGTTCTATCGCTATAAAATGATTTGTATGATTTTGAAGAACAATTTTTTTTTAAATTATATTTGTGAAGGTTTAATTAAGTGCAAGTATAAATTGATAAATTGAACCTTCTTAAACATAATTTTAACGATAGCGTTAAGTAGAAATAGCTCTTACGCAAATATATATTTAAAATCACTTTGAGGATGTTGACTGGCACTTTGGGTGAAAAGGTATAATTTTATTGATTGAGTAGGCATTTACTTGGTAGAAAGAACTCCATTGTAATACGGTAAGAAAAATAACAATGTATTTTAATTCTACATAAATTATTTTATATATTTGTTGATAGCTATTTCGGCCTACGTTCTGCCGTCGGCTTACGTTCGGCTTATAGTTCTGACGAGGGCGTAAGCCGAAATAGCTATCAACAAACATATAAAATATTTTGTGTAGAATTAAAAAACATTATTATTTTTCTTACCGTGGTATAATTTTATATTAATACCACACATTTTCTACTACTTCCACGTGTAATTTGAATAAGATTAGAGCCGATTTCACGTATTAACTAATGAAATATACAATTAAAACTTGTTTTGTTTTTCTATATATAAAAAAATAATTAAAAAATTAAAAATTAAAATTAAATTAAAAAATTAAATTAAAAAAAATCATTATTTCATTGTATATTTGATAATGCTCGCGCTGAGTGAAAGCGGTCTGGATTACTATCAAATTATACGTGGAAGTACTAAGGATGTTCCTTATGCATCAAAATAAAAGATATTTATAAAGTGAAGATGAGTTTTTTCCAACATGCGCGATGCAATTACCACTAAGTAAAAACTAAATTTAAAAATTTTTTTTAAATTTATTTCATAGAAAAATACATTAAAATATTAGGTGTATCGATAAAATGAATTCACCTAGATAGTGATAACTTACTGTTAGTAATTTTAACAATAAAGTCGTTGGAGGCAGTAAAACCCTGTTTATTTTATATTTATATATTTTATCAGCATTTTATATATGTAAATGAAGTACAAAGATTATGTGAAATTTATTTTAGTATAATATAATGCCATTGCATCAAGAATTGACAGTTAAAACTTCAAATGCGATATATTTCAATTATGTTTTCATACCTATGACGGTAGAGTTCTCCAATAAGACATGCGACAGGTATCTTAGATAAAACCATTTAAAACAAAATGTAGAAATTTTGCTTGTTAGCTAGCCGAGATTATTTTTCCACCTGAAAGGTTTTATCTATTCAGTGAGGAGATTTTCACAGTTCAGTGAATTAAATTGCGATTATAGTTGTTACATCCAAGAGAAACGCTATTGTTCAAGTACCATGTACAATATAACGTAGTAAAATATATATAATATACGTGTGGCAGGTATCGACCACAGCCTGTTATTGCAGGTAATGTCTACTCCAATAGATGGTAACGTCGCTAAGTCCACGAATCACGAGTATGCTACGATGAAACTTGCAGACCTAAGTTTTCGTAATCTCCCACAAGACTTTCACATACTTTGTTCGAATTTAGTTTTCCACTTGAATTGGCTCTTCGACGTGAACATTAGATTTTACAGCATCTAACTATTTATTCAACCATGGCCGTTTCGAAGTAAATGACCACCTTATGAAGCATCTCAGCAGAAACCGCTCTATAAGGACTGATTCTTATTCATTCGCTCAACCCATACAAAAATGATATTATATACATTGATGACATATCAGAAATTCGTTAATCGATTAAAAAATATTATATGAAAGTGCCCGTGCTCAAGTTCTTAAATGTGGATACTTCAACCAAAAAACCACGTTGGTCATAAGGCTAAAATCCCGGAAGTATATATTTTTCTCAGAGTGGATTACGTTGACATCAAATTAAGCTTTTTCGAAATGTCTGAAGATGCCGAAAGGGAAAACCCGGGTCATAAGCAACAAAACTCATGGAAATGTATAAAATTAAAATTTTATATTGAAATTCCATCAAACACTCGAAGTCCTCAATTTGTGCAATTTCTACCGTTTTGTTTATATCAAAGTACAGAACTTTCACGCTTTGGTGCGTTTATTTCTCGCAATCCGTGTCGGAAATATTCTAAAATCAATAAAAATGTTGTTGTTAAAATATATATACAACTACTAGTGGCGCAGAATATCTATAGACCGTATATGCTATGCAAAACTTGTAAGTAATCGGATATAACTTGCTAACCCTTTCAATGCCAACGTTGCTTATCTCGGAAAGTTTCTGTCCGAGAAGTTTGCCGACAGAAACTAACCTGACTAAACTTATGGTCTGTCGCCAAATATTCAAATGCCCACTCGCTACTGCAACGATCCGTTACACATGCTGATACAAGTGAACCTATAGATCTCTTGTACGGAGAAGTGCTTGTTCGAAACACAACTTGTGTTTCAATAAGGCCAAAACCAGAGCAACTTTACGTCGAAAAGGCTTGCATAAAATGTTTGTAATATAATTAACACAAGGGCTGACCTTGTGTTAATTATATTACAGATGACTTGAAAAATTATCTCTGATATATCATATGAGATATTAAAATCTATTTAAACATGCTTATTATTAATAATTCCAATAAGCATTTATAAAATGTATTAAATGCCCGTTCAACTCTTTTCTGAGGTTTCGAGACGTATGCTAGCATTACAAGTGTATTTTAAAGGAAGCCCTTTGATCAACTGAAGAGTTGGATGAGCACTTTTGCTGCCGTAAGTCTTCTGTTACTTTTCACCTTGAACGTATTCTTTCTATAAACAACTGATTTGAGTTAGACGAAATTTTCAACTTTTTCAAACTTACAAATTCCAAATTTACTGAGGTGAAATCGATCAAACAGTAAAAATTTACTTTTCAATCAAAATCTATTTTACTCATAGAATTTTTTAAAACTAATTTCAAGCCGTCTGGTAATGGTGATTTAAAGCGAAATGCCTTGTTTTCTTTAATATATTTTCATACTCAGCCATAATTTTTCAATTTTATAAGGAAATGAAAATTCATTCATAGAGCCATCTAAACTATTTGGACCATCGCCTTTATTCACTTTATAGTTTATTACTTTGTTTTGGGTTGATAATATTTTAATTATAATGGGATTTAATTCGTTGAATATTTAAGATGTGTGATTTTAATCCTTAAATTTGAACGTAATTCCCCATTCTGAAATTATTAGAAAAAAAACTAAACTGTCACTTAACATAATATATAACAAAATTTACGATAAAGCCTTCATTGTTACCGGTATAAGAATAAAATCAACATTAATGAATATCTATAAAATTTCTCGATATAAAACACTCGAACGAATATACTACTCAACTTACTACGTTGGTCCCTCGCCGATTTATATAAGACTAATTTAACATGGTATCGAGCGTTAATTATTCGGGTTTTTCTCGGAACTGCAAGATAAATAGCTGATTTGGTTGATTATATTATATAAATGTTCAATATCGAAGCGTAACATTTTTTTGACTCCCAATAAAACGTTATATGTGAATTCAACTTTACAGAAATTTACAGAGAGTAAATCGTCAATTAGTGCAAAGAATAAAAATTCGGCGCCAAGTTTCTCGCGCTAAATATTCAAACTATGCAAAGTTATGATAATACCAATTATATTTACATCAGGCATCGGTATAAAAATTTCGCATTAATTGGTGCACTTCTAAATACCGCTGCATTAGACCGTCGCCACGCCGCGGCAATCTGGTGTAACTTCCCAAATGAGTTTCTTCTCGTTAAGAGCAATTTCCATAAAAATGTTTTCAGCAGAAGAGGGCTTTGTTCGTAACGGGATGCACTGCAGTATGCTTGTTGCACACCACTCTGTTACATTCATTAGGCTTCTTTTTCTTTTAAGGTTTAAAAAGATCAAGCTTTTAATCTCTTAATTGCTACTAATTCTGTTTAAAACTTGAATACATTAAATATTTTTACGAAAAACATTATGAACTCCAAGCATCCATCATCATTGTAAAACGGTAAGAAAAAAAATAATTTATTTTAATTCTACAGAAATTAATTTATATATTTGTTGATAGCTATTTCGGTTTACGCCCTCGTCATAACTAGTAGAACGTAGAACTGGCACGTTGTTCTGACGAGGGCGTATGTAAAAATAAAAGGTTGAAGACCTCTTAGCAATGCAAACTAATACATAATAAATCAATTACATATGATTTTATTAAATGTACTTATTTTTGGGCTTTTAATTTGTTAATGATAAGTCATATTTATTATGTATTAGTTTGCATTGCTAAGAGGTCTTCAACCTTTTATTTTTAGTCTATTTTTCTTGTTATTTGCTTCATTTATTTGCTTAGTTTTTCTACCAATTGTTTGTCATACCTTACTTAACTTATGTATAAATATCACTGTTGTATTGTATTTCTTATCAGTTGACAATGCTCACCATCCTGATCAAATAAATTTTATGTGGAAAAAGTACTAAAAATGTATTATTATTTCTATTTAGTTCACTATTGAAATATTATGGTTGTGTAAAAAATGATTTCATTATATTCGTGATATGATTTATTATATATCCCTTGGATGGGAAACCGGGTTAGAAGAAAGCTCGACTATCAATTGGAAAACAATGCATCTTATAAATACACTTCTAAATAATATTCGGATATTATATCTCATCGCAAATACTCTTGCTTCGTTAGTTGGCTTCTTGCGACGTTTTTTTTTCTTATTGGTAGTTTATTTTAACTTCGAGTATCATCTATTTCGATACATTAAGAAGTTAAAACATAATGAAACATTTTTTAATAAAATGCCTTTCCACTTACTTCTACTTTCTACAAGTATTGAAAGTTAACACCTAAAAAGTAATGCTTATCAGTAATATCGCTCATGGCGATATGCAATTACCACAAAAATAAGATATTTGTTTTGCTAACTTTATGAAATACTTGACATTGTTATACACGATTGATAGAATAAAAAAAAATATATGACCAAATGGGGATGATTTATAATTTAATTGAAGGAAATTTAATATATTGTAATCGGATATTCAACTATTCAGTATAGTCTTCGAATCCGTCAGGGGAAGCGGTCTTTTTCTAGCATCTTCGTATCGGTAGCAAGTTACATTTACACTTAGTAGTACATATATACATTACGAACCCGCATCTATATCGCAACTGTCATACACAGCTGTCCAACAAGTTATATCAAATATATGCTATAATAGCTTCTCATGTATTACGTGACTGTTACAGAAGTCTTACTCGGGCTATCTTGCAATCTGATACTCGGTAATTGTGCAATACTTTTCAAACCGATATAGCGCTGGAGGTCTTCATTCTTATTCATAAAATTGCATGGTTTTGATTAAAACAGCCAATTCATTTATGCATTGACAATAATAAAGATATCTTGTACGCAACAAAGATTTAAAAAAATCCCTATATAAACAACCAAGGGAAGACAAATTTCGAGCCAAATATTGAGAAACACAATAATTTTACTAAGTAAGCTATAAATACATATATTGATTGAGTAGGCATTTACTTGGTAGAACTCCATTATAATACGGAAAGAAAAATAACAATGTATTTTAATTCTACATAAATTATTTTTAAATATTTGTTGATAGCTATTTCGGCTTACGCCTTCGTCAGAACTATGTTTAAAACGTGTATTAGGGATAGCTTATATACCCTTTGCTAGACAGGGTGCCTCCTACATAATCTCTTTCTGTTGAAACCATACCGACGTCACATGAAAGAATTTAAATAGGTTTGATTTATTGGTCTTAAGTAATGGTGGGAAACAATAATTTGAGTATTTTTTGGGGGATCGTGTGAAAGCACTTAAAATCTGCAATTTCTAAGTGCATCTATTTTAAATTGTTTTAGGTTTATTGTTTGTTAATGGTTTTAACAGAGGTGAGCTATTAATTGTGATTTGATCGTTAAGAATTTCATTGGACTGATTATACCTATTAATTTCAAGCTGTTCCAATGCATTCAGTTTGAGGCCCTTATTGCAGGAATGTAAACGAATCGGGACCGAATTCGGATTATGTGCTAATTCTATAAGGTGATTTGCATATTGTGAATCAGTTTTCCATTGTTAAAGGATCTAACATGCTCGTTAGCTCGAATTGAATTTTTCTACCGGTCTGTCCTACATATACTAAATCACATGTACCGCAAGTCATCTTATATATACCGCTTCTATCAAGTTTATTAATCCTGTCTTTACTATTTTTAAGATGTGTACCTAAGTTATTATTAACTTTAAATGCTACATTTACTGAATTTTTAATCTCGTGGTGAATTTTTTTCACTAATACTCCCTAAGTAGTTAATTGATTTAAAGAAGCGGTTTTCTTGTATTAAGTTAGGGTAAATAAGTTTTCTAGCTAGTTTTAAACGTTTTTTATATAATAAGTTTGTTATCACCCTTTTCTCATAGCCATTATTACGCGCAATTTGTTCTATAGTATGTAATTCGTTATAATAATCTATCTGATTCATCGGTACAGCCAGTAATCTGTGTATCATTGCATTGTATGCAGATAGTTTAATTTGCCAAGGATGAAGTGATTTGGAATGAATAGTAGTATCACAGAAGGTTGGTTTTCTAAAGATTTTAAATTTATGTTGATTTTCTATTCTAGTGATGGTTAAATCTAGAAAGTTAATGCAGTGGTCTACCTCTATCTCTAGTGTAAATTTAATTTTTTCGTGTATCAAGTTAGCCTTGTTTAGAAATATATCTAACTGCCTATCCGTGCCTTGCCAACAAATTATAATATCATCTACATAGCGGTAGTAATACACGATATTTTTGTTATCTATTTCTAAAATTTTGTGTTCTAAATTATCCATAAAAATTTCAGCGAGCAATGGGCTTAGCGGCGATCCGTCGCGACGAGACAATCTTTTACATTATATTAAGGTCCTTCATGCTGAACTTAGTTTTAAATTACACCCTATCGAGTTTGACACATTAGATACTTCAATAAGAGACGACATTAATCATATTATTTTTATTAAATTTCAAAAACAATGCCGTAAACTCAAAAAACTGATAGAAAATGTCAAGCCAGACACTGATTCTCAAACTAAATGTAACACGAAACATCTTAAGTTTTACCAAAAAACTATTAATCTGTCCTCAGTTAAATTCTCTGATGAGGAGACCAATTTGCTAGATAAAGGTTTTAAATATCAAATCCCCGAACACCCGTCACCCAAACAACTAGAATCACTGGCAGTAGATACCGAATTGGCATTGTCAAAAGTTGATAACAACAAATTACTAAAACACACTACAGCCAAATTAATATCGGATTCATTAGACTCAACGAAACTTAAACCTCGTAATAAAGAATTTACCACGCTTAAAAATATTAAACTTAAAATAAATACTAACAATTTGATCATTACTAAAGCGGACAAGGGTAACTCTATAGTTATTTTAAACAAAAACGACTACATAGATAAGGTAAACGATTTTCTAAAACCAGCAGATTTTACAAAATTAAAAAGGACCCAACGACGAAACTAGCGACTAAAATCAAAAATATTGTAAAGGAGTGTAACATCGTTTTTCCCACTGAATCTATGAAGAGGTACGTCAATCTCATGAATCCGACTACACCGTTGCTTTACGGACAACCCAAAATTCATAAGACTGACATTCCTATTAGACCGGTGGTATCCTTTACGAATACTCCAACAGCCAGATTAGCATTTTGTATGAATAACATATTTAAAGACAAAACCAAATTTAAGCCAAAACATAACTTAGAAAACTCTTTAGATCTAATAGCTAAAATCAAAGACGTAAAACTGCCCACGAACAGTAAATTAATCTCACTAGACGTTACGAGCCTATTTACGAACATTCCCGTAAAAGAATGTCTTGAAATAATCCACGATTTATTAGAAAAAATCAAAACTAAATCCTTTCGAATCTGAAGAGCTTTACTCTCTGATACAAGTGTGCACCGAGACTAATTATTTTTTATTTAACTCGGTATACTATCAACAAAACGACGGATTACCGATGGGATCGCCGCTAAGCCCATTGCTCGCTGAAATTTTTATGGATAATTTAGAACACAAAATTTTAGAAATAGATAACAAAAATATCGTGTATTACTACCGCTATGTAGATGATATTATAATTTGTTGGCAAGGCACGGATAGGCAGTTAGATATATTTCTAAACAAGGCTAACTTGATACACGAAAAAATTAAATTTACACTAGAGATAGAGGTAGACCACTGCATTAACTTTCTAGATTTAACCATCACTAGAATAGAAAATCAACATAAATTTAAAATCTTTAGAAAACCAACCTTCTGTGATACTACTATTCATTCCAAATCACTTCATCCTTGGCAAATTAAACTATCTGCATACAATGCAATGATACACAGATTACTGGCTGTACCGATGAATCAGATAGATTATTATAACGAATTACATACTATAGAACAAATTGCGCGTAATAATGGCTATGAGAAAAGGGTGATAACAAACTTATTATATAAAAAACGTTTAAAACTAGCTAGAAAACTTATTTACCCTAACTTAATACAAGAAAACCGCTTCTTTAAATCAATTAACTACTTAGGGAGTATTAGTGAAAAAATTCACCACGAGATTAAAAATTCAGTAAATGTAGCATTTAAAGTTAATAATAACTTAGGTACACATCTTAAAAATAGTAAAGACAGGATTAATAAACTTGATAGAAGCGGTATATATAAGATGACTTGCGGTACATGTGATTTAGTATATGTAGGACAGACCGGTAGAAAAATTTCAATTCGAGCTAACGAGCATGTTAGATCCTTTAACAATGGAAAAACTGATTCACAATATGCAAATCACCTTATAGAATTAGCACATAATCCGAATTCGGTCCCGATTCGTTTACATTCCTGCAATAAGGGCCTCAAACTGAATGCATTGGAACAGCTTGAAATTAATAGGTATAATCAGTCCAATGAAATTCTTAACGATCAAATCACAATTAATAGCTCACCTCTGTTAAAACCATTAACAAACAATAAACCTAAAACAATTTAAAATAGATGCACTTAGAAATTGCAGATTTTAAGTGCTTTCACACGATCCCCCAAAAAATACTCAAATTATTGTTTCCCACCATTACTTAAGACCAATAAATCAAACCTATTTAAATTCTTTCATGTGACGTCGGTATGGTTTCAACAGAAAGAGATTATGTAGGAGGCACCCTGTCTAGCAAAGGGTATATAAGCTATCCCTAATACACGTTTTAAACATAGTTCTGACGAAGGCGTAAGCCGAAATAGCTATCAACAAATATTTAAAAATAATTTATGTAGAATTAAAATACATTGTTATTTTTCTTTCCGTATTATAAATACATATGTTTTTATATTTCAGTTGAAATACATAAACCGATAACTCGTTATTTATAAAACAGTATTGGTTATTGTAAAACAGGAATCTACTATAATTGTCATTACAGCTGACGCCAATGCGCTATCCATTTTATAATTATAATAAAAATAGAAAAAAACATTCAAATAAAAATAATAATACATTTTTAGTACTTTTTCCACACAAAATTTATTTGATCAGGATCGGTTTCGCTCATGGCGAGCATTGTCAACTGATCATTGAACTGAGCATTTTCATCAGTTGACAATGCTCGCCATGAGCGAAACCGGTCCTGATCAAATAAATTTTATGTGGAAAAAGTACTAAAAATGTATTATTATTATTACTATAATGCCTTTTCACCAAGTATTGACAGTGAACACCTTAAAAGTAAACATTCAATATTATTTTTATTCAAATAAATACAAAAAAATAGTACACTTATTTCATTGCTGAAAATATACGCTTCTTTAAACAGTGCATTGATCAGTCGAACGGCCTTTTAAACTGGTGACTCAAATGACCGACGCGACAATAGTTTTGATTGCAAATAAATATCTTTCATTTCCTTTGAATTTTTGTTTTATTGAACGTATTCTTAACATAGAACGTATCTCCAGTATACAAGGTGAATGTAGAGTAAATTAATATAGCATCTACTATATTTTTACTACGATGTATCATTTGCCGATGTAATTCAGTTCCGTTTATTTACATCCAATAAAATCAAATATACGCATAATTTAGAAGATTAGGTTTCCTAAGCTCCAAGCGTCTTTCGGATGAACTAGTTAACTTTATGTGAAGTTGGCTTTTATGATATACGACTCGAGTGTTTCTCTCAAAATTAATTTGGTTGCTTCAACTGTTACAGGCATAAGCTCTTAATACCATTTAAACTTATATCGATAAATACCGGTATCAATTAAATTACGCGTTCATGGAATAGTTTTTTTCTGTTAACTTGCTGAACCGGTGATATTATCGACAGTATTCATGATTAGATTGCTCTCAATACAATCACAGATATTCTAATTCAAAATTCAAAATAACTGTGTTTTTGCCATGTAATGTGTAAGAATTAGTAACATAAGTTTAGCCTTATTAATCTTCAGACCTGATATCGCAGTGTTGCTTGGGGAATAAGATTTAGATTGACGCGATAAATGGTGAATATAATATTATAAATTAAAAAAATGATGCTTGGATATTTACGATATAATACCAAACTAACAATAAAAGTTGACAATGCTCGCCATGAGCGAAACTGGTCCTGATCAAATAAATTTTATGTGGAAAAAGTACTAAAAATGTATTATTATTTTTATTATAATGCTTTTCCACCAAGTATTGACAGTGAACTCCTTAAAAGTGAACAGTAAAAGTATTGATAAATGACCCAAATAGGTACATGATACAAAATACGAATGATTGAGTTGCATTTAGAAGAATGAATCGCAAAAGAATTTAATTGGAAAATCGTGAGAAATCTGTGTCATTTAAAATAAAATTAAATAAAGATTCATTTCTTTTGATGATTAAAAAAATATTTCAGCTGTTATTTTTAACCCTTTCTTATTTACTCGACGGAGGATTTCTTTTTATTTTGATGAAAATTGTGATCGTTTTCATTATCAAATGATTTGCAAACACTACAAAATTATAAATTGTGTTACATTTACCTGTGTGCCTTTCATGAGAAGCTTGACAATCTGCACAAGAGGCGATAGAACACACTTAAGACAATGATTCTACGTTATTTTGTTCTATTTTCAATAATCATTATATCTACCAACTTTCCCAGTGTTTCCAGTAACAATAGCAGTGGTCCTATAGCTTGCAATCGTGCCTGTAGTGAATGTTAAATTATAAGTATCCACACGTATCCCGAAACAAAATACATTCAGTGAAAATGTACACAACACGACCAATATCTTTAACAGATTAAGTGACATGAACTAAAAACAATAGGCGTGTGCAGATGATACATAATACACATACATTTAGTCATATGTTTTTTCTCCGTTCAATTTTAGATATTTTTTATAACAAAAACTTATTACCGATATTGTCAATACCTATAGTAATTGAAAAAAAAACGAGACAACCATTGATAATCAACATACATGTGTATATATCGTGTCTTTCCATCGGGGCGCTCGAAGTTTGCAGCAATGTTTTTAAAGTAATATGTGTCAATTGTTTTGCAGAGTACGGCAAATAACCATGGAAGATAATGGCGTTTCAAATCAACAAACAGTGTGCAAATCATCAAATTCGGTTATCCAAGTCATTGTGTCGTTCGAGAAACGTTCCCAACGACGAGGACCATCCGGGATGAATAGACATAATTGTCGAGTTTGGAGCGATTCCAATCCAATACACCAGCACCAAATGCATCACGAGAAAGTCATTCTTAGATGCTAATTTTCCGGTTTTTACTTCTTCCAAAAAAATCTGGCATTCCCATAACAGTCAACGGCGAGCTCCAGATCGATGTTAAGCAACGTTTTGTGGCTTTAACTGAATAATATAAGTACCGATAGCATGTGAATCCAACAGGACCACGCTACGTTCTACACGCACATGCTCTTGTGGCCATTCTACACGAGTGAACGTCCTTAATGAAATATGCTATATAAATATTGTAAAGAACTAATGTCAAGGTACTTGTGCACATGA
This sequence comes from Himalopsyche kuldschensis, assembly GCA_028554975.1. NCBI lineage: Eukaryota > Metazoa > Arthropoda > Insecta > Trichoptera > Rhyacophilidae > Himalopsyche > Himalopsyche kuldschensis. The sequence continues at coordinate 95,836 of JAHFWI010000060.1, read as the reverse complement.
TCAGAAGAAAAATATGCAAGCACCTGGAAGGTGTGTATCATAATCGCCGTATTCGGCAGGTGCTTTGCATATCTGCAAAATTAATGCTTAATCGGAATGGTGCAAATTGGACCTTTATTTCACAAAAACAATACAAAAAGCATTCATAATCAATTGATGATAAAAAAATATATTACTAAGCAGACTTCTTTTTGGTAACGTCGAAAATCTTTCGTGTACTAAGCTTGGTCCGAGTGTCACATATTATCCATCCCATCAAACGAACTTTCTTTAGGCTCATAAGTAGTGCGATAATTCCATTTGTGTTTTTGAACATATTCCAAGACGTGCTTCGGTAAGTGTAAGGTATCTTCTTTTAAAAGGTTATTGAAATGTTTGCCGGCCGAATCCAACTGCAACGAGAGCGCGTGTATGCACGCTACGTCGCGTCATTCCTCCACTTTAAAGATCAGACCTCCTCAAAAATTATGACTAAAGTACTCGATTACACTTAGCACTCGATTACATATTCAAATAAGCTTATTTAATTTCATAAAAATATTTATTGAATTTATAAAACGTATATTTCCCAAAAATAGTGAACGAAACGTCTCAAATTTTAAATTGGTTCGAAGTTTAAAGCAGCCGATTTATCGATTCTGTGCCAAAGGCATGGATGTTTTTTTTTTTAACCACGTCTACTCCTAACTTGGAGCATAGGAACTTCCTCACGGAGCTTATCTCAACATGTGTTTTTCTACGAGAACTGCTTGTTATTCAGTTGCACAACTTTTCTTTCTCGAAGAGACTAGGGGATAGAAAGGATAGGAGAACTCGGAAAGAACTAGTGGTTAGTTAATCGATCTTGCTAGGCGTTGTTCTTTGGGATAGGAAAGGCGAGAAGGGATTTTCAACAACACATATACCCATGCATTTGAACAGATTAATCGACTGAAAAAATCCGCTCGTACCGGGAATCGAACCCGGGCGGTCCGGCAAGCAAGCCAACGACGTTGACACTGCACCACGGACCGGACATGGATGTTTGGGTTGTCTCATTATGATTTTGCGGCTGTTATATCAATATTGTAGAATATTGTCGAATGAATAGTACAACTTTGGTTATGTAATATACGTACTAAAACTTACCAGATAGGTACAAGATATGATGTGCAGTCAGACAAGGAAAAGGATTATGTGTGTGTGTTGTGCGTTTCAGACAGTCAAAAAGTATCATTACAAATATATAACTGTGTTGTTTCTAAATGTTTACGGTTCGTATAAAATTGACAAATTTCAATTATTTATTTTAAGCTGTAAACAGTTTGAAAAACACAAGCTTATCGCACACTAGAGGTCTGCACAGGCCGAAATTTAAAAATTTCACCCGGCCCGAACCCGAAGACCTCCGATCCGGCCGGGCCCGAGGATTTCAAAAATATTATCCAAACCCGACCCGAGCCCGACAATTTTCAACCTTGCCCGAAAAAAAAAAAAATTCTAATAAAAATAGCTAAAAATTGACTCACCAATTATCGTGTGTGTGTAGTTGTGCGAAATAAATTTCTTTCTAATTAGAATTAGTTTTTGTTTGTTTTACATGAATGACGATTCAAGTGAGAAGTTTCTGTTTTTTCGCTAGAAAAGCTGAAAATGCATTTACATTGTATACACTCAACGTGTCCAACTTTTTTGTTTGTAGCCACCTCTATGATTTCACTAAATGGTTTCTACACTTCACTTTTCCCATGGGTTTTTACTGAAGAAATATATTCTCCACTCTTCAGTTTTGTCTTAATTTTTTCGAAGCCCATTTCTTGCCGGTAAATTAAAAAAAAATCAACCTAACAAATCGAATTGCGACCAATCGAAATAACAATATAAGAAATACTGAAGTCAGGATCATAATTTGGAATTCATTATGAGAATTGTACAAACTCCTCAAAAGCAGACAAAAAATACTAAAATCGTGGCGTCAGAAGTCATTAAATTATAAACAATGCATCTTGTTCTTTCGAATGGGTGTTTATAAGAGAAGGTTTTAAAATATCAAACAATGCGTCGAAAAGCTAATACGAGTACGTGAAGTTTATTATAGTATTAAATTTAGATTTACGATAATGGTGAGCCCATTCCGAAATAGCCCGATTTTTGTTATATTTTGTGGTATGCTTGCGCCCGAGCCCAGCCCGGGCCCGAATCCAAACCTTTGTTACCCGGCCCGCGAACCACACTCGAGCCCGTGCAGACCTCTATCGCACACATAGCACGCGGTTCCATATAACACACTTGAGACAAGGTCGTATCACAGAATCACAATGTATTCAGGTGGTCTACCTCTCGAACTCGGTCGACATATCAATTCTGTTTGCTTAACTAATTATGTTTCTAAGTAACAATACAAATCATCCTGTCATTTCATCAATATAATCTAAGTATATTTGGTGCACTTGGTTGTATATATTATTCAATTTAATAATAATTTAGGATTTCGACTGAATTGGCTGGAGTGGTTTGAATTTTGTTCATGTCCATGCGTTTTGTCACGAACGATCGGGGTTTCACTTTTCGACACCTTCAGACATTTCAAGCGCACGGATAACCTTAAAAAGTGAATAGGTTGTATCGTCTATATCAGTGGTTCTCATGTGCGGCCACCAACATCTTCATAGAAAATATTGTTATTAAAACAAATGTGGCTCTACGTTCTAATTTGTCAACTAAGACAGTGAAAATGAAATATTTCGAATGCAACTAATATCAATTGTAAATTGATAGACTTGTTTAAGTCCATTTGACTTACCTCAAACACTACAGACTCAAAATAAAAATTGGGTGCGGCCACCAGCCATTTCCGGCGGACCGCTTATGTTTGTGATACGGCCACGGTGAAAATTTCTGTCAGAACCACTGGTCTATATATAATAATAAATGTAATTCTACCTAGTTCAAAAGTTATTTATGGCAATATAGAATAGTTTGACGATGAAAGAACAATATTAAACAATAAAATTTTGTATGTTATAGAGCAGTAGTTCTCATGTATGGCCACGGTGGCCGCAAGCGGCCACCAGAAGACTTGACTGCGGCCACCGACAGCTCCTCGGAAAATATTGCTATTGAAAAAATGTGGTTTTACTAGCTAATTTGATAACAAAGACAAAATGAAAATTGATAAGAAAAGATGCAATTAATACCAATAGTAAATTGATATTTACATGACAAGCATGTTTAGATCCATTTGACATACTTCACAAGCAACAAACTGAAAAACAAAAATTTGGTGCGGCCACCAGACATTTTCTTAGGACCATTGATGTTGACGATGCGGCCACAGAGCAATTTTCCGTGAGAACCACTGTTATAGAGTCATTAAAAATATCGATACTTCAATGAATTTCACCCATGCGGACCCTCGAACTATCTGAGAATTGATTGTATGGCCCTTCTCCTAAAAAGGTGGTGCATCAATACTTTTGAGAAAGAAAAAGTACGTATATTTTCTATGTTGCAATCGTAAAATCAAATATTTTCTTGGAGAATAATCTCTTTTTAGTTTGCATTAAAAATAAAACTTGCAATCAGATTTTTTTTGTATTTTACCTTTGCTACACCTAGATTCCCTAGAACGAAAAGTTTCATTTTTTTGCAGATACGTACTGAGGCATTAACGCACCCCCGACGAAAGGAAATGAATCGCTTATTTATTCGAAAATTATTTCCTGCGCCATCGTCCCGCTAGAAATCTATTTCCCGTCACAGGCGATAAAAAAACAAAAATCGGCCCGTCTTTTACACATCGTTTTATTATTAAACCGTTTAAAATATTTTTTGGAGCTAAGTCCTAAGTCAAAAAATATGGGGTTTTTTTACTTCACGGCGATTCTTCATGCATTATTAAATAATGTTCGGCTTTGATTCTTAGGATAATTAAAGTAATAAAATGAAAAAAAAACACCTTAGGTAAATATTCCAAATGCTTTTTTGCAAAATTTTTTGTTTCATCTGATTTAATTTTCCTTACTAAAATAGGCCTTTACTTTGAATTTAGAATTTCATATGAAGGCGCTTAGTGGGATTTCAATATTAAATCTGAATCGTTTGAATTTTATAATTCTCAATGATTTTTTTTTACTAACGACCCGGGTTTCGCCCTTCGACATCTTCAGCCGTTTCACATGCACGGATGTACTTGAACAGACGCATAGTAAACATTGGTGTCGTTTATATACAAAAATTAAAGTAGATCACTCGCTAGTTGAATTTCTATATTTGTCCAGAAGAGGTGAATATGTGTTTATTTCATATAAATCGGGACTTCTAACTAATTTTTGAACGCTTTTAATTTACGAGTACTATTTATTATTAAAACTCGTGAGAATTCGTCTATGTAACTATTCTCTTACAGCTCTTAGTATTTTGTCTACAATATTAATCAATATTAGTACTTACACCAAATACATATGGAGCATTATAAATTAAGAGTTTAGGTTTCTATCAATTTCGATACTCTTAAAATATAACTGTATATTTTGGTCATATTTTCAAAATATACTTTTCGAAAATGTGTCAGTCAATTATAAGGTGCAACTGCTCATTCATGGTGGTAAGGCAATATATTAAAATAAATAAAACACAATATTTATTGTACTAATTGTATCTATTTCATTCTTTACTGCTATAAACTTTAATTTTAAATAAATATTTTTTCATGTATTGAAGTTTTTTTTTAATCATAAAAACAATGATAATCAATGGAAAGCTTTTACAAAAAAAAAAACCACGGCAAATGTTCAAAAGTGGAATTCAAACATCGAACAAAAATGCAATCAGCCGAGTCTAGTTGCTGTTGTATTTTTTTTTAATTGAAATGTACGATATTGCGCGGAAAAAATATTTTCAAACGAATATATTCCACAGTTAATAACCTAACAACTAGTTTTGTTTTTCATATTCATTGAATGCATTGAAATATTAAAATAATAACTACAATTCGTGAAACACAAAATAATAACTTTGTTATTCCACTGAGAAACATATTCTGGCCAACTTCATCGTTAGATTTCAATTTAATAACGATGGCATTGATTTAAATTCTTTACTTATAAGTTTCTATTGAACTTGAGGAGCAGATTAACACAAAATACAACGCTTACGAGTGTTCAAATTTGTGGTTTTACTTATCAGCATGTTGATTACCGAAGTAAACAAAGTAGTAATATAGATAGATATCAATTAATTGAGTAGAAATAAATTTGAAGGTATAATAATTACTTATAATAGAAATCTCATTTCAATTGTAATCTTTTATCAATTTCACTAAAAATATGACGATCGATAACTGACAAATTGAAATAATATTACTACTACGGCATTTTTATGACTTTTTTGATTCTTATATTCAAATTTAAAGCTGTGTCTCTCCAGCATAAAAAAACCTTGACAATCTTCACAAGTGAAATGCTATATACCAGTATGAGAGAATATGTGTACTATAACTTTATAAATAAGATGTCATCTCAATTACTAATGATATCATTGAGATAAAAGCTGGTTATGTATTAGTTAACGGTTATAAACACATATATTTATAATAAAAATAATAATACATTTTTATTATAATGCCTTTCTACCAAGTATTGACAGTGAACACCTTAAACGTGACATATATTTATGATGAAGTGTCTCCAAAATAAATTATTTCACACAAGATTTTAATAATTTTACTAATTTTTTCTTTGCCAGAGTTAAGTTGATCTGAAGTTACGTTATTAAATAATAATTAGTTACTTTATTAAGTGGTCGAGTATAATATCAAACATCAGTTTGATTTTAAAATAGCGCACCAAAAACTTTATAGGTCAGGTGGTTCTCTGTTTTTTTCTCACAGGAATATACGGCTGTCTTAAAAAAATCAGTTTTATGTACATAAAGTTTGTAGTATCAGAATACGCGGAAAAACCTTTGAGCGTACGATAATTTTAATCTGAATACCGTTATAATGATCGTAAGCATATCAACAAAATGTGAAAAGACCACTTTCCGTGATTTCCACAAGCTTAGTACATTCACTGAGAAAAAAAAACAAATGTATAATCTTTCAATTAAACAAAGTGAATCGTGAGTAAAAAGAAAAAGCTTAGATTTACTACATTTCGCATAGAGCTAACGCTGTTTCCGTAGAAAAAGCTTTTCAAACGAGTAGAACATTTTACGGCGTCAAATAACATTAACGAAATCCGTCGTGTTAATTTTTTACGCTTTCAAAAAAAACGCAAGTTCCCACTGCTGGAGTAATAAACTTTTTCCTGCTATTGGCCGTTACTTTTAAAATATATGCGCCATTACTGTCAGCGTGGGAAAGGTATAATTCTGATCTTGTCATTCCTAAATGGGTTACCCTTTTTTTATTAAATCCCACCGGGCTTTTTGAACCCCTATGCAGGTGTCTTATTCGCTTTTCCACCCCTCCCCTCCGACGCTTCGTTCTTAGGAATTTTTAATCTCGTTTTTTTAGCAGCGTCCATTTGTTATTTCATTTTACTATCGGAGGCGTCCTCCCTTTCAAAGAGCTTTACAGCTTATGTCAGTAAATAACAGCATAGAAGAGTCGCTGATGATTATCGTAAGTTTTTAGTGTTTGACAAAACAAAAATCTTTTTAATTATTAGTAACATCAAATAACAAAAAATAATTTAAAAATCTAACCATCTTTGCGGATACACAACATTGTGATTTGAAAAAAAAACGTCACTCGGTCTATTTTTACTATGCTCACTTACTTTATACGATCTTCGTAACCGAGCTGATTCATCTGAGCCTTTTCTTCTCTATTGTGTCGAGGCTTAAAGCTAAAATCTTCGAATAGAATTGATAAAACAAAGATATATGATTCGCAGCACACAGTATAATTTATTTATGGTTATGATCAATTCAAACTGAAAAAAATGATGATAATAAACTAAAATTTTCTTCTGTCTATATTCAAAAAGAGAGATTGAAAGACTCACTTACAGCCTGTTCTTGTAAAATATTTTCCATTAAAATATTATTGTACAGAAAGCAACAAAGTTATCAAATGAATACGCAGAACGTTATAGTGTATACACCATCAAACGGTCGTTTCTTTTAAAGAAAAGTTATTTTTATGACACAACTGAACACATCAGAAATAAAAACGAACTGCCAAATTTATTCTTCAACGGAAGAGGTCTACCGATGTCTTGTTGAAGGTGATATTAAAATTTCAAACACAAATTATTGTTGAACAGACAGAGAAATTATTTCATAGTCGTAAATCACACAAATGTCCACCGTATCTCACTGCGTAGAATCAATTTTCCTTTAATGGAGTAAAGAAAATTCTCAGGTAAATTATTTGCAAAGCACTGCTCATTTCACTTAACCACCTTTTTAGTTTGGCCCAAGTAACGAGTGCGTACGTCAACCTTACCCACAAACATATTTAAAAAAATCTTTGAGTAAATGATTATCTACACGTTCAGTTACGCAAATGTTTGTTTTTCAATACCAACTCAAGTGAAAAATATACCACACAATTTAACATAATTCTATGCCAATTTTTTCTTTTAAATAAATTAAAAACCTTTTTTTACTACTAAAATACATAATTTTATAAAGTTCAGGAGCAGTTTTGTTCATCTCAAAAACGTAAATCAGGCGTTTTTATGCTTGAGCAGATTTATAAGCAAGGACTATTGGAAACGCCTTCAAAACAATATTTACAGTATCTGATGTGGGACTATTTTGTTGCAATTTTTAACGTGGAAGCTTATGTCACTTGTTATTTCAATGTACGTACCATTAGTTGAGATTGCTCGTGATGAGCGAAACCGATTCCGTTACAAATACAATTATGTGTGGAAGTAGTACCTACAAAAAATCTTTAATTACATTCTACCAAGAAGTGACAGCTAGCAGCTTATACACCTTTAGCAACCTTTGCGATAGCGATAGCTTCCGTCGAAACGCATGCCACGAATAGTCAAAAAATACGTGGTATCATCTCAAGTTATTTTAAATTTTATATCATACCTAAAAATCATTTATTATTTGTATTGAAATAGTGCCATGGATGTTCGAACTTAATCTGTATACAAAATTTAATATTTTCATCTATGGGAGTAGTTTGTTTTTAATTTTGTCATCCATTATTTCAGATAGACTGGTTTATTTTTGATTTCACATAAAATTTATGAAATCTTGATATTTTTTTTAGAAATTTGTGTGACAGTGTTCTTGAATATGATTATTAATTAAGTAACTGATAATGATCACAGAAGCAGTAATTCCATTCTTGGAACTAGTCATTGAATACATTTATAAATTACACCTTTCATTGATAAATTGCCATGTGTTTAATTCTCAGGCAAGCTTTTAATAGAACTCTGACAAAGCATATCACAATGTTTTTGAAAGATCTTTCATTTCTTTCGCAGTACAACAACATCGTCAATTATACTACTAAGTATGAAAATTATTAAATTATTCCAATAAATAAGAGATTAAAAAAAGCTGTTGATATTCTAGTATTAATTAGAGTATTATTTGAGGATTGGATTAACCAAAAAGTATTATTCTATTTTTCTCTAAATTTGTCGTTTCTTATAAAAAACGTTGACATTATAGTAAAATCGGATAACAAGTTAGTTTTGTATATTTTTTCGAATTGCCTTTGTTTTTCTCTTTGGTTTTTTTGATAAAGATTCGCAAAACAATCAATATAAAGCAATCTTCATTCCGACAGCAGACATAGAAGAGGTCAATTGTATCACAGATTCACAGGGTTGTCATGAAATGGTTTTTCTTACGAGATATCCATGACTATATTGCTAGAAATATTGTATTCAACTGCTCCTTTAAGAGATGGTTTACATAAAAGAAATACAATTTCATTTCGATACGAATTCATTCGATTTTGCATATTACAGTGCAGGTAACTATCATAACATAATATTTCAAAAAAGATGAAAACATCTAGAGTTACATTAATTTAATTCATCACCTCGAGAGTGATCGATTTTAATCAAATTTATATAGAAAGCATTTTCCAACATGTTGAAATTTCTTCAATCGTTTATAAGGTTTTCTTTCCAGCGGAAAATTAACTTTCAAAATTTCTTAATTGGACTTTTTTATCCAGCAAAACTTTATTTAATCGATCTTATTTCATTTGTATTCTGGCATGTTTCGAACAAGAATATCAACAAAAACATTTATGTGCACGCTGGGGGAAAAAATTGTTTCTTCTTATGCGTGTTGGAATAAATTTGTTCCAGTAAAAATATTCTCAAAAAAACAATAAAAATTCATTTCTTTGTCATATATAATACATACACTTCTTATCGCTTCGACTTAATGAACTTACTAAATGAGTTCTAAAAGTGTATGTTTCAAATTGTTCAGGACTGGTTTTGCTCATCGCAAGTATAATATTTTCAACTGAAGTTCAGTTCAGTTGAAAATTCTCGGGATGAGCGAATCCAGTCTGATATAAATATTTTTTTATAAATATATAATACCTTTCCGCCAAATAATTATTGACAGTGAACAACTTACTTTCTTTAATATTCTGGTGAAGACCAAAACCGGTTTCTTCCATCGCGAGCATTATCATCATAGCGTATTTGGAACTAGTAATTATATATTGTGGTATTCTTATTTAACTTGTGCCTCTAAACGACGAAGTGACAGCTTAACAATTTTACTAACTTAATAAGTTGGAATTATAAAAAAATAAATGCAATATAAATAAAAAACGCATATTTAACACAAATTTTCTTTTTTGATACTCATAAAGAAACATTTTTCATCTATAATAATTCAGGACTTCAAGACAGGAGAATGAATTAAATATATCCATACAATTGTACCTATATATAGTTAAATTTCTAATGAAAATGTCAGTCATTTTCAGATTTCCTGGCTCTAAATTCTTACTTTTGTTCTGATATATAAAAGATACGGAAACGAAACAAAAAGGAAAGAGAAAATAAATCTAGAAACTCTGCGCAGTATTCGCGTCCACTTTATCTGTCTCATATTAATTTCCATGAAAGAAATCTGCCCCAGCGACTTCAAAGAAATGAGCTATTCATTAGATAATTGTAATCCGTGTATAGAACTGGGTAAATAATGATTCTTCAAAAACAAGAGTTAAATTAACTACAAGAATAGATCCGTCTTTAAGCATCGTAATTCATTAGATTTCTTTTTTATTATTTTTATATGTATCGACTGCAATCTATTTCGTATATTTTCATTAAAACCTAATTTAACACACTTCAAATGGTTATGCAATATATGACATTAATGACCCAACATACGGTGAAAAAGTGTGTCAAATATTAAACGAGTTCTTCATAACCAGGGCTGTGAAGTCGGTAAAAAAAGTTCGACCTCGACTCTGACTCCAGCATTTACCAAAACCACGACTCCGACTCTGACTAAAAAATGTTTAATAACGTCACTTTTTTTCCTAATTTTGTGTATTCAATTAAATATCAACCCTTCCAATCCGGCCAATAGCCAAATTTGACATATTAAATGCAAAGATAAAAAGTTCAAACTTTAAAATAATTCCGAGTACGACTCCAGCCAAAGCCCCACGATGACTCTGACTCCGACTCCGGCCATAAACCTCCGACAGCCCTGCTCATAACCCTTCAAATATGTTTTTTTAGCGCTAGCTTTATAAGAGTAAAGTTATTCGAAGAGGTTGTATTCGGATTCTAAATGCTTTTACATATTATTCTCATTAGTCATAAATATTAGTAAAACATTCGATGCAGCTACGACTGACTGATTCAAACGATTCCAATTAACAATTCTCTGAATACGCAATTTTGCAATCATAAAGCAAAATGAAAATAGTTTAAAAGCCAATTTAAAAAAATCTTGACAGATCAATATCGCGCTAGTTATAGTTAGTATAAAATTTAAAATAACTTTTATTATTCCACTTATGGTGCTACTAACTGTGAAACATGTTTTTTCTCTTTCAGAGGCATCTTCGAACTTACTATCGCAAAGTAATGAAGCAAGATTGATTCTAATATTTTAAAATGATAAAATTACAATATGGAGCTTGGAATTTTTACTTTTTACGGAAAGCAAAGAGGCTGTTATAGAATCAAAACAATGCAAGCAAATAATTATACTTATAATGACGTTCGCATTACAAAATATTAACTAATGAGATGCAATAAATCAGATATGTTTGGGTTTAACTTTTTAATTGGAAAAAATCTAAGCAGTGGCGAGCAACCTGTCCTTTTAAGAATATTATCGCTAGTTATAGTTGTTTCTTTTAAAATATTAAAATAATACGTCTTTTGCATATGACTGATAGTCTAAAATACTTCAACTTATCTTTATTATTTGCTACTCTAATAGTTGTATTCTAGATCTAAAGTTTATTTCAAACTTGTATGCAGTTTGATAGAGTTTGCATTTTTATTTACTAAACCATATATCGCACTCAATAAATAAAACAATTTCATCCAGAGAGACTCTATTGCCAAACCAATAGCACAAATTGCATCACAATTATTTGTTTTATATAACGTATTCAAGAATACCGCAATAGTATCGATGCATCTCACATATTGATTGCGTTTCCCCGAAGACTGTCCTGGTTTTCTTTGAAGATAAATTGCATTCACGGCTTATCTAAGTTTATCCAGCAGGGCTGCGAAAAGCTTTACCACATTTGCCATAGTGAAAGTTGACAGTTTCTCAGTGCAATATTTTGAGTGCACAAGCTAAAACTAGTTTGTATTCCTTTTCACTAGTACGCTAGAAATATTAATTTAAAAATTTATTAAATATATATTTTAAGATTAAGCTTGCATATCAGCTAGGCTGTATAACTCCATATTTTGTTTTTATTGAATCACATATTTCATATAAAGATCCCAAATTTCTAGCACAATATAATTACGGCTTTTTTATTTTCTGTCACATTTTTTTTATAAAGTACGTATTTCGTTGTATATCACGTGTTTTTGGTAGAATTGAAGGACCGTATTACACTTACTGATTGACTTGGCATTTTCTTGGTAGAAATCCACTATAATACGGAGAATTTTTTTTTGACCGTATTAAAGTTTTAACAAGAATGATGAACAATTTTCCGTTTTGTCTTTTGGTTCCAGATGCTCGTTTATAACTGCGAAAATTCTGTAGAAGTATTTTGATGTGTGTAGTATCTCTTTGTTGTCGAATTGTATGTCAACAACCAACGACAGAATAACTCAAAAATTGAGTTTTTTGCATAAACTAAATTAAGAACGTGTATACTGCAATACAGTTATGTACAAGTATTTCAAGCTAGTTCCTGAAAAATCTTGCAATATATAAATGGTAATAGATAACTATTGTTAAATAAAATCATTGATTTTCCTGCCTGGAATTAACGGTCGGCGTAATGACTGCCTTAAATAAGTTTTCTTGCCAAATCAATCTCTCTTCTAGGCAGAACCTTGTATATTACGCTTTTTAAAAATGGCCATATTTAAAATTTCTGCCCTGCATTGCGCCGCCATTGAGCTTATTGTATTATTCTAAGCGTAAGTTTGATCGATAAGGGTCTTTACAATATAGCAACATTCATTTATAAACATTTCGCTTTTCCGTTGGATGAAAGGAGATTACAAGCGACCAGTGTCTCCATTCAACAGTTTAAGGAGACGAATATTATCATCTCGAGTAATTTGTAAAAGTTTGTCTAGCTAAGAGAATTCCAGCGTATGCAGGCTGCTATTGAAATAATAAATCTTTTCAAAGTACGAAATAAACATCTAAAATTTTTTGCGATACGTAAGTAATGAGTTTAATTTTTAATGAAACGCTGGATGAACGAAAAAAACAGTTACTAGTTTAGTGATTTTTTTTTATCATACCTACATATTTATAAATATATCAACTATAGCCAGGGAAATTGTATTACTTATTATTTCATTTCATATCATATAAATAAATAAAAATAATAATACATTTTTAGTACTTTTTCCTCATAAAATTTATTTGATCAGGACCGGTTTCACTCATGGCACGCATTGTCATCAGTTGACAATGCTCGCCAAGAGCGAAACCGGTCCTGATCAAATAAATTTTATGTGGAAAAAGTACTAAAAATGTATTATTATTTTTATTATAATGCCTTTCCACCAAGTATTGACAGTGAACACCCTAAAAGTGATATAAATAAATATCTTAATTAATACAACATATTTTTTTTTGCTGTACCAAAGAAATACAGAAGTTAAATTGCGTGAAGCAAATTGTAAACTTTTATACATTGAATTATAGTGTAAATATTCTAAGAAATAATTTATTTTTGGCACTGTAATAAGGAATGTAACTTTAGAACGAATTTCTCGTTTCTAACTCATATGCAAATCTGATTGATAAGTGATACCTGTATTTTATATGAAAATCTTCTTTTTAGACAAATTTAGTACCGTATTTGTTTCAGCAATTCAGAACTATGTTGTATTTGTCAAAATAACGATGGCGTGTAAAGTTTTCTATCGTAAATTTAACAAAAAAATAATAATATTTTGAAGATCTTACGTGCGGCTACAATCACGTTTTTTTAAGGTTTTCCATCCCGAAATGTTTAACCTGTAATTTGATGCAATATTACATATTTGTTTCCAATTAAAAGCTCTGTATAATACGATAAATTCATACTCTTCAAAAGAGATTTTTTTATTCAAACGCTATTTTAGTACTTTTCTTTCTACATAAAAAAGAGACGTGTAAAATCACTGCTATGGCGAGTAGCAAACTGTTACAAAGAGCATGTGTAGGAGAAAATATGTAGCTTATTTTGTTATAATCCGATTAATATACCTACTAATATATTTTCAAAAGCTTTCACGGCTTATTTCAATTTTAACTAAGCTTTGCAAATCTAATAAATTTTGATTTAATTAAACACGTTTCAATGAAGGTTTAAATATTGCTTGAAAGCGTGGAATTATGCTTTTGATCATTTATTTAAATAATACGTGGCCATCCCCCTTAAAATTGACGATACAATAATAATGGTAAATCAGCGAGGATGATTAAATAATGGGCACGTTGATTATACGCTAATTGAAGCTGGCCGCCAAATTTTCAGGACAATAACTTATTTTATTTCCAATACTATGTGTTTAATTAAACACTATGGTCCATTGAAATGATGCTTTCACGATTGAACGACTAGCTGCACATGATATAACATTTTACTTAATATACTATTGATAACTCAATGAATATCACTCAGTATTAAACATGAAAGCAGAAAATATTGTTTTAAGCCGTATATGTATGTATGTTTATAAAAAATATGTATAGTTTGAATTGTTTGAATTTTTTCCTTTTCCATGAGCTTTGTCGCTAACGACCCGGGTTCGCTTTTGGCATCTTCATGCATTTCAAGTGCACGGATGCACTTGAACTGACGTGTAGTAAACAGTTTGTATCGTTTATATACAAAAATATAAGTAGATCACTAAGTTAAATGGCTATTAAAATGTAAATTAGCGAAAATTCAATGTATAGAAGTTTCAATGAATTAAGTGGGTTTGTTATAATTATGGGGATTTTTGAAAATATTAGTAACCAGATAATAACATAGAAATATTCCAAATAAATCTAGGGTTTTATCCGATCTATTATTAATGAGTTGATTGATTTTAAGTCTTTGAATTAATATTTAATGATAGCAAGTGCTTGAATTATTAATAAATGACAATTATTTGATGGGTTACAACAATGGTGAATTTGTTAAATAAAGTTGCTCGTTTAAAATTGGCAAACTGTTAAGCTGAGCTCGATTAATCTCCAAGATTTATTGGTAAATTAATCTAAACTCGCCCCTGTTAGTATTTAACAAATCAATGCCTGAGTCAAAATTAAACGTATGGTTTTCAAGAATGGTTGGCGAAGGTGGAAGTATCTTTTTTTAAGCGATAAGCGGCTAAATGCTCAACCACTCTTATATTTAAGGTTCTAGCAGTTTTACCAATATAAAATCTGGGACAATCACTACACTGCAATCTATAAATCCCAGATTTTTTTTTATAATCTATAACATCTTTATTATTTATCAATAATTTACCTAAAGAGTTCTTACAATAGAAAGCTGGTCTAACACTTTTTGGGAGTGTCTAACACTCTGATAATTTCTTTCAATCGTGA
The DNA here is from genome assembly GCA_028554975.1 of Himalopsyche kuldschensis. Lineage (NCBI taxonomy): Eukaryota > Metazoa > Arthropoda > Insecta > Trichoptera > Rhyacophilidae > Himalopsyche > Himalopsyche kuldschensis. Next base: position 80,644 of record JAHFWI010000060.1, on the reverse strand, counting down.
ATATGGGTTTTTTTCTTCCAAAGAGTATAATCAGTCTGGATATGGAGAAACCACTTTGAAGAGCTTTACCGATTTAAAATGGTATTGTTTCGGATGTCGACATATGTACTTCACATTTCCGTTAGAATGTTTAGATGACTAATATTTTCTATGTATTTATAGTTGATTTTGTTGGAACTCACTCGATTGACTTCATTGCCAATTACCAATAGAACAATTTTTTCTCTCTATTTTGATGACTCCGATGTTTTAATATTTTTTCACATTGCAAAAGCAATAAACTTATAATTTGTGGTTTTTCAATGTACATATAAAAAAAATAAAGAAATAAATTAAGATAACACCATCTATATGTTTCCGAGCATAGTAATATTATTGACCACTATTTTTATGATTCGTTGAACGAGTGCCAAAAATACAACACTTTTGCTTAAAATTTCTACTTTTTAATATGGTCAATCTGTTTCAATATACTATTTAATGGTGGTATCTAGCCATTTAAGCGTTTAAAATTTATGAAATACGGGGAATGAATATGCATTAATGCCGCGACTGTATTAAATTATTTTGCACTTTTACGCCTCAGCTCTCAAAGGTGAATATTGCACTGCATGCTATATTGCTAGTGCATTTTTGGTCGACATATTGACCTTTTAAAATGTCACATGCTTTAAAATTGACATGGCTTCCTGTTAACGTCAACTTACCGCCTGTGTAATATAATTTACTTTGCCAATTTGTACGAACGTAGGTTTTGACGGTGTCACATGCACATATTATATATTGTATGTCGTGTAACTTTAAATAATCATATTTTCTACTCAATAAGCTAACATCGTTACGTTTATTTAATTTACGTAATCAAAAACATAATGGCCGCTTTCGACGTCGTTCCTTTAGTGTTTTATTTACATTTTATGAACATAAATAACAATGACATTTCTTTTCTACAAGTTGTCATTCAACTCGATTAAAGTTACCTTTTATACAATATGATAAGTTTTATAAGAGTAGTTAAATAGTCCTTTATGTTATTTCTGATACTGTTCTTATGATCTTCTATTTATCTGCAACAATTCATTATTCTCCTTAGACATATTTTAATAACTACACGCACATATTTATGACTCCATTTGAATAAGGTTTAAGTTTTTTTTTTTAATTTTATGTTTTTAGGTGAGAGGCCATTTCCGTGCGGTTGGAGCGGTTGCGGAAAGCGCTTCGCACGATCCGACGAGCTTGCCCGCCACCTAAGGACACACACCGGCGAGAAAAATTTCACTTGCCCCGTCTGCTCCAAAAAATTTATGCGGAGTGACCATTTAAGGTAAGAAATAATATTTAAATATTAATGACTCAATTATTCAAGCACGCCAAAAAGATCTCATTTTATACAAACCGTCAATCCAAAATGATACGATACTTTCAAAGACAGCCGGTTCCACATTAGTTTAGCTTTAAATAGGGAACGTTCCACGTTTAGCAATTGGAAGCCCAGCTTTATAATCAATTGTATGGATATTGCTCCTTTAACAGCTTCACTGATACTTAGTTTATTCTTCAAAACTGTAGAGATCGTTGAATGTGATAAGTGTAGATCGCGAACTATGTCCTTTACTCTTTTACCACTCTTTTACCACTCTCATATTGTTTGATTATTTCAAGTTTTTTTTAAATCTATTGCACTTCTCCTTTTTTGTCACATCTACTCCGGTTTGCCAGTATTTATGGGCACGATTTATTGATTAGGCATTTACTTGGTAGAACTCCATTATAATACGGTAAGAAAAATAACAATGTATTTTAGTTCTACATAAATTATTTTATATATTTGTTGATAGCTATTTCGGCTTACGCCTTCGTCAGAACTCGAGAAAAAGAGAAAAGTCGAGGACTAACTGTATTAAGTATTACGATAAGAAAAATAACAATGTAGTTTAATTCTACAGAAACTATTTATATATTTGTTGATAACTTTTTCGGTTTACGCCCTCGTCAGAACTATTAAAATACATTGTTATTTTTCTTACCGTATTATAATAAAGTTCTACCAAGTTAATGCCTACTCATACAACATATATAAAGTAACAGCTTAGTGCAATTTCTTACCAGCCATGGTTTTGGGAACGAGCTGTCTTTTCAAATAATTCCCTCAATTTAAATATTGACAGTTTTTATTTTGTTTTGTTTATTCTATTATAAACTTTCTTTTGCAACAGCGATTATTTATTTTTACTTATACATACTTAATTTTCCTATAATGAATTAGAAAATTGTTTTTTTTAGCAAACATGCCCGAAGGCACCCAAACTTCGACCCGTCGGTCTTGAGGCAGCGACGCCCCCCGAACAAGTCGCCGAGCGTCACTTCGTCCAACGATGATCAGATGTCGGACGAAGCTTTGAACAACCCTTAGCGGGGTAAGAACGACGCAGGTTCTAACCAGCGTCAACATGCCACTGCAACTACATCCAAACAAAAGAAATCTGAAACATCTCATAAGGCGCAAAATCTCCCAGCTATCAAAGATATTAATAACAAATGAGCGCACAAAAGAAAAATTTAACTTTTAATTATTTCTCTTCTTATTTCCATTTTTATCAATTTCAATTGCAAGTAAAGATGTCAAAATACTCGAGTACAATTTAAAAATTTAAATTATTTATATGCCAAGTACTAAATTAATACACGATCCAAGAGAATATATACTAATTTAAATCGTTGCCACATTCTTATGTGAAATTTTAAAATAATAAAAACAAATCAAAAAACTATTTATGTTTTTATATATCAAAACGCAGTATCATAAATATGCGCTTTAAAAATCACATACTTTTATTTATCACATATAATGTAATGTTTTTCAAGCTGGTCTTGTTTGACATAAAAAACATTTATTTTTATTTTATCACACCTTAAATGATGACGTACATTTTTTTTGCGATGGATTCTTGAACCATTCTTCATTTAAATATTAAACGACACGAACAATTGTCAATAGAATTGAATATACATACATGTATCTGATTTGACATCCTTATTTGTACTATATATTTTATATATTTATTAAACTCTTTTCAATGAGACACTATTTTTTTAAATATGACGACAATCTCATTTACACTTGGCTTAATTTATGAATTAAAATAATATCATTCAGGTAATCGACGGTTAAGCAGACTTTATTTTATCTGACAACACTGAACCAAAAAATATAATTCTGTTTGGGTGGAAAATAAAGTTTTCATATTTTACTGGTTAATATTATAATGAGCAATCTTTTCGACTTGCAAAATACCAGTTCAATTGATTTTTTCCTCTGATTTCTCGCACATCTATGATTTATATTAAAAGGTTTCTTTTTCAATGTTTTAATTTGTTATATTATACCCGAACTATTAAAATGGCTCAGCCGTAAAATAGTCAACTGAGAGAAAGCATTTTTTTTAATTCATTGACTGTTGAATAAAGTTTGATTAAAAATGTATTGCTATAATATCAAAAAAATATATTTAAAAATCACCAGGTACTTTTTTTGTTGATTATATGCGTCATTTATACATGTCCTATGCATAACCTTCATTGAGTCAGAAATGGATCCAAATTCTTTTGAAACAAGAAAATTTTATTCTATCAATTTGAACTGTTTTACTTTTGGTCAGTGTCGGATGCTATTTTTGGTTTGCTAGTAAAATAAGTTTTCATTAAAATATGTCATTTCGTATAAATTGTCAGTATCAACTGATTAATCGGTCAGTATTTTTTTGTTAATCAGCCATATCCCTACATACCCCAGATACTGACAAACATATTATTTACTAACCGTTAACTATTTTACTGAGCAAGTAATAGATTATCCATCAATAACGATTTAGTTATCTTTGCTAGATTTAATACCTGTAAAAACAATTCTGTAATAAGAATCAATAGTCATTCAACTAATAATAGTTTATAAATTTTAATTGCAAATTACCAAAATAAAATACAATAGATTTTTCTGTAATTGGAATTTGTGATAATGTGTTTTTTTTCGTAAATATAATTTAAAATTTTAGTGCAATTCGGAATAACCATTTATTATATTTAAATGATTGTTATTGATAAATCAAAATTGACAGCCTCTGGAGGTTCTATCATTTCACGAACTTTGTAATATTCTATTTCTACTTTATTTTTGCTTTACGAAAATTTAAAAATATTTTTTTTCATGTATGTATTCGTACCATTTCTCATTTTTGGTATAGTTTTGAAAATAAGTGTATTTGTTTCACGTTTTAGCTCTATTTTTGTATATATTAGTTATAGTTAAGAATTTGTTGATCAAATCTTATCATTTGTAATATTTATTTAACTGTAAATAAATATACGTGTTCGTTGCCAATTAATTATAAGTAAGAAATGTATAACATAGTTTATAAATATATATATATATATGTCATTAAAAATAGTTTAATCATAAGGATCTTCTTAGGAAATCATAAAATGATAATACTAATGTGTGTTGCCAATAAATAATCATTTGTTACTTTAAAACTATATAGACTGAAATGATCGAAACATTTGCGTTGTAAGTATAGCTACATGTTTGTTGGATTGTGGGCTTAACAGACTTTGTTATATTGAAACATATTCCTTATGTACGATGCAGTCGGAGAATGAGCCAACAGACTATACTGGTAAGAATATGTTGTTAAGTCTTTTTGGAATCACCAGAGTTTGTTATAATTAGACTGTGTATATAATTATTCTTAATCTAATTTAGGTAAATACTTAATAAAGTGGCAGAAAACTACGCTTTTCTGTTCAAATTTGAATTGATTTTATGATGACAATTTTGTTCTGTGAGGAATATTTCACCATGTTTCTGGCAACTTTTTTATTTTTTATTTTTCAACTTTTTAAAAATATTTGTGCCATAGAAACTTGCAGAAATGTAATAATCATCAACAAATATTTTTTTTATTGCTCAAAAGTTTTTCTTTTTACGTTTTTTGATTTATTTGTCAATTTTTATGATTGACACACAGACATATTACCAGGGCTGTGGAGTCGGTCTAAAAAAGTCCGACTCCGACTCCTGCATTTACGAAAACCACGACTCCGACTCCGACATTGACCAAAAATACGACTCCGACTCCGACTAAAAAAAGGTTAATATCGTCACTTTTTTCCCTAATTTTCCTATTTATGTGTATTCAATTAAATATCAACCCTATCAATGCGGCCAATAATCAAATTTGACATATTAAATGAAAAAATAAAAGTTCAAACTTTTCAAAATTTCCGACTTCGACTCCGACTCCGGCCAAAGCTCCGACTCCACAGCCCTGCATATTACACATTTTAATTGATTGATTTCCTCAAAACTCGTAAGTATATATATCTGTGCCAAAACAACGACAATATGGAAGTCACATTTTCAATCTCTTCAAATCTATGACATATTGATCTATTACTTCATTGGTTTCGTTTTTGATCATTCCTACCCATTTATTATGTTTCGAATCTCTAATTTTGCGCTGTATTTAGGTTAAGTAGAATAATTAAAATTCAGAATCATTGGAAGCCGAATAAAGGATAAATGTGACTTCTATAATGTAAAAATAATAAAATATACATAACCTGTTATTCTCAAAAGTTTTCTCATATAGTAAGTGTGTAAACACAATATTTTTAAAATTATGTCAGATTAGGAAGATACTTATATGTACTTCATAAAGTTAGTCAGTTTCACAAAATAAAATCAATATAAACGAACATGTTAGATAAAATAAATTAGCCACTCTTTCTCAAAACTGCTACGTGCGACCTTTCTACGGAAAGATTTTTTTAGTAAATTCAGCCATACTGTTGGGGATTTTAAGTATTTTTTATACATAAAGCAGGTAAGTGACAGACAATTCAACAAAAAAAAATTGGTTGCGAATATTTCAAATAAAAATCAGGGTTCCTTAATCTTGTTTGTTCTGCAGACCCCTTTGTTAGGCGAGATTTAAACAACGGATTCCTTCTTAGAAAATTTATACAAACGAATATATTATAGTTTAATTCAAAAATTATTTGAAACTCAAAATGTTTATGTACACGCTGAAAATGTAAAAGTGTCCACAATTTAAGTATAATGGTTTTTGATAAGGCGTTTACTATGTTGGGAACCCTGCACAACTGCAAGCATGAATGATCGAGTGACGGATCTAAAATCTTTTTACTCAACCGTTTCAGTGAGAATTGAAAATATTTTAATTTTTAATAGTGATGACCAATGTCTGCTGAGAGGTTAACTGCGCGAACAATTCGAAAGACTGAACAGGCAAATCCATCAAATGCGCGGCATAATTTAAATCATCGAACCACTTCTGTTGAAATGCTCGAACCCTTGACAAGTGAGCGGGGTTTTTCCACCTTAGAAGAAACATTGAAGGTGACCATGGAAATCTATTTCAATTAGAAATAATTTGACTAAAGATACTAATGTTTATTTTTTCGCAAACACATCTTGCTTTATACAGTTCAGAACTGAAGTCGAGTTACATATATTGGTCATTTAATATTAATGACGCTGTATTTTTGCCTAACTTACACGTGGCTATCTGACTCTTTTACAAAGACTGTTTCACTTTTAATTTATTCACGGTCAGTTCTTGGTCGAACGGCATACTATTTACAAATAATTAGACGTGCTTTGTACTTATTCCACAATTTATTTGGATCAGTACCGTTTCTCTCATTGCGAGTATTTTCATCTGAGTTGTTTGCTGTTTCTTTTAAAAAACGTTTTGCGTAATTATTTCAAAATAGTTTATGTGTGTAATTCAAAACTTATCTGAATTTATTATTGTAATCTATGTTACTTACCTGATTTTTGAATGAAAATTAAAACTATCGTTGTATAAATGAGTGCTTACACTGTTCGAGCATTTTAAATTCTAAATTCTATTTAATAAAATCTAGTAGAGACTATAAAAAGAATAGTTTTATTCTCATTAAAGCGTATATTAAATTTACAAAAATATAAACATATAAATTTAAATGTGTTAATTATACAGTCGCGTTGACAAATAAAAGGTCTTAAGGATATAAAACGTTAGTATAAAACATAGAACCATTTCGGTCAAATTTAAATAACTGTTCTAATCTTACCTTTATCCCTATTGAAATAAATGAATTATTCATATGGAAAGCTTTTGAATTAAATTTGACAATGCTAAAGGTGCTTCGACAATGTTCAATTATATCATAGGACTCTTATGATTAATACAATGTTTTGTTTTGCTTTATCCAACATAAGGGTGAGTCTTTATTTATTATCCCAGCTCTATCTGGATTATCCCTTTATCAAAAGATAATGTAAATATTCATGCTATATGATTCCACAACTTTTCGGATGAGGTGGCTCTAAATATTTCTGTGAAATCTGGATTAAATTTCATTGTCATAAATTTAAATAGATTTTATGTTTAAATAAAGATTGAAGTATACAACTTGTAGAGGTGCAACTTAACAAAAAAGAAGTAAACCATATCCATATACGATCACACAATGACGACTTTATTATATAATTGTGTCATACGTAAAAGAAATACAACGCAAAACGTTTACATTTTTCCGTTGAGTTAATTACATACCACATTTATTTGTATTAATCTATACCTTTACGACAAAATTAACGAAGTCTAATAACTACATGTATACTGAATGAGTTATTTTTCATGCTCCCCTTAATCATAAAAAGATATTTTATGTACAAAAATAATCAATAGTTTCAATACCGCGTTTATCGATATCCATACCCGAACCGTCATAAGTTATATGCTGACGATAAAATTTTCTTTACTATTTTACCTAAACTTCCCGTTCCGGCTAAAGATTTCATGTCGAAAAATTCACATTATTCATTCCAAATTTTAGTCATGTCGTCAATCAAATTATTTCAGAACAAATCGCCTTAAAGAATAAGTGTTTTGAAATTTAGTTAATTTGTATAATCTGACTTATCAATAAATTCACAAGAATGCGTTGCTCAAAAATATCATTTATATTTTATTAGCATAAAACCTGAGACATTTAACAACAATTCCCCTAAAACTATGATCTCCAAAAATTGTAGTGCCCGTTTAGAGTAAGACTAAATAATACATTTTTTTGCCTAAACTTCTTAACAACTATTAATTAGGTTTGCAGCGTTATGATTTAAGTTACCTGTGGTATTTACACATCGATTAAACTATAAAATGAAATTGATGGTGAAAAAAACAGTTATACGGCATATTAAGCCAAGCTTCTTTCGGGTGAATCCGACGTTGAACTTAATTTTATCGTCCATAAAAAATTTACTTGAAATCCCCATTTCCATTAAGTATCATTAAGTATTTATTTACTTTTATCTTATTTTATGGGCATAAAAGAGAATCTAAATTGTTCAAGCTTTTAACACATGAATTAAAGTCGGAGATGATACCTATAAAATGTATCGTAAAAAATCTTCTTCTGTTTTGGCTACTATGAAAACTCCTCTAGTAATTTGAAAGTCATGATCGTTCAGGTAAAAACGCTTCTGTGGCATCACCGATGTTATTTGTTTCGCCATTTTTTTTTATTTTCAACTAAAAAACAGCCATATCGTTTATTTTTATATTTACGAATTATACCCGCTTCAAATTTATCTATCATTCGCTATAAGAGTATAACTTGAACCCTCAGTTTGACATATCGTCATGAATGAATGACTTACCAATTTTATCCCTAACCAACCGGATAATGAATATGTGTTATAATCATCTCTATATTCAATAGTAATTGTAGCACGCGATGGCGAATGATCTGCTCGGCTAATTTTGGCCTACATCGATCTAATATGAACGGCATTTGAAGAGAGGCGCCGTATATTTTTTCCACTAAGAAAATATTTTTTAATATAATATTACATGTAAATGTATCTTTAATGTATCAATCAATATTACGAGCTTGTATTTTATATGAAACTAGGCGCGAATTATGATTATTTACTTGGACTTAAAATTCCAAGATGGTAGATTTTTTTACGGTGGTTTTCAAAACGACAGTAATCTCAACTAATGATAATGCGTGTCGTAGGATTATATTATGATACCTAATTATATTTAAGAAATTTTAAGTTGTTTACACCCTCCGGTTACAACAATATATATTTAAAAAAAAACGAATAAACTACATATCTGAACAGTAATTTAAAAAATACTTCATTACCGTTTTAGATAATTCCATATGATTTTCATTCAAACGCTTAAGCCTAGCATCTGTAATGAAAAAGTGAGTTAATATGTAGTACATTTCACTTATCCACCCACTTTAACTATAAAATAAATACAGGTACACCACAATTGATATAAAATAAATATTACCTAAATAAATGTTTCGTCAAACAAAAATAAAATAGTAGAAAATAATCGATGGTTTAATAAATAGATTTGATTTACAAACTTTCGTAGTACTTAAAATAAATAATTTTTCAATCTTACTTGAACTGTTTTGATATTTATTTTTTGATTTAAAAAAATAAATTACTTCAATTCTTCTTAGTGATGTGCCTATAGAATCCTTTATCATTGTAAATATTATATCTATTTTTAATACCTAAATAGTGCGATACTGTGTTGTTATATTATATGCTAAAATAATATTTGAATGTTTATTCAAAATATGCCAGAAAACATATTAGAAACAATTACTGTAACCCTTAAATGTTAAATAAATATATCAAAAGAATTACAATTAAAAAAAATACTTATTGATTATCGAAATGATTAGGATTGATGAGTCTTTTTTTTTGTTAAAAACAAAATGTCAAAAAAATTTGTTACAATTTTCACACAATATTTTTTAGTTTGATAGAATATTTCTTCAACACTATTATTTAATTTATTATTTTAAAGAACTCTATCTGATGCCATATTATACAGGCCACATAATTTATAAAATCTTTTTATGAGTCCAACTTTGTTTTCGGAAAATGTAAGATTTGTAATCCACTCAAAAAGAAAAATAGTTTTCAACATCCTTTCTTATCCCCATGATTTATAAATGCTTATTTTATGAAACACTTTACTAAATATTTTTTTTATTGTGAAATAATTTGACAATCAAAAACACTATTCACTTTTGTCAAAGATATGTGTAGTTATCAATATTGTCGACCAGTTTTTTAGGTAATATTTTCAGGTCTAACTATTACTTTTACTTCACCCAATGATAAGTATTAATTAGTTGGTTTTCAATACAACATTAAAAGTTATTTCTAAAGACACGACTACCGTGTTACTTTTTTATTTGAATGCAACTTTTTTTCCTTATCATATCATGACAGTAAATAAGATATCTAACCAATAATATTAGACAACTGTATTGATGTAACGTAGATTATTTGTTTTAATAATATTTAATCTAAGAACCAATGTAAATAAAATCCTCAGATTACATCCCATAAACAGTGGCCAATTTAATATACAACATATTGAAACTTGCAAAAGAGTTTTTGAATCTGATATTTTTAGATTATTTGAAAATTAAATTAGAAATTTTTACCGACAAAAGAGGACATTATAATGATTTACTTATAGCAGGTTTGCATGATGTTGACAGAGATGATTTTTACTGCAAAACACAAAATCAATGAATCACTTATTTTTGTCAACTTTCAATCATTAATATTTCCATTCGTTTTGTTTTTTTTTTTACTAAAATAATAAAAATAAAATAACAAATCGTATTATATTTATCAATTTTCAATCAACAACTTCAAAAAAAGAATAGATTTATTTGAAGAAAAATACTCACATAAACTAAAATTTTCCTTAACCTCTGAGTAATTGTAAAGTCATATAGAATCGGTTTAACGTTGGCAGTTGCGATTTAGCCATGTTTTTTACCAACCATTATCAATTACATATAGTATTCGTAAAGAGATCATTTCTCAACCTGGGCAACAGAATCTGTATTGTCAAAATATTTTAATAAAATACATGCAGGAAAAGGTAATTAGATTTAGCCTCCAAAACATAAAATAGTCCATGATTTACTTCTCTTAGTTTCGACATTTTATTCACCTTCTCACGATATAATTGAAATACATATATATAGTTCATATACTATATTTTTTTTTTGATCAGAATTTACATTCATTTTCAATTTCGATTTTGTTTCATCTGTTATTGGATTGTCAGTTATAGCTTCTCAGAGCTAGGTATATGTACAAAAATAAAATTTGCTATTCAATCATTGTTTTGCAAAATTCAAATCAGTTTTAACACAGCAATTCAAGTAGTAATCGTTTTGATATATTTAGAATTGAGTATTTAACTTTTTTTTTATATTGTGGACCACTGATTTACCATAAATATACCGTGTTAGAATAAATCATTTAACATTTTGATGTTTCTTTGTCATTGCAGTAAAAATGACATATCTCCTTTATTAGATAATTAAATGATATATTTGTGTATAGTCTCATAGTGATAATGAGTTAACCATATATATATATTATTATACATACAATTATAAAGAGTTGTGAATAAATATGATTCCTATGTAACCAATGATATAGTTACTTTAGTTTTTAGAAACTTATTAGTTTTAGTTTGAGTTTTTTCTTCTTCCCAAAAACATTGTGAGAATTTGTTTTACAAAATAAAATGGGCTGGCCAGTTGACCAGTTTTATGTTATCATTGAAACCGTCTTGTCATTTTTTTCAAAGTTGTTTACTTATATTGAACATATTAATTTACTTTCCCTTTCTACGTATATTATTTCTGAAATTATTACAATTTGGGAAAATTATCACATAATCAAATTTTGTATACTCACACTGAGCTTCCATAACATTTTTATTAAATGCATACCTTATATTTTTGTTAATATAACATTTAGTCATAATCATTATCTTTTGTTTTCTTAAATGTAATGCTTGTATTAGATTCTACTTCGCGTTCAATTCGGAAAGTGAGGGTAAATTATTAATTTCTCTGTTCATAATTAATTTTTCATGGATGACTTTTAATTTTTCTGTTTTTGTTTTCTTTCTTTACATATTTTAATGTGACCATTTGAAAATTTTTCTATATTATCCTACGTTTGAAAATGAATGTACGCCTTCCATTTAAAGATCATTAGCAAGGTGTTTCGACACATAATATATCGACCAGCCCCAACACAAGTTGTGATTCACTTTGTTCATAAAAGAATTTTACTGATTTAGTACAATTCAAAGATTATAGACATAAAACTTGTTTGCTGAAAATCAGTTTGATATATTGTATTTCATTTTCTTGCAAAATACCTAAAATTGAGTTATTATTACAATAGTAGTGTTAACAGTAATTGGATATGTTTGTGTACTTTATGAAAACTTTTACTGATTCAATAATGCTCAATGACCTGTGCATACATTTTCAATGGCTACTTTCTTTTAATGGGTGACGAAGTTGGAATCAAGATCTATCCAACTGAAAACACGGACTTGAATGCAGACTATCATCACTTAAATGGTAGGTGACATTATACGTTGACAACTTTTGCAATAAAATGCTCACATGCGCTTCTTGACAGGAAATGTATATCAGAAAGCAAAGTTGTACTTAAAAGAATGTTTATTTACGATATCTCTATTCGAATCTTTCAATGCGCATTCGAACGAAAAATCAAAAGTAACGTTATTATCGTAAGTAGTCAATTCATTAATATAATAGATTTCAAAAATCAGTTGAATGTAAGGATCGACGGATTCAACTATTAACTCATAAATAATAATTGAACCAACGAAACAGATAAGAAATACGCTACAAATGGAAATTTGAATATAACTTTATAACAATAAGAGTATAGCATCACCATTGATGAGGTTTCAAGAGACGCCAATAAGATAAAAATTTTAACTTTGAAAGAACACGGCTGGACCCAACCCATCATGTCATGCATCATCAGTAAGGCAACTGTAGCGCAATAAATAGCGTTACCTCAATAAATTGATCAATATCAATACTTACAATACCAGTACTTTGGTGGTGCGATTTGGGCACTATATTTGAAACTTTCCCAAAACTGGTCTACAAATTTTAGCACACATTAATATATAGCAACCAAGTTTTCCATTGTTACTTTTAAGATGACCTCAGAAACCATTTGAATGCCGTTGTTTTCTTGGAAATTCATTGGTGGAGTTTTTGCTGCGGCCAGTGGTAAATGTATCATTTTTTAAACATTCGATTGTGCATGATATATTTCCATTCATTTTCTATGAAATAGTGCCAGAGACGTCTTCAAATAGAAAATTATTATAGGGAGTATAGAATAAAAGTAAAAAAAAACAAAATGACATATTGTTGATGTTCCTAGTATCAAAAAACATATTCTGGTGAGTATTTCTGTACATCTATATTTCTCTTTCACAGTTGACTGAATATCTACATTGTAATTCGTCTGAAATATCGTCGTTGTTTTCTGTTGGCATCTACAACGCTGGGCCATATCGAAAAACTAAGATAAACAACTGAGATATGTCTTTCTTGCGAGCATTGAACAATGAAATTAGCCGGAACTATTTTATCAGTAACATTTATCAAATATTGACGATAGAAATATATGTAAAAAAAAATTGCATACATTTTATTTTATGGAATCTTCTAAAGCACAATATTGTTGGGCCTTTGTTTGTGTGGTTACGTGTATAAAATATTGGTTTGGCTTGACAATTAATGTTATACTAATCACCAATGCGATCCTGAAAAACGAGGTACACAGAGAGAGAGAGAGAGATATAATAGCTTAAAACTAGCTGGTAGTCCGTTGTTAGAATTAATTTTCAGAAAATCAATTAGAGTTTTTACAGTGAGAGTGTTGACACCCATCGTAAAAACACATGTACTCCGTAATATCCTACGACACAGAAAAACAAATATTTTACTGCTATACGTTGTAAGGCGCTATCATAATGTGTTTTGCTTTGTCGCATTCATTTATATAGAATTATCACACAGTTTTCAGCATTTACCTGAAAAATAAATAAAAGCAACGGTTATTTTCACCACGGTTTATTTAATACAAGATGTATCCACCAATATGCAGCATATGGACTCTTAAATGTTAATCATAAAATCTTTTTATGAACAATATATGTATGTATGTACATTATAAATTAGAATTTTGACTGCTGATAGAATTTCAATATCAAATTTGAATTTGATGAATTTGGTACTTTTCCATGAATTTTTCGCTAACGTCCCGGGTTTTAAATTTTATTTACTACGAGTTTACTCGTAAACTGGAAATGCATAAAAATACTCAAAGGATTTAATAATGTCGCTTGGACTAGTAATGTAGACATAGCTATAAGCTAGTTGTTCTGTCTTAGCATCATTATCCTATCCTCTCTCTTTCCAAAAAAAATGTGTGACTGTATGACTGTATAACGAACAAATTTCATATGAAGCCTCAAATTTCATGGTGGAAGCGGATGTGACTTACGTATCAAAATCAGGCTATGCCACTATTAAGTGTGTGAGGACGTTAAGGATGTATATAAAATGCAATATTGACACCCTCTGGAATTATCAAATTAGGATCTGTGAAAATGTAGGTATTTTTGTAAAGGTAAGAAAAGATTTAAGGTATTTTTAGTCGATGTACATGGTCAATAACTGAACAGCCAGCAATTTATGTAAAAAAATTCAGCTTTGAAATTAAACTATCAAACATGCATTACTTTATCATCATTTGAGGTTGATACATTTAGTATCTGATCAAATAATAAGTGAGCATTTTAAAATAACGCCGGTCTCGAAAAGAACCTAAATATCTGCTTTCAAAAAAAAAAAAAGTTTAGTTGCTCTGTCGTGAGCTTTTTTATGCTCACCTGCAAAAACTTTCATTGGAATTTGAATTCGTCTATAAGCGAAACGCGGAGGCGCGGAAAAAACTTTTCCCAACGGCTTTATTGAAATGTTTTTTTTTCCTGCCTTTGCAGAATGAAATCGTATTCTTAAGGCAGGGGTCGAATAGTATCACCAACTGTTATATTACTAGGGTGCCATTATGTCTTACTTCTGGTCTGTTAAATTTAACATAGTTTCTTATATTTACTGAAGGAATAAAGCTGTTATTTAGTGATATTTTCATGAAGCCTACGTCTTAACAGTATGTATTTTACCAAGTTGAACTGTACTTATATGTTAAATGTTTCACAAGAATCATTCCTTGCGCCGATATGTATGCCACAATCTCTTGGTGCCATAGGTTGCCACATAAACGTCCTCTTATTTGACATTTTCATTTGGCTTACGTAGGCAAATTACCACTATATGTGCCACTCGTGTTTGGTCGCATGACGTTTTTTTGATCGGCCCTCAAACTCAGTGACACTACAATTCTGATGTTCCTCCTTACCTTGCTATAATTAAGGAATTCCAGGCGTAATTAAGTGATTGATGATCGAGTTAGTGCGCGGTGGATATATTATAGGTAGTCGCTTTTAAGGTGTTCACTGTTAATAAAGGGTATTTCAATAGGGACGCTCAAAATATGTTACTTTGTCCTGCTGAGTAGATTATTCATTGTTTAGTGGCCAAATTTGAGTCAACCAGTTTGGTAAATAATCGGCCAACACCTACCTGTACGTCATCAAAATACAATATCTGGTGAAAACATTGCTGCTGTGTGAAAGTGTACAGGAAAACCCAAGGCAGCTTATTTCTCGTTGTTCACAAAAACTTGGCTTTTCTGCGACTTCAACTTGGCGAATTTTGAATCGGGCCTTATGTCACCAGGAACTTCAGGTAAACGACCACAGACAACGCCTGATTGGGTTCTGGAGCAGTTGGAAGTTTACCCAAATTTGTCAAAAAAGTCAACTTTAGCGACATGGCCCATTTTATAATGAATGGATATTGGCAGACATTTGATGCTTTATTCCATATTTAATGCCGTAAGATATACTTACAAATGAAATTAAAATTTAGTCTAAATCTCACAAACAACTTGTTTTATTTACATTTCAAAACTAAGCGTCCTTATAAAAAGACCCTTTACTTGGTGGAATGGCGTTATTATTTAGCATTTTATTTATTATTATAGGAAGTGTTGAATAAAGGGAAATATTATACATCTATTTCGTTTAAATATCAAAATTAATAAATTATTTTTGATAAAACAATACAACTTAAATGGCTTTTGAAGACGTAGAAAATTTTAGTTCCTAATTCGGTGGCGGACAGGTATTGATGGTACATATAAAAAAATCAATTGAAAACCTTTAGTCCTAGTTATCACAGGTTAGAGCAAGCCACTAATTATTGGATGACTATACAGGTGGCATATGCGGCTTAATTTTCACTGTCAGGGATGCTTATCTGTGGCTAGCATCAATTCATTTTCACCCACCGTACCTTTAGTTTTTATCAATATTTACAATAGTATCTTAAAGAATATCTATATATTTCACTAGATTTTTTTCACAACATTCATTTGCGTTCCATACCTATACCTTTATTATATATTTTAAAATGCGCGAGTTAAGTGAAACATTGATCAAGTTACAAAATTGCTAGTAGATTTGTCAAAACAACGTGTATTTCTAATTTAAACATGTCATTTTTCAAGAGAACTAAAGATATCTGTTGATAGATAGGTGACATAGATGTTTGTGGTGTCTGTGGTGTCAAAAATTCAACGTAGCGAGAGTGATAATCTAGCCACTAGTTATATCTTATCTATCCCTACTCTCTACGATTCAAACATCTATTTGCCACTGGGTAAATTAAAAATACAAAAGATCAAAAATTATACCATTCTTTTTTAAATACAGTAAACAGTTTGCATTCGTATTCATTATTTCGCATGTACATATTTGTTTTGATATAAGTTAACGACCTCTGCAATCTTTCACCGGAAGTTGATCATTCGATTGTTTTTCCAGAAGTCGATTTTGGTTTTCCGCTTCTGAAAGATGAAAGTTATTTCCACAAAAGCTTCTCAGCAAAACGGCGCCTAAACTTACATTATATAATATTTGCACAAACTTTTAAGCGTCTATATAAACTTGTATTATCTTTATTTTGTAAAGCTTAGAACACATTTTGAATAAAGTCAAAATCGCTGTTGTTCCATAATATTTACCGCGAGTAATATTATCAGCTATGCAAAATTTACCGAAATATTTATTCGCTTCTCTGTAATATTAACACTTTTATGTCACTTATTGGTGAAAAGGTATTGTTTTAAATAAATTTAACAAATTTTATGGACTAATTTTTCATGTAGTTTTATGAAGAATTTCAATCGGGATTCGAGGCTGTTTATATCAAGGGGTGCGACCAATCAAATATATAAATTTTTGACTTTTTCATAAATGTTATCACTTACAACCCGGGTTTCACCTTTCGACATCTTCATACCATTTTAATCGCATGAATAACCTTGAAATGACGCACTTCATTGGTGCACTTGTCTGAAAATGTCAAAAGGCGAAACCTCTTTATAAGTGAATAGACTTATGGGAACGTACAAAATGAAGCCTATTAAAATTATATATTGATTTTTTTTTTCACTCGAAATCGTAAATTTTAACAATTATTTCGTCGTCGAAAGGCGTCACATAAAATTTTATCCTGTGTTGAAAATATGTAACGCAACCCAATTAAACTTAATTACAACGTTAAAAATGGCGCTGAGTTATTTTGTGTTTTTGTTGCAAATACCTGTAATGTAAAACCATTTCAGTTATCATTTTTAACAATGCATTCACTGAAATAGGCCTCTCTACCTGACAATGAACTAATTACGAATGATTGATTGTGTTCGCCTAGACAAAGCACCTTTGTTTTCAAAGTAAGACATATTGACTATCGATCACTTGTCATGAATAGTACATTTATAAATACATCCAATGTGTGACTTCACTAAACTTGAGTTGTCACAAAAATTAATACATTTACAGTGCTGCACACAAAATACTATAAATTAACCAAAGTGAAAACAGTCAACAAAAAACAACCTATAGCAAATCCATTCTACAGTAGAAATGAATATATTTCAAAGAAAATTATTTGGAGTTATAATTTCGAAAACATAATGAATTCAAATATAACCACACCAATTACAAATAGTGAATTTCAATATGGTATTGATCATCTTGGAATATTTTTTTCTTGTATTACAAGTTTTATTGCATCCAATATTTTAAAAATTGATATTTTTTTAAATCCACACAAGTCCCTCACTTACACGATTTTGCTTTAATTAAGCTGTGCTGATTACGACACGGACCTTGCGACTATATAAAATACTAGTATTCGAACCCGGCTTCGCTCGGACCAGTTTGGGGTTATGTTCACCTCGGCGCGTAAATTCAAACGGGTCAAGTTGAAACAACTGGCAACTTAATGACCAACAATGCAAAAGGGAATTACAGCCGCACAGACATACATACGCCGTTTCGGTTTTATATAAAGATTAAAAAAATATTCCGTGGTCCAAACCACCAATAATATTATTCCACCAATAGATCAAGGTGTTATACAGACATTGAAAAAGTATAACATGTGAAATAAATTTAGGCAAGCAGGCAGAGATTTTGATGAGAGAAAACGAAAAACTGTGTATCCAATTTTAGAAAAAATAACCAGATTTATAAAACTGCTAAAAATAGTGGTGACGCCTGAAATGATATTTCAGTGTGTATTTAGATTTTTTTTTGAAATATAATGTACCTCAATAAAAAGTATTCCTGGCATTTAATTTTTCCTTAACCTACATGACTTTTTGACTGACAAAAATTAATGGAATAAATTAATCGTGTAAATTAAGGTCTAACTGTTTGGCCAAAATATTTCCAACTCATCTTACTGCGAATGTTTGAATAAGAAAAAAATATCACATAAGATTAAAGCACTTAATACGGGACTACACACATCAAATCAAATCACGAAAATATGAAAACGTTTGTCTTAACAATGACTTACGATAGCCGATGATAATATAATATTATATTGAAGAATCACTCAACTGTGCAAAAGTCAACTAGATTTATCATGATCACTTTGTTTGTATAGAATAATGGCTGTATGTCATTACTCAAGTAATTTATTTATTTCATTACACATTTAAACGTCTTGATTTATTCATCAAACAATCCACAATGACTTCAATTGCTTGTTTTGCTTGGAAGTATACCAAATATATTTTTATTATTTTTATATTTGTGGTATTTTGAAATTGATGATTACGGCTGAGGGGCTTCATAGAATTTCAATATCAAATTATATTTGTTTGCATTTTGTTATTTTCTATAGGGTTTGTAGCAGACGACCCGGATTTTGTATTTTGGCATCTTCAGGCATATCATGTGCTCGAATGAACTTAAGCTGACCCATGTTGCCGAATGGCAAATCTATGGTAGTAAACGACAAATCTCATTGGTAGTACAAAATTCAAACTATTCTTATTTTACTTTGAAATGCTTGGTGTCTATTAGATGTAAGAATTTGCACACCACGAAATCCTGAAGAAAAATAGTTGAAAAAACGTCGCAAAAAATCATTGTTCAATATAAAGACACAATATATCGAGAAAACTATCATTTTGAACAGAGTATTACATCATGATTTCCCAACCCTGCACCCTCGGATCTATTTGCATGCGTCTATTATAAAATATTCACTGACAAAACAATAAAATTGAATGCAAAGAATGTATAAAATCTTTAAATAAGGACGCTCGCTCGTGTAGAATGTCCATCGTGATATGCGATGTGTGGCACGTGGAGCCGTTTTGTTGGAACCGCATGTTATCGGTATTCATATCATTCAGTTTAAGCCATCAGAAGTTGCTTACCATCGATTTGTAGCGCTCGCCGTTGACGGTTATGGTAATGCCAGTTTCGTTTTGATTGAAGTACGGACTGATGATTCCGCCATGACCGAAATCCACACCTAGCAGTGATTTTCTCGGTATGAATTTGGTGCTAGTGAATCTGGTTTTGATTGGAATTACCCCAAATCCAACAATTTTGCTTGTTCACATATCCATTTATCCAAAAATGGGACTCGTCACTAATGATAACGTATTGTGCGGAACGTTTCTCGAACAGAATAGTGACTTTTAATGATGTATACACGTTGTTCAACGCGATCATCTTCCATGGTGATTTGCCACACACTGTTCATCAATTGACAACACATTTGACACATGTCTCTGTGACAAAATGGTTGATATAACCTTATAAATTTCGAGTGTCCCTATCGAAAGACTCGATATATATTGAAGAGATTTACAAAAAATAATTTGAATGTCCCACTGTTTATTTTTTTTAACTGGCATTCGCCCACTGCAACTTATCTTAGTCTGAAAGGAGCCCGCGAAAACAAAAAGGATAGGAGCCCCTGGATAAAATTATGCATTTTTATCTATGCCTTTTCGCAGTTGTATTATAATTTTATTGAAAAAATTTTATTTACAAACAATAAGAAACGGCATATACTAGTTTGCAGTGGCTAAATTTGTTTCATGACCCATTTATTTTGAATAATAAAGTTTATAAACAGATCCAGTTAACTTTATCATGCGATGCACTATTTGCTATGTCAGTATAATAATTTTCTCATTGCACGCAATTCACTCCGCAGTGCAAGTTGGACGGAGAGAAAAAGACTTGCGCCGCAATTCTTTTCAATTATTCGGACGGAAAGCATTTAATTGTGTTAAAAGCATTCTTGGAGGAGCACTTTTCAGTCGCGACATTTTTTTTATGCACCCCTTATCTAATTGCGAAAAGAAATTTCGAACAAAACAACGCTTTAATTCATTGGTCGCTTTGCTTCGTCTAATTGCGTTGCACAAAAATTATCAATATTTATTTAATTAAGCACAAAGCTCCTTGATTTAACCTTTTTATTTAAAGCTATAAAAAATCTGACCTTAGTGTAAATGCAATGTCAATTTTAAAAACTAATAGTGAATGGGCTTTTACAAATATTCATGCAAAAAATTTTACTCGTTTTAATTAGAACAAAAAAACGCCTTAGTTAATAAACGTATACATAATTATACTTTACCACCAATTATCTGCTTCATAAGTTGAGTTAAGTACCATTCTGTGAATTTAAGCGAGATAATTTATTAATCGTATCATTTTTTTAAATAGAATAATACTAAACACATACATTTGCACACCATCAACATCAAAATATAGCACTTTATTACATTTCCACTGACAAATAGCATTTATTCAATGCTTTTTTTTGAATATCTGTTTGATGGAGCTTCAAGATCTGAGGTGCGTAAGCGTCAAAGTTTTTTCAAGTGGCATTCCTTTCCCATCGCTGCTGACAGAAGAGTAGTGAACAATTCTTAGTGAAGCCAGTTTAAGAGTTCAATCTATCGGATGAGATTGTTGTATGAGCAACCTTGAATATAATATCTCTATCTCTATATATATAAAAATCTCGACACAAATTTTTGTCGTCGAACTCCTCCGAAACGGCTTAACCGATTATTATGATTTTTTTTATGTATATTGGTTAGATATGAGAGAAAGGTTGGAAAGTATATTTCATTCCGCTAGGTGAAGGATGTTACTATCAGGACTTATTTTTTCAATATTTCTGACATCCATCGTTTTATTTATGTTATTGAATCAGCAGTTATACATTTAGCCGTCCATCTTGAAAACGGCCAGCGCGTATTTTTCACGAATGAGACAGTAATTGAGCGTGCCATAAATCCACCAAAAACTACACTCACTGAATTTTTCGAATTGTGTAATCGTGCGGATACTTTCGGTGCCACACTATTTCACATGGAATCAATCAAAAAAATGGATGCCACGCAAGCTTAGCACACCAATGCCCTGGCTTATTCAAATTAAACACTTTGGGCAGAGTATAAACAGTTGATCCAAGGCAAATTGAGTGCTTCTATCTGCGACTGTTGTTGGTTTAATGTCATCGGCCCATTGTCATTTCAAGATATACGCAAAGTGAATGGACAACAGTATCCAAAATATAAAGATGCATGCCTTACACTCGGCTTGCTCGAAGACGATAATCACTGGGACGATATGCTTGCTGAAGCAGCATTGAGCTGTACAGCAACACAAATTTGTCTACTATTCGTTATAGTGTTGACTACATGTTTCCCGGGACGAGCAGACACGTTGTGGGATAAGCACAAAGACTCAATGACTGACGATATATTACATAGAATTCTTACACGGTGCAACGATCTAACGATTACATTCAACGACGCTTTGTACAATGAAGCATTGATTGCTATCGAGGATATTCACGTTGTCATTGCAAATTTACCACTCATTTCGGTATGAGTTCGCCAAATCGAAGTCTTTCTGTTTTAATAGACACAGAAATGAATCGTGAGCTGCAGCACGATAGTGTAGAAATGGCAGCGATTGTTACTCGAAATGTCCCACTCATGAACAAAAAATCATTTACGACCGCATTATGCTGGCAGCTTCGGCGGAACAAGGTGGATTCTTTTTTTTTGATGCGCGAAGTGGAACTGGCAAAACATTTCTCATTTCGCTTATTCTCGCTGAAGTACGATCAAATAATGGCATCGCATTGGCCGTTGCATCATTTGGCATTGCAGCAACTTTATAGGATGGAGGCAGAACAGCTCATTCAGCATGTAAGCCGCAACATAATATTCAAAATAACCCAGACGCAGTTTGCAGCATAAATAAACAATCATCCATGGCCACAGTGCCTGAACAATACAAAACTGTCATCTGGGATGAATCCACTATGGTACACAAACATTCTCTTGAGGCGTTGAACAGAATATTCGAAGATATAAAAAAAACAACGACAAACTATTCGGCGGCACTCTGTTACTCCTTTCAGGTGATTTCAGACAAACACCCATCATTCCACGTTCAACATACGCTGATAAGATCAACGCTTGCTTGAAATCATCACCACTGTGGTGTAATCTTGAAAAATTCAAGCTTAAATTATACATGCGCGTCCAAATGCTACAAGATCCATCCGCTGACACATTCTCAAACCAATTGTTAACGGCGATGGAAATGTTGCTGTCTGTGAAAATACTGGATGTATAAAATTTTCCACTTATTTCTGCACAATCGTTGATTTGCAAAATACTCTCATTGACCGCATATGTACGCAGACAATACATACATCATGCGCGGCTGGCAGAAAGAGCTATTTTGACAGCAAAAAATGTGGACGTCAGCGATTTAAGCTTCAAGATACAGCAGTCGTTGCCAGGCGACTTGGTATCATACAAATCGATCGATACAGTTTGCGATGCCAACGAAGCTGTAAATTATCTAACAGAGTTTTTAAACTCACTGGATTTGCCAGGCATGTCACCATACCTTCTACGACTGAAAGCTTGATCTCCGATTATTTTACTTCGGAATTTGAACCCACCACGGCTGTGCAATGGCACGTTATTGGTCATTAAAAAATTGATGAAAAACATTATTGAAGCCACCATTTTGAATGGCGAATTTCGAGCTGAAAATGTTTTGCTGCCACGAATTCCAATAATTCTCATAGACGTGCCAATTGAATTCATACGCCTTCAATTTCCTATTAGATTGGCATAATGACAATCTTCTTTATTTCATTTTTCTACTTTAGGATAAAAAATATATTACTTTTTTTTAAATTAACATTAAATTATAAGAGATCAAACAATGAATATGCCCGTTACTTTAATGAAATACATTGTATGGTTGGTTTTTTTTTTGTTTTTATCGGCGGTCATCGTCTACAGCGCTCCATTCCTCTTTCTGTCGTAGATCCCATCCGCACACACTTACAATACATTCGTTATTTTTTACTTAACCAAAATATTCACTAGAAATAATTTATATGGCAGAACAACGTTTTTTGGGTCAGCTAACCTATATATATATATATAAAACAAAGTCGTTTTAGTTTTCAAAGTCGAGAACGGCTGGACCGATTTTGATGATCTTTAATATTCTGGCCCACCGTCCCGAATAGCAGAATAAGTATCATCCCAAATCATGACGGCAAAAAAAATATGAAGGAAAATGATATCTATATTAAAGTAATAAAACATCTCATTTTTGATTTTTGCACATTTATTGAACTAAATTCATTTTGAGTATTCATTTTAACATAATATAAAACTGAATTTAATTAAGCTAATAAGTTAACACATCTATTAATTCTGAGGCGGTACGAAGTTCGCCGGGTCAGCTTGTAACATATATAAATTCAATTCACCGGTGAATACCGACCCAACATATAAATAGTTCACCGATCGTTATTCGTTAGTGAAAGTTGTTTGATCCCTGAAGCATTCTAGAACATATTCTAGGGTGGAATAACATTTGAGACACTTCCATTCCATCGTTTTTATCAAACTTATTGTGAATTTATTTGAACCTTATTGAAAATAACCTGAAAATAATAATATCTCTGCGGCCAAAAGCTTTTGAAACTGTCTATATTAATAAATAGCATCAATCTTACAACATAAGTCTATAAAAGAAAAATACACCTAATATAAATAAATATCTTCAAATATATTTTTTTTGTGTATAAAAAATGCAAATTATACAAATAGATAAAAAGCATAAGAGAGTACTATATATGTATTCTGATAAAGGTCAGGACGGTTTTGATCATCGCGGGCATTGTCAACTTATCAAGCTTATTTTTCTGAATTCTGAAAAAAATATTTATACTATATGAATTTCAGATGTATACATCTGTAATTTATGGATAAAACTACTTTCTTACTTTTAAAAATAGATATAAATCTATAAAAGAATTTAAATCTATAAAAACGGCTTATTTCTTACCGGTAAGAAATAAGTCGTTCGGTTGATAGTAATTCAATTGTGACTGTTGAAATATAGCTTTAAGCGATGGTCTAAAAAAATATATATAAACACATATGTATTAAAATAAATAAAGCTCATTATAAAAAACTATTTCCAAATGTATTCTGATGAAAATCATAACCGGTTTCTTTCATCGCGAGCGTTGTCTACTGATCATTGTCATTGTCGTCAGTTCACAAAGATAAGCGAAACAGGATCTGATGTTTATCAGAATACATGTGGAAATAGAACTTCTTAAAATGTTTAGTTAACATACATTGGTGTTAATATAAAGTTAATATAAAATAAAAATTCTGAAAGACAAAGTTACCGTCGGAACCATCGAAAGTATTACATTGGTGTTGTTTGGGCATAACCTGATATCGGCAGAAAAATAATTTCCAAAATATACACAACTGTGAAACAAAACAACTATAAAATATTATTAGAATCTCGATTATTCAACTAATCATCGAAATAATAACGGTATCTTTTCATTATGCCTTTCTAGATAAATCAGTTAGGCTATGCATTAACACCACCGAAATAATGTATAATAATTTTATTACATATACTTGGCATGTTAAAAAAGTGTTAACCAGCAGTGTGTTGTGGTAGGCCAGGCCAAGTGATGTATAAAAATGACAATATGTAAATTTTCAAAAATAAATAAAATCTTAAATTTATAGCATCAGACCCGGTCGCGCACGGTAAAGCAAAAGAGAAAATCTTATATTTTTTTATAAACGCGGGAAAAATAACATTTTTATAATCTGCGGAAGAGATTGAAAATAGAAGATAGTGATGTGACGAGGTGCTAACGGAATTAGTGTCTACCCAGTGGCAAAGGAGTGCGGTGCCGGAAAATTGCCTAATAAATAAATATGCTCACGGGTAGAAGACAGGAAGGAAACTGCGCCGCCACTGATGCTCGTACGAGAAGATGGCTTAGCTATTTTGCACTCCCTCTTTCTCGCGTTTCAGTGGTGTCGCATTTTTTTGCACTGTATCAATACATTTTTCTTAGTCTGTTTATATATTTTAAGCTAATCAGCTGACATTGACAAAAACACTTAATGGATTAATTTGAATTAAGCTTTTATAAGTCCAATAGCTGATTGGTCCGTGTTCATCTTATTCAGTGACGGTGATCAAGAGTTCAAATCTCCGTACGATATCTTTCGTGCTTTGATTTTTAATCGGTATATGAACTTTTTCTAAAATGCATGTCAACGACGTGCCCTTTCAACCATTCGATACAAAATACATACATGCTTTGAGATTAAAAAGAGCAAATTATCTTGATACTTACAGCTTGTCAATTCTTTGTCTCATCTTTTTACGACTGGTATCACCTCATTGCATCGTCAGTAGCGCTGCTATTTCAATGACGGTCACTATACAATATTCTCTTGGTAACATTTGCTGTCAAAGTTAAGCGACTAGATTGCATGTGTTACATCTCATAATTGTATTATTGTTCCAAAACTGCAGCATTTATGTTGACCAAGCCACTTGACTATAGATTGTTTTGTTTCACTTTTGACGATACACGTTGTAATGGGGAGTTTTTCCTAAGACTTTAATCCCAGAACTCTATTGTGTCGGGTCAAGAAATTGTACAACTTGACCTGAAAAATATTTTTTATTAATTTTATATAATCCTTATTTCAAATTAAATGTTTCGGTATTTCTTTTAACCATGCTGATGTATACGCTAACCTTAACGATATCAATCAATTCTAAAAACCTATTGAGTAGTTCCTGGGAGGAAAAATATAAATACTCTCGAGTGCAAAAGGTTAATATTCAACGTTACTGTACACTGCTGTATAAAATTAGCAAGTGGGACAACAGTTTTGGGAGGAGGTGAGCATGCAATCTTGATTCTGACCATTATAATTATATCTTTCGTTTCAACTGTGTACTGTAATGCTACTATCAATTGCTAGAGATATTCATCAACATCCTAGTTTAAATAGTTTGAGCGCAGCGTAATCAAAGTCGCTTTGTGGTCTTACCAATATTATGACTTTAATTGTGATTCGGTGTGGAGCTCAGAGAACTGTTAACCAAAAGTAATGATACTGCTCCTCAAAAACTATATTAATAAGTAAAAATAATACTGGTTTTTGTGCTAAACGCTGCATACAAGAAAATAAATAAATCAAGACACTTGACACGATGCATACACTGTCGTGAGTTTACTTGGTTCGATACAGGCCTGCACCGGACTGATATTTTAACCATGCACTAAAGCGCTTATAGAAAATGTGACATGCTCGTCCATTTTGTTTGAGTAATGTTAAATATCCTGTGCATCCGTATGAATCCTACGTGACGGTAGAGTATAATCTACCTCGAGTTGAATCTAGAGGAATCAAAAGTATCCCGTTCTTCATATGATCTTACAAATTTATCGAATACCACAAAATTTTCAGCATGGCCGATTGAGCCTGTATGAGGACGGACCGCAGCAAACAGCTTTGCGAGTTCGGTACTCATCTCGGGACAGTGCCACAGTACCTATATCTGTTATGATATATATTTCAACCAATACCGATTGACTAAACCAGTTTCAAATTATTGCAATTTGTGTTCTAAATATTAATGCGGTAAATAAATACGGGTAAGCGGAAATAAAGACAGTTATATAAAAGTAGTCAGTATATATAAATGATATACAAATCTTTAATTAAAAAGTTATTAATTAAAATAGTTGTGAAAGTGTTAATACTTTGAAAATTAAATAAATCCATTTGCTACCCCTGGCCGACAAACTGGGTTAGATAAGACCAAACACTTTTGGACTGCGACAATTTTCTCCACAATTTACACTTTTTATCGCTGGAGTTTTTTTTATTTAACCTACCGCCTCAGTGGAAAAATAATTCGTTTTATTATTTACATAGGACAAGTTTTACGATCGCAATTTACTTGGATTGTGTTAACAGTAATCTTTACGGCCCAAAATTATAATAGAGCAAAATTTATCGAGCACATTTTAAAATTATGCAGATGAGTTATTTTGCACTGAAACTTCCACTTAATTACATAGTAAATCTAACTACGGAAAACTTAAAGCACCATAACGGATTAATTATACGAGGCAATCTAGAAGTGTATAAGTTGGTAAAAAATGCGTCCAGTTTCGGTACGGGAATTGTCGTGAAAATCAGGCCAAAATTTTCGCCTTTATTGAGTATCAATTTAAAACTTTTTAACTTGCCACTGAAGCTAATTAACGTAGTAAAACATCTAAACATTATTTGAATAGGAGAGAAAAAAACTAGGCCTAACTCTGGTGAAACAAAATATACATATACAAAAATATATTGGTCATTAGTATTTATCCGATTCAACACTGCACGTGTTATAAACTGTTCTTAACTTTTGCCTGGCTGAGGGTGAAACAGTCGATCACCACTGATATTTTATCTTAAATTAGATATTTTATCTTAACATTAGTGAAACAATGTGTAAACTTTTGGTATTCTTAAATCATTGTTTTTTACATCTTTTGCAGTAAAAAAATATGATTTTCATAGACTAGTTTCGTCGCAATTAAATAAAAAAGAAAATAAGTCAGATTATTACTGGCCGAAAACCATATACATATGTATGTATATTGTCGCTACCAATTGCCAGGGTTAAAACTGCGAATACGCGATAAGATAACGTTATCTTATCTCAAACGCACTTCATTTAACGAACATTCCAAATCAAATGGATGCTTTTAACATTAAAAGGTGTAGATAAGAAGTCGCATTCACGGTTCGCATCGCCAATTTAGTATAAACAAGAGCACGATATGGTTTTCTCATTCATGCGTGACTTAAAATATGAATAATTGTAGTAAAATTATCGATTTTCATATAATAATAATTATAGATACGTCAAACCATAATCAATAATTTTTTATTGCAGTCTTACCACTGCGGTCTTTTTTAGAGCCCCCTTTGGCCTACGAGGTATTTTTCAAGGACAGTCTTTCGAAAGTTAAGTACACCTGTAAGCGAGCTCTTTTTTAATGTTATACAAGATAAGGGCCAGTTAATCAAAGCTCTCTGCTGCACTTTTAGCATACTCATCAAGAATGGACAACATTTTGTGTGCTAGTTTGAAGTGGAGCATCATATTGTCCGTTGAATCATTGTATAAAGCAGGCACGGGCAAACTGTGGCCAGCCATCATAAATCCTCATTCTAAGGAAGAATAATTTTTAAATATTTTTTTTTAAAAATATTGAAAATCAAATAAAAATTCTTCAAGATATTGAGTGAGTATACAGATATTCCTTTTCACCGTCAAATTCGATGGCTTTGCTAGGAAAAAGTGCTTCGAAGAGTTCGGAATATGAAAGATATTATAATTTTATTTTTGGAAATAAAGAATGTTACGGACTTTGCTGATTTTGCATTTACTCTGGACTTCGTGCCACACTTAAATACTATTAACTCCGTGCTATGAACGCTCTGAATGACGATTTTTCACAAAGATTTGGTGACTTCCGAAAAAATTGAGACAAGTTTGGCGCTAGTTTCAATAGATATCAAAACTGCATTCAAAGAACTACAACATGAGATTATTGATCTGTAATGTTTCACTGATTTCAGAGAATTACACCGTCGTGACGAAATCTGCAAATTTTAAAATGATCTTAATTTAGACAAATTCGACCAACTTTCAAAGATTTTGCACGACGTGAACATACATTTTCGATCATGAACCTCAGCTTAATTCTGATTCCAACTTTTTCTAGGACCATTCACAAGTAGTTTTAAAAATATCAACTACAAAATGAGCACCTGAATTTTTTTTAAATGTTGAAAAATTTCATTTTTGAAACAGCTTCATTCTTCTCGTATATTTTTCGTGATAATAGAGTACACCCGGTCCTCTTTTCAAACGATTTTTTTCAGTGATTTCGATTTCACGTGATTTTTTGGACGGCACCGTGATTTAATCGTAGGTACGCGATTTTTCTTTTTACAGTCAACAAAATGGTGCGCAAAATCATTCCATATTATTGGTGACTATGCTCTGAAACTTATTTAAGCACAATGCATTCATAAAATTCGTTGAATAGCACGTTTCCCGATCGTAAATTTTATCACAGATAGTTACTATGTCAAATAAATGCACTTCAGCCGTCCAAATATTTTAAATGCACAATAATAAATACGAACTGAATATAGAAATATTATTTTTGAATGAAAATGGGAATGTTTTAGGTATATTTTTATGCAACGATCGGTTGTATATCTAAAAATAGTAATTTACTTGCGGCACCCTGCTCATTTTGAATTCTTGGAATTGGCTCTCCATCCGAAAAGTTTGCCCCCCTGGTATAACGTAGTATACTGCACGAGATATTATCTTAAGTAATCTCAATCGCAGGACACATGTTTCCTAAGTAAGCAAAATCAACGACTAACCTTTTTTCACCTGAATCCGTAAAGCATATCCGTTTCGTTATCAATGTGTGTGTAGAGACTCCAATTACTCGAGTATCGAGTAGTACATTTTACAAAATACTCGAGTACTCGAGTAGTTTCATATGAACCAAAATATCTTATATATAAAACCGAAACAGCGTATGTATGTCTGTGGGTCTGTAATTCCCTTTTGCATTGTTGGTCATTGAGTTGCCAGTTGTTTCAACTTGGCCCGTCTGAATTTACGCGCTGAGGTGAACATAACCCCAAACTGGTCCGAGCGAAGCCGGGTTCGAATACTATTATTTCATAAAATACGTCAAACCAATGTGTCACATTTAATAACTTATTATCTTATATATAAAACCGAAACGGGGGATGTATGTCTGTAATTCCCTTTTGCATTGTTGTTGCAAGTTCAAACAAACGAATTGATTTCGCTCGCGAAAGTTTCGACGGTAAATTTGTTTCGTTATCAATGTGTGTGTAGAGACTCCAATTACTCGAGTATCGAGTAGTACATATATAAAACCGAAACGGCGTATGTATGTCTGTGGGTCTGTAATTCCCTTTTGCATTGTTGGTCATTAAGTTGCCATAAAAACGAATATGAAAGAAAATATGTTTGATTTTTTTATCGGTGAAGACATTTAGTCAAAATGTAATAAATTAGTCTTCTACTGAACTTTTCCCGGCTTTTATTAATATAATAATGTTTTTATTTACGTGAAGGTATTATTTGACATTTCTTTGACAGCAAATTAGATTTTTTCCTTGAAATTGTACATTATAATGGGTGAGAATGGGGCTGTCAATATATGAAAGGGGCTGTGAAATGTCAATGCCGGTCTGAAATGTTCATTTTAATTCCATTTTAATTGACCTAGACTTTTTAATTTTGAAAAAAGTTCTTTCAACTTGGCCCGTCTGAATTTACGCGCCGAGGTGAACATAACCCTAAACTGGTCCGAGCGAAGCCGGGTAGCAATACTAGTAAATCATAAAACTGGTTATTTCATCTGAAATTAATTACAGAACAATATTTTTAAGAATTATAGATTACTATATGTGGCACAATCTTTACGAAATGGAAAAATTTGTACGTTTATTAATTAATTAATTGACCATCAAATGCCAAATAATATTCAATTTTTTTATTGAAATCATAATCGATAAAAAAATACGTATTTACTTTCTGCAATTGATAATTTCTTTCGCAATATTCCATAGAAAACTTTTCGTCTTTCCATTTAAAAATAATCCCGATTATATTAATTATTGTTCATAAAATAGCTCACACAAAATTTGAATACATTGTAATATCTCTTCACTAAGAATTAATAGCCAGAACAACTGAAGTGTTGTCGGAAACATAAACAGACTTTGATTCCTTAGCACAAATGTTGGATTAAAAATTAAATGACCAACAATGCAACAGGGAATTACAGACCCACAGACATACATACGACGTTTCGGTTTTATATATATAAGATAATCTGACAATTTTACTTTTATTAAATTTACATTGATTAAAATAATGCTCAGTTGTTTTGGGGTGCCTAAAAATTAGTATGTGCTTAAATTCACTCTAGTGTATTATACAATCATTTTGTCAGCTTTAACCTACTATTTCTTAATGAACCAAGTGCAACAGCAAACTAGTAGAACTCATTACCGAAATAATTTAACCTAATATACCCCGCGGCGTAATATGAATTTGTGCGCAATTGAGTGACGGTGCCTTTAGTGACGTCGCGATGCTCTCAACGCCTAACCCACGTGCCCTCAACCTTTTTTAATTCTCAAGCCTCTTTTAAATTTGTAACTACAGTAGAGCCTCGATAATCCGGATTTTCGATTATCTGGATGGGTCAAAATAAACAAAAATATTACAAATTTGCTGATATGCACGTGGCGAACTGTGTCCACTGTTTACGTACGTTATAGAATGCAGTCTTAATATTTTCATCGTTGCATTTGTTCTAACAATAAGTCCTTAGTAAAATATGGGTCAGTCATCGTCCAAATTCGATACGCATTGAATGTTTGTATCTTGAAAAATTGATCACGATTTAAATATTTATTTTTAATATTACCGATATGTCAACGAAAAGAAAACGTGTCTTAGTTTCACTAAAAGACAAATATATATATGAATATAATCGATGCTTTGAAACGGGGTGAATTGGGAAGTTTTTTGTCTAATAAATATGGTGTCGGAACGTCAACGATCTCGGATATAAAAAAAGTGAAAAATTCTTGATGTTTACCAATTGTTTAATGTCAGAAGATGAAAGCACAGAGCGTAAAGTTATGAAAACATCACGAAAGGAAGAAGTTGAAGAGTGTATTTTTATGTGGTTCATACGAAGACGATCATCTGGACAGCCAATATCTGGTCTATTACTATGTGAAAAAGCAATATTTTTCACGTAAAGAAAAGCTAGCTTTAAGCAGAAATCGATAATTGATTTTTTCAATAAAAAATAATTTATTATTTAAGCTATGTATTAATCTATAGAAATAAAATTAATTTATACTGAATATACTTGTCTTTTGCTGTCAATTATGATTTTTTCGATTATCCGGATTTGCCCTAACCGGACTATCTTCATCCTCAATTATTCCGGATAATCGAGGTTCTACTGTACATTAATAATAATATGCCCGAAATAATTTAACCTCATATTTTGATATAATATTACATATGTTTCCCGATGAAATGTTTTTTGAAATTTGATTTAGACGAAATATCAGCAGTTGCTAAAACATATAACGAAAAAAAATGTATGAGTTGGACTTGTGAGCCACGTTGAACGCGGCCCGGGTATTTATATCGACGGGTAACAGCAAAAAGATCTCACAGTAGCTTGAGTCAAATGCATTTTTTAACATAGTTCGAATGCTACAGACATCTTTTATGTCCTGACAAAAGATTGTGTCTAAATTAATTTTGATCAGTTAATAAATCAAAAATACATTTTATATCAAACAAAAAAGATTTTCTTGTCATCAAAACTATAACGGCGAATTATTTTAACTATCAAAGCCAGCCGCGATTCTCATCTCAAGCTGCTCACTAGTACGCTAAACAATCAGCACTTCAGCTGTTTTTATATTTCATTCTGCATTTGTCGAAGATTTTATATTAAACTAGTATTGCTACCCGGCGTCGCTCGGACTAAGCGACCAATAATTATTTAATGTTATATCATTCGACATAATTATATCACAAAATCTAACATCCAAAATAGAGTTAAAATAAAATCACAAACTTTATTTAATTTGATGACAGCCCATTAAAATGTCCAAATTCAAGGAAAAAATTTAATTTGCTGTCAAAGAAATGTCAAATACCTTCACGTAAATAATAAACATTATTATTAATAATAAAAGCCGGGAAAAAGTTGGTAGAAGACCAATTTATTACATTTTGACTAAATGTTTTCGCCGATAAAAATTCAAACATATTATCTTTCATATTCGTTTTTATGGCAACATAATGACCAACAATGCAAAATGGAATAACAAACTCACATACATACATACGCCGTTTCGGTTTTATATATAAGATAATAATAATTAAGAAATAATATTGCAATTTTGGGTCCGTTAAATTATCTTTAGCACGTTTTTATTTTAATGGCTGCTAATTTGGAAAATGCAAATATGCCATACAATGGAACACTTTTATAGGTCACTTTTAGGGTGTTCACTGTCAATACTTGGTAGAAACGCATTATAATAAAAATAATAATACATAGTTAGTACTTTTTTCAAATAAAATTTATTTGATCATGACCGGGTTCGCTCATGGCGAGCATTGTCAACTGATAAGAAATAAAATACAACAGCGATATTTATACAAAACTTAAGTAAGGTATGACAAACAATTGGTAGAAAAACTAAGCAAATAACAAGAAAAATAGACGAAAAATAAAAGATTTAAAATAACTTTGATTATTCCAAAAGTAATTTGAGAAAAGCCTCTTTCAGAGGCATCTTCAGACTTACTATCGCAAAGTTTGCTTAAGTAATGAAGCAAGATAAATTCTAACATTTTAACATTTTAAATTATGAAATTACAAAATGGATTACGGGTTTTTTTCCTTCTAAAGGAAACAAGGAAGGGGTGATAGAATCAAAAAATGCATTAACATAATGATACTAATCAATTAGATTGGGATTTTTCCTTTTGTTCGCAAGAGAGGGTTATAGAATCGAAACAAAGCAAACAAATATATTTCTAATGACGTTAAACATTACAAACTAATAAACTATAAACTAATGAGCTGCAATCAATCAGTTAGGTTGGGTGATCACTCTTTTGAATTGGGAATAATGTTAGCAGAGGTGAGAAACCTGTCCTGTTAAGAATATTATTTAATAATATATCTTTTTTATTAAGAGTTTTATTTATTTCTAAAAATTCTAGACTATTCATCTTTAAACCTTTTTTATTTACTCGGTGGAGTATTTCTACATTACTAGTCTGATTAAAATTATGGTCATTTTCTATTAAATGATTGGCAAACCTGTCTGTCCAACATAAGACGCTGGACAGTCTCCACAAGAGAGTCGATAGATACCACTCTGTGACGATGAATCTACGCGATCTTTACTGTTCAATAAAAAAATTCCTAAATTATTTACTGTGTAAAACGCGGGTTCTAATATTTTCGTTTGCTTTCTTCTCTCCTGAAAAAATATTATTAACTATGAGTTGTTTAACTTGCTTACGTTTAAGTAAGTTAACGACTATATCTGTGTTATAACCATTATTTACAGCTATCTGTTTAATAATGTATTGAACAAAACTATTTTTTGTTTAATAAAAAAATTTACAAACAATCAGTAGGATTACCTATGGGTGGTCCTATTTCACCTTTGCTCGCGGATATTTTTATGGATCATTTTGAAAATGACCTCTTTAAGTCAAATCACGCGTTTTAAAAATTTAAAACTTTATCGTTATGTAGACGATATTTTTGTATTTGGACAGGGACAGATAGACAGTTAGATTCCTTTTTACGTCACATAAATTCATTGCATTCAAATATTAAATTCACATTAGAGATTGAGCAACTAAAAACCTTAAATTTTCTTGACTTAACAATAAAGATTAATAATAACAACAGATTAGAATTTGCCATTTATAGAAAACCTACATATACAGATGTAGTCATTCACCATCAATCGATTCACCCGTGGTCACAAAAGCTCTCATCATTCCATGCAATGATTAATAGATTAGTTAACATCCCTCTCACTAAAGTCAACTTTGAATTAGAGTTAAACATTATTAAACAGATAGCTGTAAATAATGGTTACAATGTAAATAATGTTGACAATGCTCGCCATGAGCGAAACCGGTTCTGATCAAATAAATTTTATGTGTAAAAAGTACTAAAAATGTATTATTACTTTTATAGGTATTGTATATTTTTTCAATTCACTACAAGGCTGCTTGCGAAATCGTGAGTGATTTAAAGCCCGAAAACTAACGATTGCTTATTTGCTTAACGTACAGGTCTGATTTGAATTGGCCGATCGGTATGTTTACCACCTGTTGGGAAGGCGACCGACCCGTAGATTACAGAATCATCCAACTTGACGACTGCACATAGGTAGTACATATATTTGATGATGTGCTCGACCGAAATTTCACATGCCCAAATTGGCGTAGAGACAGTATTTACAATACCACCTATGGTGATTCTATGACAGATTAATTGTTTACACTGAATACAACGTTTTGAGATTCACATCAGTCATCTCAATGCTGATTAAAATGTGTTATGTTCTTAATATTAGAGAACATAACTTACCGTTAACTTTATCAATAATGCTCAAATCAAGACAAAATCGTATCACTAAATACTTAATAACGATTTTTTTTAATTTTATTAACCTTTAAAACACGGTTTCTAAAAAAAAATAAAATCCGAAGGGGGTTCTAAAAATACCCCAGTGTTATGACTTTACTGTATCCAGAAAATGTTATATTACGCTTTAACGTAATCTTTATACATTTTCCTAAAAAGATATATATTATATTCGATCGTTTTTCTACAATAATTCTATTTTAAGTCACTCATGAACGGACAAGCAGTTCGTGTTTATCTTCATGACAGACTGGCGTTATCAAAGCTGTAAGCGTGAGAGCTTATCTACGTATTTCAACGTAAAAATCATCGATTTGATTTGAAACGTACTTTTTAACGTGGCATATTTGAGATAAGGTAACGTTTTCATATGGGCATCGTTATCATAGCAGTGAAGTTTGAATCCTGGCAATTTGTAGTGACTGTATAAATGGCTTTGGCTAGTGATAATCCGACTTTTTTTTTAATTGCAACGTTACTAGTCGATAAAAATCATATTTTTTACTGCAAAAGTTTTAAAAAACAATGATTTAAGAATACCAAAAGTTTACACACTGTATCACTAAAATTAAGATAAAGTGGTAGTGGTGGTAAACTGTCTTACTCGCTGGGAACGAAATGTTAAAGATTATTGTAAATACAAACTTATTTCGATAAAAATGAATTTGATAAAACATTTATGTATGAAATTTGAAACCTTTGAATATTGTATTTTTTGTCATTGGCGTCACGGGTTTCGCCTTTCGGCATCTTCATGCATTTCAAGTGCACGATTGAGCTTGAACTGACGCATTGTCAATAGTTTATACTATTTTAGAGTTCAGTCAATCTTGGTATACTAGCAAAGTTGATATCATTTAGGATTTCGGCTTAAGATGCTTGATGGATTTTCAACATAAAATTTGAATTTTTACTTGTTCATGAGTTTTACTGCTAACGACCCGGATTCTTGTTTCGCGGAAAACGATTCAAATTTGATATTGAAATTCAATCAAGCACCTCGAAATCCTCATTTTTTTTTTATTCATAGTTGTATATGAAATTTATTTTCTGCCAATCCGCTTATTAAAACGGATCACCGGTAGAGTGATACGCTGGCGAATAATCATTTAACAACTACACCCCTTTAACTGTATCCTATATGGAAATGAGAGTTTGAGTGATTAAATGTCAAGCCCGTAGAAACGGAACTATCGCAATTTTAAATAACGAGATCGAAAAAGGCTTAAAATCTTTTTTTTTATTTAGGATAAAAATAGTCGATTGATTTTTGATTTTCTTTTTATAATTAAAAAAATAGCTATTTAACACTATTTTAGGTAGCATTTAATTATAAAATAAAAGCACGGCTTTCTTTTTATTACCATCTCACTTGTCCGCTGTGCTTAATTAATTTACCATCGCATTGTAAATTCCAGCGAGCTGAAGAGAATGGTTTCGCGGTTTTCTTCGACAAACAACTATAATGAGCTTGCTTTTAACTTATGAGAGTAATTTGAAATAGTTGGGGAGGTCTTCGCCAAGAATCCTTTTCAAAAGGCATTTCATTATAGGAATCAAACCAGTGAATAAATATTCACTTTGTTTCGATTAAACATTTCGCAAGGAAGCCAACTTTCCGTAGAGTACAGTGGAACCCCGATCTTACGTTCTCGCATTATACGTTTTCCCGCGTGGTGCGTTCATTTTCTATAGTCCCGGCATTTAGTTCACATATAAAACTTTCCCGCATTCATCGTTTCCCGCATAAATCGTTTGTTTTATACGGTCCCTTGAAAAACGCAGAATCGGGGTTTCACTGTATGTTATTTACATTTACATACAGTAAATATGTTGATAATATAATTTTCATCTATTGTTTGTAGAACGCGCGGGCAGGAATAAATTAAAAATGTCAAATGACTCGTACATGTATGATTTGTATATAAACTTTTGCAGCTATATAGATTCATCGGTCTATATCAAATAACGTCTCAACTTAATATTATTTTCATTCAGCAATAATATCAAGTCCTTTGAAAAATTATGAGTCTGCACTCAATGACATCCTAGTATCTGTAGAAACTAACGATAGTGTACCTATCAACTTGACATCAATCTTCGAACTGATTATGATATTGAAAACTCTTGGGAGAGCAATTAAAATTTTTGCAGATCATCCGATCAAACAGAGTGCAAAAGATATTGGAAGATGGATTTGATTAACAAGTTTTTAAATCATATACAACTAATTGATATTAACAGACATATGAAATAAAAATATTTATATACTGTGTAATGGGAATCAAAAACCATGTAAAACTACCATTTGTTAGATGATCTCAATAAACTAAAATATAATAGCTTCAGGGCATTTTTACACATTTTTGTGTAGTTTCCTGAAACTTAAAACGTATTCTCTGAACGAAAAGATAATTTCTTGTGTTTAATTTTTTTATAAATACAAAACCTTATATATGTAACATTCTTCTTTAATTATTTTCAATAATATATTATGTTCATAAGAAATATCGTAGGAAAGTAAGATAACCAAGAAAAATAATTAGGTTTCTTACATAACTCGTTTTCTGTTTCTGGAAGAACTGAAATTAAAAACACGAAGCTTGCTGCTGATTAAATACAGGCCGAGAGTAAAATTTTCTATTCTGAAAAAAAAATATCTTAAAAAAAGTTGGCCAACTTTCTGGCAGAGTGGATTAAAAATGGACGTAGACACTATTTATGATTATTCGGTGACATTGTGAATTTTTTCGACGTTTATAAGTAAGTATTTAATCCAAAGCACCGCGTCTCTCATTTGCTGTCATGTTATTTAGTTTTGCTGACAGACAATTTGATCGAGGGAATTTCTTCTATGATTTACGCCGAATTAAATACATCGCCAAACTTCTGACTGAGATCCTCCTAAGCGCATTATCAGAACAATGCGGTATTTTGTTTCACTGGTAAAACTAATTAATTCATTGAAACATTTTAATTGAGTATTTCAACCAAATATTTGGAACGTTGGTCAATCAAAATAAAAATAAATATCTTCGACCTATATTATAAGAGAAAACGTGGCGAAGAGAAACTGATATTCAAACAGTATAATTATTTTATTCTTAGTGTCTCAAAAAAGAGCGTCGAAAGACTGTTAATCTGGTAGAACAACTTGTGTAAAGTATTATGATATTTTAAATGAATAAAAGTAACTGTTAACATACTAAAAGTCATCATAATCTTATTAAGAGTCTATATTTATACTTCACGTCGGTTAGTAAACATCAAACTAATAGGGAGCCGCATTAGCATCTTCGCAAAAGAATTTTTGTCAGGTTATGTAGTTTTGGATGAATCAATCTGGATTGTGTAAATAAAAAATTCTCTCCGAGATTGTACGGTGGTGTTGTAAAGATTTTGTTTTCCGAGTCTTTGCATAGTTAAGTAAGCGAAAAATCTTTTGCGTATTGAATGCTTACGAAACGACTGTTTTTTAAGTAAAGCACAAAATGCATCTCAAGTCGTGGTCAAAGTTTATAATATGTAACATTTTAATATATGTAAATTAAAATTATACAGCTTATAAATAATAGGAATAAATTATTTGTTTACTTCGAGAATAATCCAACGCAGGCTACAGTGGCATTTCCATTGGCAGCTTAATTCTACATCATGGAAGATCAAATAATTCATGTCCACTATGCCAGTGAAACCACAGGGATCAGAAGGATATTAAGCTAAAATAAATTTTCATAAAATTTGTTCCAATAACTATGGTACGATTTTTTTTTCGATAGTGAGTACAAAATCTTAATTAAATTACCGAGATAATTTCCATGTTAACATAATTCGTTTTCTTGTTTGAAAAGCTTCAAAAGAAAACTCCGTGCTATTAAAAAACCTCTCGTTATGACTAAAATTCAGCATTTTAAAATACTCTACACAGGTTTTCTAAGATAGCGGCCGTAGAATGGGGCCTGAGATAACGAAGAGAAAAGTGAAAATGGCATCTGGAGGAAAATTGTATTTCCTTTGTCAGTGAACATCAAGTTTTATAATATAAAATTCGAAAATTGTTTGGAGAAGGTAAATTTATCCCGTAATTGATTGCTGTCAGTCCACTGTAAGATTAAAATCGCTTTTATTTTTCTCTAAAATGGTTGACCATCATAAATAGAAAAAGGTTTTTTAAGCTTATAATGATGTATCAAATAAGCCCTTTAGCACACTGACTATTTATGAATTATTTATGTGTAAACTACATATAAATTAAATTTTCGAAAAAGTTTTTTTTAGTTCCAAAATCGCTTCAGTACTGAAACCAATATTGTTATTACGCTAAAAATTTTAATTTATATTGTCCATAAATCAGAATTTCACTGATGATAAGAAACACTTTTTTATCTTCAAAAAGATTTATTTATATTTCTCGGTGAAGAAAATTTGAAAAAAAAAATGTTATAGTAAAAATTGTCTGAATGAAGCTAACCGAAAGAATAAAATTATGCTACCGGTAGTAACTAATGCAAACGCTTTTTGACGATTAAAGTGTATTTAGTAATCTACTTATATGTATTTTACAATCCGCTGTATACACATGTTTTATCTTAACCGAATGGCTGCCACAAGCGTCTTGAGACGCGAACTTTTCCGTAAACGGCACGGCACGCCAATCATACAAAAAATGACGTCTTCGGACGCTCGCTTTAGGCGGGATTTTTTTTAACCATGTCCGCTCCCCCTTGGAGCACTCCTCACGGAGTTTATCTCAACACATATTTTTCTACGAGAACTGCTTGTTACTCAGTTGCTCAACCTCCCCTTTTCGAAGAGAGTATAGATTGAAAGGATGCGAAGACTATGGTAGTACTAGTGGTTAGCTAATCGCTGTCACTATGCGTCGCTCTTTGGGATCAGGAAAGGTGGGAAGGTATTTTCAACAACACAAACACCCATGCATTTGAACAGATTTATCAACTGGAAAAATCCACTCGTACCGGGAATCGAACCCGGGCGGTCCAGCACGCAAGCCAACAACATTGGAAACTGTGCCGCGGACCGGACGAGATTGCGGGATTTTACTAACTAAAATCAATTGTATGAAACATAAAAATATTTTGAACACACGACATTTATTGTTAATATCTTCATATACTCAAAATTTTTACATTTTACAACATTTAAAAAAGATATATTAAGAAAGTTTTATTTTTACAATAAAATTCGTGGCGTGTGAGGTACCTCCATACATGCACATGCTGGCAGTAAAAAAGTTAAACATTTCACCGTTAAAAAAAGTCAAAGAATAATAACAATTCTTACGTCTAAAGATTCAAAATTGACGTTCCCTTTTTAAAAAGTGGCGCCATATGACAGGTGAGATAATTAAGCAGCGGACCGCCACCCTCCCTTTGCCCAAAAAACAATTTGTTAATCTAACTAAATCACATAATTAATTCAGTTGATTTTTCTGACGAATTTTTCAATTCGCCAAGAATAAATTGGAATCTTTGCCCGCCTACATGTTTTATTGAATATTACGGATACACAACGAATATATTTTTCTTCTTAATTTACTTATTTTTCGACCTTCTTTAGCATTTAAACGAAAGATTTTTATATATTCCAATAGATTTTGCATCTCGGGGTCAGAAAGAAAAGAAAAAATTCTTTTTGTGGGCTAATTGGGGGATGTATGTTTAAATGATTAATTGTGTTCATTTTCTAATCATTTAGTTTTTGCAGTAGTTTTAAACATTGTCAACTATCACTTCTTGATGGGAAAGCATTATTTTAATTAATTAATACAAAATTTTAATACTAATCATCAGGTGATAATGCTCGCGATGAGCGAAACTGGACCTGACCTTTATCTAATTATATGTGGTAGTAGTACTGAAAAATGTGTTTTCGTAAACCATTTCCATCATAATATATTGATTGAATTGGAATTTACTTCGTAAAACTCCATTTTAACACGTAAAAATTATAATATATTTTAGTTCTACAGATATTATAAGATTTATAATGTAGCGATTGACGTTTTACGTTTCCGGGAATATATACGTTTTGTATATATTCCGCAATTTATTAACACTTCCTTTCTTTGTTTGAATATAGAAAAATATGAAATGATACACGTGATTATTTTGAAATATAAATTGACTAAAAATATTTAATTGTTAAGTAAATTATTTCTAATGAGAGGGATAAATCGATTGACCAACGCACGTTTGTCTAAAATACCTTATTTTACTCAAGCTGGCTTCAAACGATGTTATATTGAAAATAAATATTTATTTAGAACGGCCTAACAGTAAAATATAACATTCTATAAAATATAAGGTAGCGTAGCTAACATAAACCTGCTTGAACTTAGCTTGTAGGTGAAGCTAATTACTGGAATATAATACGGGGTCATCCATCACTCTTGGGGAAGTCCATTGTCAACTGTCAGACCGACGTGCCACCCACTTAAGACAAAATAATCACCTGTACCTACTTCAGGCCAAATTCTTTTCACCGAGAATCCAGAAGCTAGAGGAATTGTTATCACGGAGATTTTTGAGCCTCTCTGTACTCGAGTACTTTTGAATGGGATTATAATGAAAAATTTCATCACTAAAGAAAAACGCCGAAATACTTTGATGTCAACCCTTTTTATTTGAATGTTGTATTGTAAATATCATTTCGTCAAAGTATGTAAAAAAGTTTTTAAGGTGTTTACTGTTAATACTTGGTGGATGGCATTATAGCAAAAATAATAAAACATTGTCAGTATTAATTCCACATTTGATGTATTATGATCAGGACCAGTTTCGCTCATCGCAAACATTATCAACTGATAAGAAGCACATAACAATGTATTTTTGATTATAACTGTGCATTAGTTGATTAGTTGATAGTGTTAGTGATTAGCTAAACTGGTTGCGATCTTTATTAAGTATGTGGATTAAGTATTAAAAACTGCTTAATTTTTTTAGTTTAATGACAAAGATCTTGCACCAAAAATTGGCGTCTTATATAGAACTATTGGCAGATATATAAAAGTATTTATTCGAAATTCTTGTCAATTCCTTAGTAATTTTATAAATGTACATACATATACAAATATGACATACATATTGCGAAACCGTCTTATGGGTGAGAACAATTGCCATCACCTATCATAAAAATGAACGAGAAGAAAATATCAACAAAAAAAACATCAGATAAATATTGCCGCTTAAATTATTAAGTGTAATGAAAACTTAAGTTTAAGTCTGTGAAAGTTTTCTCGTTTTTAATTCTCTCAATAAAGACTGAGCTATTAGTACACATCATTCCTCTGTGAAGCATTAACAAGTTAACGATAAAATACTTAAACGTTCTCTCGTGGATCCTCTACTTTATATGAAACGTTATACTTTACAAGCTTCCTTTTGATGTCGCATTGAAAGAAAGTTTCACTTAAGCTTTTCTGAGAGTAGTATTTTTCCGTTTTAACGCATATACAGGGAATATGTGCAGAAATGATCATCTATTTCAAAAACATTTTTTCGTTCTGATTTTAAAGCAACTTATTACTTGGTGAATAAACAATGT
This sequence comes from Himalopsyche kuldschensis, assembly GCA_028554975.1. Classification (NCBI taxonomy): domain Eukaryota; kingdom Metazoa; phylum Arthropoda; class Insecta; order Trichoptera; family Rhyacophilidae; genus Himalopsyche; species Himalopsyche kuldschensis. Next base: position 36,892 of record JAHFWI010000060.1, on the reverse strand, counting down.
TTTCGACATTTCTTTAAAACTTTCTTCTCTCAATGAGAAGCATATGAAATCCTAATGGAGCTTAGAAAACTCAAGTTTTTATAAATCATGATGAAGCTGTAGACAGGATTAGTTGTTAAATTATCCCTCTTGCAAAGCCTTGTTTTTTTAAGGATCCATGCCTTTGATTAAACAAATCAAACACCTATTGAAAAATTATATGGTAGATTAGATATTTAATGAAAAAATATATGAAGTAAGCAATTATTATGTTTTAAGCAGACTCTTTTGAAAATATATAACACTCGATAATTACATAGTTTCCAAATATATACTTTTGTGCCAATATTAGAAAAATCTAAGGTCGTAAATGTAATTTAGCTCAGAAAGTATGGGTCTTTCAATAGGAACACTCGAAATTTCATAAGTTATAGCAGCCATGTTGTATAAGTGACATCTGTCCAATTGTTAAGTAGTCTATGGCAAATTACCGTAGTCGTTGAAAAACGAGTCATCAAACTTATTATCAAAGTCACTGCTCCGTTCGAGAAACGTTCCGCGCAATACGTCATCTATAGCGACGAGACCCATTTTCGGATGAATGGATTTTTAACAAGTAAAATTGTCCAAAATTGATTCTAATCCATACGAAATACACCGGCACCAAATGCATCCCAAGAAAGTCACTTTTTTGCGGATTTTGTTCTGGCGGAATCATCGGTCCGTACTTAAATCAAAACGAAACTAGCACTATTCAAAAGTTAAAACATTTAGAGACGAAGGAGACTGGAAGAACTTTGGCGCTCACACGCCTTAGAACTTGATGCTCTGTCAAACTGAAAAAAAAACCATCAACGGTGTGCTGCATATCGATGATAAGTAATTTCTTGTGGCCTAAACTAGACGATATGAATACCGATAGCAAGTAGCTCCAGCAGGATGGCGCTACGAGCCACACACCACATGATGAGTATTCTACAAAAGCAATCGTCTTTATTGAAAGACATCATATAATTCAAAATCACGATCATATGATGTCACGATATTAAATGGAATGATTTTCACAGTAAAATAGCGATGTAATCCGTTTCATTAGAAAATAATTTTGAATATAGTATACGGCTGTATTTTTTAATTCTGAATTTCAGAATGCGAAAAGTTAATAGGTTTTTTATGAGAGTAAATATTAAATAGCTCTAAAACTTACTGCTGTTTGAACACGCTTTTTGAAAATGGAAATCTTTTTCATTTACCAGTCATTTTGAAAAGAACGAAGTTTTTTTTATATAAATAAGTATAATTTCATGGGGCAATAATTTATACTATTCTTGAAATGTATTTTACTTTAATTATTCTACAGATTTAAAAAAATATATAGCCGTAATTCAGACCAGAATTACGTTGTATATAGAAGAAATGTTATTTTATCTACCCCCACATCTTATGAATTATAAAATGTCTTTTTGATCATGACAGTGTGTTTCATCATTGACATAATAAATCAATCACTGCGAATTAAACACTTTGTGAACAAAATCCAATCGAATTATCTGGAAATATTTTCTATTCACTCTACCTGCTATTGCCTTTTCGAGTATATCATCATGACGTCCTGTTATGAAAAGCTTCGCGTTTCTTTAGGCATCTTCGACCAATACAAAAATGTGTAGCAAATGTATTTTTCTTTCAATCAAATATTTATTAATACTTATTCTAAACTCACCAGTACTCGGCAAGCGTTGCAATGCCACTTAGCCAGAAAGAAAGTGTTCATGTTTATTGAAGTGCTTTTGGATGCACAATATTTTAGATTAATAATTTCGATTTAAATTCACTAATATTAATCGGTATCGATGACATTTGCCGTTTGACGTTTGCTGTTTGTCTTTGGCTGATTGTCTATGGGTTGATACACGCGCCATCTACTAATTTTTTTATTGTACAATGCCTATAATGTTTTCCGAAGTGCTACAATAATTTGTCAAAATGAACGGTTTGGCAGCGCATAAAATGTAAAAAAACATTGATGTTTATATAAGTATAAGCAAGGTGATTTTACTATATTATGTAAAGTTTTATCGCAATCGGATGAACGGTATGGCAACGCATAAAATACGAACAAACAAACAAACAATGATTTTTATATAAAATATTAGACACACGTACTTTTACAATACATATATTCAATCATTTTTAATGAATTGACTGCCAATTCTTGGTGGAAAGGTATTATAATTTCATAAATAATACATATTTTTTGAATTATTTCCAAATATATTTTATAAATAAGCCTGTTGATTTTTTATGAACGTAAAATATGTATTTATTCTGTCATGTACGGTATTCACTTTTAAGGTGTTAACAGTCAATACTTATAATGTCTAATACTTATAATAAGAATGACGTTATAATAAAAAATAATTACACAATTAACGCTGTATTTTTATTTCTGATCAGTCGATAATGCTCGCGATGAGCAACTACAATAATTTTTTTAACCTTTTGCACTCTGACCAAATTTTCTCATGACTGGTAAGCGACTGTGATTTAAAAAAATGATCAATTTAAAAATATATATTCTTGGTTACGTGAGTCATCTATTTTTCAGAGAAGATATATAAACGAACTGTAGATTTAAATCATAAAATGTTGTATATCCAGCATGTTGCAGTGTTTCACTGTATTTATCAAAAATTCCTGGCCCGCGAAGCTGCCTATCAAAATCTTTCCGGCCAGACTCTGTGGCCTGCAGAGTGGTAAGAGTTAATATATACGTTATTTTTGTAAAATAATTTACGTTGGAACTTGGAACCATATTAAATATACTTATTTTCTTAATAAATACAGAATCATATTAAAAATACATCAACGTAAAAATAATGTGAATACATTTTCTCATAATTATATGATATTTTAAAAGTTTTTGTGACAGAAAGAAAAAATATTATCTTATTACAAATTCGTATAGACTTATAGAGTATAGGCAGAGATGCGCGTTCCAGTAAAAAATCATTAAAAAATACGTCGTTATGTTTTTTCTTCACGTATGTGTATGCTGTATGTAGTAAATCACCATTATTTTATGATTACTACAAAAAGTATCCATAAAATTCATCCTTTTATACAACTCGCATCCAGGAGGCCAGGTAAAATATAAAATATCATCTGAAAATCACGCAGAGAAGGGTTCAAAGTAAGTAACGTTTAATTCTCTTATGAAATATACGACGGCCTCGCGAAATTACTAGCGCCGGATACCAGAAGCGACGGGAAGGTATTTTCTCATTTGAGCCGGCGGGTGTCAGCCGACGCAGAATTAGTTACAAACGAGCTATGGGCCGTCTCACACCGTCAGGTGTTTTATTGCTACCTGCTTACTTGCAATGAGGTATGTGTCCTTGATACATTCTACGGCAGAGCGAGAGGTTAAATGTCGAAAATAAATTATATTTTCAACGTAAATAATAAAACATTTGCTGTGGAAAGTTTTATTACTATTTGATTTTAATAGAAATACACTTAATAGATTCAATCGGCGAGAGATTCCATAAATTTGAAGAAAATAGAATATCCTCACTAAGAATTGACAGTAAAAATAAATTAGAAGTTCAATTGGAATAACCATACAATACATGAGAATTTTGTCTGTACATTGTCATTATGTTTGAATGCCGTTTGAGACGACTTCAATCTCAGCCCTCTCGGAAAAGAGGACGTGGCTCCCTGTCGGACACTCTCGGGATGAGGAAATTGGACTGGGAGGTGAGAAAGGAGGGGTGCTCTAATTAAGAAAACGATCTCAAAGGGTTACACAGTGCAAATAGCATACGCACTATTTATTTGTCTTCAGAACAGGTTATACAATTACGATTTACATATAGAATTTAATTTAAAGGTTGCAACAATAATGATTCGACCTTCTCGCCTTTACAAAGGCAATATCAGGATTTAAACGTATTAGAAAGACGATTACTGGCTTGAAGGGCGACCTGAGGAACTTATTGTGGAGAGTTAAACTCGATCCGTGCATAAGCTTTACCCAACAGATGTACAATCAAAGCGCAATCTTCGCTTTCCAATTCTGACTGACTTTCTGAGAGAAATTACGATGTTATCTGCGCTCTAGCGTCTGTTTGTAGCAGGCGCGACTTCGTTCGTTCGTGAGGCGAACGTTGCAGCATTCGGTTAAGTATGCGTCATCTTTGCCATTTTTTTGGTACAGCGGAGTCTGCGTGTAATACTACGTATCTCACGCAGCCAGGGCGTAACAGAGACAAGACATTTTAGAGCGGGACGTCCGCAGGTCTCATCCGGAGACGTCGCCCTCAAATGTCGGCTTTACAAATTTAGAAATTACTTTATATTGAAATCGCTTTAGATTCCACTATAGAGTATTATAAGACTGAATTGATATCCTGATATTGTCTTGAACTCATAGACTGAGGTGAAATATAGACCGTTCGAGAGAGTGCTGATGTCCTAAAATACTAGGAGGTGTCAAACCACCCTACTCCTGAGGATCAGCGACTATCTCGGACGTCTTCCTCAATCAATGGTTTCCCCCAGCAACCAAAATTTATACAAAAAAACACACAAAATACAATAATAACAAAGGATAGAATTAACTGTCTGAAGGACAGAGAAAGCTTAAAGTAGAGTAGAATACAGTATGGTAAAACAAAGCAAAAAAAAATACATTGGTGACACGACTTGCCGAAAAAAAAAGACAAACGTTACAAATTAATCATTTAAAAGAAGTTAAAAGACTAAAACAATTTCGCATATGGCAGTAATTTACGGTTGTTAAACATCTTTCTTGTCAAAGAAAACCAAGGCAAGTCCATCACATTAAAAAAATAAAACACAATCACTAATGGGAGTATTTCACGTTAACAGAAATAAAACACAATCACAGAGACCGGGCTCGTACGAATGGCGGTCGCGGCGGCGTCGTAGGAGCGTCGGTTTCTGGCGTCGGCTGCTCGACGTCTGAGGATGGTTCAGCGAACGGCTGCGGCACGGGGCGGAGATCGTCGACGTGCGTCTTCCGGGCGGCTCCCCTCACGTTCACCCAGTAGGTATGGGTTGAGTTCGGTGCGATTATCGCGAACGGCCCTTCCCACCTGGGAAGCAACGTTTGGGGGGCGTTATGCTTGGAAAGCGTCGTGTTTCGCATATACGCCTTGTCACCGGCCTTGAACGTCGGGGCGTCGGGTCTCTCTGCAGTGCCGTAGCGCCTGTTGAAATAATCCTCTTGATGTCGCAGCAGACTGGCGTCGGCGTCTGCCCGCTGATGGTCCAGGAAGCGTGGAGGTTCGGCGTTTAGCTGTGATCGCCACTCTCCTGGACGACACATCTCGTATCCTAAAACGGCCTGGCTTGGCGTCAGGCCGGTTGCCGCGTTCTCACGCACTCGCAGCGAGAACAGGGTATCTTGTAGTACTTCGTCCCACCGGTCGTACTCGCTGGCTTCCAAGCGGAGACGAAGAGCCTTCTTTATCTCTTGGTTTCTCCTCTCTGTGGGGTTAGCGCGTGGATGGTAGTTAGGCGTTGTCCAGTGTTCGCATCCCCACTGATCGAGTGTATCTTTCCATACCTTGTTCCGGAATTGGGGTCCGTTATCCGTCAAGACGGCCCTTGCGAATCCAAAGGTACGGAAGACCCGCTTCAGCAAGGGTAAGGTAGCTGCGGTTGTCGCAGCTGCCAGTGGAAATGCGTCCACCATCGGGAGAAGAGGTCTGTAACAACCAGGAGATACTTCTTCTTGCTTGTCGTGGTAGGAAAGGGACCCATATAGTCCACGGCTACCACTTCAAATGGCCTCGTAGCCTCCTTATGGGAGCGCTGCGTAGCCGGCGTTTGGATTGCGCCTCGCTTCCTTGTAGAACAAGCGGGGCACTGCCGGACGTAGGCCTCTACGTCTCGCCGCTGCTTCTTCCAGTAGAAGCGATTGCCAATCGCTCGGCCGGTCTCGTGCGCACCTGGATGACCCGCACTTAGGTCGTCGTGATACGCCCGAATTACTTCGCGGCGTATCGCCGGTGGCACGTCTGTCAAGTATTGGCCCTTGTGGCTGACATGGCAGAGGAGGTTATCCCGCACTCGGGTGTTCCGGCATTGGTGGTGTGTATCTGGTTCCCCAAGATCGCGGATGCGAGCCTGTACTCTGGGGTCAGCCTGCTGAGCAGCGACTACCGCCTCGAACACAGTACTGAGGTCGAGTGCTAAGGCCAGGGGAGCTACGTCGGTAGCTGCGCTGGTCGGTCGGAACATCCTCTCCACATCTTCCTCTACTCCTGGCTTGGAGTCAGGATTCCTAGACAGAGCGTCGGGGAGTTGGTTGTCTTTCCCGGCGCAGTGTTTAATCTCGAAGTTGAACTTGGAGAGCAGGATCGCCCACCGAGTCAACTTTGCTCGCTCATCTTTGGCTTTATTCAGCCAAGTCAATGCCTTGTTGTCCGTGATCAGCGTGAACGGCCGGTCTTCCAAAAACGGTCTGTACCGTTTAATGGCCCACACTGCAGCGAGCGCTTCTTGCTCGTTGCTGTGGTACCGCCGTTCCACCTCGGAGACGGGCACTGGCATACGAGATGATATCTCGCCCTCCGTCCTCTCGGGGGTGGAAAAGGACTGCTGCGATTCCGTGCCCACTGGCATCGGTCTGCAGTGCGAAGCGCCGTGTAAAATCGGGCCGTGCTAACTGCAGAGGTCTTCGCAGAGCCTCTTTCACGCTGTTCATGGATGCCTGCGCTTGCGGGGTCCATCGGAACTTGGTGTCCGTTTTTAACAAGTCCGTCATCGGGAAGGCGAGGTCGGCGAACCCTGGCACATATTCCCGCAACCAATTACAAAGCCCCAAGAATTCACGCAGTTCACGGCGTGTGCGAGGGGTAGAGGCCTCCTACGCGCCTCGTAAGTGGCTTGGTTGCGGTATATTTCCTGTCGCTGTCACCTGGTGACCTAGGTAGTCCACCGTGTTCCTCCCGATCTGGCACTTATTGCCGGACATGCGCAAGTCGTGTTGTTCTAGCCTCTCAAAGACAAGGCGCAAGTGTCGGACATGGTCTACCCACGTATTACTGTAGACGATGATATCGTCTAGGTATACGAGGCAGAACTTCTGTATGTATCCGACAAGTACATCCTGACTCATGAGACGCTGGAATGTCCCTGGAGCGCCTTTCAGACCGAAGGGCATCACCGTGAATTGGTAACACCCTCCGTCCGGAGCGTTGAAGGCCGTGAGGGCCTTTGTGTCCTTATGTAATGGCACCTGCCAATAACCGGTTTTCAGGTCTAATGAGCTGAAGACGGTTGCTGGGCCCAAGTCTTTCAGTGTCTCTTGGATCCGGGGCAGGTGTGTGGCTTCATCTTTGGTATTTAAATTCAGCTTCCGGTAGTCCACGCAGAAGCGAGGAGTCCCGTCCTTCTTCTTAACGATGACTACCGGAGAGCTGTAGGCAGAGCGGCTTGGCTCGATGACGCCATCGGCTAGCATCTGTTGCACCTCGGCCCGTATCATTTGCTTGGTGCCTTCCGAGTGCTTGTGAGGATTAGCTCGGAAGGGAACAGGGTCAGATAGCCGAATCTCGTGCTCAACAGTGCGGCATTTGGGCCCGGTGGCTGCGAATCGACTGCCAAAATCCCTCAGCAGTCGACTAAACCGGCCGATCATGTGACCCGGTACCGCTTCGCCTAGTGGAGGTATCTCAGGAGAGGTGTTGATCGTTGGCTTTGTAAGTGTGGCACAGTGTACGGTGTGACGGATCTTAAGGCCAAAGTGCAAGCACCTACGCTTGAAGTCGAGACTGGCTTCCTCGCGTTCAAGCCAATCCAGTCCCAACAACAAATCAAAGCCTAGGCCTTCCACGACTAATGCCGTCGCCGAAAACGGCTCGTTTTGCAACAGTCCCGTCACGGTAATTTGTCCGTATGTTGCCAGCGTACTTCCTCCGGCTAACCGTAGACAGGGTCCCGCCTGCCTTCGCGTAAAAGTGCGGCACTAGATCACTCCGGATAACGGTGTGTGTCGCCCCGCTATCTATTACAGCTGAAAGCGGTCGCTTCACGTCCGAGAGCGATAACGGCACTTTCAATAGCCGCGGATGCGTGATGGAGGCTGCCTCACTGATACCCACTACAGGACACTCTTCTAGTTCCTGTAGTATCCTCTTGGTGGTGAACTTCCTCCGAGGAAGTGGTGCGGGAGGTTCCCCGACCTTCGCACCTCGCGGGGAGTTCGCTGACCTCTGTCTAGGCGCTGGTATTGGTGGCTGTGGCGAAAATGCCCCGTCACCACATTGTCTTTATTTATACCTTTACCTACGTTATTGTTTATATTTACGTCACTTTTGTTAAAGAAAATTTCACATCCGCTATTGTCAGTATCAATACTTTTTTCAATTTTTAAAAGGTTTTTACATTTCTCACTAGTGTTTATCATTTTAACTCGGTCTCTAACACTTATTTGATTATTGTCTGCACATGTTTCATTGTTTTTATAACTATTAAAATTGTTTACACACTGATTATTTATTAATTTCACCCTATCCCTAACGCTTATTTCATTGTTTCTACACATATCATTGTTTTCGTCATTATTAATATTATCTACACTCTTATTGTTTATTATTTTAACTCTATCCCTAACGCTTATTTCATTGTTTGTACACGTTTCATTGTCTATGGACGCATTGCACTTGAGGTTCACTGTCTTGACTTCCTCGGGCGGACGACGTGACTGAGGACTCCCAGATGTCTTCGTCACCAGTAGGCACGTTCCTCGTGCTGATGATGGAGACACCTCGGCAGTCCGTCTATCCGGTTTGGTGCTGCGGTCTCCTCAGTTCCTCCTGTCGTCAGAGGTCCCCGGTTGCTTTGGGCAATTTCTTGCCAGGTGTTTCCCTTGGCAACGCCAGCACTCCAAACGACTGTTCTGTCGTTTATCCCTCCACCTGCCTTCTTGGACGCTAGGTGGGGGTTTGCTGGTGTCAACCTCTGGCTTGCCTCTTGATGCTGAGGTGTCGGCTTCCTTCCTCTGCTTCCATCGTACTTGAGGCGGGGGTGGTGATGAGTGACGCTGATGAGAGCCGTCGCGGCGGACGATGTAATAACGCCCTTGCTCCTCGTCATATAGACGCTCCGTCTCATCCTCGTACATTCTGTACTGAGGCTGTGAGCGTTGTGGTGGCTGCGGGGTCATATACGACGTTGTCCTTGGGGTCGAGATTTCGATAGTCTTTGCTGCCTCTATTAGCTCGTCGAGCGTTGACCACGTCATCGTCTTCGTCCTGTCGACGTCGCGAGGAGTGAGTAAGCGATGGACCGCTCTTGCCAGATCTTTCTGATCGGCACCTGGCCTGCAGACCCTCGATAGCGCTCTCTTATCATCGAGGAACTCGACGATCTCTTGGTCCTCAGTTTGTCTGATAGACCGAAACTCATGGTCTATCATTATCCTGCGGTCCTCGCTATCATATTGCCGCAGCAGCTGGAACGACATCATCTCCCAGCTGCTCGGCTTATTCCTCAGCGACGCCCACCATCGCTTGGCCTCGCTTCTGAGGCCTGACACGGCTATTTCCATTTTATCTTCTTCGTGGGTCCTGGCTGCCACGAAGTATCCTCGGCATTCTCCGAGGAATTTGACGATGTCAGCCCTTGAGCTGCCGTCGAATGTCCGCCTAAATTCTACCGCTTCGCGGTAGACGTAGCGTGTTTGGTAGGCGTCGTTTATGGTAGGCGTGGGCATAGGTGTGGGCGTAGGCGTTGGTGACATTGTTGGTGTCGACATCCTTGTAGTTCCCGATTCGATCAGCCGGTCTTCGGGAATACTGACACTTTCACTGTCGCACATATTGTTTGTATTGTTAATTTGGACGCCACTGGGTTTCTTCGAACCCAGACCGCTTTGAGATCGGGTGAGCATGGGAAAAAAAATCAGGAATGGATCCCGTCGTTGTCGAACGACGTCGGCCCCACGTTCTGGGAGCCAATTGAGACGACTTCAATCTCAGCCCTCTCGGAAAAGAGGACGTGCCTCCCTGTCGGACACTCTCGGGATGAGGAAATTGGACTGGGAGGTGAGAAAGGAGGGGTGCTCTAATTAAGAAAACGATCTCAAAGGGTTACACAGTGCAAATAGCATACGCACTATTTATTTGTCTTCAGAACAGGTTATACAATTACGATTTACATATAGAATTTAATTTAAAGGTTGCAACAATAATGATTCGACCTTCTCGCCTTTACAAAGGCAATATCAGGATTTAAACGTATTAGAAAGACGATTACTGGCTTGAAGGGCGACCTGAGGAACTTATTGTGGAGAGTTAAACTCGATCCGTGCATAAGCTTTACCCAACAGATGTACAATCAAAGCGCAATCTTCGCTTTCCAATTCTGACTGACTTTCTGAGAGAAATTACGATGTTATCTGCGCTCTAGCGTCTGTTTGTAGCAGGCGCGACTTCGTTCGTTCGTGAGGCGAACGTTGCAGCATTCGGTTAAGTATGCGTCATCTTTGCCATTTTTTTGGTACAGCGGAGTCTGCGTGTAATACTACGTATCTCACGCAGCCAGGGCGTAACAGAGACAAGACATTTTAGAGCGGGACGTCCGCAGGTCTCATCCGGAGACGTCGCCCTCAAATGTCGGCTTTACAAATTTAGAAATTACTTTATATTGAAATCGCTTTAGATTCCACTATAGAGTATTATAAGACTGAATTGATATCCTGATATTGTCTTGAACTCATAGACTGAGGTGAAATATAGACCGTTCGAGAGAGTGCTGATGTCCTAAAATACTAGGAGGTGTCACGTTCAACTTTGATATCAAGACTGAGACTTTTAATGTATGTTTGTAAGCTACATGAATAATATAAAATTAAAGTGATTATTCAGACTTTCTCATAACGATGGTTTTTGTGTAGAAGGGAGTTGAGAAAACGGTTGCTAACGATCAAAAATGCAAATGGTCGGCCGTGGTTTCTTTTGATCGATCCATTTTTAAAATTTAAAATTAATGAAATATAATTATTTATAATCTTTGTTTTATAATCAAAAAAAGATTATTAAACAATGAAACGGTCCTCATTACTGATTACAACTGAACTGTCTGTCACTGAAAGCATTGTATTATTCAAAAGGATAGCTATTGCAACTGAATTTGTAAATATCTACAATCCATTTCTAATCATTTAGAATTTATATGTTCAGTACCTTTTCATTGAAAGCCGTAAGTCTGCTTTATTGTACACAAAATGGCGAATTATTTCGCTATATTTTGAAAATTATTTATTTCAAAATCACTATTTTGAACAAGAAGACGCTTGCTTCGCCTGCAACTGAATAATTAATGAAGTAATTGTGAAACTATAGCCCAAATGTCATTATTACCATCGTCTTCGCCCGTTCCTACACCAGAATATTGCCAACACTAAAAGGACACCGTAGTAAATATTTTATAGGGTTTCTTACATTACTGTTATCCTGAGAAACACACTGTGGCGTTCTTAAAGTGGGAGCGAATATATTCGAAACGGCTTTTAAAAATCTTTCTTCAACTGTGGCTTTTGATAGATCAACAGAAGACAAAAATTACACTGACTTTTTTGTCAATTCTTAATTAGATTTGATATTATGACAGTAAATGATAATGATTACTCTTTTTATTTCAGACCAGAAATTAGCTGTCTCATGCAAGAATATACAAAAAGAGATATATGATATCTACTGTACACTAACGATTATTTTTATCAATTTTAAATTATCATTATTTAAAAAACCGTACATATTGGATTATGTGTGCTTAAGATAAAGTTTGTAACATTCCATAATGTGGTACTAAAAAATGTGCTCACCTTGCGATATCTACCAATTTCTTAAATCTATTGGATAGTTGCTGGAAGGAAAAAATAATGTATTGAAGAGTGCAAAGGGCTAAATAATGTTAATTACTATTTAAAAACATTCTGAAAATGATTTCATTTGAGTTATTACTCAAAACTCTTTTTTTTTTACTTAGCAGAAACGATAAATTTCTGGTACTTGTTGTGGAATGATCATATTCAATGACTAATGCATAGACATTCGGTAAAACTTCTCAACATAAGCGTTCACTTATTGTTCTCGGTAAGTTCTTAAATACGCATTACTTTTCACCCTCCACTGTCAATATATGAGTAATTCACTGGTTATAATGTACCACTTCAGAACTTGTTACAAGATGGGAGCGTTTATTCTTAATGCACCATTAAAATCCATTTTATTACTGTAACCTTACCAACCCGTACAGGGCACCATTTGCAGAGCACGGTTTTTTAAGTGAAGGGTCACTGGTTCAAATGAATTTCCGCCTTGTTTCTTATTCACCCTCAGTGGTTTTACCCCTTATACAGTCTGACTATTCAAGAAATATCCAAGATGCACGCTCTAAATGAAAAAATGCTTCTAGACCAACGTTTGGTTATACTTACTAAGATTTTCGTAGAATTGCAATATGTTTGTGTGTTAAATTTTCAAAATTTCCTGTTGATGTTAAAATCTTAATGTTTTTGATCCTAAACAATTTTATGCGCTTGAGGAGCACGCCGTCACATCGCTGCAAGAGTTTTGACGCGTGTCAGTCGATGATTTGATGCCCGCCAGGCCATGTGAATTCATTTTATTATTCTTCTAAATTTATGATTTCAGCTGAAGGCGCTCTGGAAATAACAAAAAACAACCGAAACCCGTGGGATTACTAACAAAACTCATAGACAAAGTTCAGACGTCTCAAATTACAAACTCATTTATTTTTTACAATACAGCCACACAAAAATGGTACCATCTTGTTTATATAGAACAGTGATGCACAAATGCGGCCCGAAATGGATTTTTTTGCGGCCCAAAATAACAAATTCTCCATCAACAAATTTTTCATTAAATATGATAAAAAATAGTAATCGATATGTGAACAAATTATGCAGTGCAACAGTATATAAAAAAATCAATGTTATTTTTTATTATTTAATATGATTTTATTCACATGGATATAATTTTGTGACCGAAATTCATTTTTTTAAATGAGTCATATCGTTTGCGATACAGGTGAAGTCTATTTTTAGATTTTTGTTTTCAACACACGGATTTTATTGTTAGTTCTTCAGGATTTTTGTCAGGGCTGTGGAGTCGGTGAAAAAAAGTCCGACTCCGACTCCAGCATTTACCAAAACCACGACTCCGACTCCTAAATTGACCAAAAACACGACTCCGACTCCGACTAAAAAGGGTTAATATCGTCACTTTTTTCCCCTAATTTTCCTATTTATGTGTATTCAATTAAATATCAACCCTATCAATGCGGCCAAACCCAAATTTGACATATTAAATGCAAAAATAAAAAGTTCAAACTTTTCAAAATTTCCGACTCCGAGTACGACACCGACCAAAAAGCTCCGACTCCACGACTCCGACTCCGACTCCACAGCCCCGATTTTTGTCAGTGCATGACGTTTGTGAATCGATATTAAAAAATCTTCGCAAATAATGAAAATATATAATATTAATATTTAAAAATCGTATACTGATTTATCGATTATCTTGACGGAAAAATACTTTTAATAATAAAATATGTTTCTTTACTTTTACCCTTTGCGGCCCGCGAAAAATTTTAAATGGATAAATTGGCCCTTCTCTCAAAAAGCTTGTGCACCACTGATATAGAACATGGAAATTGAAATAAAGTTTCAGATTTTCATATAGTATACATTATATAAAGTATTCAATTTTTTTTCTTAAACATATCCGACCCATATACATACTCCTCTCGGAGTTTTTCTTCACATATGTATTTTCTACCAGAACTGCTTATCACTCTGCTGAGTAGAGATTGAAGGATACAAGAACCAGGGCAAGACTAGTGGTTATCTGAAAGCTCTCCTTATGCACCAATTTTTTGGATTGGAAGGGTGTGAAGGGATTTTTAACAACACAAACACCCATTACGTTGGAACAGAATCGATAAAACGGCTGAAAACATCTGCTCGTTCAGGGGATCGAACCCGGGAAGGTCGTGACGGAAGCCAACGAAGTTGACAACTGCACCATACCGGGTGGTTATATATTTAATTGTATTCATCCCTCAATACAAACTGTCACAATTTATTCATTTCACTCAAATCATGTGACGATGATGATGATTTCTCCTCTTGTTAGAATTTAAATTAAATTTGCATAACCAAAACCATTTATAATAAATAATACGGAATAATAAAATTTGTAGTTGAATTCCAATAAAATATACTTCGACAAATGGTGTGTTGTTTTTATGTTTTTTTGGTCAGTATGTTTATTATACATTTTCGTTTTACTTCGTTACATTTTTTAACTGCACTGTTTTTTGATTTACAACTTCAAAAAAATCATAATGTTTTGATATGAAATATGTTTGTGCACAGCCATGTTTTACATAGTTCATACACCATAGAACGCACAAGTCTATGGATGAGTTATTTTTCTTACTTATATCAACAACTCTTTCGATATGGAAAAATATACCTATATACATATTTAGATCTATTTAGTTACATGTTGCTTAACCTTTAAGCGCCTGAGTATTTTTTGCGAAATATTCGCGCGACCCGTAGCTCTTATAAAAATAAATATACCTCTTAAGCAAGTCAGCCTATGTGGGTAAAATAAAAAGCATTAGCAAAATAAAAGATTGCCAATAGTTTATGAACAATGACCAGCACCGCAACTTGTACACTTTCTAATTCTCTAGGTAAACAAATAAACGAATCCATTTTAGCAACAGCTAGGTATGAAAAAAAACCTGTATCCGCATTGAAATATATTGTATAGTGTGAATAAAGCGGATTTATTACAGTCCACCCGATATAAGACAACGCATATCCCATGATTCAACATTGTAACGCAGATTTTTATATTCGTCACTATGGCAAATATGTTTATTGAAACCGAAATAAAATTATGGATCGGTGTCTCAAAGACATTATTTATGAAAGCTCATATTCATATGTGAAAAACTATTATCTTAAATCAGTTCAATCCCATAGTGAAGTGCACCATAATCACAGGTCCCACACGGGATCGTAGGGCTTTAAAATGTTTATATTGTGAAATAGCACAATGATTCGTTACATATCGACAAATATTGATGAGTGGGAAGATGATTTCTAAGCAGATTGTTCTCAGAACGACTGTCGGTAGTATTTCTTTGATGTAATAATAATCTACAGTTTTCCTGGAAACGACAACTTATGGGTCGCACGATATTAATATCATTATAATCATTGATAATTTTGGATACAACGAATCTGTGATATATATATTTTTCTTAATGATGTATTGTATGTTTCAATTATGACTTTGTATGACAATGACTTTGTTTCAATTGAGACTTAATTTATATTTAACAGTTGCCTGGTATAATTTTCTGTGAGAGTAGATTTTAAATATTCCAAATATCACAAACTGTAATACATATGCATGTTTTTTAAGTATGCAATATATTTTAATTTGAAATAACACTATGTATAGGTAAATTGTTTGGCGCTCCTGTTGTCGACAAAGATAAAATGAAAGAAATAATCCAGAGATGAAAATGGAAAAGAAAAGAAAATGACGATTGAACAAGATCGCCAACCAATCAATGGACAATGGGCAAGAGGAATTCGATTTCGTCACCAGTTGTTAGGGTGGCAGCGCTGTCGATTATCTCGGCCAATGTGTTACTCTTTTAGGCATCATTGCTTTTTTATTGGAAATAAAAAGTATTCGGTAAGCCTAATTTTTAGGAAGATGTTTTTTGTAAAGCTTTTGTTGTGCTTGCGTTCCCCCATACCAACTGTTAGCGCTTATTGCAAATCTGGAAACAAAATCGACCATAAATACATTATATTCGTATCAACCTATCAAACATACGATTTTTTCCAGATTATAAATGTTTGTACACTTTAATTGTAATTTACTTAAATATGATGAATTGCTTTAAATTACCAAGATAATTGGGTAAATTATGGATATGGTCATGGGGCAGAAATTTTGTACAGATTTATGAAAAATAAGCACAAAAATGAAATGATTTATCATTTTCAGGTATTTGAAAGCAGATTACACTATTTTAATCCTTTTAAGGTTTACGATATTTTTTTTGAAATGTTTCGTCTTTTTTTTTTAAATTTATTTATTTATTATTATTTATTCTTATAGAACAGGCACGGGCAAACTGCGGCCCGCCGATTGTTTTCTGCGGCCCGCCGTCATATATCCTAATTCTAAGTAAGAATATTTTTTTAATATTTTTGTAAAAAAATATTGATAATCAAATAAAAATTCTTCAAGATATTGAGTAAGTATACAGATATTCTTTTTCAGTCAAATTCGATGGCTTTGCTTGGAAAAAGTGCTTCTAAGAGTTCGGGATACAAAAAATATTATAATTTTATTTTTGGAAATGAAGAATGTTAAGGACTTTCCCGATACTGATGATTAGGGATTTGTGAATTTTGCATTTACTCTGGACATCGTGCCACACTTAAATACTATTAACTCCGTGTTATAAACGCTCTGAATGACGATTTTTCACAAAGATTCGAACTTCCGAAAAATTGAGACAAGTTTGGCGCAAGTAAGCAATCTATTTTAAATAGATATTAAAACTGTATTGAAAGAGCTGCAATGTAACACTGATTTAAGAGAATTAAACCGTCGTGTCGAAATCTGCAAATTTTAAAATGTTCTTAATTCAGACAAATTCGACTAATTTAAAGATTTTGCACGAAAGATGTGAACAGACATTCTCGATCGTGAACCTCAGCTTAATTCTGATTCTATCTTCTTCTATGACTATTCACAAGCAAATATCAACTACAAAATGAACACGTTGAAAAAATTCAATCTTTGATACAGCTTCATTCTTCTGATATTTTTTTAAAAAAAGTATATAAAAATAAAATAATATATTTTTCGTGATAATAAATAGATGCTGCTTCTTTTAGTGATTTCGATTTTACGTGATTTTTTGGACGGCACCGTGATTTATTCGTAGCTACGTGATTTTTCTTTTTACAGACCAAATGATGCGCAAACTCATGCGATATTATTGGTGACACTGCTCTGAAACTTATTCAAGCACAATTCATTTATAAAGTTCGTTGAATAGCATGTTTCCCGGTCGTAAATTTTATCACAGAGAGCTACTATGTCAAATAAATGCACTTCAGACGTCTGAATATTTTATATGCACAATAATTGGAACTGAATATAGAGATATTATTTTTGAATAAAATGGGAATGTTTTAGGTATATTTTATGCAAAAAATATTTTTTTAGGTCGAATTTGAAAAACAATTTTTGTTTTTTCATGTATTTTGGATACTTTATTCCGCGATTTTTTTAGGGGCGCCACTTTTTGAAACCAATGTATCACGTAAAAAACGATCGGGTGTATGTATATCTAAAAATAGTATTTTACTTGCGGCCCGCTGCTCATTTTGAATTCTTGGATTTGGCCCTCCATCTTAAAAGTTTGCCCCCCCCCCTGTTATAGAAGATCCTAAAGAATACTTCGCAATAAGTATGAAATCGAGTTGTTTTAATTTACAGGAGCAAAAATGCAATTACAAACTACACAAATAATAATATTATACAGATAGAGACAGGCACATAAGCTTAGAATAAAAATAATAATTTTATTATAGGCTAATATTAAAAAACAAATTCTTCTTTCAAAAGACCACACATCCATATGTGAATGCATTAAAGATTTAGGCTTCTTGATAACTATTTATAAAAGTTTTCGAGAATTATTGTTTTTTTTATATTTCACGTTACGATGCGTTTTAAAATTCCGAAAATAAATTCAGTAAACATACAATAATCAGTAATATTCTTCAGATTTAATCAGTTTGATTCCACATTTTATAATAATCCACAAGAACTCAATGAGTAAAGTCAAAACATAAAATTATAAGTCATTATGCATAAATTTTTTGAGATAACTCGATTCTGGGATTCTGTCCCGTGACCATATATCCATAATTTATCGATAATTAATGTATAAGCACAAAAAGAAAATCAACTGTTAAAACTGGCATGTAGATATATCACAAATATATCGTTATCAACTATTTCGTTCATTTAAATATATTGTACATAAGTATAAATATGTGTGTACACTATATAATATAATGGTCTTAATTAAGTACACATACTTTGCAATACACATGTGCCACTGAGAAAATGTCTAATCTATAAAGATATACATATATTTATATATATATAAAATATATAAAATTATATACTCACTCAATTATTTTTAGTTGTTAAAATGAAGCTCAATTTTTGAAGTTTGCTTTAGGTGTCATAAAAAAGTATACTATATGTAAACAGAGTAATGTTTTCAATGTTTTCTTTCTATAAAAGGCTTCTCACAATTTCGCTATGATAGTGAAAATCTATCAAATTAATGCTAATTCTATAAGAAAGTCAATTCATCGATTTCCCATAAATGTTTATGTATGGAAGGATGAAATGAAATCATTTTACTAATTGAAATACATAAATTTAAGAAATAGCGCATTTCAGTTATTTCATTTACGTTAGTAAAAAAATCACCTCCGCTTTTTCCATTTAGTTCACATAGTGTAATTAAGTATTCTCTTTTTCCTTTCATTTTTCATTCTTAGTTCTCAATTTTTCACGCGCATGAATATAATTGAATCAAATTAAAATTAATTAAATTACCATCAGCTTCTCTCCTCTTTTTAAATTATTTTACAAATTTTAGGATTCAGTTTGTCACCTAAACCTTAAAATAGTCTTGAAGTTGAAGACTTTGTATAACAGTATCATCATGTATCTTTGTTTGTCCATTATTGGGTATTATTTATAATGATATGTCAATTAGTAAACTTATTTATTTTTTGGCATGAGTGAAAATGTATTTTGCTTTTCCTGAAAATTGTATGGTTTGTGAAACATTATCTTGCGGTTGACATTGGACAGCCGTACTGCCTATTGTGAACATAAAATTTTTTAACGTATAATTTTTTATGATAAACTAACAGTTATAAAAACGTTTTATGAATTGTGAAATAAAACCAAAATATCAACATGATATATTTAAAGCAAAACCAAATCATAGTTAAATATATAATCAAAGTCAAAAGTTTTCAAAACAGGCACTGTTTGCTTGTTTAATCAATGGTGACTCTTTTTCACTCGCTAACACAAATAAAACGGCGATGGAGACGCAGCCTGGAAAAGGAAGGATGTTGAAAGATTTTTAAAGTGTTTACTTTCTTCATTGAGTTACAACTGTTTGCAGCGCGCAAATACTTCAGCCGGCGGGACTTTTCACTGCTAGCCTCTCCTAGCTTTTCCAATTTCTTCACTCAGTGTAAACGTGGAATAATCGAATCGAGATTAAGAACTCTATCGCTCTGATTGAATTATAAAAACGACAATTCAAAGATCACCAAAAACTTCCATTATCAAAAAATACGCCTTACATATTTTTATCCTTTGCATATCCGCTTCTTATTTTAAGCATGTGGGCTAACATTCCTATAGATTTATTTGAATAGCAACTGGTTTTAAGTCGGTTGTTGAACTTTTCTCTCGAAAAGGGTAAGGAGAGAAAAGCGGGACTAAAAAAACAAATAGTATTATATATGTATATGATACAGTCGTTAATTCGTTGAAATTAATTTTACGACATGAAATGTACGTTGAATCAGTTTATTTTATTACTCCATTATCAGGCTTGGATACCGTGTTTGAGGAGGGATGAAATCATTGCAGTCGTCAATACTTTTAGATAAAAATACATAAATCCATCCTGGCATTGATGCTTTAGAGACTTTTAACTTAATTGGGAAACTCACGAAAGTTGTTTGAATACGGAATTCTTGGCAAAATTATCAAACATATATCGAATCCAAATTATTTGACAACATATATATATATATCTTCTTAAATGATTATTTTATAATATTTTAAGCAACTTCATGCTTTAGCACAATAAAAAATATAAATATTTTAATGTAGAAAAAAAAAGAACGATTTGATGAATTTCAAACATCAACAGCAATAAACGTTTATCTTAGAAAATAGAACACTTATCGTAACCGTTCCGTATTTTTGGTATACATACATACAAAGTAATTATATCATACAAAAAATTGAAAATGTTGTTATTTGTAAATAAAATAGTTCTCCGTGTAAATAATCACTCCATCAACAACAAAAATCATGAACTGAAATCCATTCGATTTTAGAATCGAAAATTACAAAATTTACTAAGTATGCGATAGAAATATATAAAAAATAAACAATATGTGACAGTAAAAAACACTTTATTTCAGCCGAGCCGACAGAGAAAAAAACATAAAATGTCGGCTTAACCTAAAATACATTTCAAGATCATTGTACATCCAAGAAAATTTGACATTTTGACAGCACAGTTAATATGAATACAAATTATAATTAATATTTTAAGTCACATTTCAATTCTAAGTTAATTGAGTACAAATAATCAATGTATTTCTAAATGTAATGTTATCCCCACTCGAATCCTTCAGCTGGAATAATCTTTACTAAGGCAGTACTAATAATAGGATTATACATGTAATAAAACGATACTCAAAAGAAGTATTATCTCATATACAAATAAAATAGAAGGCCAACTGAAAGTCGGCAGGCTCCAGATATAAAAGTTTCAGTTGATATTGATTAGGAAAAAATCGTTTCATTAAAATTTACCAATTTTAGAATCAATATTGCTGTAGTATTTAAGCAAACTGTAAGATAATAAGTCCGAAGATGATAAATTACAGAGGCGAAACACGTCTCACAATTAGTAACACAACACGTTGAACAATTTGTAATGTTGAAAGACGCAAATTAAATAATGATTTATTTTAGGAAAACATTATCATTAATTTATTAGTTTGAATATTTTGATAGGACTAGGTTTTTTCAATTAAAAAGAGTCTATCCTCTACGCCCTACGGAATAGATGTTTAAAGTATAGCACCTCCAAGGGCACCCTTTTAGAATGCGTCGTAGACCCTTAGAGTATCCCTCGGGCATCGGGGTCAAAGCATGGCTACTATATACGAATAATGTTCCCCAACTTTATATCTCTTATTTCACATTGCATTTAAGTTTCATGGCTGATTAAAGTTTATTTCGTGTTATTCGTTTCATACATGAATCATTAATACGAACCACAATAATAGTTCGTCATTATATGTTTTATCAACTAGATTAGTAATTTATTTCGTAACTTTACGGAAAACTATTTATTTTAGTACTTATTTTATACTTTGCTTTCCTACCTTTCCAAGCAAGAAGGCACTAAGTGACTCGACCAACTTTTCAGAAAAATTACGTTTTTTTTCAGTTTTATTATTTAGAATTTATAAAAAGCGGTTGATGCGAAAATGAACTAATTTCTTTGCAAAAAAACTGTAAGTAATTGCATTGACTGCTTTTCTGCTAATAAAACTAGGGTTGCTACTTTTTTGTTAAAAAAATCTTATACTTTTAGCAGGTGTTCATTTTTTCATAATGGATTTTTTTTGTTTTTTAGTTGTTATACTGCTATAAAAGTGAGCACTACAAACAACTTTCCAAAAAATTTGGCAAATGGCATTCATAACTCAATTTCAGAAATTTTACGAAATACTTCCTTCTTCCCTGGAACGACAGCATATATATGTTACAGTGAAACTATATTCTCAGTGAAAATGTATCAAGTAATAGATCTGTCTGACAACATGATTTTACTGGTCAGTCTCATTGAAATTATTGGACCAAGTCGATGATTTGGAAATAAAATTTGGTTTTGCTTCAATGAAACAAAATCAGCAAGTAGTCCCTTTCATAAAAAAGCCAACACAGACAAGCATTGAATGCAATGTAGAGAGTTATTTAATTTCAATGACAGCTTGGAGAATAATACATTTTCATTATATATATGTATATATATATATATTGGCGATAAATTCCGGCTCCCTCGTAATCGGCGGGCCTCATCGTGTTAAGGAAGATTTTTGGGGAAACGGCCATTGTTTTCTTATAAAGAAAAGACGATCTCAAAGCGTTATGGTTTGCATTAGCATCCATTATTTAATTGTTTATAGTTTAGAATGCACAACACACAAATATTACGATAAGAAGAAGATATCGGAATTTGTCAAATTTAATTCTGATATCTTCTTCGCTATCAGCCAATATTTGTGTGTTGTATAAAACGTCTGGTTACTTTAGAAGAAAAACAATGGCCGTTTCAAAAATCGTTAACACAGCACCCGCCGATAACGCTTTGAACTTTTTTTTGTTTTCAAGCGTTCCAGAAATTTTCTCCTACTCTACATTGTCCCCTATAATCCCAATATACCTTATTATAAGAATGAATTTATTTCCTGATATCGACTGACTCATCGACTGGGGTGAACAATAGATCGTTCGGAGAGTTCTGATGACCTACCAATATATATATATCATATATATACATATATGTATGTACATACATGATTTATTTTAATTTGGTTCGAGATCGTCTCTTGGTCGTTAGTCGACAACTACCTGTATACTTATTTTTTATGTTATTATTACACACAAGACGTGCTTATACTGTTATGTCGGATAGTCAAATTAAAATCATTCAGAAAGCTAATTCATTCATTATATATTTTAACGCTGCAAGTTAGTTTTATCTTCAAGTAAAATCCCGTTTGAGATGCACTGAAGGTTCTCTAAGAAGCTTCAAAGAATAAGAAGGGTTGGGCGATTGAAAAATCTCGTATGGTGGACAAAGCACGGGAGAAGTCGCAGCCAGTCCATTTTTTGCTGAGCAAGGGTCTAGATACGTATTACATTGACAAACGCCTCCCTTTTGTGAAAGTTGTCATCTATATTTTGTAAATTCGTTTCATTCTGCCAGTTGCCATTTCTGGCGCTTTCACAAATAAATTGGCAGGGCTGGCAGTTTATCTCATATAAAGAAATGTAAAGAAATTGGATTAGGCAGAGAGTTTAAATACGAACTTCCATGGAAACATTTACAACTTCACATTCAATCATATACACGTTAGATATCTTTCCTCCGACCTCCATAAAATAATGACCAATAAATAGGAATTGATGTCGTAAGTTTGCAGTCGTTAGCCCCATATATTATTAGTTGTGTAAAAAGATCAGTTGTGGTGCCGTATTCTAATAGTCTTATTTTGTAACTGCGGGGGATAATTAATTAAATAATCCTAGAATGGATATTCATGAATTAATTTGGCCTTCATTGTCTTAATTTGTACTCGGTAGTGTATGACAAATTTTTTTTTTTTTAAATATTAGTATTTTCAATTTATAAGAAGTGGTTGATGCTTAAACTAATTATCTAAAAAAAAGCATTTACTAGTTGAATTGACTGCTAAGCAAGAAAACTCTTGCTAAGAAAACAATATTTGCTGCTTTTTTGCTTAGTAATTCTTATACATTTAGCAGATGTTCATTCTTAGTTGTATGCCTCTTAATTGACAAACATATTACCAAAACTATTTAATATACAAAACATTTGTATAGTTAGAGCTGTTATGGGCTACTTGTTGGTCAAATAGCAGCAATTTCGCGAACATAAATGTTAATTGACAAGTTTATTCAAAGTTTAAGAGGTAGTTCCGTGAATACTGTTGATTCAAAATCATTCGCCAAGATGTGTTAAAATATTTAAAAATATTGAGACGACCTCAATCTCGGCCCTCTCGTAAAAGAGGGTGAGCCTCCCTGTCGGTCACTCTCAGGATGATGAAATGGGACTGGGAGGTGAGAACGTAGGGTACTCTGATTATGAATGATCTCAAAGGGTTAAACACAAGTGCGAATTAGCACCTGCACAATTTATACGGATTTTTAGCACAATTACACAAGTTATACAACGTAACAATTACTCTTAAGATTTTACAGAATTTAGTTTAAAGGTTGCAAAATAACGATCGACCACCTTCTCGCCTTTACAAAGGCAATATCAGAATTTTAACGAGTTATAGAGACAATTAGTAGCTTGAAAGGCGACCCGCAGTACTTATTGTGGAGAGCTGTACTCAATTCTTCATAAGCATTACCCGACAGGTGTACAATCAATCAACGGGTTTATCTGCGCCTAAGCGACTGTTTGTAGTAGACGCATCTCCTTAGTTTGTGATGCGAACGTAGCAACATCCGGGTAAAGATGCGTCGGCTGTACCATTTTTTTTGGTACAGCGGATTCTGCGTGCAATACTACGTATCTCACGCAGCCAGGGAGTAACAGAGACAAGACATTTTAGAGCGGGACGTCCGCAGATCCGATCCGGAGACGTCGCCCTCAAATGTCGGCTTTACAAATTTAAAAATTACTCTATATTAAATCGCTATAGATTTCAATATAGAGTATTATAAGACTGAATTTATTTCCTGATATTAACTTAAACTCATAGACTGGTGAAATAAACATCGTTCGAGAGAGTGCTGACGTCCTACAATACTAGGAGGTGTCAATATATACCGCTTTATTTACACGTTATCTTTCATCTTTAATTATCAAAAAAAAACCTTTGGTATATAGCAATGTTTTCGTTGGTGGCCAAACACATTTAATCTTTCGCTATCCGGAATATATTTGATGAAACAAAATTGTTTCTCTATAAAAATACCTCAATAAATCCCATCCTATCAAAATAAACCGACAGGTTTCATCTAGAAATTACTGGGAATAAACCCATATTTTATGACCGTTCTGAAATTGACTTGGTCAGTGAGATAATAAATATTTCCCATATTTGTTGCGTGTAGCGTGAAATATGTTTTATCCGTTTACATTGTGGTCATTTCTATACGGGTCGCTCTTAATGAGATTTAATATTATTAGTCCACGAAAACATTTAATGATTTTTTGCCTAGGACATTATAACATATAAAATAGCTTAAAAATTGTATGAATTTTTAATTGTTCTTACTTCTCAACTTTGAAATACAATATAAATTTTACAAAAATTGATTCCGATTCAGTACAAATAGAATAATTATGTAAAAATTACGGAAATATTAATCGGGACAGTGTTAAGCTTAGTAATTGAAGATAGGTAAGAGTGGAACGAGTTGCAAACATATGTAAATAAAATGATTCAAATTTTATCTACAACAATTTATACCCTAATTTAACAGTCAAAAGATGCCGTAGTCCTTTCAAAAATTCAAGAACCGAATCACCAAACAGATTAAAACGCAAACTTTACAATATGCCCACTTGACCATGACGAAAAACTTTTATTTTTTGAATATTTACGTAAACAAAAACTGCTCTATTATACTAACTACCAACGCCAATTTATATTTCTTCCGTTCTTTTTATCATGCTATGAAACTTTTAATTAAAAAACACATATTTTAGTAGGTTTTTTTAATTCTTTCAAATATGATTTGATAAGATGAGGATCGGTTTCGCTGATCACGGGCATTATCAACTGTTAAGGGAACTAACAAATGTATTATATTTATTTAAAATAATGCTTTTCCACTCAGAAATAGACAGATAACTCCTTACAAGTGAAAAACTATAGTAAATGCCATGTTTTATCTTTCGTTCTGTACAAACACATTTTTCTCTGTCATCACAAACGCAGAAAAAGAGGGGACACGAAAGTACTGACAAAATTTAAGCGAACAAAACTCTTTTTCTGTAACTTGCATCAAACAATGCGATTGCTGACAGATAGCACTGTCATCGGATAATATTTTTTTTATTATTTCATCATTGATAAGTTTATTATTATGCTATTTATTTAATATACTACTCTTGTCATAATATTAAGTATATCTTTAAGATCATTTTTAAGGTGTTCACTAGTACTTGGTGGAAAGGCATTATAATAAAAATAATAACACATTTTTAGTACTTTTTCCACATGAGATTTATTTCATTAGGACCGGTTTCGCTCATGGCGAGCATGGGAGCATCAGTTGATAATGCTCGCCATGAGCGAAACCGGTCCTGATGAAATAAATCTCATGTGGAAAAAGTACTAAAACTGTGTTATTATTTTTATATATTAAGAAGTTAATTATATTTGGTGTCTGCCTAAATAAGTGTATTGAAAAAAATAGGGCAAGAGTTTTTTCATAGAGATATTTCACATGTCAGCCGAGCGCAATAATAATGCATTCATGGGACATAATTCTCATTTTGACATGCAACCGAGCCTTTGTTTACAGAACAGAAATACAAATAACGATCGCATTTGTATGAAGCCTTTGTAAAGTTAGAGGATTTTCTCTGTAACAGTGCACATTGTTTCGAACCGCACCGTACTTGGTTCCAATTTAGGTCAAAGTGTGTTACACAAAAAGTCTTATGAACTACCTTAATATGTGCTCATTTGCAAATACGATACACAATATCTGTGATTGAACAACGATTATTGAATGTGTCCACTTGCTAGGATATTTAATGTTATTTTTATACTATTTTCACTCCCAGTGTGAACTATATGAATTCCTTTATAAAAATTAAATACTTTTAGGGTTTTCAGTGTCAATACTTGGTGTAATGGAATGATAATAAAAATAAACACATTTGTAAAACTTATCCCACATTATATATTATATAAGGTATGATTAGCAATTGGTTATACAAATATATGCAAACGATTCAAAGAAAGATAGAACATAATTCATATCAAACAGACTATTGTTAAAATGTCTAAGATATCTTAGCAATAGATGCTATGATATAATATAAAAGCTTATATTGTTAATTAGTATCCGTTTGACATTGTATTATATTATGGCTATTATAGCTTCTATTGCTAAGAGGTCTTCAACATTTTAACTTTATTCTGTTTGATATGAATTATGCTCATTTTGTTTTATCTCTCTTTGAACAATTTGCATGTTTGTAAAACCAATTGTCTATCATACCTTTATTAGTCTTGCTGAACGTTTTTTATAAAAATGCCGTATTTTTATTTCTTGTTAGTTGATAATTTTCGCGATGAGCGAAACCGGTCCTGATCTTAATAAATATAATGTGTAATGAGTTTGGTTTCCATTACAATTAAATCCGTTTTACACTATCACAGGGAAGTTCTCTTAACAATTTAAAATTCAAATAATGGTTGTACTTTTATTAATGTATAACTTTTATAATTATATTAATTAGTTGTTTACAATACAATTAGAACAAAACGAAGCATTGCTTGTATTTCAAATTTCCAAAGTCAATAAATACACGTTTGCTGCCAAAAAAAGCAACCACATATAATAAAACTCACAAATCAACAAGAGACTACTCAAATATAATTATTTCCTAAAGACAAGAGAGCTTATAGTAGATTTCATTTTGACTTGAGGAATGAGTATTAAATTAACGGTTTTCACTTTGAGGGGAATCAAAAATATATAAAGCGAAGATTTTCAATTAAGATGAGATTTATGAGCGGACACTAGGTTGTCTGCATCGCATGTAATGAAAAGTTTCATTGCTTTTGATCAAATTAGATTGGGTTTATTACCACAAAGTAAGATCATTCAATTAAAATTCGGAAATTTTGCAAATAATCGCAAGATTATCAGACGAAATGAGCTTTCGTAAAATACTTCTGCTTGTAGAAGCTGAAAAGAAAAGTTGATTATGCTAATCAATCTATTCAAACTTGAAATTGCTTTCAGCGTAGAATTCTGCAAATGAAGACGTAGGATTATGAATGTCAAATCTCAATGTCATAACCAATGAAGAACACAGCTAAGAAAAGTGGATATGTTGACATGATAAGCAAGATGCTTAAGTATCGAAATATAAAGAGTCACGTATTTTATAAAGTTACCATAGATACGATAAAAAATTATACTGGTATGATAAAATTTAATGATTAAATTTTATTTTCTTAACAACTCCATTCGAGCTTAATAATATATATATATAGATATATGATTATCATTTAATTAAGCTAAAGATGTCAGGACATAAATCTATTGCACGTTGGGTCAAACCTTGCTCCTTCGATAGCGTGGAGTCCAGCAAGAAAACAAGCAATTATCCAACTCCTTACTCGAGAAATTTTCGCTAAGCGATGAACTGCTTTCATCAATTTAAACTTTAGCCTAAATGCCGGAGAACGTCATTAAATGGAGAGCTTTGAGGAAAGCTCTGCATCGAACCTCCTTACATTGAGCTTAGCGAACAGGTGCGACCCTCGCAGCAGCTTTATGAACACTTTAGTCAGAAATCAGAAGTAATATATTGCATGCAGGGACGGCTCGTGCTATAGCGCAATGGTGCAATGCGCCTTTGAATATATTGCAACAATTTCAAAATAAATATAATATTTATATCGATATTTATATCAATTTAATAATTTTAAATTCTTTGCGTGTATGCTCAAGCAATAAGCAATTTCAAAATAAATATATCAATTTATTCATTCAAAATTCCATCATTGTATGTTTCATAAAAGGATATTTCACGCATCCCAGCAAAAGTAAAACTAGTAATAATAAGTTTGCTAACGCCAGCCGATTATACATGTTGAACCCTCGATAGGCGCACTTCTTGGAAATTCTCGAAATGACCCTATTGACGTTGTCAAGGTAGGTAGAAAAAATGATTTTAGTTCGTACTACGGAGGCGCGAAGCAAAAAAAATCGTTTGAAATTTCGAGGCTAGTGGTGCATATTCTCCCTAGATGCGAGAAGTCTCGAATCTTCACGTTCTTTGTCGAAAATATTCACATTTGTTTTTGCTGCTTCCCTGATACTTCAGTATAGGGCTAAATCTACCCAGATGAACTCTTTTGACGTACGGAAATATATCGATAATCGCGGGTGGAAAGTGTATGTGTGAACAGGGACGGCTCGTGTGAAGGAGCAAACGTGCATTAGTCCCCCAAGAATCGAGCTCATCAATTTCAAAATATATATACCAATTTGTTCATTCAAAATTCCAACGATGTATGGTTTCATAAAACGATCTTTCACGCATGCGACCTAAACACACAAATATTATATAAGTAGATTCCCCGAAATAAGCTGATTCCAGATGTTCCTCGATGGTGCATTTCTTGGAAATTCTCGAAATGTCCCATTTGGCATAAAAAAAGTAGGTAGAAAACATGACTTTATTTCACACGGCGAAGGCGTATGCAAAAAAAATCTTTTGAAATTTCGACTAACCCGGTGCATTAAGACCCAATGCACCAAAATGACTTGTGTAAAGAAATTGAGCGAAAACATATTTATTTGTATTCTGTCATTCAGTATTGGCCCAAATTTTGGCAGATAAGGTCCTTTGACGAACGGAAAAATAAAGATATTTGCGGGTGATTTGTGAAGTGCGTTTGTGACAGTGCATTCTAACCTCATCTGTAGTTTCGACTTGATTCACGCAACACGCAACTATAACATTTTTATTATTATTTTTTCATACTTGTTTTCATTTCATAGACATCTTAATACAAACCCTATTAGCGTATATAATATGAATCTTTGTAAGTTTTTGTTATATGGAAAGGCTTTGTCTATATAAAACTGTTTAATAACTTTAAATACAATATCCTACTATATAATATTCTACAATATAATTTAACTTTATTATTATATATCTACTATATAATATTAACATATATTATAAATAAATATTAACATATATAATAAATTAATATAACAAGTATTATTAATATATGTATTATAGCATTGAATATTATTATATATATTTATTATTTATTAATAATACTAAATAATAATCAATAATGTTTCCTGCAAACTCAGTGTCCTATATCAAAGAAAATCGTCGAGATTTTTCTAAAAGGCTAGAAATAAAAGCAGGAGGACGGCCTTTGCCAGTTTTAAATATAGTTCAGAAGTGTACGGCCAAAACTAAAGTAGTCAATCGGTATTTTAATGTAGCGATTTATAAAAAAGCTCCATGGCTCTGTGGCTGTACTAGCCTTAATAGAGTTTTTTTGTTTTCCTTGCTTAATTTTCAAGGGCGAGTCGAATTGGTCAGAAAGTGGAATTAAAGATTTAGCACACCTGTCAACAAAAACAAAAAACATAGTAGCTCTGAAAAGCATATTTTAAACGAAATGCAACTTGCGGTTTTAGGATCGTTAGATATTCGATCTCAATTGGATTCTGGATATCGTTCGTCCATGAAACAATTTAATGAACGTGTAGACAAAAATCGTCATATTTTATCAAGATTAATTGACTGTATTAAATTTTGTGGATTATTTGAGTTAGCTTTGAGGGGGAAATGATGAATCTGTAGATTCAAATAATCCAGGTGTTTATCGAGGACTCATTGACTTTGTAAGTGAAATTGACAACGCAATGAAACAGCATCTAGAAAGTAATAGTGTTTTTAAGGTACGTCCAAAACAATCCAAAATGATATTCTAGATTCAATTTTGGAGGTGTGTCGAAACGAAATTAAAAATGAAATTTCGCAGAGCAAATTTGTCGCTATACAAGCAGATGAAACCACCGATGTTGCTACTTCGCAACAACTTGTTTTAGTGATACGGTACGAATTGCGCGGGAATATACATGAGCGTTTCTGGAAATTTATGACGCCAAAAGATCACACCGCGATAGGTATTGCATCTGAGATTCTTAAAGAACTGGAATATCTCGACATTAAGCCATGCCAATTAATTGGGCAAAGCTATGATGGTGCAGCAGTGATGAGTGGGCGATTAGGTGGTGTACAGGCTTTGATAAAAGCTTCGTATCCATACGCATATTTCATTCATTGTTATGCGCATCAATTGAATTTGATAATGGAAAAAGTGCTTCGGGTCACTACATGGTTCGTAATTTTTTGCTAATTTACGGTCATTCCCAATTTTTTTTTCGAGATCAGCAAAGAGAGCTGACGTATTGAAAGATATAGTTCATAAAAGAATACCTTCGGCACCAACAACTAGGTGGAATTTTAATATTAGGACAGTCACAGTCGTGCACACTTATCGCGAGCAATTGAAAGAGTGCATGGAAAGCATCCTAGAAACCGTAAATTTAGACGCCGATACCATCAATCAAGCTGGAATGTTGTTACGATACCTCAACGAAGATAATTTTTAATTATTGGCTAGATTTCTTTGCCAAAGTAATGCCAAACTGTGATATACTTTTCAAGCAACTTCAATCGAGGTCTAAAGACGTATCAGAGATAAATAATGACATCGAAAATTTTACGCGTTCAATTCAAAATATTCGGGAAAATAGCCTCGCAAATGTCGAACCTGCAAAAAAACGTAGACCGAATGATTTTGCCCCATTATGTCATATGCAATGAAGTATGCGATACTATTGTAAATCAAGCAAAAGATCGTTTCGCATATCATGGTCATTTGATGGCAGCTAAATTGTTTTCAGCGAAAAATTCCCAATTTTTAACAGACATTTTCCAATATCAGACTTTAATATCGCAACATCAGCGTACAATTTTATTGACAAGCTCAAACTTAAAAGCGAACTTACTGTCATATACAGTAGGGACGATTTTTACGTCACCGATGGGGCATTGTCCATTCTTCAACTTTTCACAAAGAATAATTTACTCGAAGTCTTTAGCGAAAGCGTTAAAATATTACGAATCATTTGTACAATTCCGATGACTTCAGTTGAAAGTGAACGTTGTTTTTCAACTTTAAATAGAATTAAATCATTTTTAAGAAATACTATGACCCAAGATAGGCTCAATTCCCTTGCCATGCTAAGTATAGAGAAGCAGTTGGTATCGTCAATGTCGGACTTTAATATCCGTTTTATAGATGTATTTTCAAAATCCAAGAATCGGAGGATGGATTTTTTGCATAAATAGGTTGTTTTATTGCACTCCCTAATATTCTGGTCACCGGCCGCCACTGTGTGTGAAAGTGCATTCTATCCATTTTACCTTGGCTGGATTTCGATTTACGTAACTATAACATTTTTATTTTCATAAATATTTCATAACTCATTACTTTTTTTTATATTTTCATACTTTTGTCATTTCATAATCATCTTATTACAAACGCTATTAGCGTATATAATATGAATCAATAATGTTTTTAGTATAAAGAAAGTGTTTGTCCATATAAAACTGTCCGAAAAAATTTAATACAATATCTAATCCTACTATATGTTCATGCTACTGTATAATATATTTTTTTAACCATGTCCGCTCCTGATTTGGAGCATATGGACTTCTCGCGGAGTTTATCTCAATACATGTTTTTCTACGAGAACTGCTTGTTACTCAGTTGCTCAACCTCTCTTTTTCGAAGAGAGTAGGGACGGAAAGGATACGAGGACTAGGACAGGACTAGTGATCAGCTAATCGCTGTCACTATGCGTCGCTCTTTGGGATCGGAAAGGTAGGAAGGGATTTTTCAAACAACACAAACACCCATACCTTGGAACAGATTTATCGACTGAAAAAATCCTCTCGTACCGGGAATCGAACCCGGGCGATCCGGCACGCAAGCCAACGCCATTGTCACTACGCCACGGGCCGGACAAACTATATAATATTAACTATATAATATTCTACAATATAATTTTATCTTCATTATTATATATCTTCTACATATATAATATTAGTATATATTATATGTTTATTAATATAACATTATATTATTAATATCAAATTTGAAATTGTTTGAATTTTGTAATTTTCCTAGAGTTTTGTCGCTAACGACCATGGTTTCGCCTTTCGGCATCTTAAGGCATTACAAGTGCACGGATGTTCTTGAACTGACGCGCAGTAAACAGTTTGTATCGTTAGTATACAAAAATAGAAGTAGGTCACTAAGTTAAATTGCTATTAATATGTAAATTAGCGAAAATTTAATGTAAACGACTTTCAATGAACTAAGTGGTTTTGTTTTAACTATCAGGATTTTCGAATATAGTATCGCAAATACTAATGACCAGATAATAACATAGGAATATCTATCATAAATCTAGGGTTTTATCCTACCTATTGTTAATAAGTTGATTGATTTCAAGTCTTTGTAGACGTGTTTTAAGTTACACAGTATTATTTCGGCTTAAATCGCTTCTCCGGCATAACATTGTGATAAGCTTAATTCTCTTGCCATGCAAGTATAGAGAAGCAGTTAGTATCGTCAATGTCGGACTTTAAAATCTGTGTTATAGATGTATTTTCAAAATCCAAGAATCGGAGGATAGATTTTTTGCATAAATAGGTTTTTTTATTGCACTCCCTAATATTTTTGTCACCGGCCGCCACTGATTGCATGACAGGCCAAACATAATAGCATATATGCACTGAACATATTTTATTACCAGACTATAGGTAGACAGCACATATGTTTCAACCTCTTTTCTGTAAAAGACTATATCTAAAACTAATCGCAAGTTTTCGACTACTCATAGTCTTATATATTAATTTATTGATAGGAATAGGTATCAATTGGCACTACATTATTAAGCTAGTTATTTATTGTGTAAATCACGGTAATTTTTTTTAATATATCGATGTCATCACGTAACTCGTGACTATTGTCTATACGCACCATTCTAGGATAGAATATCTACAACCAAGCCTCGATTTTCTCGATTGACACGATATCAAATAAAATGGAATCCCGATTCATCGTTTTTGAAGGGACTCTTTAACCTAACCAATGAATGCGATTACCACACAGTGGCTAACTAAGTTAACAGTTATTATACAAAGGGTACGTCAAATATTCAATGCTATAGAATGGCGAAAACGATTAAAAGAGTAAAAAATAATCCTAGATTTTTAGCAAAATTGTTGGGAGTATTTGGGCAGAATTAAAAAATAAAGATTTTTTCATATATGTATGTATGGGTCGAAACGATGAATGTGAGATCAATACATCGCCGTACCACTATAATCGAGATAAGTAAGTTTTTATTTATACATTCATTTCCAAAAAAGAAGTTACATGTTCGAATTTTCAGATACCACATATATTTATTTAATCTGACATGCTGCTGATCGTGAATAAGCTCCATTGTACTTTTACACACTTGTCAAAGACCGTGGCATTAGCTGCTGTTGGGATAAGTACATCTTGCGACCTGACATAATTGAGAATAATAACTTATGTCCCCGTTTACAATTAAATTAACCCCTCGGGACGTGATTTTACAATCTCTCGTCGTATTATAATTATATATTTTGTACCTAACGTATCGAGATAAAGGTACCGTGCGTAACACTGTTTGAATAACGTAAATACATACAAAGTTATCGGGCCAAGTCTGTCACGTTGTTATAAAGTTATGATTTATTAGGAATATTTACATAATTATTATATTGAATCATCTTTGGGAAAATGCTACATTAATTAAATAAACATATATATTACATTTTCGATGGATTCGACTATTATTTGTAGTAATTCATTTGTCGTGTATTTTATTCTTCTCACAATGTATCGGAGCACTATTCTGCCTTTTGATACCTATCCGTATCAGATGTGAAGCATAAGGACTGCGATAGGAGTTTATCTTTACAGAAGAGTTCTTCTCCAGAACTATTTTTTTACTTCTCTTTTTTAAGAGACTAAAAGTAGAAAGGATGGAATAGTGGTTTACTAATTGGTCTTGCTAGTTCGCGTTTTTTGGTTCGGATAAGTGTGGAAGTGAGTTTTAGAATTTCTATTAAATACACCAAACAGAAATCAACAATTTGATTTAAAAAAATAAAACTGCCAGGATTGGGACTCGAACCTGTTAGCTCTGACACCGAAGCCTGTCACGTTGAAACTCGATCATAGACTCAACAAAATTTCAGCTTTAAATATCGTCAAGTTTAGTTGGGAATGTAAAATCAAACGAAGATGTGTAAGCTCCCGTGTTTTCAATATTACACACTTCATTTTAAGAGATTTTCTTTCATGCTACAAAAATATTTACACTTATTTCATATCATGAGGTACAATTGCAGTAAGAATCCATATTGAAAATATTTTAGTAAAACCAACATTCAAGTATCATATAAGAACTTGGTATATACAACAAAGTATTGCAAATTTTGGGTCTTATCCTCTGAGATTTCCGAAATTTAAATCTGTGTCAATCATAAACAATGTTTAATTTATATAAATCTTGAAATAAAATCAATAGTTTGAACCCCCGAAGAGAAATAATATGTTTGACCTAATTTCTCTTTTGAGAGATCGTGAACATTAATTATGTGTGCTTGCAAAATTTGCTTATGGTGTTGCAACTAGAAAGAGCTTTTATAATGTTTAACATGAGTATAGCTTTTTATTTCAGACGAGTAGTATTTTTATGCATTAAAGTAGATGTTGTGGAGTTCTTTGGCGGTTTTCAATGATAACTATATTTTGATATAGTTTAAAATTGCAAAAGCAATATACTTTTTCTATAATATGTTATTTTTATAATTTTAATACATGAAACACCAATTCTTGTACCTACAACTATGGATACAATACAGTATATATGTAACTCTCCAAGTTGTTAAAATCACAAATGTTACTCGCTACGTGTTGAGCTTTCCGACCGATGATTTTAACGAACTACTCAATAGTACTGTAAATGCGGTAAACTATTCACAGAGTTTTCGTTGTTTTGAAACCGACAATAATTGACATCGAGCTTTTGAACATATAAACTTTTTCGGTAATGTAAATTCCTAATGAATTCTTGCAATTAATAAATTATTCGTTATTAATAAAGATATCATTCATTATAAAAACAAATATGGCATTTACAGATTACAGTGTAGTGACTGCCAACATTTCTACGTCGGTAAAACATCCCGAATACAAGAGTATTATTTAATAATCACTCATTCTATACAGATGAAGGGTTTAATTGTTAATAAGAATTAAGTTCAGTGATCTAATTTTATTTTGTAACTGTTTACTACGCGTCAGTTCCAGTCCATTTTTCACTTGTACCTGAAGAAGTCCTGAAGAAGTGCCTGGAGATGCCAAGAAGGAGAAACCTGGGCAGTTAGCAATAAAGCTCAAGTTAAGCTACAAAATTCAAATTTTAAATTTTTATTTGCTTTTTCAAATTATCATTTCATAAATGAAAGCAGGGTGTCTATTATATTGAGTTTGTCGGCTAAAGTTATAGGACAGTTCAACTTTAACCATCCAAAAATAAAGCATTGTTTAGAATCCGTTGGTATGAAGGAAGACTGATATATTTAGTGTTTCACACCAACAAGAATTCTAGGCAGCTCTTTATTTTAGTAAAATAATAATAATAAGTGTCAAATAATATAGCCGTCCCACTCACTTTAACAGTCACTCTTACGGACTAACATAAGAGGTCTGCACGGGCTTGGGTTTGGTCCACAGGCTACCAGCCCGGCCGCAAGCTGGGTAACGAAGGTTTGGATTCGGGCCCAGGTCAGGCTCGGACGCAAGTTTACAGAAAATACAACCAAAATTGGGCAATTCTCGAATGAGCTCACCTTTATCGTAAATCTAAATTTAATACTATAATAAGCTTCACGTACTCGTATTGAGTCATCTTTTCGACCCATTCGAAGAACAAGATGATGTGTTTTTGAATTTAATGAATTCTGACGCCATTATTTTGAAGTATTTTTTAATAATGTCTACTTCATAGGAGTTTTGGACAATACATTATAATGAATTTCATAATATGAGTCAGACTTCAGTATTTCTTATATGGTTATTTAAATCGATCGCAATTCGATTTGTTAGGTTGATTTTTAAAAATATACAGGCAAGAAATGGGCTTCGAAAAAAGAAGACAAAAAGAAAGGGGAGAAATATGCTTCTTAAAACCCCTGGAAAAGTGAATTGGAAATCATTTAGTGAAATCATAGATTGGGTAAACAAAAAAGTTGGGTACGTTGGGTTTAAAAAAAATGTTTT